>CM060113.1:24957714-25557714 GCA_030522415.1 Channallabes apus
TGCAAACTCCATGCACACAGAGACGGGAATCGAGCCTGGCCGGGGAATCGAACCCAGACCATGGAGGTGCAAGGCGACAGTGCTAACCACTACACAACCGCGCCGCCTATTATAATGAATTAATAATGATTTAAATATTAATAATATAATATTATGCATGCAGTGTAATACTAAAAACACTGAGGGTGCCTGGATAACTCAGTTATACATGTGTAAGTCTAATCGAAATATTAACCTTTTTAGTAAAAAATGTCCAATTATTATTATTTTTTTACGCACTAATAGTTTTTATTCTTGACATTTCTGTGGACAAAAAACACAATAGGTTGTTCAAAGTTCAAATTTCTTATGAGTTGTTTCAGATCTTCAGGTTGATGAGGTTTTTTTGATGGGTAACCTTAAGAGGAATCTGACTCTAAGCCGAACCCTTCCCCATCCGGGTGATCATTTCTCTACTACAACTGTGTAACGTCATTAGTTCTTATTTTGTTACTAGGAACTGGAGTGTGAGCATCATTAACACTGTAACTTAGTAAGTTATGGGTGGTTAGGTGGCTCAGTGTGTTAAGGCTCTGAGTTACTGATCGGAAGGATGGCGGTTCGAGCCCCAGCTCTGGCAGGTTGCTGCCTTTGGGCCCTTGAGCAAGACCTTTAACTCTTCACTCTAACCTTAGCCTAGTAATAAGAATCGAGAATGTGTAAAGAATAAAGAATTTCACTGTGCAATAATGTATATGTGAATGTAATTATTAATTGTTCATTGCACTAAAATAATAACAACAAAAACTCCATTTTAAATATAATACAAGTGATGATTTCAAAGTACTTTTGTAAGTCGCTCTAGATAAGAGTGTTAAAAGCACTATTAGAAGGTAAAGAAAAGACAAACAAACAAACCCTGGATTCTTGTAGGAACCCAGTTTGAGAGCCTCATTTCTAACAGACATTAGAGACTTTTGATTAATCTGAGTGTTGATACAGTCTAGGCATTTGAGGCCATGCTGCTCAGGGACACTGTATGTGAGTCATGAATGTGTCATTATGAGATAATCTGTATATATAATACAAGATTATGACATAATACCTCAATCTGGATGTGTAAGATGCCAGTAAATAGGCATGTTGGCACATCAGGTAGCATTACAACCTCACAGCGCTTCTGGTTCGATCCCTCTGTCTGTGTGGGTTGTCAATGTGTACAAGTGGCCTTCTTTTTTTGTTGTCCAGTTTTCCAGCCAAAAGCATGTTGGTAGGTGTACTGGCTAAACTAAATTGCCCCTGGGGTAGTGAATATGTGTGTTGCATGGTGCTTTTTGATGGACCGACGTCCCATCCAGAATGATTTGCTGCCTCATTCCTAATGTTTCTTAGATAGGCTCTAAACACCACCATGACCATGGCTAGGATAACTGAAAACTTTTGGTGACTAATAATGGTCATGATGACTTCACTTTGTAGGTGAACTATGTGTTCAGGTTTTGTTGTCATGAAAATCCCAAATGACAAAATTACCCCTAAATGTTCCTGAATGGGTAATAACTCTTCACTATACACACACACACACACACACACACACACACACACACACACACACACACACACACACACACACAGTATGTCAGTATTTGTTTGGCAGTAGGATTTGAACTATTGCTCATATGACGATGTGGTAATCTTCCTGTTTAAGGAACTCACTTGTGTGACTTTACAGCTCAATAAACATGAGAAAAAAATTGCATTAAGCACACTATGTTTCAAAGGATACCTGCTTACATTTTTCTGCGGACGCTGTGATGATTGTTCACATAATCCAGTAGAACTTTAGTAACAATGAACATACAGTATGTCTTACATTATCTTCTCAGTGTCTGTAAATTTCCAGCACTCCTGAGACTCAATTCAAACATTTCATGCTTTCTTACCACTTTATGTAATTTGCCTTTCACACACGTAAGGAACTTCTTTCTAATTGTATTCTCCGAATCACAGGATCCTTATCTCTTCTCTTCCTTGCCCAGCATCGATTCCTTTTGAATGATTTATCATCAACCCCACTCAACTTTTCTTTCTCATACCCTCTCTCTTTCTCGCTAACTCTCAGGGCCGCTGCACACGTGATAACTGTAAGTACCTGCATCCGCCTCCACACCTGAAGACCCAGCTAGAAATCAATGGCCGGAACAACCTGATCCAGCAGAAGGCAGCAGCTGCCATGTTGGCTCAGCAGGTGCAGTTCATGCTGCCTGGAGCCCAGCTACAGCCCATAGTGAGCCCACTTTTTGCATTCTCAGTGCTATTCCTTTCTTCAACCCCAAATGCATGTTTGGGGTAACATCAGGGGTTTATTAAGAATGTTTTTAAACAATGATTGAAGGTTAATCAGGATAATTTACTACTACAGCCTTGTAATTAGAAAGTCAAGGCCACAGCAAGCTTTCTAAATGAGATAATGAACAAAATCCCTGTATAATTCCAGTCGACTAGACTTTACTCCTTTACTGAAACTACTGGCCTCATCATTTTCTCTCTTCTTTTGGTCTGTTCCTGTATGTTAGACCACGTTCCCAGTATCACCATCGTTGGCTACCAGTCAGACTATGGCGTTAAATCCATACATGGGCCACATGAGCCCTGGCATCGGCCTCATGCCCGAGTTGCTTCCCAGCACTCCCGTGCTGGTCCCGGGAAGCCCCACGGGCATCACTGTCGGCAACGGCCACTCCACTCAGAAGCATGTTCGCACAGACAAGCTTGAGGTATGTCTATTGCTCTGGGCTCTAAGCTGTTTATCCTGTTGTGTGTTAGTTAAGATCGAAAAAGAAGCAAAAGGGATATGCAAAAATTCTTATATGATAACCAGCTAGAACATTCTCACAGGTTTTTTTTCACGGTATGTATTTTATATTGAGCCTTTACAAAGAAGAGGACATTAAATAACAAAAGCGCATCAGCAGCAGTGAAAGTGTTAAACTATGTGTTTAAGGGAAGCACCATAGGAGGCTTGCTGCTATCATCTGCTAAGTTATAAAGAACTGTCCACATTTTCAGCTGTTAATATCTAAGCTAGAACTAAAAACATGCACCCAGACCCTTCTACGTTTAATTTTTTTGCTTTCGCTTCCTTTCCAGGTGTGCCGTGAGTTTCAGCGGGGCAACTGCACACGGGGTGAGAACGAGTGCCGCTACGCTCACCCAGTAGAGGCGGGCATGGTGGATGGCAGCGAGAACTCAGTCATTGTGTGCATGGACTACGTAAAGGGCCGTTGCTCACGCGACAAGTGCAAGTACTTCCACCCACCGGCACACCTGCAGGCCAGGATTAAAGCGCAGCAGCAGCAGCAGGCCAGCCAGAGTGCCGCTGCTACAGCAGCAGCAGCCATGGTGAGATTGAAACAGTGGCATCTAGAGTACTGCAGTCCGACATAAGCTTTGAGTTCACCATATAAAAACAGTAAACATATACAGATGGGTGACGAAGTTCAAATTAGCACATTACTGTTTTGGGCCACCAGTAGACACGAGAGCATTGCATCTTGGCATAGAGTGCCTAAGGACTCTTATAGGCGTTTAATTGGTTTGGCGACTGTAAAGGATATCACATAGAATTGAAACCACTTTTACACATCTTAAATCATTCAGTTAATCAGAATGGGGACACTCTGGTAGAGAGTATTCAATCACACAGAAATGCAATAATGCTGATCAGTCAGTGTAACTTTGATGGTTTTGCTCTAAGGGCACAAATGGACCCAAACCATGTCTGCTGACAACACTACACAGTCACTGGTTTTTCTTTTAATTTGTCACCCATCTGTAGAAAATGCAGTGTAGTTCACTGTGTCACTTATGGTTTCACAAAGGACTTTGATTGAATCATTGATGAAGAGCCTTTGTTTAAAGCATTCTGATTCTCTGGATACTTTAGGGGTCTGTACAGATATTTGAATATCCAATTAAATGCTAAGGGTTGCTGATATTCAAATACTCAGTTTTTCTATTCAGGTGTTTGTTAGATGTCAAAAGATATTTTACTGCAGGGATCAGTGTATTTGTGCGGTGATTAAAACAAAAGTCTTGGGAGCTGACAGTTTTACTCTAATGGAGACATGTTCATATAGATATAAAGTTTTCCAGATGGTTAATTTCCAATTAAATTCAGACCTCCCTTCAAATTCTTAACTGCAAACAAAATCTGGTATCTCAGGTTTGCCTAGTAAGCTAATTATACACCAGGAGCAACGCTGCACGTATGCTCCAGACAGAAACACAGGTGCAGTGTCATGGCCTTTATTAAAACCACTCCTCTGTCTGAGGAAGTGAAGGGTGCAAAGGAAAAGGAAAACCTGTACAGGAATCAAGAGCAAGAGTATTTAAATAAATGAGACATTCTCATTCACTAAGGTTGTCCTGGTTAAGGAGAATGAATGAGCTCTCTGTATAATGGAAGTGCTTGTACAGAACATCGATTATACACGAGATTGTCCTTAATTAAAGCACTGCACAGGTGCTTTACACACTTAATGCTGGTGAGGTTTTTAGCCTAAACAAGATACACTTTTCAGATTTTAAAGCAAGGTGTTGGTTGATTTTCAGGAAGGGATTTTTATTCACACCCACTGTTTATATCATTACATAAGATTATTAATGTTGTATTTGTGATTTTTCCTATTGTTGTATAGTCTATTTTTTTTGCAAGAGGTGGCACATTCATATTGTAGGCAATATGAAAACATCACACACTACATTTACATTTAGGCATTTGGCAGCCGCTATACAGGGCGACTTACAAAGGTCCCATGAAGTTACACTACACGACTCCAGTGTATCTAGTCTGTACTCCAGTGTATCTAGTGCTGTGAAAAAAAACGTCTACAAAACTGAAGGTTTTGGAGTGCGCTGATTCGGACTTAAACAGCCCCTATTATGCTTTTTCAAATATGATCTTTCATGCAGTGTCATGTAGCTGTATGTGAACATAAACTATCTGCACTATCTGTGACGCCGACAGAGCACGATAAATGAAGTTTTTGTCTCTTAAAAAAAAAGAGTCGGCTCACATCCGCCAAAACGAGTCGTTACCAAATAAATTTTTACTCTGTTACGGATCCACGTCACTCCGTAACATATTTGCATAATGTCCGCCCACGTTCTGCATCGCAAACAACTTGCCCGCCATCTTACAATTAACGTTACCACACTCATGTTCAAAACTGAACTCTAACACTCTAACACGAAGTGCGCAGAGAAGGAGAGATTGCTGTGGATCATTTTCTTTCGAAGATTTTTTAACCAGATTATCTTTGACTGGACATATTCCCCGGACTTCTCACCCTCCGTCATCGGCCTCCTGGACTTCATTAACCCCGGTGAGACCGAACCATACTCGGTATACTCGGATAACACACATACAGTAATTGCATTTTCTTGGAAAGTTGCATTTTCCACTCACTCGCGTTCACGCACACATACCGTTTATTATATGTAGTTTGTAAATATTGTTTATATCTTTGTTTGGTTGTGGTGCACCTTTTTCGTTTACTTTATTTAGTTTTGTATAATACATGTTTGCTTTTTCTACTTGTTTGTGTTTGTTCTTTTTGCTCACCGGCCTTTTAACGCAACACCGACACAAAGATAAAAGACCTCTCGATTTTTGTAGCCACAATTAATATAAAATTAGCTGGTCGTTACACGGTAAAACCGACGGCATCTTATCTATGTATTGACGGGTCTCCAGAGCCATCATTCAGTTATAGTAATGTGTGTTTCGTATTCCGACACACGCTGTAGCGGTAGACCAATCATAAATCACTGCGCCCTCTGACCAATCACAGCAGTGAGGGCTCACGGAGAGGTTTAGACAGACTGAATCTTCGAACTGCTTCACACGAGTCGTTTATGAATCGTTTAGAACTGGGGTAAAATTTAATTTATTTTTGAAGAAAACAAAAATGTTTTTTGACCTTGCATACATGTAAACCTGTTTTAAGAGACTTATTAAGCAGTATTAGCAACCTTTAAAATGGCATAATAGGGGCACTTTAAATCCGATTGAGATGCTGTGGCATGACCTCAAACAGACTTTTCACGCACGATGTGGGTGAATGAAAGCAATTCTGCAAGGAAGAGTGGGCCAAAATTCCTCCACAGCAATGTGAACGACTCATTGCCAGTTATTGCAAACGCTTGATTGCAGTTGTTGCTGCCAAGGATGGCACAATCAGTTATTAGGTTTAGGGGGCAATTACTTTTTCACATAAGACCAGGCAGGTTTGTACAGCTTTTTTTACCTCAATAAATGAAGTCATCATTTAGAAACTGCATTTTGTATTTACTCGGGTTATCTTTGTGTAATATTTTTTTTTTTCATTTAAGCACGACAAATATGCAATGAAAAATATATCAGGATATATTTTTCACAGCACTGTAAATATTCTAAACAAATTTTAAGAATCATTAACTGGATGATGGTAGGATCAGTAAGCTAAGAAAGTAATACTTGGGGTTTTGGAAATACCCTAAGGGTCAGGTGATTGGCAAACAGACATACACTATAAAAATGAGTAACAATTAAAGTTAAAATGAGGCAACTGACCCAGAGAACACAAGTGTGGAATCCTCACAGGTGTGAACGGGCCGAGGTGGGGGTTTTTGGTCTTATCACTAATGGTCATTGTACAAGGTCACAGGCTGGGGATTGTGGGAACAGCAATCTGCACCTTCAGCAGCTACTGGTTTAGACTCATTTTTTAAGAAACTACATAAATGGAAAGTGCGTTTAATAATTTAGAATCCCTCTTGTGTAGAACATCTTTTGTCTTCTCAATGATGTATGGACACTTTCAGCTTGATAATAAGTTACAAGCACTAGCTCTGCAGCGAAGGTGCAGGCAGGACACAAGAGGAGAAACGAGAGCATAAGCAGATAAAGCGGAGAAAAGGAAATTGTGCAACACCAGCTAACTGCCTGCCTTCTGCATACAGCTGTTTTGCTGCAGTGAGCGCTCCCTCGCATGACACCAGTGCTTGTTCCGTGTCCTCTGCAGTGCTTATACCATTTCCCCCTTTACAACAGCCAGTTTTCCTGCAGGGTGTTTTTAACAGGTTTGTCGAAGTGTTGTCCATTTCTAGTTCTCCAGCTTGCTGATCAGCTTGCCACAGTTTCTGTTTGTTCTCATCTCATTTTGCTTTTGTTTAGCCTTTGCTCTCTTTTCCTCATACTACTTATTGCGTTAGCCATTCATTGATTAACTGACGTTTGTGCCCTGTGTTGCCCTAACATCCTCCATTTTTTTTTTCATTCTGTCTCTACTTTATGCTTTAAAATTCCATCTCAGCTGACACCATTCCCACATTGGTTACAGTCTTGTGTGCCCTGTGTTTGTTTGTGCGTCTGTCTACCTGTCTGTCTGTCTTCATTGATTGGTTTGCTGTCGTCATGCGCTCACTGCCTGCTAACCCCGGCCTCAGCCTGCAGCGCGTCCTCTGAAGCGCAACCTGCAGTCAACCCCTGACCTGGTACTTTTGCCCTCTCACCTTTATAAAACAAAACAAAGCAAAAACGTTTCCCTGTTTTCTTTTTTTTTCACCGCCAAATACTAAACTGTGTACACATTCAAGCATGACTGTCAAAAGTATCATCATTATACAAACACACACACTTCAGCGTATTACGTAGTACTGGGCTTGCGCAATAAATGATTCATGTTTTTGTAGCGCAGTCTGCTGGTACACAGTCACCTAATTGTTTTATTTCACTCAGCAGTAAGTTCACAATTGAAGCAGAGAGAATTTTGCCTATAGACAAGACTGATTATGAATCCAACAAAAACGAAGCGCTTTAGTATGCACCTATAGTAAATGTAATAACTGAAGCAAAGTGTGGACGTTGCTTTGCATCAGTATCTTATTCCATGTGTGTAGAAGCTTTGGATGTGTGCTTGTCGTGCTTTCTTCAGCATAATGTCTTTTGCATTTATAAAAATTACAGTAAGTAGCCACGTACGGTAGTTCAGAGTATAAATATAGCACTGTTTATAAAGAGCTATTTACAGATGCAGATAACAGCGGGCTTTATCATGATTTATAACTGCTTTATTCTTATTATCTGATCGTTACCTGGGATTAGTTTTTTTTTTTTTTTTCATCTCTCATTCCATCTTTGTCTCTATTCTTCTTTCTTCCTTTCTCTCTGTCTTTTTCTCTCTTCTTCCCTAAGGCCTTGCCTCCAGGCAGCATGCAGCAGCTACCAAAGAGGCCCACCCTGGAGAAGAGTAACGGCGCTGCGGCCGTCTTCAACCCCAGCATGTTCCACTACCAGCAGGCTCTGGCCAGCATGCAGCTTCAGCAGCCGACCTTTATCCCCACAGGTGATCCTCAGCTGTTATTTACTCCGTCCTCTCCATACACACTCTGTTCAGTGCTTTCACACAACACAAGGAGTCAGAGTTAAGTAGTACTGGGCTGAGCTCTTTCCTTGCTTGTTCTCTTGTTCCTGTTGGGCTCCTGCATCTTCTGCATCTCTGGGTATTCTAGTCTGCACATGTGTCATGCTAACAGGTCCCCATAACACACACACACACACACACACACACACACACACACACACACACACACACACAGACTGAGCTGTGACCTAGTGTCGAATTGATCTGCTCCAGTGCATCTGTGCACTGCATAAAGCCACAACTAAATATTCTTCGCATACCCAATGGTAAGTAGATGGGTATGATGCATATTTAATACTTTGGTATATCCAGGTTTCATATCCTCTCCCATTTATAAAATAATTTCATCATTGTATCAAAACCGATTGCAGTGTAATCCACCCTCAGCACATCTCAGCTTTTTCACCCGTGTCATGTGTGGCCTCTGTGTTGTCTGTATGGCTTGTGATCACCAACACAGTCTTTATCGGCACACTAACTCTATTTTTTTGGCTCACCTCTTAGTCCCAATCTCCCAGCCCCACCACCACCCCCGTGCTGGGTTCTCTGTGCATGGTGCACCAGGTTCCCTGCTCTGCATGGCTCCATCTGGAGGCATTGGTAGGTCCCTTGTGAGTCACTCAGCTCCACAGGTTCACTTAGAGCATGGCTGAGGCTTTGTGGCAGGCAAGAGAGAGAGAGAGCGATCCAAACACAGCTACTACATTTCGCCTTAATAAAATGAGCCAGTATTAATGACATAATTTTACATTTATGTAATAGAGTAGGATGGTATGGAATCATTCAAGTATTCTTTAAAGAATCAGATAAAGTTTTTTGTTGTTGCACAGTCATTTTAATACATGGTGATTGAAATGGTGAGGCGTTTTTAAAATAAAGATTAAATTAAATCAAATTCCAAAAAACAGGTTTTTAATCTAGACAGTGAGCTCCTGTGTCTGTGGTGTCTGCCAGATTATTTGTCACCTATTCGCTTGCTTTCCCTCTCCTTGTTTGCTCATTTAGTTTCGCTCTCTGTGCATCCTCTCAGATCATTTGTGTATGTGTGCTCAGGTATGAAAGCGATGGAGCCACAAAGCTAGCTAGACCAAAGTTTCCTAATCCACTAAGAGCAGTTCCTGTTTGTTTTCTTTGTGCTCCTTTTTCTTCCTCCTACTCCTACTCCTCCTCTCCTCTCCGTCATCTCCCCTTCAAATCTTTGTAGGGCTTTTCAAACCGCCCGGCCCACTGGCAGAGGGCCGCTGGGAGAGGCGGGATTGGAGCAGCTGCCGGCCCCCCCACAGCCGCTACCTATCAGGGCCCGGACAGACTGGTGAGGGTAGAACCCTAGGCCCCCCTAAACACATACAAACACACACCTCATCCATACACTGCTCACAAGGATACATCACCGGGGCACCATTTGCTTCGCTAAAGTCCAGGTCAATGCCCTAAGGCATCAGTCCCAAATCAGTCCCAAATTATACCGTGCATTCTGTAGGTTATACACTCATTGTCTTACTCCCACATACGATCTGAGAGTAGAATCGACTCAGAAGTCTTCCTATGGTAGCTTTGCAATGACGGCACTGCTATCTCTCCCAAACAAGAATTAAAAGTTTAATCAGTCTGAAGTGTGTATGTGTGTGTATGCAAGGGGAACTGTGTATCTGTATCATGTAGGATGCTGGTGCTGTTCATGTGTGATGCTGTATTAGTTTCCTCCCTGCTATTCTGTATATGATTGTTCATTCATAAAGAGAGGAGGTTTGGGTAACCGTCCCTATGTGTGCCATTCACACATCCCTGTAATGTACTAGTAATGTAAAAATAACTGGTCTTTAGTATCAGTCAAATATCACTTACATGCAGATATGTCAAAACAAAGAAGGAAGCTGCCATATTCTCAAAGCTAGATTTGTGCTGGAATGCATTGTATGTGTAGGCTACATTTTCTGCTGTTTTTGTCAGTTTTATTTTAGTTTTGCTTTCTTCCAACACATGGTCCAGCTCCATCAAAATACAATTATCAGATATATCTGTCTGATTGGATTGTATGACTTTGTTGACTTTTTTTAAGTGCACAGCTGCAATATTGATCTTAGTTATTTCAAGTTGGTAACACTTTATAATAACTATTGTTTCGAAATTCAGCTTGTTTCGAAATTGCATTGTATAGTGACTTTAAACAGCACTAGTAAATAGTAATATAAAATAAATACAATTGTCTAGACATTACAATATAATTTATATGGCAATATAAATAAAATTTTATACACAATATAATTTTATATTATATTATACAAAAATCCATTACAAATCTTAGTCAATAGTCAATAGTCTTCTACTAGCATTCAAATTGTTTTACTGTTAATTTTGTGTAAAATTGATTGTTTAAAGTTATACATTTGTTGTTACTTTCTCACATATAAAATGTACAGAGGAAGAGAATACTAAATATGACAGACTGAGAATACTTTTGTTTGCAAATTCAGAACATCTTAGTTTAACCAAAAACATCAGGTCAGCACTGATCAATAACTTTAGCACTCGTCTCCGCACTCCAGAGTCATGGTGTCTCTTTTATACAGTATTCTGGTAACAAGCTTCAGAATGTCAATGGCAGGATCCTTTAAACAGTAGAAAATTTGAGTAAACAAATTAATCCTTTTTGTTTGACTGGATAACAATTTTTAAGACTTTCTTTACTTCAGAGGCGAAAGCTGATAATCGTTATCTATTTTGATGTGCTGCATAAAACAGGACAATTAAAACTAGTGATTGACTACTGTTTTCAAGATATTTGGGTTTGCATTTCAGGCCTGAATATAATGTATGTATAATACAGCATGAATAATAAGAGATGCACAAAGACATGCATATCAGACGCAGTATGAGATTTTGCTTATTTGTATCAAAACCCATATACAGATAGGGTGAAATTAATTTATTACAATTTTTCATCGATACTGTAGTGTGTGTGTATATATATATGTACATTTCCCTTAAAACCCAAATATCATGACAACTGTGGCTAATCAGTAGTTTTATTTGTCCTGTTTTAATTCAGGGCATCAAAATAAGTAATAATGAGCAGTTCTCCTCTCTGAAGCAAAAAAAATAAGCCTTAAACATTTTGTCCAGTGTGTTCCTTAAATGGAGTATCTGTTTTACTGCTCAGTAATCTTACATTTGTAACCATTGATAGACTCCAATTGCCTTGGTACTTCATTCCCATTGAATATGTATCCTGATGAAATAACTAATAATGAATAAATCATTTACTACACCACAATCTGTTGGAAAAAATCTGCCTTAAAAAGGCATCAAAATTTAATATAGATCTATGTATGACTACGCTTCAGTATTTTCTCCATTTAGCTATATCTAGATCTCAGGCTTTCCCTTCGTGCTCATAATAAAACAGTAGTGTATCTTGACAACTAGAGCAAACTGCCGAGTCATCGTTTTCTTTCAGCAAACCAAAATAAGCTAAATTGGCCTATTGTTGTTCCGGAAAGTATTTTGGTTGTAGACCAGTGTAATGGGCTGCAGGAAAATCTTGTGGTTGGTCAGTCAAATTGACTCTTTCAGTGAAAATAGGTCTCGTTAACTGACTCTCCAGTGAGTGCTAGCGGTATGGCATGTGAGGCTAGTTGAATAAAAAAAGAAAGCACAAAAAATATATTTGGTCAAATCTTCTTGTCGGACTATATACAAAAATTTCTTACTTTTATTGCTGCTTTTGATGTAATATCAGTTATTGTTAAAGTCAAAAGTCAAAAATAAACCAAATAATGCTACCCATATAAATAAAAAACTTTACAAATCCATCAAATCTTATTTTATTATAAAGTGTTACCTTTAAGTTTTACTTGCATGTTCTTGGGTGAAAATCATCTTGGCAGTACATAAATGCTACTTGCCATGACTGTTCCGCCTCTTCCTCTGGCATATAATGTCATGGTACTCATAACATTCCTCCTCCCCTCCACCTCCCCCTTCTCCCTTGTTTCTTGTCTGACTCGCCTGAAAAAAGTTCCCATGATGCACGGTGCCACCACTTCCACTGTTTCGTCGGCTACGACCCCAGTCACCAATGTTCCTTTTGCCGAATCAGCTGCCTCCAATCAGGTTTGCCCCTTCATTTTGGCCTCTTCTCTTTTCAGCTGTATGGCATCCAGCACTGGTCCACAGGCACCACGTCCAGCATTATTAATCAGCAATTGGAACGAACAATCACAATAAAATGTTATATTAGTGATTGATATTGGCTTTAAGTGTGAATGTGTGAATATGCCTTGGCATCATTGAGTCCAGAATACCTAGCATGTGCACAGTGTTTGATCAGGATAAAGTGGTTAATGAGGATGAATGAGAGTGTAAACGAACAACCATCTTGACAGAAAGTATACGCCAGAAGTGAGAACGTAGTCACTTTCTCACAATAACGAGCTTCTGTTTTTCTGAGATTTGTGATTTGTTTAACATGGGAGTTCCAGCCCTAGGCAACCCACCTGAGCTAGCTGTTTGTGCTAGTTAAACCCAGCTGGATTTAAACTCTCTGTGGACCAGTGCGGAGCCTCTGTGTTGCCCTGTGTCACCATGTCTCTGTGTGTATTCACCTTGCCTTATCAAATGTCTCCACTCTATGTTGGCACACAGCATTTTCTGTGTGGTGAAAACATTACAAGTGCCCATCTTCATTTGTTCTCCGGTTTTTGAACAGTTTTTCATGTTAGCTTGAGTTTCATCGGTGATAGTTAACAATTTTGATAGCTGTTGAATGTTTAAGTTTCTCAGGGCCAGATTTAATAAGTTGTTTTTTCTCCTTGTTGCTTGAAAAACCTTAACATACTGTACATAACACCTTCTGTATAAAAATGTATATATAAAATACTGTGACTACGTCTCAGGCACCCTGTGTTTATTTTTATTACAAGCTTTGTTATACTAAAAACAGTCTTGAGTTTCAAACATTAGTATTTCAGCCCAAAATGAAATGTTACAGAAAAATATTTGTCTGCCAGAAAAGCAAGCAGCATATTATGCAAGAAAGCACTTTTTAGACCAAAAAAACAAAACAAAAAATGTAAGCTGCCGGGTTTTGCATGCAAAGAACTCTGGCTGGTTCTGCAGCATGCTCTGTAACACTTTGTTGCTAATCTCAATATAAAGCTGCATTAATAGTACCTAAGAATGAAGGGTCATCATACCAAATAGTGACTTTGTTTTATTAATCACTGTTACTTCATTTCTGTTTAATTTAAATTCTTTTTTGCATGCAAAACCCAGCAGGTTTCTTTTTTTTTTTTTTTATGAAAAGTGATCCCTGACATAATATGCTGCTTTCTTTTCTGGTGTACAAATATTTTTCTGGAGCATTTAATTTTGTGTTAGAATATTAATGTTTGAAAATCAGAAATGCTTTTCGTACTGACCTTATAATGATGTCTTAAACTAAAAAAAAACGATAACAAAGATTGTTCTAAAAAACACAGGGTGCCAAAGACTTTTTATGTATCTTCAGTACTGTGCAAAAGTCTTGAGCCACCCCTCATTTATTCATATTAAATGTAATTAAACTATGTACATTAAATTAAAGAAATGGGAACAAATGTTTTACCGAAACTGATCAGGTACCTGGACTGGGACTGAAAACAAGAGCTTAAAACCTGCCAAAAATTAAAGCCAATAAAGAGAGAACTATTCCTCAAGTCTAAAATAAAAAAAAAATGCTTCTCTTTGGAAGTAAAATATGAAAAATGATGGACAACATAAGTTTTTATACAATTTTAATGTGTTGCCAGGGCATAGTTTTATTACAGGATTGGAATACTTTTATGCATTTTTAGAATAAATATTCTTTTATGACAACATGTCTAGTAATTATGGTTGCAAATGTAGCGTTTTTTTAATTTATTTAAGCTATTTTAGTTGCACAATCCAGTGTTTTCCATATACTAATAAATTTTTGGGGCTCACTATAAATTAGCAATTTTTTATTATTTAAAATAAATAAAATCTTATTTTCTTGCCCGCAGCACATTGATTCACTCATCCCCTGTATAGCACACAAACACACAGACCTGTATGAGAACCGCCCCAGCCCTCCGTGAGCACAAACATACAGTGGTGTGAAAAACTATTTGCCCCCTTCCTGATATCTTATTCTTTTGCATGTTTGGCACACTTAAATGTTTCTGCTCATCAAAAACCGTTAACTATTAGTCAAAGATAACATACTTGAACACAAAATGCAGTTTTTAAATGAAGGTTTATGTTATTAAGGGAGAAAAAAACCTCCAAATCTACATGGCCCTGTGTGAAAAAGTGATTGCCCCCCTTTGTTAAAAAATAACTTAACTGTGGTTTATCACACCTGAGTTCAATTTCTGTAGTCACCCCCAGGCCTGATTACTGCCACACCTGTTTCAATCAAGAAATCACTTAAATAGGAGCTACCTGACACAGAGAAGTAGACCAAAAGCACCTCAAAAGCTAGACATCATGCCAAGATCCAAAGAAATTCAGGAACAAATGAAAACAAAAGTAATTGAGATCTATCAGTCTGGTAAAGGTTATAAAGCCATTTCTAAAGCTTTGGGACTCCAGTGAACCACAGTGAGAGCCATTATCCACAAATGGCAAAAACATGGAACAGTGGTGAACCTTCCCAGGAGTGGCCGGCCGACCAAAATTACCCCAAGAGCGCAGAGACAACTCATCCGAGAGGCCACAAAAGACCCCAGGACAACATCTAAAGAACTGCAGGCCTCACTTGCCTCAGTTAAGGTCAGTGTTCACGACTCCACCATAAGAAAGAGACTGGGCAAAAACGGCCTGCATGGCAGATTTCCAAGGCGCAAACCACTTTTAAGCAAAAAGAACATTAAGGCTCGTCTCAATTTTGCTAAAAAAACATCTCAATGATTGCCAAGACTTTTGGGAAAATACCTTGTGGAACGACGAGACCAAAGTTGAACTTTTTGGAAGGTGCATGTCCCGTTACATCTGGCGTAAAAGTAACACAGCATTTCAGAAAAAAACATCATACCAACAGTAAAATATGGTGGTGGTAGTGTGATGGTCTGGGGTTGTTTTGCTGCTTCAGGACCTGGAAGGCTTGCTGTGATAGATGGAACCATGAATTCTACTATCTACCAAAAAATCCTGAAGGAGAATGTCCGGCCATCTGTTCGTCAACTCAAGCTGAAGCGATCTTGGGTGCTGCAGCAGGACAATGACCCAAAACACACCAGCAAATCCACTTCTGAATGGCTGAAGAAAAACAAAATGAAGACTTTGGAGTGGCCTAGTCAAAGTCCTGACCTGAATCCTATTGAGATGTTGTGGCATGACCTTAAAAAGGCGGTTCATGCTAGAAAACCCTCAAATAAAGCTGAATTACAACAATTCTGCAAAGATGAGTCGGCCAAAATTCCTCCAGAGCGCTGTAAAAGACTCGTTGCAAGTTATCGCAAATGCTTGATTGCAGTTATTGTTGCTAAGGGTGGCCCAACCAGTTATTAGGTTCAGGGGGCAATTACTTTTTCACACAGGTCCATGTAGGTTTGGATTTTTTTTTCTCCCTAAATAATAAAACCCCTCATTTAAAAACTGCATTTTGTGTTTACTTGTGTTATCTTTGATTAATAGTTAAATGTGTTTGATGATCAGAAACATTTTGTGTGACAAACATGCAGAAGAATAAGAAATCAGGAGGGGGGCAAATAGTTTTTCACACCACTGTACAACAGTTCGTGTTGTTGAACGGTTGGTTTGCCAAAAGTCTTTTAGACCAAAATTTAATCTTGACAATAAAGATGGTTGAAAGGAAAGCGGATTGTGAGTACGGCCTCAATGTAGAGTTTCCCAGAGGAAAGATTCATGTCAAAAAAATCTTTTTTTTCAAGGTCCGAAAAACTTTATGGATTCATTTTTAATTCGTTTAATTCTTTTAACACCAAAATGAAAGGAAAAAAACAGATAGCATCTCGTTTTTCAGTTTTTTATACTTAAATTTAAAATGGATTTTTAAAAAAGATAATGAGCCCTCATCTCTGTTTTTGTTTGTTTGTTTACGTTTACGAAAGCATACGTTTTCACTTACTGGTCATAAATCTCTTTACTTCTGATAAAGACACTGCGTCTTTTCGTGTACATACATCTGGCTCTATATCCCTGAAGCACACCTCATAATATGGCAGAGCAGCAGGGATTTAGTTCTGAGTCCCAGCTGTACAATTTGCTGTCACTGGCAGGGTTTATTCCCGTTGATGCTGTTGCACTAATCAAGAGGGGAAACACTGCCGAGTCCTCCATCTTGATGTCAGCATTGCTCACCTGCATTATAAGTAGTTGGATAGAACAGTGGAGTGAAGAAATCTTCTATTAATTTCCTGTGTTTTCGCCACATAACCTCCTAACACACCTTAACAGAAGATCAAGGTTATTACAGTTTCTTCTGTACGTTATGAGATATTGTTTTGAGATAGCCTTTAAACAATTCCTGTGCTTTTTTTTCACATTTGAATATTTTGGGATACCTGCACCAAAACCACTTTATTTCTTAACACTCTTGTTTTTTTTCCTCCCTTGTTTCCCCTCCTCTATCCTCCTGTGTCCTTGTCATTCAGTAGACCCCGCCGAGGTACTGAATGCTGACCCTGTCGACCTCCACTGCATTCCTGTGGAAACACACCTCTGTCCAATCCCCAAACTGCTGGTGGCGGCGCCGGTGAGCCTG
The DNA here is from genome assembly GCA_030522415.1 of Channallabes apus. Classification (NCBI taxonomy): domain Eukaryota; kingdom Metazoa; phylum Chordata; class Actinopteri; order Siluriformes; family Clariidae; genus Channallabes; species Channallabes apus. Next base: position 24,974,890 of record CM060113.1, read on the forward strand.
AACTCAGTAAGCGTCAGCCGCAATCTCAGTTAACAACCCGCTATTGCCATCCCCAAATCCAACCTCAACATATTGAATGCAACAAAAGTGTGCCTAATCAGTGCGTCCTCCGAGGACAACCCTTTCATCTTCTTATTTGATGCCCCACGTCAACAGAAGTCAACACACACACACAAAAAAAAGTTTTGTTGATTCTAAAACAGGCAATATTTAAGCTAGGACCTTCAACTGTTTAAGGAAGTGTGCCATGATGCAAGGAGACTTAAGAAGCATGAAGATGCTGAATCTGAGCGCTCCTTTGAATTCACAGCCATACGAGTACACAGATTTGTAGACACACACACACAAAATTGAGAACAGTGCATCCTCCTCAGATGAGAGTGAGGTCTCAGACCCGGATTAACGCAGTGTGAGTAGTAAAGCTGGGGCTTGATGTCACCTGACAGCACACACGGTTCTGCAAAAGCTTGTGTAGAGAACACAAGAATGTAATGTGCACAGGGCTTTAGTCAGAGATAGGCGTCTATGATAGCTCTCTTTTTAGCCTTTTTTAAACTTTTAATGTAATTATTCATACAGTAATATATATATATATATATATATATATATATATATATATATATATATATATAAAAAATATTTGCAGACACATTACTTCTCGCATAATTTATTCATTAAAATGCATTAGATGTCCCTGACCTGGAATTCACACTAGATGCGGCACTTAAACACCACGTCCGTATAGCATTCACTGCACTTTATTCTGATCAAGGAAATGAGCGCCTGTACTGTATATACAACACCTGCACACAGCCCCCTTGTGATTGTGACACAGTTCACTTAAAGCCATGACCTTAGATATTCTGACCATGAATTTTATGTTGATGTCCCGTTCCCGCAGAACCTGTGGCAGGACTGGTGGGTCATAACACTTAGATGTGTAGATGACACTAAATATTTCCTTTTGAGCAGATTCACTCAAACGCAAATGTAAACGACAGATATGCAAGTGATGTGTTTATAAATGTATTCCACCGTCCTATCACAGACAAAAAATAAAAAAATAAAAAAATAAAATTATATATATATATATATATATATATTAGTCGTATTCTATGTACCAATCCACTTTTTCTACCACTAGTGTGTCATTGGCGTAAGAGTGATGTTTATTTAAGTCTAATCCCAAAAAGGTGCAACTGGTTGACTAGACATAGTGTTATTTTTTTTCATGCCTGGAGATACCACAGATTTGTTTTCGTAAAACATTCAGACTGAGGTTAGGTAGATTCCTTTATGAATACCTCCATCTCCTTAATGCAATCCGCCTTAAGCAGAAATCCCAGCGTACGCCCGTGTCTTATTGCGCATGACGGCGTACACTGATCTGCAGGGTCTGATTACAGCCGTATAGCCCCGCGCAGCGCAGGAGGTCTAATAGATGACTAGCTCAGGATGAGTCTTATCACCATACTGTGATAGGCAGTGCCAGCACAGCAGCTGTGGCCGTCGATTGGAGCAGTGCCATTTCAAAGCCCAACTGTTTCTCTGTAGTCAGCCACGTCAGAGCGCATTACTCATCTCCTGTAACCTAGTACTTTTTTTTTTTTTCTTCCTCGTTTTCATAACACACCAAGCTGTATCTTTGACTTGCTCGAACACAGGCATTGTGATATATTCAGGTCTGCCACCATCTTTGCTTCTGTCTTTCCGTATAGGGTGGACAGTCCCTGCCAAAATCCATGGCCCAGTCCCTCCTGCTGAGTGACAGTCTGTTTGTCTGTGCTTATTGCTTAGTCCTGTTTTTTTACATATCACAGTAACACAAGATCTGGGAACTGTCCATGCTGTGATATTCGCAGTGTGACAGCAACCAAAGCTATAGAATACTTCTAGATTCATCAAACCTTTTTTCTAATATATATATTTGAAGATAATGTGCACAAATTAACATCTTAACAAAATACACAGGTGCAAATGTAATCAGGAAACACAATGATGAATGTAGTTGACCGCTCAGAGAATAAATCATATCATGGTGGTTAGAAAGAAAGAAATTTGTAGAGTCCATTTGTACAGAATATAGATGTTTACGGTAAGTCTGGCTGTCCTATTTAATTACTAACGGCAGCAGTAGAGTTTTAAACAAGTGTACTGCTTTATGTGCTAATGACTCCCAGAGCAGGGTCACTCTGTGCCAATCACTGGTGGGGAGAAAAAAAAGGAGTAGAGTTATTACATGCCAAGGCCCAAAAGCAGACTGATTGAAAACGTTATTTTCTCTACAGCTAATGCAATCATTAATGCTGTGCTCTTATTCAGGCTTTCAGTCTTTCCTAATTCACCTCATACCACTGTACCATATGACTGGAGCTCTTGTAGCTTCTGGCTAAAGGCCATTTCTGAGCTGATTTACAGAGAAACCTTTAATAAGCTTTAATTGGAGTAGATTCTTGTTTTAAAAGAAAAAATACAACGATGTAAGATAAAGCACCAACTGAGGCCTGGAACATTTTTGTAATGTTTTTTTTTTTCAGCTTTTGTGTTTATCTTCTTTTTTTCTTTTGCATCTCTCTGCTGATTTAATCAGGATTAAGTTGTTGTGTGTTATGTTTATGAAACGTGTTTATTTAATCCATCTTACAGATTTTTACCACTTATCGTGTCCGTATGTTCAAAAGTCGACAGACTCTAAAAAACCAGGGCAAAGCTGACTGTCAGCCATAAGAGCGGTTCATTTCATGTTGGGCTAAAAGCGGTAATTTGGGAAGGGAAAAATGCAGAGGTGTAGAGGCAGGGGGGGATCCGCTGTAGCCGGGGTACTGATGAACCTCACTTGCAAACGTTGCCAGGAAAGGGCCTTATAATACATTTGAATGTGACATTTAGGACAAAGAAGAATGTCATTAAAGCTTGAGGATGCCTGTCTCACCTTTTTTTTTCCTCCTGAAACAAATCACGACATATTTCAACATATCAAGGGAGAAAGATTCTCCCAATGCCATTCACTGTTGATGTACTATAGAAACAAAATTCTAAGAGACTTATTAAGGACCTTGTCATGTTTTTTTTTGTTGTTGTTTTTTTTCCAGTCGTCGTTACATGAAACAGCTGTGCTGTTTTTTTATGGATAGCCACACTGAGAAGCAAATTTTGTTGGTCAAACACTGCACCTATTTAAAAAAGAGGACATCTTTGGAAATAGTGTATTTGTGACCTTTTATTTTGCGTAGAGGACACTCTCTAGGCCAAACGCTCAGACATAAATTAAAATTAACCCAAGACTTAAAAACTTAATAGTTTTCAGTTAGTCTTGAACATCTTAAAGCCTTGATGGAACTGGCCCAAAATAATGTTATGCTTTATTACCATGATTATAAAACTGAATAAGCATGATGGACTCAAATTCAATAGAGTAAACTGAGGTCAAATGCAAAATCAAAAAGACGATATACTGTGTTATTGGAGTGTCTGTGTTGTACACAACTTATCAAATGTTACAGTGTGGGTGTGTGTAAATGTTGGCTGTTCAGTTGTTTAGGAGTGTACTAAGCTGTTGATTTGTATAATGGATTATTTCTTGTAGTTGGGCGAGTCTCATTGCCTAGCCAAGGTATAGATCTCTCTCTCTCTCTCTCTCTCTCTCTCTCTCTCTATCACTTTATTCTCTCATATCAAGAGTTATGCCTTCTCCAACTGCTATCCAGCTGGAATTAACAAAATACTTGATTAAGGAAAAAAAACATGCCTCGTTTGGGGCTTCAGCATTTTAAGAACACTCACTTTTTAAGAAGTGTGTATTCACGTGTAATGTAGTTAGATAATCTGATATGTACATATTACTAGTGCATCCTTGCTATAGTTTTATCACCGTTTGAGGTCATATGACCTTAATCTCATTCTTAACGGTACTTATTTTAGCTGTATTTTGTCATCGTTAAGCAAATTTATTGTGAGTTTTACATTTTGAAAATGAACATGTTTTAGTTAACTTGATCATTATTATTATAATTCTTTTTTTTTATCAGTTACTTATTCTACAGCATAAACTCTCATTGCATGAAATGGAAATAATCTGAATAATCTGATACATAGTTTGTGTAGTTAGTAGTACATGAGAAAAATAAGAAATATCTCTCTATATAAATATTAATCTATATACACATTTGTATCACAATGATCAATTCATTGTAACTTGATAGTAAGTTGTTGTTGCTATGGCAACAAAACTACAACATGGCTACCTTTGTGAATTTTAATTGTGAATTTTTTTCACACTTCAATCGATTTCACGTACAAGATTAACTTATTCTGAAAGGGAATGTGTAGATATCTTACCTTGGATTTAAAAATGATGCCTATTTTGTACAAAAGAAAAAAAAAGATTCCTTGAGTCCAAAGTCCATTTGGAGATGTCATGTTAATTGTTGTTTTTATGATTTCTTATTTTTCTAAGGGGATTGTTGTCTGCTTGAGATATAAATCAGTGTTTGAGCTTTAGAGCGGACTTATTGGATCATTAGGTAAAAGAAAAACTCGATAACCTCTAACAATTGAAAGAGATATTCTAGAGCAAAACTCCAGGTGGGGAATTGTGTGGTTTCTTTTTTTGTTTTTGTTTTTAAAGGGCTGTCTGGACTGGTAGACACCAGAAAGGATCTAACAGATAGACTCATTTTGATGAGGAGTGCTTGAAACTTTAACATGATATATAACATGATGTCAGGAGCAGAACGAGATGTAGGGCGTAGTAAGCTAGAACGTGAACCTCCTGGTAATGTCTCGTTTTTTTGTTGTTGTTTTTTTTTCTCCCCGTGCTCTTTAGCCAGCCTTTAGCCCAGCTGTGCTGGGACCTGCTGTGCCCCATCAGTGTACGAATGTGTGTCCTTCACCTCGTTTGCACTTATGTACATAAATGAGTAAAGATATTCAGAATTTATTTTGAATATGCATAGATAAAAACATATATATAGACGTATATATATATATATATATATATATATTGAAAAACCTGTTCAAATGAAATAACTGTATTGTTCGGAATACAGGTAAACATCTATCCTTCTACTAGATTGTTCAAGAAATGCGAGGGATTCTTTCCTTGTTTTTTTTTTTTTGCTAATGCCCTTTTTCTCACCATAAGCATGTTGTTGCTTGCTGATAAAACATGAAAATGAAAAGACGCTTTATAGTTTGCTGTAGTTTACAAAAATAAGCCTATTATGCCAAGCACTGAGGCTGTTTATATCTGATCCTTAACTGTGTTGGTGGTGTTTGGAAAGAAGCATGGCCCCCAAATTGTATGCAGGTGATTCATTGCATCTAAGAAACCAAAGAATAAATAGCTTGCTCGTCTTTGTTTATTCTTCGCTGTAAATTGTCTATTTAGTGTCACAATATATTCTGCTACTACTATTATTATTATTATTATTATTATTAATATTATTATTATTATTTAATGTGTTCATGATGCTAAGAGCTGAAAAGAAATGGGATTCAAAATGGAACTGCTTTGGGATTTTAGCTCATGTGACATCTGTACCGGTGAAGTTCTGCCCCCTTCCGGCTGCAAACGGTATAACAGGCAGCCAAACCCTTTTCTCCTGCCTGTAAGGAAGGAGGGCTGACCATCATCCGAATACAGGACACACCACCAACATCAGGGTCAGATTACAGCGGGAAAGCATTGCAACTGGTTAAAAAGGAGTTTAAGTTACATATCTGTGTCTGTATTTGGTTTCCTCTCAGTGTTCAAACACTCACACATTCCCAAAACCTGATCAATAATTCTAAATATTTCAGTGCATTTCCTCAAGACAAAATCCTATTAACACAATGAAACCTGGAGATATCTTGTACATTCTGTGGTCTAGAGTTGCTTTGGAAGCCAAGAATTTTGTTGCCATGGCACTTGTCCTAGTAGTGAGGGAGAGACTGAGTCTATGTCAGTTCCTGCACCTTTGGACCACAAACTGGTCCCAAACCTTCTAACTATAAAGTGGACTTGGCACAAAGTTTGATATCTTAAGTCCTGATTTACAGAACATGCTGAAAATAAATGAATGCAATCAAAGGACACTTTTGACCACTGTGCTAAATAGAGGAAGGAAGAAAACAACTACTAACGCCCTTCTGCTGTCCACCTTACTGTGCCTGGACATTCTGTAAAGACGGTGTTTTTTTGTTGATAATTTCATTTTTATCCAAAAGAATCCATCACTCATATTTAATCACATCATATTTAAGTCTGTGTGGAAATCGATGTTGCCGGTATTGCCATAAAAAATGTGTGTATAGGATTAAGTTTCATATTTATGTTGTAAAATGCTATGGATTTAAATGTAAATGCAGTGTCTTGTCGAAGATTTGAGGTTTTGTCCCTTTAAGGGCGTCAGTCAGGTGTAGTTTTATTAAACGCAGAATAAGTGCTTTCTATCAGAAGCAGCTTAAAGAATGTCCACATTGTTTTTTCGAAGCCATATGTTGATGATTCCTCTTTCCCCCACTGTAGGACAAGCCTGAATCGCCTGACTCTTTATATGAAATGCTTCTCTTTCTATTTAGCGTGTTGTGCTTGTATGTGCTAAAAAAAAATTGTGCTTATTGCCAATTCCTTTTATGATTATAGTAATGTATAGAAAATATACATACTTACATGATCTGTTCTTTTTGGTTGACATTTTAATAAAGCACTTAAATGAAAACCCTGGAGAGTGGATCCTTTTCTAAGAAGCTGTCATTTTCTTTAAAGGCCACAGGTGAAACCTAAACTTAACTGATGTCATATAATGTCAAATGTCCTAATATTTTTGAACATTCCATCATAAAACAGTGTCTCTATTCTGGAGGAGATGTGAGGAGAACATGCAAAACTTGTCATGTCTGTGTGAACTCCCTACAGGTTTTCTTCCTCTGCCACCCCCCCACAAACATCCCGGTAGGTTGGCAGTGTTAAATCACCCTTATGTGTGATTGAGTGTATAAATGTGTGTGCACATGGTGCCCTGTGATAACCTGGCATCTTTTCTGACTCATGTCCATTAAGACCCATGTCTTTAGGATACACTATTGAGTAAAGCTCATAAAGACCTTTTAGAAACACAACCTTACACACGTGCACAGGTATTATTGCTTTTGCTCCACTTATCTACACATTGGCCAGTGTATGAAATAAACCTACCATATACAGATCACTTGGTAGATATAAATGTATTAACCGTATCTTAGCTGGTGTTCGTTTCAGGTGCAGCTGGGATTTTAATCACCTTCCTGCTGACAAGTCCAGCAAATCATGCCACAGGTTTAGCAGTGGGCACAGACAGTTTTCACAATTATTCAACACAAAATATCCAGTCAAAAGCTGATCCATCGTCTAAGGAACGCGCTGTCACTGAATGGAAGAACATTAACGTGCTGATTTATGCCTAATCTGCCCAACAAGGCGTGATACATCGTCAGTGTCACTGCTGTACTGAGAATTACCCACTACATTAATAATACCCAGTCAGTCGACTATGGCGGGAACATATGGGGAAGAGACTGAGGTGAGGAATCTGACAAACTGCATAGCAACAAACGAGCTACAGTAACTCGTTTCTCTTATACAAAAACGACCTGTAAACGAAGATTCAGGTAAAATTAGCGATGAACGCTGATATAAAGCGAAGTTCGGGATGATGCTAAATCTTAAACAGAATACTAGAGCACTTAGTAGTGTGCGTGCTGTAGGTGGCGCAGCTCGGTGGCTCTGTGTCCTGCTGTAGGTTGCTTACTATGTAGTGCGGTAGTGTGTGGTTTCGGACAGAGCGCCTGTGCGCGTTTAAAGGAGCACAGGGGAGGACAGTGTGGTGGCGGGCCGGGAGGGAGAGGCCAGAACAGGCTGAGGAGAGAAAGCAAGCGCTGGATTGTTATATATTTTTTTTAATGTAAACCACAAATAATTGTGTTTAGCAAAATTCCCCAGCTGTTGATGTAAAAGAGACGCTGCACACGGTTCTCTGTGGAAGATTCAGTAAATGTGCAGCGACAGACTTTTTTTTTCCTTTCGCTTCTTGTTTAGCCTGTTAGCTCCGAATGAGTGCAGGACGCTAGCTGGCTCCATAGCTAGTGCATTCACATGGACGCCAAAATGGCAGGAACCACAAACGCTCTTTATATCCTACGACTTTAGCTAACAGGTCTTTAAACAAGCTGTCAGCGAAAGATTTTTTATGTGTATATATATTTCGCATTTTTTTAAGAAACCATGTGCACTTACGCAGCGGCACTGCGCAAAATTTAAATCAAACTCGAGCATAGATGGACCAGGGGCGTTTTGGTTTTAGCTTAATAGCACACTTAGCCGGCCTGGCAGACACATCAGAGCACAAAGAGAGAGAGAACAACAACAAGTAGTCGCAACACTTTTTTAAAAAGACCGGATTTAAAGGTGGGAATTTAAAACGGGTTAATTTAAAAGCCTGTTTGCTTTATGTGGGGAAGCAGCTAAAGCTAGCTAGCTAGTTAGCTAGCCGAGATTGGCTCAGTGTTTTTGCGCCCAGTCCCAAATGAAGGAGTATAAAGTGGTGGTGTTGGGCAGCGGCGGCGTGGGCAAGTCCGCCCTGACCGTGCAGTTCGTCACCGGCACATTCATAGAAAAATACGACCCGACCATCGAGGATTTCTATAGGAAAGAGATCGAGGTAGACTCGTCCCCTTCAGTGCTGGAGATCCTCGACACCGCCGGAACCGAGCAGTTCGCCTCCATGAGAGATCTTTATATAAAGAACGGCCAAGGATTCATCTTAGTCTACAGCCTTGTAAATCAGCAGTCGTTTCAGGTGAGCTCTGCTTCAATCACACTCAAGTCTGGCTTTTTGTTTAAAAAAAAAAAAAAAAAAAGACTAAAATATCGCTTATGATCAAGCAACAGGAAGTGAATGTGATTAATTAAATAACCCCCCCCCCCCCCCCCCAAATGTACTATAAATGCACCATGTCCTACAGGTTTGTTAGACTGACATCTTGCCTTCTGTCATGTTTCTCACTAGGACATCAGACCGATGCGTGACCAGATTGTTCGAGTGAAGCGCTTTGAGAAAGTTCCCCTCATCTTGGTGGGCAATAAAGTGGACCTTGAATCCGAGCGGGAGGTCGCCGGTTCCGACGGCCGAGCCCTGGCGCAGGAATGGGGCTGTCCCTTCATCGAGACCTCAGCCAAGAGCAAGACCATGGTGGATGAGCTCTTTGCTGAGATTGTGAGGCAGATGAACTATGCCACTTTGCCTGAGAAACAGGAGCAGTGCTGCACGGCGTGTGTGATGCAGTGAGGTCCTTGGCCTTACCGCACACTCCACAGGTATGTGGGTCCTATTGATGCGGTGCTTTCTGACTGTGCAAAACCCCATCCAAGCCATGCACAATTTATCACCAGACTCCTTTTTAGTTTGAAATTATTGTTTTAAAGTAAGAAATACTTTATTGGTTTAAAAAAGGGCTGCTGATTTAGTTTGGCACCAAAAATTATTCAACTGATCACTAAAAGCAGTGTAGAGGCTAAATGTGGTCAAATCCATGTATACGGGAGAGACGTGTGGCAGTAAAAATTGACAGTTATCAGTTTCAGTTATGCAAATTGAGACAGGACTTGTGGAAGGAAGACCACATGCCTTGATCAAACTCCTGCTATACTAAATGCAAATAGGCCTACATCAGTGCATTGACTCACTAAAGCATGAGACTAGAATGATTTAGACAGCACTTCTTCAGGAAATTTTAGGCATTGAGCAACTAAGAGGAAATTAAATGAATACACAATTTTTTGTGGCCATTTTTGTTCATTAGAATTCTTCTTGAGCTTTCTTTAATGACTGTAAAACGTCAGCGTGTGGGAGGAAGAGGTGCTTACTTGTACAATTTTCAACTGAGACAAATGCTTGAAACTTGTGTAAGAATAGAATAGTACAGATAAAGCATGTAGGGCAGAACTAGGCTATCGGTGAATCCATATGGTTATGGATGGGAAGAAGGGGAAATTCAGGAAGCATCTTCCTCATATTGTTTATAAAGCTGTGCAGTACTGAGAGAGCTAAACAATGACTACAGTAAACTCACTCACTCGTGAGCCTTTCTCACAAACAGGACCAGGATAAAATAACCAAGTCAGAAAAACTACTGAAACAAACTAATAATAAAACCCCACAATTGGGGGGTGGGGGGGGTTCAAACTTTTTAAAATATTAATAATAATTAAAAAAAAAAAAAGTATATTGCTGTCGAGTAGGGATGGGAATCATCAGGGACCATCAGATTAGTTTTTTATTTTTATTTATTTTTTTTTCCCATAAATTCCTGATTCAATGTTAATTTGTGTTAAATATTTTTACAATTCCAAACAAGCTTGGCTGCTAATTTGCTCCTAGAACACAGAATGCTCTGCTGTATGTGTGACTAGTTTAGGGCACACCACTTGGGGGGGAATGGCATTGTTTTACTACCTCAAATGCAAACATGCTAATAAAAACAAAAGAGAAAATTATTCTGTAAATAGTGTGGTCATGCATGTTCTGTCCCGACAAAGAATCACAATATTCTCACACACCCACCCCAGCTCTACCATTGAATATTTAACATGCTTTGCAATTCATGCTTTGGGGAATCAGTTTGTCCTGTAACTGTAGCATTTTAATTTAAGAAATTCTCACTCCCACACTGGAAATCTTTTTTTTTTTTTTTTTTTTTGTTGTAAATTTTCTTCCATTTTTGTGAAGCTGCTTTGAGACAATGACCATTGTTAAAAGCGCTATATAAATAAAATTGAATTGAATTGGAAATGTCACTCTACATGTTCCTACGCCAAGTTTGTCACTTTCTGTTTTAAACTTCTTTATACAAGTTTAGATGTGTAGAATCTTTAGTTTTGAAGTAAAACCAGTTCTTAAGCTTCCTTTTACAAATTTGTGATCCCATGACGCACAGTGAACTACAGGCATGTAATGTCGTTTTAGTGTTTAAAGTTTGGTTCATGAGAAGTTCCAGACCCACTGCACCTCGGGGGCATGCTTGGCTCTGTTATCATTAGATCGGCCAAAGAATGCGGCATGAACAACTCCAGTCTGAGCATAGCGAAGGACTGATGGGGTGTGAAGAAGCAGCACAGTCTAGACCAGTGTCAGAAACAACAGAGCCGGGAGATTCCCAGCAAACAAAGAGGAAAATCCAATGTCCTGAGTGACAATTCATTTTCCAATAAAAACAGGAAGCACATGCTCAATCTATGTACTACTGTTCTATTTGTTACTAACTTCTAACTTTTTTACTTATTCCCCCAGATGAATATTCACAAATTAGGGAATGACTTAAAAATAATTTAATTGTATGATGTAATGAATAATGGTTCAGTTTAGTCTTGGTCGAAGTTGAATTTTAAGATATTCTCGAACTTGTTGCCGTCCCTACACTGAACATTTAAGGGGTTTGTTTGGACTTAAAAGTTTTGCAGCCAGCGTCTGCTCAACCGTGAAATATTGACCCCCCACTGACCCCCTTAGTGCAGATTTATATGAATATAATCCAGTTATTCAAATATTACTCATTATTTAAATGTGTGCACTGGAATTTGGGCTATTGTACAAATAAAGCTTTTTATCCTTTTATATGCTACCTGCAGAGAGCACACTATCTCTAAACTGAAATTCATCATAGGCTATTTATTCTTGTTGGATTTATTTAAATGCAGTGAAAAGTTTTATAACACCTGAATAGTCAGATCCACTTTGAGAGCCACTGTTATTAGTTCATACTTCTACATAGTGTGTTATTCGCTTCCTTGTAGGTGAAAATGCTGATTGATGATACTTTAACACAATTTACTACATTTTAATTTTCATATTTCTGTTATATGCAAAAGTTCTGTTTGGTTATCCTTTTATACTCTCTGCACTACTAAAATAACTGATTTGGTGTGTGTTTTGGTTTTTCTGTAGCCACTGCACCTGGCAGGAGGCCCTTTTGAACCAGTGTCTGCTTCAGTGATGTTTTGACCCCATGAGCCACACCAGTGTCACTGAGCCGTCTGAACTCGGACTGACGAGGTCACCTGACAAGCCTTGGTTTTGCTGCAGCGTGAAGCAGGGACTTTGAAATCTGACTTTTATCAGTGTCTGTATTGTAGAGCACATATATAATACAGTATATATACAGTATACTGGGTGTTTTGGGGAACTGCATGATGAGCATCAGTGGGAGGGCAGAGGACTTTGGAAACAGGGCCAAATGTGACAGGGCTATTAATATCTATTTTCTTAGAGGGGGAACTACATTATGTATGAGCAGGATTTCTGCGACCTGTAAAATGCTGACGGTGCTCAGTTGTACATCCCCAGGATTTCTTTTAACATTTTATGTTTGATATCTACTTTTAAAATGATAGCCATTACAGAGGTTTGAGGCCTGGACCATCTAACTTTGCTTTTCTTCTGTTTTATTTTTTAAGACTACAGTATGTATGCTTTTCCCCTCTTATAATAGTATATTTATTAAAATGTTTAATTACAAAGATGGATACATATTGATTTTTTTTATGTTCCATTGGCCTTTTTGCTTTTTGTGACAGTATGCATTGTTTCTGAAATGGAGCATTAATGACGCCTTAAACAATTACACTTTCAAACTTGTGTGTGGAGTTCGTTTTCCCCGCCTCCTCGATTTCTCTCCTCTCTCTCACAATCATGTCCATACTTCTACTAATTTGATTTTCAGTCTACCATAATATAGCAGAGATAGCAAAGGCAACTGAACAGTGGAAATACAGGTTTACGCTGAGAATTTTTATGAACGTTGTGCAGGATGCGTTAATGCGTTTCATGTTATGATCATCACATAAACCAACATCGTGGAATCATCTCAGATTCGCACATTTGTTTTACTTTAATGCCAAGTAGCAGGTTAAGGACTATACAAAAACACTTTAGCACAAGGACTAAATCATCTGGTAAGAAAAGTATTGCTAATTTTTTTTTATTGCATTAGTAACCTTATTGCTTGTAATTTAATTTAAAAAAAATCTAAATGTCAAACTCAATTCGAAAAGTATCCATCCTAACGCTGTCTTCAATTAAGTGATTCTGTTTAACCAAATAATCTTTTTCGTTTAGGTTTTTTGTGACATCTTTACCTGAACACTAAATCAATGTTCTGCAAATAGCTTACAGAGCAAGTACATGTCTTTTTATTAAAAAAAAAAAAAAAAAGACAATTGCTAAAACATTAGCTGTACTATAGAACACTGAAGGCCATGATTAACACATGGAGAAAATGTAGCACCACAGTGACATTATGTAAACCTGAATGTTTCTCCAACATTAACAAAAAACATTTGGGGGATTTCCAATGAGATATTCCTTTTGTCATTAGGGAGATTTACAAGGTGCTGCAGGAATATTTGATAGGTACTGGTTGTGCCATGCAATGCATCTAATATTCTTCAGGCCTGGGCTGCAGGGTGGGATGAAAATAAAATAAAATTCCAAACAATGTTATGTTCAACAACTGAAGATGAAAAGTATGTAACCTTCCACCATGATAAAAATGACATCTGACTTTCAAAGCACAATCCCAATTTAACAAAGGAATGAACGAAGATGATCAGTGTTTGCATTGACCCAGTCAGAGCCCAGCTTAAAATCCTAAAGAAAACCTGTGGGATGGATAAAAGAGTACTTAAGACTCAGAGAATTTTTGCAAGGAACCCTGGAATATGATTGCCAACTCAAAATGTATAATATTGTTAGACTCCAAAAAGCAAGAGATGCTTTAACAATTTTTATTTAAAATGTTTTTTTTTACCCTATTTTCCACCTAAACAGTTGTATTACACCAAAGATGAAGGTTAAAAAAAATTACTTATTTTGATTATTATAAAGGTCTTGACTAAAACAATATGCATAAGGAATCACAAAGGAGTTTTCATTTTCTGCAATGGAAAATTACTCTAACTAGTTACTTTTATCAGAAAGTAACTGATTTAATGTAACTGATTACTTTTTGAAGACAGTAATTTGGTAATGTAAGTAGTTACTTTAAAAAGTAACGTCCCCCAACACTGGTCAGGACCTACCAACAGAGATCCAAAGGAAAAGGAAGATAAACTGGTCAATCAAAATAATGACACATACAGTAGGTCATTATGGCAGCAAAAGTGGGGGACATACTGAATATTAGGCATAATATTGGTGCTAACGCTGTGGCTTACCATTGTATTATATATACTGTATAATATATACTGTATAATCTTGGAAAATGTTTCTTGCTGTAGTTTATTCTCCGCTCCTTCAGATGGCGCTGTTGTATCTGACTGAAAAACTAACGTTACTATACAGCACTGTATTTCGGCTTCAAGTTCACACCTCGGAAGCTGTTTTTATATTTTATTCATACATGACATGAGAATCATTTCATTCAAAAAATTTATTAAATATTCACGTCAATTCATTTGAAGTTTAAAGTCATTCCCTTGTGATAAATAAATTTACTACTATTGTGAAGAGGAGAGTCAGCAGGCGTCGCCATGTTTGTTTGCTCAGTCTGACAGTTTCTCTACATAATCACATCTCTGTAATAATGAAAACAGTTTTCGTGACAGTTGGAACAACTTCTTTTGACGACCTGATAGTCAGCCTGACGTCACATGAGGTTACAGAGGTAATGTTAGTCAGTGCTGAGCGTATATTAACTTAAAAGCAGTGATATGAAGAGTAGCTACAGCAGTAACGTCAGCTTTGCCGCGTGCTAACTAAACCGCCATTCAGTTTGCTAACATTAGCCAGACAAATAAATGCAGCACATTTCACTTCACACAGCTTCGTTTCTATTCGCAGGCGTTAAAACTCCGTGGATACACGGACGTGGTGCTTCAGGTTGGACGAGGCTCGTATGTTCCTGACGCTCACAGCTGTCCTGGGCTCAGACTCACGGCTTTCCGTTTTAAAGAGTCCATCGCCGAAAACATTCAGAGAGCAGATTTAGTCATTAGCCATGCTGGTAAGAAGCTCAATTATTAAAAAAAAAAAAAAAATCAGGATCACAAAAGTAAAGTAGGTACTCTGAGCCTAGAATATATTTGAATTACATTTTTAGAAAAGAAATAGACTTTTTTTTTTTTACACAATGTCCTTGCTTTTCAATACACTCTGCTTGAAGTCAACCAAACAGGTGAAAGCCTGATGGAGCATGATCAGGACTATAGGGGTGACCATTAACACCTCAAAATGAAGTTTTCTGCAGATGTGCATTGTCATGCGAGGTCCTGATTATTTTTTCCTGATAATGTTCCAATACTGGCTCTAAGCATCCATTTTCCAGCTGATGATTGACTTGTGAATTTTATCCTGTTCAGCATTTATGAATGTTTACGTTTCATACTCTGCCATTTACTCTCAGACTTGAAGTGATGAATCCATGTTTCATCACCAGTAATGATTCTTTTAAAAAGTTTTCAACTTCCTTAGAGTATCGGTACAAAGGTGTTCCAAATGCTTCTGCTTGTACTCTCTGTGAGTTTTTTCAGCACCAGGTACAGTACATCCTCAGACAACAAAAACGCTGATGTTCCTTCATACAAATCATAAGTGGGGCATCAATTTTTGCTTGCTTCCACAGTTTAAAAAAATTAACTGATGTAACACGTTCACACCTTCATAGAAGTGACTGGGCCTCAATAGCCTTCAATGGAAAGCATTGATAAGACAGTGAAACCAACAGATGGTTTAATGTAACTAATAATTTTTGACTTACCTTTGTAGTTTATCTCTGTAAATGTTTATTCATGCTTAGGTTAAAATGTTTTCCTGCTTAATTACAAATTATTACCCTAGAAAAAGGTTACTAGGTTTTGTAGCAAGGAACAATTTTACATGTAAAATAAATTCAGTGGATGATATTTAAACATCAGGATCATAATTTAAAATGTGTAAAATAATATTTTTTCCTCTAGAATGTATGCACCAAAATTCCACCTGTCAATGCAGCAAGTGTAAAGAGTACACTGGTGGTTCTAGTGTGTTGTGTTTTTCTTCCATTTGGCTGATAGTGTTAAGATCTTCAGGTCGAACCGATTGCCTTTAGGTCCAAAGTCCCCTGTCCTAACCATTGGCATCACTTATGTGTCTAAGTTAAATATATTCTTATTGTAATAGGAACACCTGTAAACCTGCTCATTTATGTAGTTATTCAGTCAGACACTTGAAGAAGAATAGAAAAACTCAGCTTTTTTCCCCCAGTGATTTAATATCCACTTCTTTAGGCTGTGCAACACGAGAGCCTTAGACTCATGTTCTAGCGGTAGATCATTGTAAGATGCCTTTCTGCTCACCATGGATGTAAAGAGTGCTTATTTCTGTTACTAAAAACTTCCTTTCAGGTCAAACTAGTCTGGTCTCCCTCCTCTGATCTCTCTCATCAATAAGGTGTTTCAGCCTGCTGACTCCACACACAGGACTTTTTTTGTACACCGTTCTATTCAAAATCCAGAAAAAAAGGTGTATAATTACGAAGCATGCATTATGTTCAGTTTTCTTGTTAGATTTTACATTACATTACAAACTATTAAATTTAATATTGCTTAATGTGTGGAAATAGTAACCAAATTGCTGAAACATCAGCAGTTTAAAATGGATGTCTGTGGACACATGATGTGAACACACAGACAAAAGATTCAGATTAGAATCATGAAGTTGCATAGCATGAGCTGCAATCAGGCTGGCTGTTTTCTCTTAATGCAGGATACAAAAAGCATGTATTGTTCATTCATTTCAGGACATCAGTATTAAACAAGTTATTGTAGCACAGATATAGGACATCTAAAAATGTTTGAAGGTAATTAACTGGACAACATGAGTTAAGACCCCAGAGAAATCTTCATTGATGAGATGGATAGTACGCTTGGAAAGAAATGCGATTGCTTTAGGTGCAGCATGCTTTAGGATGGTAGCTTCCAAACTGGGTATTGCCCTGGATGGGGTTATTAGCAAATTTCTGGCACCATCATGTCATTGCTTTGGTGATGAACGAGTCATTGACGGGAAGGAGCAGCCTTGGTATAGAGCAGTGGTTCACAAAGTGTGGGGCGCGCCCCACTAGTGGGGAATACAGACATGACAGGTGGGACGCAATGAACGGGAGGAAAAACAGGAAAGTACCTATTCTAGTTCATGCTTTTCTTTATTGATAATGAAGAGCGTACGCTCAAAACTAAACAATCACACACAAATAAATGGATCATTAATACAAGTAAATTCAGTTGGGGGCCGGGAGAAAAAGTGGAACCATAGTGGAACAATAATGGTTTAACGTCGTTAATACAAGTAAACATCAGTTGGGGGCCGGGAGAAAAAGTGGAACCATAGTGGAACAATAATGGTTTAACGTCGGACAAACTTGAGCAGCGCTGCTCGAATCACAAACCTGCGCGACCCACTGGGCAGCGCTGCGTGACTCTGACAGAAATAAACCGCGCCGACCATCAAAATACATTTTTCCCCGCTGGGATGCGCACATACAAACAGGCATGGCAAGGCGGAAACAATATTAAACAGTCCTGACATTTTAAATGAGTTGTTTTTAAATAAAACACAGGGGGTCGCGCAGGTTTGTGATTCGAGCGGCGCTGCACGATCCACCGGGCTGCGCGAATAAACCAGATCATCACTGCGCTATCCAGATAGTCGCGCTGCGCTGTATTTGCGCAGATATTCGGTTCAATCGGGTGCCACGGTTTCGTCCCACTTTTGATGTGTTTGGCTTCACATACACTTCGACAATGGAAGAAGACGGTGCAGCAGCAGTGAGTTTGCTTACATGTGACGAAACCAACAACGAGGAGATTGTAAAGAAAAAAGGTGCCTCGTCTGTGGTGTGGAATTGGTTTGGGTAAAAGAAAAGTGATACGAATGAGATGAACGTGATTTGGAAGGTACGCAAGTGCACTGTTTTAACAAGTGGTGGAAACATGTCAAATCTTTTCTATCATCTGAAAGACAAATCGAATATGGCCAAAGTAAAAAAATGCGGCAAAAAATTATGTAAAACAATTTCTTTGTGTTTTAATTTTTATTTATGCATTTTCAGATACAAATTGCTATATTGTGATATATATTGTTATTGAGGTAGAAAATAGCTTCCACCGTGATAGAAGATTTTGGTTATATCGCCCACCCCTAATGAAGCCTATATCTTGAGCTTGGATTCATGGTGGGGATGGTGGGGGCAGAAGAGAGACCCGTGTGTGTTTTGTGTCTTAAACCGCTGGCAGCAGACTGCATGAGACCCAACAAATTAGGAAGAAACTTAGAGACAACACACTCCAGTCACGTTAATAAACCACTGGACGTCTTTGAAAGAAAGCTGGCAGAATACAGACAGCAAGAGAATCGCATGGTAAAATCTGAATCAGTGGAAAGCAAAGCACAAATGGCTTCATTCAAAGTTGCATACAGAATTGGCCAGTGCAAAAAAAACTACAAACGATTGCTGAGCAGCTAATAAACATGGGGTCAATTATGCAAAGATAAGTGACAACGTAAGCCTTGTAACAATTGCACGTGTATTTTATTTTTTTTTAACTTGGTGGTGTTTGATCGTATTGGTTTAGGAATTGATATTTCAATAAACAGTAAACTTGGCCTACTTATTATTTTGTTGACAAGTGGGGCTTGAAAATTCGCTCACCCCCTTAAGTGGGGAATAACAGAAAAAGTTTGAGAACCACTGGTATAGAGTAAGCAGTATACATTACTCGATGTTATAGTTAGTTTCTTAAGCTAAGGGGAGGAGGAGGTATGCACAGTGACGTAGGATGTACTGTAAGAATTTTCTCAGAATTGTCTCCGAATGTTTCTGTAAAGCCAAACTCTTTTTTTTTTTTTTTTTTTTTCCCTTTAAATATTCAGAGTTGTGTGTCATAAAACCAATATTTTTGTTCTGATACCAGTACAGTCATAAATTTTGATGCTTTTTTTGTACCTTTTCTTTGGGACAGAGACACTATATTTTGTTAGTTTAAAAATAGATTAGAAAAGTTAGTGTAATAAATGTGTTATAGTGTGTGATTCTGGTTAGATTGATTATATTATTTCACAAGATCAAGATATGTTGGTTTAGGAAACATGTTTAATTCTAATATAGTGCAAATCATGATGTTAATTTCTGTTAACAGAACAAAATAACTTTGTTCCGGTGACCAGGGTTTCTTAGTGACTCTGAGATGTATATCCCACACTTTACTATTAGCTAGATCATATAGACATGCGCATACTAAAATTATTGATTATTTTAAAATGTAGGTATGATTCCGTTCTCCAAACTCACATCCCACAGTACACTGTGCAACACTAGTTCCTGAACTAATAGACAGAAATACCGCTGTTTATGTATAAATAGTTTAGTAATGCAGAGTACTGTATATGCACTTTTGAAGGGCACATATACTTTTAGTGATCCACAGACACCCTTCAGGTGGGACATCCAGCTGATAAAGTGTGGCATGCGCTCGTTTAGGGATGAGAGCACTGAAAGATGAGACCACAAAAAGAATTCTGTCCAAGACACAGCAATCATCTACAAAGTTAAGGATGTAGTGGAGGCCTGTGTTGACTCCATCCTCCACTGAGCATTTGGTCATACAGGGGAACTGCAAGGATCGAGATGGGGGTGTGGTTTCCTTTTTTAAAAATGATACTGGTGATTTGATGTTGCTTCATTGTTGTTTTCATACATTAATCACCATATTAAGCTTTTTTTCTATGCTTAACATTTTGGAACGCACCCTTAAGTTTCTGTTTGTTCTGTCCATGCTCTGTGGTTTTAACTGTGTTTATTTGTCTTTTTAGGTGCTGGGAGTTGTCTGGAGGTTTTAGGAGCTGGAAAGCCTCTTCTTGTCATCATTAACGATAAATTAATGGACAATCATCAGCTGGAGCTGGCCAGGCAACTGCAGACTGACGGCCACCTGCTCTACTCCACCTGCAGGTTTGGGTCATGTGCTTTCATTTCATCTGTATGCATATACACACCTATGCTTCTTTATTCCTTAGAATTTCTTTGTATCTTCATTTACTGGCCATTTTATTAGGTATTGCTGACTTTCATATAACCAGCACATTATCATCCTGGAAGTAGCCATTGCATTATTAACTTGGCCAAAAATGTGCCAAGAAAACATTTCCCACATCATTATACCGCCCTTTACCCATCTTCCAATGACTTATACTGATTTCATGATAAATGCAATGATTTCAATCTTTCCTATCGACCTTGTTAGTCATTTCAGTCATCTGAAGTCCAGTAGAATAAATGTAGGGGTGGTATGAAGAAAAATTCACAGCGTGAACCTGCAGAAAATCTAAAGAAATTGCATGATTTAATCACATCAACAAGGAGCAGAACCTCAAAGGTTTACAAGTCCTTGTTTACAAGAGACACAATGGACAATTCAATCTGATTGAAAAACAAAGGGTTCAATGAATGAGTGTGTGTGTGTGTATATATATATATATATATATATATATATATATATATATATATATATATATATATATATATAATTACACACACAGTGAGGTCAATAAGTATTTGATCACCCTGTGATTTTGCAAGTTCTTGTACTTAGAAATCATGGAGGGGTCTACAATTTTCAGCATAGGTGCATTTCCTAATGTCAGAATCTAAAAAGAAAAATCCGGAAATCACATTGTATGATTTTTTAAACTATTTATTTGTGAGTTACTGTGTCAAATAAGTATTTGATCACTTGAGTACAAAAATTTTAATATTTGGTACAGAAGCCTTTGTTAACAATTACAGACGTCAAACGGTTCCTGTAGTTCTTCACCAGGTTTGCACACTCTGGGATTTTGGCTCACTCCTCCATACAGATCTTCTCTAGATCTGTCAGGTTTCGGGGCTGTCGCTGAGCAACACGGATTTTGAGCTCCCTCCAAAGATTTTCTATTGGATTTAAGGCGGGGGACTGGCTAGGCCACTCCAGAACCTTGATATGCTTCTTACGGAGCCCCTTCTTGGTTTTCCTGGCTGTGTGCTTTGGGTCATTGTCATGTTGGAAGACCTAGCCATGACCCATCTTTAATGCTGTGACTGAGGGAAGGACATTTTTGCCCAATATGTCACAATACATGGCCCCGTTCATCCTCTAACAGTGCAGTCGTCCTGTCCCCTGTGCAGAAAAACACCCCCAGAGCATGATGCTTCCAGCCCCATGCTTCACTGTCGGTATGGTATTATTGGGATGATATTCATTCTTCTTCTTCCTCCAAACATGGCAAATGGCGTTAAGACCAAAAAGTTCTGCTTTGGTCTCATCTGACAACAGGACGTTCTCCCATGACTCCTCTGGATCATCCAGATGGTCCCTGGCAAATTTCAGAAGGGCCTGAACATGGGCTAACTTAAGCAGGGGAACCTTCCGTGCGATACAAGATTTTAAACCATGACGTCTTAGTGTATTACTGATAGTAGCCTTGGAAACGATAGTCCCAGCTTTCTTCACGGCATTGACCAGCTCCTCCCATGTAGTTCTGGGCTGATTCTTCACCATTCTTAGCATCATTGATACCCCACGAGGAGAAATCTTCCGTCCCAGTCCGAGGGACATTGACAGTCCCTCATTAGCCTCTTCCATTTTCTGACAATTGCTCTAACAGTTGTTCTTTTTTCACCAAGCTGCTTGGCAATTGCCCCATAGCCCTTTCCAGCTTTTTGAAGGTCTACAATTTTGTGAATTTTAAGTATTGATTATTATAAAATGTAAATATATATTAGGGCTGGGCGATAAAACGATACCGATATGTATCGCGATAGACACGTGATCGATATCAAGATAAAATGTGTTCAATAAAACTTTCGATAATTTTTATTCTTTGTCGGAAGAAAACAGAGGTTTCGATAACCTTTAAACATTTAATCAGGTCACAAATGATGTCTTCTTTATTTAGCTTTTTGTTTTTTCTTTTGTTAAAGGACAACCAGAATATTTGATATGACTAACACATTTTGATCAGCATGAAAAGCCGAGTCCCAGCATGCCATGGCACATTTTTATTATTTGCAACACACACAGCAGAGTCATACTTTTCTTAAAAAAAAAAAAAAAGCTTTTGGGGAGTGAGCTCTGTTTTCTTCCAACCATTTATACAGTTATTTGATCATCAGTGCCAAAAACGTATATGCATGTGTGCAGGTAATATAAGAAATCACATACTTATAAAATATTATAAGTTACTAGGTTTCAACACCCATTATTCAACTTCAGGTTTTAAACCCTTTTTTTCCCTTCCCAATTCTAGCAGTCTTGCAGAGACTCTGCGTGACATGGACCTGTCTACACTGCTGCCGTTCCAGCGTGGTCAGACTGAAAACTTTGCCAAGTTTTTGGACAAAGCAGTTGGATTTGTTTGACCATTGCTACATGTTGTGTTTTGAACATTAGTACAGAGAGAAACCACACAACCAAACTGCTTTTTTGGGGAATAACAGACTGTCGAATGACACAGAATTTTCTTAGGCCAAGGACCATGGTGTAATTTAACTAATCAGAGAGATGGTTATTGGTATTGGTTCTGTTGTAACTTTATATTATATAAATTGATTTTAATATTAATGTTATCCAATAACAACTGTATAGCATTATGTATATGTATATATTTTTTCTAAATGATTAATAAAATATTTTCCAATGAAGTCCTTTCTAGTGACGTCTTTTCCTTTCATTGAGCAGCATGAACATGACGTAGACACATCATGTACTGTAAGTGCGTGGGAGGTAGTTTAAAATGAGGATGTATGTCCTTGCCTACATCCTGTGTTTCGCAAACGGTGTCTATCGCACAACGCTCTTTTGAGAACATTACTATGAGAGCATGACTTGTTTACCACTGGTCGTGACATTATTATTTTTACAGGCATGCTGGATAGCTAGAGCTCAACTTTCACACAGTAAGTCTAAATTCCTTGTGAATATTTAATTAATTTTGAGTTGATCAGTTAAAATAAGGATGATTCTGAATTGTTAAGTATTGTAAATAATGAAAAGTTCTGTATGAATAAAGAACAATTTAAAATATGTAATACATCTATTTTTAAATATGTAACAAGCTAAATCGAATATAATTTTCTTTGGTGTAGATTTTACCTTCACTAAAAAATTAATCTGGAAAGTTTGAGGGGATTCCCCATGCCTCACTTTTGACATTAAGATTTGTCATGCAGGCTCTCTCATTTTTCTTTTTAACCAGATTGGATTATGCTGTTTAACACTTTATGTTGTATATGATCTGCATGGCCATAAAAAGTTGCCACTTTGATTTAATTTGGCATTGGGACCTCTGTGTAGCCTTATACGTGAGGCTAATCGTAAATAAGACTTGACCCTGTTCCAGAGTGAGGTTAGAAAAGAGTTGGATGAAGTGCATCATGCAGATTGCCTACCATATAAGTCTGTGGGGGCAGTTTTATAAACTGCCATTGCTTCAGTGGTCAGGTCTAGGTTCAGCAATGTTATGTGCCCAAAAAATTAATTCAGCTGATAACCTGAATATACTAAATGATCTGGGCTCATATTTACAAAGCCTTAGAATTCTCTCACAGAGCTCCTATGTTAGCTTAAAAAGTCCTAGCTGGGAGGCTTAGACTAAAAGTGATTTGGGAAACTTTTCAGAGCAACTCTGAGTAAGGAAAGTGCAAAAACCTTTATCTTAGTGAGTAGGTGTGGTTGACCCCGTTGCTAGGGATGATGCAGCAATTCAAGGACTGTGATTGGTGGATAAAAAAATGTATGACCTCTGTAAAGGTCTTGAAATGTGCTCTTTTTGAAAATAGAATACATGATAATAGAACATACAGTTAAATCATATCATGTGTTATCATGATTGTGTTATCATGACTACAGGCTACTTTATGCAAAGTTTCTGTTATAGACTAAATATCTTAAGGATAATTAAACAGCCAAATGTTGAAAACGTGTCTAATTTTGAAGCAACCAATTTCCACACAGTAGTTACTATATTTATTTAACATACTGATTTTATTACTTGTAATCCATTTTAGATTGATGAGAGCAAAATGGCTCAGATTTTACCAGTTTATAATATTACAGGACAGTCCATTTAAGTTACACTTTTGGATGGTATGTAGCCAACAATCCAAGAGAGATAGAAGGGAGTAAAAGAACAAGAAAAACAAATTGGACAGAAGAGCAGTGTTTACTTTTAGCCTTATGTTCAGTGTTTGGAGAATATTTCTTCTTTCCGCCATTTTGTCCTCTGCTATAGAAACTCATAAGCCTGTTAAAAGTCCTCCTCTCTACTCTTAACATTTTTTACCTTAGGAGCTGTTTTTAGGGCTAAGATGTTTCGTGAATAATTTTTACTAAGATTTAGTCCTAAATTTAAGGGTAAATTCTAAGAAAATGTCCTAATTCTAAGGATTTTCTTACAATTTCTTCATTAGAAGCAACTTTTAGGCTTAAGAAGCTTTGTGAATACAGGCCCAGATTTTTTCATTATCCCCATTGACAATCTTTGGGAAGTGCTGGAGAAGGCTTTAAGTAGCAGTCTTCTATCCTACAAGATCTTGGAGAGAAATAAATACGACTCTGGATGGAAATAAATACGTAAGCTTATCAAAACAATGCCATTGCTGTAATGAAAGCAAAAGGCGGTTTAGCGAATACTAGTGTGTGACCTATTCTTATGTAAATGTGTGATGCTCTGTAAGCTATACGTTTTCCAACATGGCAAAGTCTGTAGAACTGAAAGCTTTATGGTAATGTGACCAGCATAATTTTTGTTTTATTGGATTAAAAAAGAAAAAATTTAATTGGTGAATAAATTACGAGGGGTGTTCAAGACAAACCAAGACTTTTGACTGTTCAGAATATTAACAGTTCTATTTCTCTTTATAATCCCCTGCTATACTAATGAACTTACCCCCGCGTTTCACTAGTGCTTGGATACCATCAAGGTAGAAAGTTTTCTTGGTATGTCGAGCCATGAACACTGGCCTCCCAGGAACTCCTTTAATGGCCAAAACATGTGGAAATGGCTTCAAACTAGGTCCGGACTGCTAGTCGAGCAGTAACTCCCAGCAGAGTTTCTTTAATGTGCAAGTGGTGTTCCTAAATGACTGTGTGTATAGTTTCCACAGACAGATGCAGGTCTTCCACAATTTGGCAACCAGTTATCTGCCAATTTTCAAGAATCCGGCGTTCCACTTGCTAAACGTTCATGATAACAAATGCCATGGGCTCCGAGTCACTTCGGCTTGGATCGTCATTCACGTACATACAGCCTTATTTAAAATGTTTGCAGGATTCAAATGTGTTACTGTGACCAAGTCTCATCACCATACTGTGTTTTAAGTCTCAGTTTTACTTGAACGCCCCATGTATTTTCTATAGTTGCAGGTTGTAGGTGATGGATCAAGATCTGACTTGTTTCACAAAAATTCCACTATATGTAACTTCCTTTATTTATGTAGGTTGTGTGGTATAAAAGGAATGCCATAAGTAAGTAATGACATTAATGACGATATAGTGCAGTGGAGTATTAGTACTGTACTTCACATTTAGTTGTTACAAATACCTTACAGGTGTTTCTGGTTGATTGCTGAAAATGTTGCCTCAACCGAATGAATAAATAAGAATGTTTCATGGGCATGCTCCACTGTGATCTGAAGATCTTGTCTTCTTTTCCATGTTCAGATGGGAAGTGTGTCACTACAGATGGCAGCTTCAACATCAGCTGTTTGATCATCGACCTGGAATATGTTGAATGCACCTGGAACAAACCACAAATGCAGCAGATAAACTACACCTTCAGCAGTATGTAAGTCCGTGCAGCACGCTTTTCTCTCCAGCAACTAAGCCTTCTATCTATTTCTGTTTATTGTTGACGTGGATGAAGGTGCATGAATGCATTTCTCGCTCTTCAGGTTCTTCGGTGAATCAGTCCGTGAGTGTACAGAGTACCTCCAGGAGGATGGTCAGAATGTAGGATGCAGGATGTTTCCTAAGCTCCCGATAAACCGGTTTGATTATTTCCAAGCAAATCTCACTGTTGGAGGAAATTGGACAATCTGTAAAGATTACGCAGCGCTAAAACAAAGAGGTATGTCAGATTGTCAGAGTTTTTGCATTAAGCTTGTACATTAAGGAAACATTGACAAGTTCAAATTGGTAATAATTACCTAAATTATAAACCTGCTAATACCAAATATTAATAAAAGTATTATTTTTTAATTGGATAAAAAGAATCCACTGTTTTAAAACACAGAGGACCTAATGATCCCCAAGCATAGCACAGTTCCCCTTTTGTTTCAGTGAAGCAAATTAGTAACAACAGTTAGTAGGACCTGCTATTATTAGTAGGGGTACTTATTTTTCAAGCCCCAAAACTCTGGACAAAAATACAGGTTGTACATACAGTGGCTTACAAAAGTATTCGGCCCCCTTGAACTTTTCCACATTTTGTCACATTACAGCCACAAACACGAATCAATTTGATTGGAATTCCACGTGAAAGACCAATACAAAGTGGTGTACACCTGACAAGTGGAACGAAAATCATACATGATTCCAAAATTTTAACAAATAAATAACTGCAAAGTGGGGTGTGCGTAATTATTCAGCCCCCTTTGGTCTGAGTGCAGTCAGTTGCCCATAGACATTGCCTGATGAGTGCTAACGACTAAATAGAGTGCACCTGTGTGTAATCTAATGTCAGTACAAATACAGCTGCTCTGTGACGGCCTCAGAGGTTGTCTAAGAGAATATTGGGAGCAACAACACCATGAAGTCCAAAGAATACACCAGACAGGTCAGGGATAAAGTTATTGAGAAATTTAAAGCAGACTTAGGCTACAAAAAGATTTCCAAAGCCTTGAACATCCCACGGAGCACTGTTCAAGCGATCATTCAGAAATGGAAGGAGTATGGCACAACTGTAAACCTACCAAGACAAGGCCGTCCACCTAAACTCACAGGCTGATCAGAAATGCAGCCAAGAGAACCATGGTGACTCTGGACGAGCTGCAGAGATCTACAGCTCAGGTGGGGGAATCTGTCCATAGGACAACTATTAGTCGTGCACTGCACAAAGTTGGCCTTTATGGAAGAGTGGCAAGAAGAAAGCCATTGTTAACAGAAAACCATAAGAAGTCCCGTTTGCAGTTTGCCACAAGCCATGTGGGGGACACAGCAAACATGTGGAAGAAGGTGCTCTGGTCAGATGAGACCAAAATGGAACTTTTTGGCCAAAATGCAAAACGCTATGTGTGACGGAAACCTAACACTGCACATCACTCTGAACACACCATCCCCACTGTCAAATATGGTGGTGGCAGCATCATGCTCTGGGGGTGCTTCTCTTCAGCAGGGACAGGGAGGCTGGTAAGAGTTGATGGGAAGATGGATGGAGCCAAATACAGGGCAATCTTGGAAGAAAACCTCTTGGAGTCTGCAAAAGACTAGAGACTGGGGCGGAGGTTCACCTTCCAGCAGGACAACGACCCTAAACATAAAGCCAGGGCAACAATGGAATGGTTTAAAACAAAACATATCCATGTGTTAGAATGGCCCAGTCAAAGTCCAGATCTAAATCCAATCGAGAATCTGTGGCAAGATCTGAAAACCGCTGTTCACAAACGCTGTCCATCTAATCTGACTGAGCTGGAGCTGTTTTGCAAAGAAGAATGGGCAAGGATTTCAGTCTCTAGATGTGCAAAGCTGGTAGAGACATACCCTAAAGACTGGCAGCTGTAATTGCAGCAAAAGGTGGTTCTACAAAGTATTGACTCAGGGGGCTGAATAATTACGCACACCCCGCTTTGCAGTTATTTATTTATAAAAAATGTTTGGAATCATGTATGATTTTCGTTCCACTTCTCAGGTGTACACCACTTTGTATTGGTCTTTCATGTTGAATTCCAATAAAATTGATTCACGTTTGTGGCTGTAATGTGACAAAATGTGGAAAAGTTCAAGGGGGCCGAATACTTTTGCAAGCCACTGTATATTTTTTACAACCTTTTTTTTAATTAAAAGTTAATACTTTTCTAAGGAAAAAGAACCAATGGTTTTCCCAAAATTCATGTTTTTTGGAGTTGCACTAGATGGCCGTATATCCCTGAATTTTGCATTCATCTCCATGCAATATCAAAACGTTCAGCCAGGTCTCCTGAGTGCTATAGAAAATAAAGTTTACCTCGATATGATTGGAAAACAAGAAACGCCACGTTGAGTGGCTTAAAGATGTCAATGAAAAATAATTAACCCCTTAAAATCCACCCCAAACATGCTCAAAATGCTGCATTCAAAACCAGTAGGATTTTTTTTTCAGTCAGATATATATTTCCACATTTGTTATCCAAAATAATATGATTTAACTTTAAATAAAACACAGCTATGTAGACAGCTACATTAAGTTTGTCGCATAATTTCTGAACATAAGCCTGTTGTTTGAATCGGATAAGTAGAAGTGGGTATAAAAGCTTTGAGAACTCATGATGAATGATGTTTTGTGCATTACTGTAAATACAGCTTACAAACAATAAACATTATAACCAACCTAAGACAGTAGAGATTGCTCATGCATCATGTGCTGTTTGTGTTTCCAGTGAAGCTCAGCCCTCCCTATGACCTGTCTGCAACGAATAAAGGTGAAGGAGTCTGTGTGAATTGGAAAAAGAATAATATCACACTCCCAAAATGTGTGGAGTATGTGGTAGGCTATAAGAAAGCCTCTGGCCCATGGAAGGTAAGCAGCCTTAATGCCTTAATGTAGAGATGTCCAGTCTCTGGCTGTAATGTTATTCTTACAGTCTCTACCATTGTCAGTAAATTTTATTTACCTGCACCATCACTTATAGACTGATGGATATCTAGGAGTCAAAAGGTTATGCATAGTGGAGTATAAATACAAAAACAACTAAAGTCATTAATATAATGAAAATTTGTCACTTTCGTTACTGTGATGTGAGCCCAGGAAGTTAATACATAGATGCTGCTTTCTTTAAAGATGGAAATGTCGTATGGTATTTTCTGCTTTTTAGTGTTTCATGCCACTGGCACATTCTTTCACATGAATAATATGACTTCTGTCTTTCTGTCCTAAACAGACCATTAAATCAAAGGAACCAGATTCATACTGCTTGTCCCTTGTCTCCAGTGGCGTTGTGTATACGTTTAAAGTACAAAGAAGAATGTCAGAGAGTTGTGGCGCTTCTGATATTTTGAATGATTGGACTGATCCAGTGCAGTGGAATAACCCCAAGCTTACCAGTGTGTGCAGATGTTCACTATGTCAATGCTAAAAACATTTTAGCATAGATGTCATTTTCATCTAGTCAATATCCTGCCCACAAACTTGCATTAACCATATTTCTTTCCAGATGAAACGATTACACCACAGCCGCAGGTGTACTGGCATGTGTTGGGTTCTGTTCTGGGAGTCATTATCCTCGTCAGCCTTTCTTTGCTGTTGTGCTATAGTGAACGGTAAGGCAGATTTACACATGTATTTACTGTATTAATGTTTTGGCTGCTGCTGTTTTTTTTCTTCTTTTAAGTCTTGCCCTTGTTACTTGAAGGATTAAAGTTGTTTTCGTTCCTGTGGTACCTGACCCAAGCAAGAGCCTACAGGATTTATTTAAGAAATATAATGGCAATGTTGAGGTATCTATCTCCGTAATGATTCTTTATTAATGATTCTTAATGATTCTTTAATAACTAAATTTAAATCCCTTACACCATTTTCAACCCTTTTTCTTTTAGAGCTGGGTTTATATCTCCCGGGAGCTGAAGGAGGCTTTCGAGCCTGATTACACAGAGTCTCCATGTGTTGTATGTGAACCAAGTCCCACTTTAAAGACTAAAACTGCAGATGCTCCTATGAAGCAGCCTGCCTCTTAAACCCTACTGTACACATTTGTTGTTTTTCATTAGTCAACTGAAAGATTTAAATATATCTTTACTTTATTTGACTGATGCTTTTATTGAAGGATACAAAGATCAGATTTCATAATTTTGATACTAAACATTAATTTTCCTAGTTCTGAATACGATGCTTGAAGATTATCCAAGTAAATCTTGGACGCTCATGTTCTTCATCCTGCCTTGGATTGCAATGAGTTCCTTTTCTGTTCAGCATGTTTGTGATGGTGACGCACAACCTCAGCCTTGATGCAGACATGCTGTAGCAAAAACCTTTATCCCTCTTAGCACTAGGTTTTGCTTGGAAGTCTTTGAAAGGCTTGATTTTAAAACAGATGTTGTCATGGGTACTTGGTTTTGAATAAATAACTGAAGAGTACTTGATTTTCTTCTTCTTATTATTATTATAATATTTTCTTTAGGATGCTCAAATCGTGCTTTTACAACAGTGCAGGCTTTATCGCTAATTGGATTACTATTCAGATCAAATCTATCCATTTAAGGAGAATAGATAACATCCCACGCAGGAAGGTGATGTAACATAGCTTATAGTTTTAGATCAGACCTAAAACTGACAAGGACCTGCTGACAATCTGGTCCTAATCTAACCTGCTGACAGCCTAAAAGGCATTACTTACTTTCCTCCATGTATGGATAATGTGTCTAGTCTGTTCCTCTAGCTAAACATAATAACAAAAAATCTTTTTAAAATTTCCCAGAAAGTTCTAGTAATCAGTACTATTGATCAAAAGTAACTACATTTTCAATCCCTTGCATCTAAAGTGTGTATGCTAAATAAACCTATATAAAGTCTACATTTAATATAATGTATTTATGCACCTATAATGTATGTTTCGAGTCGACCAACTGTATCTAGCTTTAAATTACTGTAAGCTAGCCGTCCAGGAAACTGCTATGTACTGTACACAGAAAGTGAAAATAGTGCGGTTTACTTGTGTAGGGCGAAGAAGGTCTTCCGTAACGTCTGTGGGTGGGGGGCGCCCACAAAAGAATTTTCTTCTTTTTTATTTCCTTTAATTAAATGAAAACAAATATTTATTTATATTATATTTAAAATAGGCTAATATTTTATTAACTAACTTAAGAGTAAAAAACATGTTTGATAAATATATATGATATAAATATATATTTATGATATATAAAGAATATTGGTGTTTTATTCAGTAGTGATAAAGATGATGAGCAAATCAACACTGTGTTAATTTTTTATTTTTGAACAAGGACGATGTTAGAGAATTGCAAAAAATTAAGCCCATTTTTTTTAAAGCCAATTGTTTCACTGAGGCAGCTGTGGCCCCTTGTTGTACTGTATGACACCAAGACTCCTGGAGGACATCAGAGCTGCAGTGCTACTTGGGTTTCAAATAAGGGCCTCAATGGGTCGGACTTGTTTGTCCAGCACATTCCATAGATGCCCGGCCCGATTGAGATCTGGGGAATTTGGGGACTGGATCAACAACCTTGAACTATTTGCCAGTTAAACCCCATATTCAGAAAGCTGTGGTGCACTGGGTGTTGAGGTGCCTTTCTATCATGGCCAGCATTAACTTTTTTTCAACAATTTGTTCTACATTGGCTTTCTGTGTGCTTGGGTCAAAGAAGAGCCTTGCGTGGCCATGACCCCAGTTGATTGGTTTATACCCTAATGTTTGAGCTATAAAAATATGCTTAATTCAATCAAAACATCAGTGTTCATCAGTAAGTGTCGTTAATATGAAAGTATTTAGGGAGTTAATTCTGGTGTAATTAGAGCAGAGTTACAGGATGTCTAAAGGTTTTTTATTCCAACCACAAAATGGATCAAGTCATGCCACAGATTCACTGATGGATAAAGCTGAGCTACTTGGTGAAAACACAAGGCAGCTGTCCATTTACGTCTGTGTTAAGCTAAAACTGCTGTTGATACCTTCTTCAGCTGGGAGTTGCATTTGGGGAGAGAGTGACATCTCTCCCCAATGCTGAAGCTGCGCATGATACAGCAGGGTAGAGCTCATTTATATTGCGAGCCTGATTTATGTGAGCATTCTCCAACTTCAGAGTACATTTAAAACAAAGTTATCAAACTCCTTTTATAATTGAATACTCATAGGTCTGGGTTCACAGTTTATTATAAAGTGACTTGACTTTACAGTAACATTACCATTTATTTGAATCGCATGAAGATGGAAACACTAATAAATAAAAAGAATGGGGGTTTTTTTAGCTGTCAAAAACTGAGTGAGCAATTGTCGCCCTCTCTTTTCTCCTTCCACTTTATTTATCCTAGATTCTCTTTTCTGGTACCCTGACTTGAACTTTTTCATACGTATGTGTTTATGCACTGGATTCAACACAGCATGGTGACTCGATATCGTGTGGAGGGCTGGACTGGACCATTCAAGCTAAAATAGTCTGTCTTTTTGCAGTTTTGAACATTTTCATTCCTTTTTCAGTTCTTTCACATACACACATACACATACAGTATAAGAAATAATCAATGCTGTTACTGTTAACATGTCACTCTATAAATCTACCTGTTCTCACTCCTCATCTAAACCGCTTTATCCTGTATACAGGGAGACTTAGGGCACGAGGCAAGGTACACCCTGGACAGGGTGGCAGTTCATCGCAGGGCACACATCCACAAAACCACAGGGAATTTGGAACATCAATTAGCCTAATCTGCATGTCTTTGGACTGTGGGAGGAAACCCACTAAGCACGGGGAGAACATGCAAACTCCATGCTCACAGACCCGAGGCAGGGACCGAACCCTGAACCTGGAGATGCAAGAAGACGGTATCTGTGGAAGACCTAACTTTAGTGCTAACCACTAAGCCACCATGCTGCCTCTATTTATCTATCTACACGGTCACATACATCGTCCATACATCTTGAAACAAAGTTACTTTTTTAGGCAATTGGCCTTTTTACGCCACCATATTAAATTTTAAATGAATGAAACAGTATGTGAGTGAAGTCAAGACTTTTGGCTTTACTTCAAGGGTTTTGACAAAAGTTCAAGTTCAAGTAGGCTTTTATTGTCATTTTAACCACAGTTCAGTACACAGTGAAACAAAACAATGTTCCTCCAGGACCAAGGTGCTACATACAACAGAAATTATCAACATAAGTTACCATAAAACTAATTAGCGCAACATAAAAACCTAATTAGCTGGCTAGCTGAGACGGGACAGATAGACATTTTAAGTTAACAGAAAAACTATCTAAGTTTTATACAAAAGAGACAAAATAAAGTGCATGTGCAAACAAGACCGACAAAGTGTCAACATAACATTTCAATACTTTGTGGTAATGAGGTAATGAGTTGAGGTAGTGGGAGGAGAAACGGTAAGCAGTAAACGTTCCATAAAAGTAGTAGCAGAGATAAAAAATAGTTTGTGCAAATGAACAAGTAATGAATATTATGCAAAAGAGCATTTACAGGTTGGTTTGTACAATAGTCGTTGGTTGTTGATCAGTGTGTTGCACATGTGTTGATTTATCAGTCCAGTCTCAATGTTTTGAGGTAGTTGAGCTAATCTGAGGTTTTGTGTGTGTGTGTTTAAATGTCCAGTTCCTTTTTGTTGAGGAAACGGATGGCTTGTGGAAGGCCCAACAGGCTCAGCTTCCCAATCAGGTGTTGGGTGATTATAGTGTTGATGCGGAGCTGAAATCTATGTACAGCATACTGTATGAACGTAGGTGTCTTTTTTGTGTAGGTGTGTGTGGGCAAGATGGAGTGTGGTGGTGATGATGTTGTCCAAGTGTATTTTCATGCACACTAATGCATTTCGTGTTGGGTGGTGGAGGGTTCATAAATCATCGACCAAACTAACATAGTTGCAAACATAAGGACTGCCTTTTAATACTTGGATGAAAGGAAAGTAAAATCCTTTACAGTCTGGAACTCTGGACATGACCAAGTGGTCAGGTAATCAATAAACATCAGTGACCTGGTTCTGTAAGCAGCCATATACGCTCATGCCATAATACTGTCTCCACCATGTTTGACAGATAATGGATCATGGGCTTTGGATCATGAGTTGTTCCTTTTTCTCCATACTTTTCTCTCCCCATCATTCTTGTCAAAGCTAATTTTGTTTTTGTCAATCCAAAGAATAGTGCAGCTTTCTAGTAAAGTCTAATCAGGCATTTCTGTTCTTGATCGTTACCAATGATTTGCACCTTGTAGTGAAGCATCTGTACGTTTAACTATTATTTATATAATTGTTGGTGTTGTTAAATTTCTTAAAACAAATTGTTTTGGATTTTTATGGAAGGAGGCTTGACTAATATGTTAAATACATACATTAGGATGGTATGAAAATAAATAAGTCTTTCAGTGTTTACTGTTTGGAGGAAACACTGCATTTACCGACTAGGACATAATGCACATCCATCCATCTGGGAACCTACTGTAGTCCAACTAGGGACTGTGAAGGCCAATGGTGATCATTCTATTCCTTCTTATTTGTATAACTGTGGTAGGACTTCCGGTCAACACTCACACACACAATACAAGCAATTTGGAAACGCCAATTAGCCTAATCTGTTTTTGGACTATGGGGGGAAACCGGAGAACCTGGAGGAAACCCACCAAGCACAGGGACAACATGAAAACTCCATGAGCATAGACCTGACGCAGGAATCAAACCCAGGACTACTGGACTGCCGTAGTGCACATCAAATTCTTAATGGTTAAATAATTAGAAATCACAAAGGTATAAAAAGGTATCCCTGTATATGTGTTTGTTTGTATGTAAAAAAGTGTAATATTTTGCCCAGAATGCCACTGACATTACCTTTTGGAATTTCTTTATGCAAAATTGAATCTGCATACTCCAGCAAGCTTAAGCTTAATAACATTATCAGCATTCAAACTGCTTTTATTTTTACAGAGTAAAAGGTGATTTGCCACATTTTCTTTAAATACTTTTTTTTTTTTTTTCAAATAATGATTGTTTCATTGTCTATTTTTATTTAACTTTGTCTTTTTTATCTTTAGCCAATTTTTTTGTGGCGTTTATGGTTCAACACTATGTCTCAAGCTTTTAACAGTGCACTAAATAGTTCTTAACTCAGATCCAGTAATTTCAACTCTTTTTAATTGCTTTAATTTTTTTCTTAGCTTAAGGTATGATGATAATTTGACCCTTCTGAAATGGTTACTTTTCTTTCTGTCTCTGTAGTGTTTATACTGTAACAGCTGGAGGTGTACTCTTATGTCGTCTTCTAATTGTTGATTATTGTCCTGTAACAGCTATTCCCAAAACATCATATTCCTTTTAAACCTCAGCAAAGTTTACCACTTACAAAAACATTCTATTGCTTTCTCATCTTATCATTACACATAGGTTTTGTGGAACATTTATGAAACTTTTATGACATTTATGAAAAGTTAGTGCCTGAGATTATTTCCTTTTTGTCCGCCCTACATCATCCTTCACCATATCAGAGATTACCTGCTTGTATTTCAATAAATAACAGATATTTTTACTCTGTTTATAAGTTTAGATCATGTAGAACATCTTCAAATGCTTGCAAACTAAAGGAACAATAATGTATTCAATTGAGTCCACTCACTCACTCATCGTCTATACCGCTTTATCCTGTATTCATGGTCGCAAGTGGCCTGGAGCCTATGCCAGGAGACTTAGGGCACGAGGCAGGGTACACCCTGGACAGGGTGCCAATCCATCTCAGGGCACACACATATACAGTACACACTCACATATATTCACACACTATGGGCAATTTGGTAATGCCAGTTTTCTTGATTGTTTATTTATTCATTTGGTAGTAAAGTAGTAATTGAATGTACATATACACAAAATGTATTTACAGTACTGTTGTTTAAAGTGTGTACTACGAGATAAAACATAAAAAGACTGGATAAATAAGGTTATGATGAACTTAACTTTGTAATGAGTGTCTGGTTTTAACAACGAATTGGAGAGAACACTCACAACTACCTTCGATTCTTGCTCACTATTATCCCTTGCTTCTGTTCTCTTTTGTCTTTGTCTTGTAGACACAATCTGTATGGCTCTCCTCCACGCTCCTTATTCTCTCCAGAGAAGTTCGTAAATTTGGGAATGCCACTTAGGCTAATCTGCAGGTCTAACCCTGTAGGTGCAAGGCGACAGAGCTCACCACTACACCACCGGGCTGCCCAATTAAATCCAGTAATACTTTAAATACCTGTGATTTGCAATGCAGCCAACGTATTGTCAAAGCCTCTGTTATAGGCAATTAATCAACAGCTGTTACATTATTAGCATTACAAATTCAGCATAATGGTTGTATATTAAATCTTAATAAATATCGAGGGCTGTTTTTATGAAGATAAATCATTAGTGGCATGGAGAGACAGTAAAACAGCACTTTGGACAACTATATAAAATGTAGGATGTGTTGCCTAGACAGAAATTATATAGAAAATGTCTGAAAATAGTAACATAGGCCCTTTAAGTGGATCTTTGTCATGACACGCATGCTAAATGGCATCACTTTGCCCTGTAGTGTCACTGTTACAGTCCACGACAAAGACAAGCTGACCTGCAGGCATCGTGTGCCAGGCTGCTACTGCACATTACTGTGATGTTTGCTTACATAAAACATGATGGTAGGTCATCTGTGATCCTCTCTATCTCTGTAGAAATGTACTTGAAACTAAGGCAATATGAAAAAAAAAACATTTCCTATAACTTTTTTTTTTCATTGGTTGATTAAAGAAAAATATTCAAATATGTATTTGAATATATGTGTTTAGAGAACAAGGATTTCTTGGTTAACACAAGTTGCACCATCATTTGCCTGCTGCAGTATTTGAGATTCAAGCTAGGATTACCTAAGTCAGGTAGGTATGCACATTCAAAACATGTTGTTTTGATGATTTTTCTCTATTCTTTATAAACACATTTAAGTAACATACTTGAACAATACAGCAGGAATGACAGGGTGCATATTTTTTTGTAGTAAGCAATAAACCAGTTCC
Source organism: Channallabes apus (assembly GCA_030522415.1). Taxonomy (NCBI): domain Eukaryota; kingdom Metazoa; phylum Chordata; class Actinopteri; order Siluriformes; family Clariidae; genus Channallabes; species Channallabes apus. The sequence continues at coordinate 25,011,863 of CM060113.1, forward strand.
TTATAGTTTAGAAAATAATAAATATTCAGAATTGTATAGACAAGACATATACAAAAGATTTAATACCTAACACCAACTTTTGCAAATCATCCCCTACAACCGTAAATATACACTTTCATTTTCAGAGAATTTTCACATAGAATTATTAAAAGAAAATACAGTGATGATAGGAATATCATGTAATCACAAATCACTATTGGTAAAACTAAATGGTCTTGAAGTGAAGAAATGTGTAATGAGTCTCATCTTCACAGCTGACCTTGATGTAAATATTTCAAGCTTGCAGTTTACTCATACCTGCTGGTGTCTACTTACACCTGTGGCTCATCCAGCATTAATGTAGCACTCGTGTCATTAATGTTATTTGTTTTACTCTCTGCCTAATGAAAGGTGCGAAGACACAAAGAGACATGAAAAGACACCTTGATACAATATCCCTAAAATGGGTTCCAGTATAATCACCTGTTTGTATGCATGTGTTTCAGAGTTAGTAGATCTGTGTGATGAAATGGGGACACTGCTGTTCATGTTCAGACACCTCCAGGATTATGCCAGCCAAATATTAACCCCTCGCAACACTTACATAGTATGCACCATCAATCGTAAGTTCCGATTTTTTAAAGACTTTGTTTTGAATCAGATAAAGCTTTTCATTATATTAAAAAAATATATATGTTTCACTATGCTAAAAAAGACTCCTCGTTTTGCATTTTCTCTTCTTTACTTTAGGTGTTTCTGATGGAACATATGTCTCCATCACCCCCCATAAGGAAAATCCTGACATGCTTCTACAAGGTAATATATTCAAGATTCAAGATTCAAGATTCAAAGAACTTTATTGATCCCAAAGGGAAATTGCTTATGCTCGGTTACAGGTGCTCACAGTTGTTTAACTAAGGAAGGTAATAAAGGTAATAAATAATAATAATACCAAAAAAAAAAAAAAAAAAAAAAAAAAAGTATCAAAAAAATATCACTGACAGTTGATGATGCAATTCATATAATTGATTGCACAGATGCATTCAAAGGGCCCCTTTATTAGAAACACATGCTAATACTGGGTAGGAGCCTTGATTATTTGTGGCATGGATTCCACAAATCGCATAAGTGCTGCAGATTTTACCAGCTGTACTTTTATGCTGTGAATAGCATCCCAGGGCTGATCTGGTGACTATGGAGGCAATTGAAGAACACCGAACTCTTTCTATATATAGAAATCATTTGCGATCACTTGTACTTTGTGTCATGGACCATTATCAGGGAATTACTCATTATAAGACGGTTAACTGAGGTTGAGTGACGCATGCGGAAAGCAATGATACTCGTAAAAACAGTAGTCTGTGGCATTCAAATGTGTGTCAAGAATATATGTACATCACCAGCACCAGCCTAAAATATTTACCACAAGGCAGGTTGGGTTCTGTTGTGGCACATCCTCTTTAATGTATGCTTTACAGCTCACCACTAATGTAGAGCATGAGATTTTTTAGAGTCATTTCATCAGCTTGCATTCGTCTGACGTTCTCTTTTGACCTCTCATATCAATGAGATGTTTTCACATGCAAAACTGGATTTGACTGTTATTGTTATTATTTGCATTACTCTGTACGAAATATACTATTGCAAATTAAGATCCCAGAAGATTAATATTTTCTATCTGCATCCATGCAATGGTTAAAGTCACTGAAATAATATATTTCATGCATATATTTTAGATGTTAACACTAACTGAGGCACTGGTATCCTTATGATATTATGTATTGCACTTTTGCTACGTGATTGGCAGACTAGATAATTGCATGAATAAGCAGGTGTGCAAGTGATTCTAATAAAGTGGCTGGTTATTTGGGGCCCAAGCACTATTACATCATAGTGTGTGAAGGACCCTCTTGTTCTTCTAAGGATTATTGATATTTGTATTATGTTTGAGACTTGATTAGGTTTGTTCTATTTTCAGGTGTGCTCCAGAATCAGTTGGTCAGTCTAGAGCAGACTCGTCGTAAGAACCTTCATTTTGGGGCGAGCCGTAAAACATCAATACGGATTGTGGCTCAGAAACAGCCAGTCAGACCTCGTAATCCCAGAAACAGATGAGGTTTCTTGTCTCTGTGGTCATATTTTATTACTACCTCTATCTTATTTTACCAAAATTCCCATCTAAAGGTTTCTTTTTTTTGTAGAAATGACGTAGATAATTTGATGTTCAAATTTAATACTAAGTTGTTGCACCAACTAAAATAGCAGTTTCAAACATAAAAAGGGGCCAATACTTAAGTAAATTTAACTACCAGTCAAAAGTTTGGACACACCTTCTACTTCCTTGAACTTTCCTGTTTTTTTTTTTATTTCTCTCTACACTGTAAAACAATGCTGAAGCCATCCAAAATATGCAATACCTTGATATTGACATGTGTCTGCTACTTATGCTCTGTAAAGCCTTCATAACAGCTCTAATCTGAAGTGGAGTAAATTGGTGATTTTTGAGGCTGGTAAATCTAAATGAACTTCTCTGCAGTAGAGGTAAGTTTTGGCCTTGCTTTCCTGGTATGGTTTTCATGAGAGCCAGTTTCATCATGTTGCTTGATGGGTTTCGCAAATGCACTTAACAATACTGTGCTTGCAAGAACTATTCCAGAACAGCTGACCTTTATGTCTTAAAATAACAACTAGTTGTTGTTGTTGTTGGTACTTAGCTATCTAATGCCACAAGTATTATTTCATAGTTAAAAATTTCCAGTATTGATCTAAAATGTAGAAAATAAATCCAAACTTGTGGACAGTTTTGACTGCTTCTGCCCGAGATCACAACACTCCCTCCTGAGTGATTTTCCTATGGTCACACAGCTGTTTAATCCCAATCACAATGTGTGTGCATGTATGCTCTTATTAAACATAGCTATGTTTTTCCTGTTCATTTTTACCATGCACCTTCACCATTATATCTCCATTTATGATTTCCTTTCTGAAAACTTACAGGTTGTATGTAAATTAGGTGACAGTTAAGTAATTTCAGTCATTTAAGTCAATCCAGAGCACGTCTAATCAAATGATTGAAAATGGAAAGATCGCTAAAAAATAGGCCATATAAAAAAAAAAACTGTGCAAACACTAAGTAACGTCACCCAGAGTGGGGTTTTGAAGCTCAATTGTGGGAGCTGTGGTCGCCATCTTGGAAGTTGCTGACTTCACCTAAATCACAGTTAATCCACAAATGAGCCAATTGGTAAAGCGAATGGTGCCTACCTGTTGGTTGAAAAACACCTACTGTACTTACCTCAGTTACCACAAGCTAGCTGGATTAGTTTTGGTTTAGCTAAAATTCTAAGGTGGCTAATCTTAATTTAGTGGTAACACAACTTTGCATTTGACTAAATTCCATCATCATGACCCCCCATGTAAATTCCTACATTTCCTGTGGTAAGTTAAATTACAACTACTGTAAATGTCAAATTCACTGATTGATTCCAGTTACTGTAGCTGATTAGCTTTGTGATGCATAGCAGAAAGCTAGCGGTTTGACACCTGTAATTCAGCTGTCATTCAAACCATGACCATAATGCATGCATAAAATTATGGCTTAATTTTAACTGATGAGTTACATAAAAATTCAGCCTCGTACAATTAGCGTGAATGGGAAGTCTGGCTATGGAGAAAGAAAAAAAAAACTGTTATGTTGCTGTTGTTATTACAGTACTGGGCTGCAAACGTGTTTAGATCTGTTTAGAAGTTTGACATTTTGACTCTGGTTTCTATAGGGTATGACTGACTTTTGGAGCTATTGTGCACATTTTGCACTTCTGCTTTAAACTCATTTTTCAGAATTTGATGTTGCCACTTGAATAGAAACATAGTTGGATGAAGTGGAGTGGGGTACAGTAAGTGCCTCAAAAGCTTTTAAGCTCTTTTCAGATACTTTTTACAGTGACATTAAGTACTTGATGTTTAGTATTTGCCTGTTATGACTATTTTTCTAGTATTCTTGCAAGCTAATGTTTGTTAGCACCTAACTCCATTGACGGCATGCATTACTGCAGAGTTTAGCTTTGATATATTAGATTATATCTGATCATTCTCAAGTACATGAATGAATTTGGTATTGGGAGAGGCCAAACATGACAAATGGAAATGTATACACGACAGAAAAAACTATGACATGTAACTTGTCTATAATTCATGCCATATGTGTTTTATGTTATACATTTTGTGACATATCTATACATATTCAAACATACAAAGTTCATATTCATGTACGTTTGTCAGCTTTCAATCTTCATAAAAAATATGAAAAGATGTACGGGCTGTGAATACTTCTGTGAAGCACTGTACACACTGCATATAAAAATTTATAAATTACTTTTGAATACTTTAGCTTTTTATATGAATAAATAATGTATAAGCTTGTGTTACAGCTTGAGTATGGTTAAGATGACACACAACATCTTCAACATATGAGAATATAGCATTGTGCTTATCATGACGGAAATAGTTCACAATATATTGTAAAAATAAATACATATAAAAAATTAAGAATGGCTTTGAGTTTTGAGGTGATGAAGGTTTGAGGTCATAGAGAAAGTGAACAACAAAGTGTTATTACATATATTTTTACATTTAACATTGCATGGATTTATTTTTCTACATTTTAGAACAATACTGGATTTTTTAAAACTATACAGTATAGCATTAAGTAATTAAAATTACAACAACAGTGAAAGTCTATTGTTATTTTAAGACACGAACGTCAGTTGTTCTGGTAAAGTTCTTGCAAGAACAGTATTGTCAAGTGCATTTGCAAAACCTGTCAAGCACCATCATGAAAGTGGCTCTCAAGAAGAATATCCCAGGAAAACAAGCCCAAAACTGACCTCTGCTTGCAGAGGAAAAGGCTATTTAGAGTTACCAGCCTCTAAAATCATCAATTAACAGCACCCCAGATTAGAGCTGTTATGAATGTTTTACAGAGCATAAGTAGCAGACACATCTCATCAACTGGTTAAAGGAGATTATTGCAAATTTTGAATGGCTTCAGCATCATTTTACCATGTAGATCAAAATAAAAATTTAGAAGATGTGTCCAGGCTTTTGACTGATAGTGTGTCTTGATATGATGTCTATGTATTTGAGTTTTGCCAGTTATAGGAGCAGTATGTGTTTTTCCAGTTGTTTTTCATTTAGACCTTTTATCTCTATCCTCCATCTCACTCTACTTATGAGCACCAGTAGACCTGCTTTGACATTTAACAACAGATGATGTCATCAAAGTCAGCTGTGATTGGTTTGTATGAATACCTGTTTGTTACCACGCTTTCACTCAAGCTGGGAGTAAATTAATGAAATGCTCAAGGCGCACATTTATATTTAGAAAGGTGTAGGCACGGGTGTTGTGCCAACATTTATGCTCGTTTCCATATATGCTTAATTCTGCCAGCTTGAATGAGTAGATGTGGATTTTACATCTCAGGAAGGCAAAAGCCTTTTAGATAAAGAGCCTTATAGACACCTCAACCCACAGCAGATCCCTTATCTTATATTTCTGTCATGAATGTGTCATGAATGTGGTTGTAATTTTCGGTAACAACTAAGTCCTGAGTGTGGGAGCATTTTTGCTGCTCCAGACATATTTCTGCAAAATGTGGGTGGAATGCAGCTGTGCAGCAGTGAGTGAAATGTCAGCGAGCATCTTTGTCTTTTGTGAGTGTGGTGATCGTGTAGAACAATTTTTTCCCTCTGATCTTTCAAAACAAGTTGTTTGGTTTTTATAAAATTTAGAAGTGTAAAGGATTAAGTGGTTACTGACATGCTCAGTTAGATATCAGCAGTAAGCTGAGGTAGCACTTACTCTGACCGGGTGGTAAAGTGGTTAGAATGCAACAACAACTTTTTTCATGAAGGAAGTGAAAATTCAAAAAAGACACCATTGCAAAATCTTTTCCATAATGACCATAATACATGGTGTTGTCAATTCTTCTATTTGGGCATTAAATAGGGAAATATGCAAAAATAAGTAAGCTTTTTAGTGTGATTTCTGAAAATGACCTGCATAACTAAGTCCTGCTCTAAGTACTGTATACAAAAATATTATTACACTCACTTTCTTTCCTTAATGAATGTCATATAACATACAGTATAATCTTCTTTGATTGTGTTTTCCTCACCAAAGTAAAACAGTATACTGTCAATAACAGTATTAATAATAATAACAATCATAATAAGTAACACAATCAGCAGCTGTTGTATAGCCTTTATGCAGTACAGTGAAAAAAAGACTTCAGCCACCCCTTATTTCTTCTTATTAAAGATTTTTTTTTTTATTATTAAAGATATTTTAAATTAATTTTATTTAATTTAAATTGCATTTAAATTTAATTTAATTAATAATGAAGAATAATTTAATTATGAATTTAATTATGTTGATTAAATTAAAGAAATTAGAACAAATTAATTAGTTTCAACAGGAAAGATAGAATAAAAAAATTGGTTGTTAACAACCTCAGAACCCTCTCGTCTGTTCCAACCACTCAGCATTCAGCATCACTAGTATACTAAACACTGACCTGATCATCTTCCATTATGTGCACTTGTTTCTTACTTGTTCATGCCTTAAGTTAGATGCTTTTAATGTGTGAATAATTCATAGGTCACTGTGTAACTTATCGTACAAAAATATTCCTTTGAAACTTGTCAGGTACAAGGACTGAACTGAAAATGAGAGTCAGAAAAATCCTTCAGGAAGCCTGGAGAACTATTCCTCAAGAGTACGTAAAAAAATACAAGAAAGTCTGGCTCTTTGGAAGCAAAATATGAAAAAATAAGGGGTGGCTCAAGACTTTTGAACGCCACTGTATATCTAAACTTGCCTATAAATCAAACATGATGTTCTGTAAAAAAAAAATATATAATAATAATAATAATAATAATAATAAAAAATAAATAATAATAATAACTGGCTAATTATTGTCAGAAAAGAATAATAAAACACTTTGGGATATGTAGTTAGATGAAATTTTATATATATATATATATATATATATATATATATATATATATATATATATATATATATATATATATATATATATATATATATCAATTAATTTAAATCTATCCGTTGTCTATATTGCACAGCCTAGGGTCACTGGAGGCATAAGGCTGGGTACACCCTGAATGGGTGAATGCCAATTCAGAGTCTACTGCAGGTACACAGCCACACGCACAATCATTCACTACAGGCAATTTAGAATCCCCCATCAGCCTACAGTGCATGTCTTTAGACTGACCATGCACAAGAGAACATACTAACTATGCACACGGACCAAAGATGAGATTTGAACAGGAAACTCCGTGTGTGCTAACCACTAAACCTCTGTCCTACCACAATCATTTAATATGCATATTAAATAAATGATTAAAATGACTGTAAAGTTCCCTTTCCTTGTTGAAAACTAGTCCTCAACGATATGCATCAATTACAGGGATCTTTACAAAATTTAAGTTCAGAGGATTACTGAGTATTCCTGAGAAGAAATCTGTTTTGAATCTGCCTTGTTGTGAGCTTTCCTTCATATTTTTGCCATCACTGGTAGATAAACGCTGAGTCCTACAGAATATAAAAACTTAATCTCCTAATTATACACTGATTATACACTGTGTGTGTGCTCATAATGCCTGTCTATTAAAGAATGCTTTATTGAGTGAAGAGGACAGAGACACAAGTGCCCTCTCCCTGTGGAACCGAGTCCATGCACAGTGTGGGTGTGATTGAGCAGAATTCTGAGCACAGGCCCTGTTCACTTCTCAGTACTTATAATTCAGTAACTAGCACTGTTAAGAGGCCCATTGCAGGGATGTTGCTGAATCGCTTACTTGTTCTGTGGCACAGAGAGGGGATAAGGTTGGCGTTCATTTTGCTTCTGATTACAGCTCTTCCCTTTTTGTGTTTGACAAACACTAGATCATCCCATTTGCCTTCCCCAGAGGCTTAGTCTCTCTCCCCTTATGTTATATTATTCATTCCATGAACCTTCGACTCTATGCTCAATTACTTCATAAAGGGCAAAATTGCTGATTTCTGCAGAACAAAATATCCTTAATTTTTGTCTATTATGTTTTAAATTTGGTATATGTACCATATTATTCATTAAAAAAGAATTTGTAAACATTGCATATTGCCTTTGATCTGACTGTTTAATTCCATGTTTCATAATGTGCAATAGATTGAATACACTGTAAAGACAGGGAGTGGTCCCAGTGACAGTGAACTTTCTGCCATAATTAACCTTAATTACCCTTTAGCAATGACAATTTTGGCCCATGTATGGTCTATTTTTATTCATATTCTTGCGCCATCCTTAAAATATGGCACTTTTGGAAAAACACCTTCAATAACAAATACAACCTGAGGGTAAGAGCAGCCAGTATGATGGAAAAGGTAATGAAGATATTGCTCTCAGAGGATAATAGAGTAATTGGTACTATGTTAAAGCTTTTTAAAAGCCTTCATTGATAAAGCTGTCGACTTTAAAACTAGCACGCGTGAACTTGTAAACATGTCATTAATGCCATGATTGAGGCTGTCTTATAAACAGTAATTGTGCAATTGTACGGTGAATGTCACAAGGATCTTGGGCTAGAGAAAACAAAAACAACTCCAGTTAAATAAGCAGAACTGAATGAAGCCCAGTTTGTAAGTTCTTTCCCTAAACAACGGTACTATTCATTCAGGGTCAGTGAAAAGACAGAATTAACAGGGTAAGCAGAAAATAAGGAAAGGCCAAAGAGGGCTGTATTAAAAGATCTTTGAGGTGCAGCCAGAGTGTTTTCATTAGGCACTTTTGTGACTTATAATACTGAGCAAGAAAACTAACTCATTCAATCATTATCTCCATTACAAATGAGTGACAATTTCTATAAATCATGATTTTTTTTTTCTTCCAAAATTCCAGTTTCAGTGTGTTCACATTTTTTTTTTATTGCTTATACGGTTTGTTCTGTTTAGTTAAGGACCAAAGCCAATAAAAATAATCCAAAGGAATCAGTTATCTCTCTGCACTCCAGGCCTCCTAACTGATTCCTGCTTCAAACAATAATTCAATAATATTCCATAAATAAAGTAGATTACCCAATGCTAGTATTTTTTAAGCCTCGTTGGGGGATTAAATTGCAGATAAATATTACGGCCTATTTCTATTGGAATCTGAGGCAAGAACATTTTTAACTCTTTCATGCATTTTATGCTTTATTTTCCCACATATTCAGTTTATTATCATTTTCTCTCTCTCCTATATTTTTTATGGTTAGCACTGTCGCCTTGCACCTCCAGGGTCCGGGTTCGATTCCCGACCAGGCTCGATTCCCGTCTCTGAGTGCATGGAGTTTGCATATTCTCCCAGTGCTTGGTGGGTTTCCTCAGGTACTCCGGTTTCATCCCACAGTCCAAAGATATGCAGGCTAGGCTAATTGGTGTTCCCAAATTGCCCATAGTGTGTGAATCAGCATGTGAGTGTGTGTATGTGTGTGTCCTGCGTTGGATTGGCACCCTGTCCAGGGTGTAAGTCTCCTGGGATAGGCTCCAGGTCCCTGGAACCCTGAATACAGTATAAAGCGGTTCAGACGATGAGTGAGTGTCAGATTTTCTCCTTTTTTATTGCATGATTAGGCTTAACCTAGAGAGGTAACCTAGAGATTAAGGGTTCAGATTGGAGGAGCCCCTGGCTACTGTTGGGCACTTGATCACGGTTGTTCATCCTCAACTGCTCAGATACAATTGGGCATGAAGCTGGCAACCTGACCCAATAAGAAACTACCACCTTCATAATCATCAGCCTTTGATTAACTGATCATGAACAGATGTGCAAAATTTTATAAAAGCAGAAGTTTTGGCAGTTTACTTGTCTGGAGTATTCAGGTGTGTGTTAACACAATGACATGAGGAAAGGCCATAACCAATGAGAAACAACTGTTGCTGCGCATCAATCTTAAAAGGCTTATAAAATAATTTCCACACAAGACAGTTCACAAAACTGCATCTGAACAAAGCACAAGACTTCTGAAACAATGTAAACCAAACAGCATAAACAGAGAATTCAGCAGAAACATCTCATACCCACTCTCAAGCACGACAGTGGAGGGGTGATGATTTGGCCTTGTTATTGCAGCCACCAGACCTGGTGTACCAGGGTATTCTAGAGTAAATATGAAGCCATCTATCTGGCAGATATCCGGCATGGTTGAAATTGGGTCATGCAACAGGAAAATGGTCCAAAATACACCAGTAACTTTACATCAGAATGGCTGAAAAAGAAAAGAATCAAGGTTTTGAAATGGCCTAGTGAAAGTCTAGACCTCAAAACTACTGCAATGCTGGGGTGGGACGTTAGGAGAGCTGGGCATATCCCAAATTTCTCCAGGATAGGTTTTTATCTTATCCGAATGGCCAAAACCATCAATGAACTGAAGTAATGTTATAGAGAAAAATCTAAAAATCATCTGAAATCATACAGGAAACGATTACTTCAAATTATTGCTGTTAAAGGTGGATGTACAAACTATTGAATCATTAAGGTACTTTTGATTTAAAAAGGTACCATTTTTTTCTTTTCTTTTTGGGAGCATTTTCATTACCCCCAAAAAGTGTGCCTGAGGCACAGTGAAGCCTATCCCAGGGAACTCAGGGGACACCCTGGGTTGTAGGCCACCTCATCACTGGGCTCAAGCATACACACTCACACACCAAATCTTACACTACAGGCAACTTAGAAATGCCTATAGCACTTGTCTTGTCATGTACAGTACTGTGAGAGTAAACTGGAGAGCCCATGCTTTTAAAAATCTAAGGTGGTCATTCAAGTCTTCCACAAAAACACTTTATTAATTTTATTGTAGTCAGCAAAGTTTGAGACTGGCAGATAGTGTGGAGAGTTATTTTCCCCCAGAATGACTGAATTGCCAGGCCATAAAGTGAATGTACATTTTTATAAATCAATCTAATCTACCCTGTGCCAAGTATCTTTGTGGTTGTTCCCCTGGATTTGATATAGCTTGTTTGAAAACCCTTTTTGAGCCAAGTCAGTCTCTGATATGGCAGAGAAAGCACAACAAATGTGCAGTTTGTGCACTGCTGTACTGTACAATCATCAGAAAATGTGTTGTAAAATTATCTGTCACATTAAGCCACTCTGATTAACTGTTTAATATGGAGAGCCAGAAATGAAAATATAACAATAAATACAATAAATGTCTTTTCTTAAATGAAAAAATTATTTGGATTTAAAAACTTTCAGAAAATGACCCCCTTTAGGAAGGCAAGAGCTGTATTACATATATCAACTATTTAACGGAAACTTGAGGGAAGTTAAAATATTTTACTGAAGCCAACACAACATATACAGTAGTAATTGGTGATTTTTTTTGGGATGGTATCTCTAAATGAACATCTCCCCCACAGCAAAGGTCAGTTTTGGTATTGCTTTCATAGGACGAACTTCATGAGCCAGTTTCATCATGGTGCTTGATGGTTTTTTGCAAATGCACTTGACAAGACTGTTCTTGCAAGAACTATTCCAGAACAGCTGACCTTCATGTCTTAAAATACCAACTGACTGTCGCTGTTGTTATTTAATCACCTAATGCCATACTTGTTATTTCATAGTTTAGAAACTACAGTACTGTTCTAGATGTAGAAAGTAAATCCACACTTCTGCCCCAACGTTTGACTGGTATTTTAATGTACAGTACATGTTTTTTTTTGTCCATCACTTCATCATCTGAAATTCTTTGGCAGTTAATCTACAAAAGACATGAAATTGAGAGAAACAATCTTTTAGACATGTTTTCCACCTTTTACAGCTTACACCCAAAAAAAATTGATCACATTAGCTTCCTAATCCTGGGTGACCTGACTTTTTCTATTTTGATTTTGAAAAACAAGAATATTTTATATTCTGATTAATTGAATGAGCTCTTTGAGTAAATTTTTTTTTTAATGTTGCTATTTGTTTAAATATAAGTTAATGTTTAATTGATTTGCATCCCTTACACACAGTCCCATTAGGCTCCAAAAGTTATTAATGCACCTATTGGTCCAGATTGGAGAGGACAATATTACTACATCAGAAATGCATATGTACATTCAAAAGCTGGGACAAATAAGAAAAAATTATCTCCCTTTTCCAACCCCTTGGGCTTAGGGCAGTTTTCGTAAGGCCTGATTTATTGTAAAAACCTTTCTGTGTGCTTTGATGAAAAATGCTCCTGCTGCGTCGAACACAAAACAAGTTTGTTCAAAAGTGAGTTGCTGGGGCCATGGACAGAAAAATGCAAATGCTCTTGGGTAATTTTCATTCCACCACTACCATGCAAACAAAACAGATAGTATATCTTATTGAAGTTGGGTAAGATATGATCCTTCTGTGGAGAACCAATTATGGAAAGCTAAGGGATTTTGGTTGGATATACACACTATATCTGAGACTCTGAAAATTTGACCTTCTAAAATTGCTTACAAACCCATTTTCAGAGTTCGAACTGGTATGTCAAACTACACTTTCCTGACAACTGACTTATCCAAGAGCTGCTTATGATCCATCCACATTCCTGAATTTAACCTAACCTGGAACAGTGGTGAGTACTTATGCTCCTCAGGAGATACCAGAGATTCTGAACTCTTCTGCTCTCTAGACCTGCATGATTCACCCTCACGCACTTCTGGCTGAAGATCTTATCGCCTAAAAACACTTGCTGCTGCTGCTGCTGCTGGGGATGGTCCCACATGGACAGCCTGAAGATCAATGGGATTACCATGGATAGTACCACATAGTAACCATAAAGATAACTTAGAACTGCAAGTGTCATGCTGTCCTAAGGGCTATAGAAATTGCTATGATAAGGCATTTCACTCAACAGTTGATAAATTTAACAAAATAGACTTTATGTTAAAACTATAATAAATTCAGAAATGACTCTGAAACTCATTCGGATTGCTCATCACTTTCTGGTTATTACATTTTTTGATTCTATATCACACATTTATAGAAGGGAAATTATTTTTTATCTGTTACCACATGAGTGAAGATGGTTCCCTTTTGCTCTGGTTCCACTTAGGGGATCTTTTCCTTCCCACTATCACTTCTGGCTTGCTCATTGAGGATAAATGTTTAATTTTAAAATATTTATCTGGAAATAATATAAAGCAGAAAACCCAGAGTTGGATCAATCTAAAAAAGTTCTCTAAGTAATAATATGTTTCTGTGTGCGTGTTGCTGTTTTGTCTAAAAGACTCCTGGCTAGAACTTTATTAATGTATGGGCTTCACATGGTTTGGGGTTGTGACCCTGAGGCAGAGAGGGGCCTTACATTGTGCTAGGATAAACACTGAGAAAAGAAAAATTCCTGACCAAAAGGTACAATCTGTCTTGTGGTGTGCATTATTTTTCTGTGCCTGAAAGGCAGGCGTACGGGTGAGCATAAGAATCTGGTAAAGCTAAAAACTGTATAAATGCAAAAATAATGTGACCATTTAGATAATCCTCTTGAAACATCTAACATAAATGCCCTTGACAGGACCTTAAAGTGACATAATCATGCAGCTTAGAATTTAGTTTCACACCACCATGGCAAGCTCTAGTAACACTTACTGGCAGAATATTACCAGACCTTACAACCTTTACACATTTTGCATAAAAGCTCCTTAGTCTAACACTGGAACACGCAGAACAGCTAAAGTCTCCATAATTCATAATCAAAACTGTCCCATATTTCGTCTCCAGCAAGAAAAAACATACAGTCCACACTGATTGTTAGACTTAACTGTTAGGCTCTTCCTGTTGCTCTTAATATATTTGTTATATCTTATTTCAGAGTCCAATAACACAAACTACACTATTTGGGAATAAATGAGACATTGATTATGTGGTTGTGTAGTTTCTCTCTGAGGAAAAAAGGGTATCGAAAATGGCTTGTAGTGTTTGTAGAGCCCAACTCCTGAGTGTTTTCCTGTAAGATAAATTAACTCATAACTCTCGTCCTACACGTCCTAAACACGCTCGGTAACTTGGTCTTGGTTCGTTTTTTTTTTTTTTTGTTTTTGTTTCATCTCATCAGAAGCTGAAGAAAAAGCTTTTTTTTTTAACAGCGGATACTTTTCTCGCCACATGATTGGCTGAGATCTCTTACAGCTGTAGGCCAAAAGCGTACATGCGGCCGCTGATTGGACGCTTGCCTTCAACACGCCTCCGAATTGCTCCCGCCCGCCTGGCGTCTGATTGGTTGATCCCGTCCTCGCTGTGTCAGTCTATGCTTTTCACCCAGTAACACTGCGGCTAATGTCCGGACTTGTAACTACATTTCAGAGCAGCTTGGCTTTTGTTCGCGAGTTACTTTAAGCTCAGGAAAGACGGAGGGAGCCGTATTCATGCACTTACACTGAGGAAAATGATCATCTGTGATGTGCAAAATATGGATTATCGCTTTGGAACACAGTGCCAGCGTGTCCGGACTCAGGTAGAGTCACTGTTTGTGCACTTTAATCGTTTTTATAGCTTTATATGTTTTTCTGACCTGCAGCTCAGAAAAATAAAGATGTCCTTGCAAGTTAACATCAGAATGAAATAATTAATTGACGAATCTTATTAATTGATTCCTTGCGCTATCATTTTATGATTTACTTGTGTATGTGTGTGTTTCTTTAAATGTTAGTTCAGACCCTCAGCCCACAGTCAGCACTGTAGGTCTGTCCACATATAACTAACACTGTTTAACATGCTTAACTACAAAACTATATCTCAATATCTAGCTGACAATATCTAGCTAATCTTGGTGTGTCTGGTTATTGTTAGCTAGCTGATGTTAGCTCGTAGCTGTTCAACCTAAAACTTCCCTTTTGAGCAGAGAGACTTGAGGGGGCGTTTGTGTTAAGTTAAGCTAACCTTAGCTAACTAATTCAAACTAAATAAACAACCCTTCATGCAACCTTGGCTCCGTATAATCAGCCTTTTGGTTTGCAGTGGTCGTGAATAGTGTTTTCACACCCAGCTAGCTTTATATGAGCACCAGATCTCTCGGTCTGTTGTTGCTGATGGCTGTTTTCTATATGTAGCTGGAAGATGGCTAATCTTTTTGTTCACTGTGCTGCACAAAAGCGACACTACATGCTGTAAATGCGTTTTATGCACAAATAATGCGTAATAAAGGGTTTCACATTTATAACCTGTGCGTGCAAAACTGAAAATGCCAAGAATCCATTTATTTATTTATTTTATTTATTTACAATTTTTATTTAAAAATAGCATTTCCTTATTCCTGCTCTAGCATGCACATATTATTAATATTATTCATAAAGCAATTTAAAACAGCACTGGCTTTTACTTTATTTGCGTACAGATATGTAAAAAACAAGATCTTTGTGTAAAAAGAAAAAAAAATACTTGTATGGAAGATGATTATCGTTTTCTAGTTTGAATGAACATTGGCCTTATCCGAAGCTGTTTTGGACAATACAAATAAAAAATTGCAAGCTCGGACAAAAAGAAAAACCTGATCAAATATTTCTGACATGTATCCATTCTGTATCCATATGTTTATCTTCATAACGGTGTGAGTTGTGCGGCCCCTTTTTTGTTAGCATTTGTGTGCTGTGATGCTGATGCACTGCCAATCAAAGTTGTTTTTCTCCTCTGTTATCTGCTGTTCCGCTTCTGGCCATTAGAGGGCGCCGCATGAAGAAAGCGGCTTCAGTGTGTTATAAGGAACAATGGATGTACTGGTCTCTTTTCCCCCAGCTATCATTATTTGTATATTTCCTTTACATGTGCTGTTTTTGAGGTTGTCATTTTTAATGCAGCTTATGCTCACCTGCTATTCACTATCTTCACCACAAACCCGAGCAACAAGAGTGGTATTGTAAGTCGGTGCAGAAGAGCATTTAAGTTGCATTATTATAAGTGACAAGGTCGTCCCTTTTTCCCAATTGTAAGGTCATGTAAGCTTTAGCATAGTTTTTTTTTTAAATAGCATAGACTGTACAGAAGATAAAAGAAAGATAGCAAGCACACTTGTGGCTTTGGGGATGTGTTCCTATTGGATGACACAATGTGTATTTCAGCCTTGGTGCTGTTCTGTTTGTTTGATGTTTCAAGCAAGCAATAGAGTGTAAGAGTAAGGTACGATTAAGAAATAATCCATTAATTACATATGCATTTACACTTTGTAAATAAATAAATAAATAAATAAACAAATACATACATGTTTGACTGCATGTAAATATCTATGCCTGTATGTTGAAGGTATCCCGTGTGTGTGTGTGTGTGTTGATGTCTTGGGTTTCATCTAACCCCCAGAACATTGCAGCTGGGTGTTTTGTTCCCCTCCCTGGCTTCAGGTTGCCAAACCAAGAGTATTTCCACTGCAGCAAGAAGGATTTTTTTGTTTTTGTAACAGCACCAGGGACACTTGTGCGCGACAAGGACGGACCCCTCCCGGCACTCTGAGAAGACAGATTGAATCTCACCCAGCTTGTTTAGATGATTTGGGTAGTAGAGTAATTATTACATTGTTATCTAAATACGTCTCTACTCTCTCCTTCTGTTCAATAGCCCTCATTTTTTTGCCAACTCTTCAGAACGATTAAGTTTCAGGCCTCTCTGAAGGATTCCAGCCCTGAACACATATTCATTTCTGTTTTTTTTTCTTCTTCTGCTAAGCACTGTTTTATTTTTCACATTCCCACCGTGTGTAAATCCATGACCTGGTTATGGTCTAAATACAAGACCTGTACTGAGTTGCAGTGTTGCTTTCTCCCATTGGGGATTTTAAAAAATGTATTTTTCTTTTTTACTTTGCAAGTTACCATTCAAATTGGATACACTTGAGCCTATTCAAATCTGCCCACTGTTTGGTTTATCCACGATATGTCAGGTGTAAACAGACTCGGATACCAGACGTACGAGTTCAGGCAGTCTCTATGCAAGTAAACCAAATCCTGTGTTATTGATACTAACAAACCTTATGCACGTAGTTATTTGATTGGAAGCGAAACATTCGGGTGAGTGTAGAAAAAAAAAAAAAACAAGTATGATATTAGGTGAATTCTGGGTTCTCACAATGCAAATCTGAAAGTACCAACTTCACTTTTACCTTCGGATAAACTTTAAAGGGACTTGCCAGGAGGATGTATGACTGGCTTCCTGTTTCATGTTGAGTGTCAGTAAGGGCATGTCTGTGCATGTTGGAGATGACCAGACGGGGCCACTTGAGACCTTAAAGTGACATTTGACACTAAACATATATGTTTACACATTCTTTCCCCTATTTATTTATTTATTTTTTTATTTACTTGTGCCTTATGTGATTTCCTCACTCTTCTGATTTTTCACCCACTATTAAGCAGTCACACACACTGGATTTTTTTTAAATACATGGAGAGGAGCGGTACTGTGTTTTATGATGGGTGTATCCCTGAGATCCCTCTCGAGTCTGTTTCATCAGCAACATTTTTTGTTATTGTACACGCAAAGATCTTTTATGTGGTACACGAAGATCTTGTAGAAATTTACCGACTGGACATGCATAAGTTACCTCAGGTTAACATGTTGCCTTCCATTGTGTCCTATAGGGAAAAATAGGAGTCATGTGTTTTTCCTCAGTATGCCTGTTTTTGTAGAGCATTTTCTCCAGGAAGTGCTGATTTGTCATTTCATTCTGAAGCCAAATTAGAAACAAGCAGTGGTCAAGGTTAAAAAGCTTATTAATTTGAATTTGATTTGATTTGATTTGATAAGTACAGAGATCGTTTATTTCATGTGAAGTGATCTAGGAGTTAACACACATGAAAACTAGTCCCGTCTCAATAGTACTTTATCCACTGTGTGGTATTCACAGGTTGTCCTGGATTAGCATCCCGCCATATCGTTCAGGATTAGTATTTATTTTTTTTGTAGTATTGACAGCAATGTGTTTTACACAGTACTGCAGATGTGAGGACCTGTGATCGGAGAACGGTTTAGCAGGAAAGTGTCCCCTGGAGAGTCCCCAAGAGAGACGAGTTCGAGCTGTTACGGGAGTCTGAGGTTTGCATGTCGTAGCCCTGTTAACGGCTAGCTCGGTTACTGCTTTTTAGCCTCTTGCTTAATGGGAATCTTTGAACACTCGGGGATGCCGTATGTTTCAATTTCAGTCATGAATGGGGTTTTCCCAAGTGTGGTCATTTGTTAAGTGTCACGTATTAGGTTGCAAGATTTGTTACAGTGCCACACGTTTCTGCTTGATTGTGCATGAAGAAAATTTCACACGTGCTTGCATCAGAAATTGAACTGTTTAGTCATTATTAAAAGCGGTCCAATTAGCAATGTAATGCATTGTATAAAGTATATCATATGTCAACCATGGTTTGCATTGGGTTTGTTATTTACCACAGAAGTGTTAAACTATACCCACCCTTTATGTTTTTATCCAGGACTATTTGAGCAGTCAACCAGGATTATTTATCAGATAAGCTTAGAAAAATACTCGAGTGTTTACTCTATTAACAGATGACCGGTTTGGCAATATTATGGAATTTAAGAGACTTGCATTAAGTAGCAGTTATGCCCTGGCATGATCAAATACAGATCCGTGTAATTAAATACCTCATAGGAAATGAGAATAAACGACAGCTGTGTTTAGATTTCTAGAACCGTGCAAGAACACGGTTAAATATTTTCAGCAGACTTTCACAGTGCATGTGATGGTCACCATTTAATAAACCCACTTTACAAATGTGAACTGCTTGCATGCTGGATTTCTATTGATTTATCTTGAATGTATCATGTTACCACTGTGGAAGTTTTAGTAGTAATTTCTTTGAGTGTTGATTTAATTGAAGTTAATTAATTGACCATCAACAAGCTCTTGTGTTTGCATGTCGTTCTTGAATGGATTTACTGCTTGTTGTTAAACCACCGTATGTGTCTTTGAAAAAGCAACTTTTGAGAGAAGAAAGTGAGAGCTAGGGCTGCAACTAATTTTTTTTATTTTTTATTAGATAAAAGCTCTCAATAGTTTTCTAGTTGGATGATTTTATCCTTTTATTAAGTCCAGTGGCCTTGAAATAAATAAATAAATAAATAAAACTTGCACACAGCTTTTTTTGCCTTTTCATGAGGCCCCCAAAAAATCTCACAAATTAAAAACAGTGACTGTATACATCTCTGAATAATATAAATTGCATTCTTCTCAAAAGGCATTTGTTAGATATTTTAACAAGAAATTTATCTCTACGTCTCTTTGTTTAAAAGCCTTAAACTGAACTTCAATCCACTGACTACATTTCACTTCTACGTTCAAGTTACTTGCTAATTAATTGAAGCTTTTGGTTTAAATCCTAAGGTGGGATATACAAAGTGTTTTCATGCATTTGCCAACATTTCTGTGGATTTATTTTATTTCCTCTGTAGGAAGATTACAAGAGTGTACTGGTACACAAAGTCACAAAATGGTACAGACCTCTGTTTTGAGGTTCAGTCGGTTTACTGAAAATACTTTTATTTATTTTTTTATTTTTTTAAAGAATTTAACTTCAATTATTTAACTAAACATATAAACTTGTGCAAACTGGCCATAATTTTCTGAACACATAATGAGCAGATAACTTTGTTATGGTAAAACACTCACCCTATCATCCAGAGATTACGAGTTCGATTCCTGGGTGATGCTGTAACCTCTCGCAGCCGGAGGCCTAGAGAGAGCTGATTGGCCGAGCCCTCTCAGAGGGGAGGGATGAACGGTACTTGGTTCTTCCACATTGTGGAAGCACCACTGTGAGCTCACGTAAGCGGTAGGAGAGGATAGCGCTGTCCTCCTAGTGTGTTACGCTGCCCCCAACGGTGCATGAGTGAGCAGTTTGAAAAGATGAGGTTGGAGGAAACGCGTGAAAGTCTTCGGCCCTCCCGACTGAGTGGTAGTAGTAGTCTTAATGTGGGAGCCCCCTAGTGATGGGGAGGATTTGGCCACGACAAAATTAGGGAGAAAATTGGGGAAAAATCCAAAAAAATAAAAAAATGAAGTTCCTACGTTGAGGTATTGGTGGCACAGTGGTTAGCACTGTGGTGCCACACCTCCAGGCTAGAGGGTTCGATTCCCAGCTAGGTTCTGTGTGTGTGGATTTGGCATGTTTAGTGGGTTTTCCTTCGGGTACTCCAGCTTCCTCCTACAGACTGAAGACATGCAGATTTGACTAATTCCAAAGTGTGTGTGTGTGTTCTGTGATAGATATAGCTGCATGCCGCCTAGTGCGGGGTTATTTAAGAATTATAACCACAATAACAGCACTGTCTATAGCAAATAGTGGCAACAATGGTTCTTTATAAAAGGGGATGTTTAAAACTATTTGCCTCCTGATGATGGCGCTGTTAATATCTTTGGACCATTCTTTCTTATAAATGTGTTGCATATCTTTTATAATATAAAGTACCCCTGCAACAGGTCAGGTGTACATATTCCTAAATTTGAGTTGCGAGTTGCTTCTCTGTGTATGGAGATCATGAGTGTGCACAGCATCTGAAATATACAAAGTAACTCTTCTTACTTCTAAAACAGTTATACTGTAGATACAAGCATTGGCTTCAGATTAATCAACATACAGACACATTTCTGTGTTAATTCTAAAACAACCTGTTTTTAGCTGCCTAGCATATTGCTAGCAAAACTCCAACGTCCTGTTCACCCGTTTTATTTGACGAAAAACATTGAAGCCAGAAATGCCGTAATTTCCACCCGGGGATGCAGTGCATAGGGCAGTGGTTCTCAAAGTGTGGGGCGCGCCCCACTAGTGGGGAATACAGACATGACAGGTGGGGCGCAATGAACGAGAGGAAATAACAGGAAAGTACCTATTCTAATTCATGCTTTTCTTTATTGATAATGAAGAGCGTACGCTCAAAACTAAACAATCACACACAAATAAATGGATCATTAATACAAGTAAATTTAAAATAACATCAGTTGTGGGCCGGGAGAAAAAATGGAACCATAGTGGAACAATAACGGTTTAACGTCGGGCCAACTTCAGCAGCGCTGCTCGAATCACAAACCTGCGCGACCCACTGGGCAGCACTGCGCAACTCTGACAGAAATGTACCGCGCCGACCATCAAAATAAATTTTCTGGGATGCGCACGTACAAACCAGGCATGGCAAGGCGGAAACAATAATAAACAGTCCTGACATTTTAAATAGGTTGTAAATAAAAACATAGTGGGTCGCATTCAAGCGGCGCTGCGCGATCCACCGGGCTGCGCAAATAAACCAGATCATCACTGCGCTATTCAGGTAGTCGCGCTGCGCTGTATTTGCACAGATATTTGGTTCAATCGGGTGCCACGGTTTCGTCCCACTTTTGATGTGTTTGGCTTCACATACACTTCGACAATGGAAGAAGACGAGCAGTGAGTTTGCTTATATGTGACAAAACCAACAACGAGGAGATTGTAAAGAAAAAAGCTGCATCGTCTGTGGTGTGGAATTAGTTTGGGTATAAGAAAAGTGATACGAATGAGATGAACGTGATCCACTTTAAACATGTGGATTGCACAACCCTGGACATTACCATTCTTTCCCTACAGCTCGTACAGCTGCTCTTATTGTTCACATATTCTTCATATATTTTCTATATTGTGTATTGTTGTACAGTTATTTTATTTTAACTTAAATTTTTATATTTAATTTTATTCTTTCCTAGTTAAATTTACCCCCTATTTTATTTTTCATATTTATTTCCTATTCATAGTCTTTTATTTTAAGGTTTGAATTAAATAGAATTTTTAATTTGATTTGCAAGGTACGCAAGTTCACTGTTTTACCAAATGGTGGAAACACGTCAAACCTTTTCTATCATCTGAAATTCAAGCATCCAAACGATTATGGCCAAAGTAAAAAAAAATGCGGCAAACCTCAGCAATTCACAGTTTATATAAAATTACATTATGTAAAACAGTTTCTTTGTGTTTTAAATTTTTTTTTTATGCATTTTCAGATACAAATTGCTATATTGTGATTATATATATATTGTTACCGAGGTAGAAAATAGCTTCTACTGTGATAGAAGATTTTGGTTATATCGCCCACCCCTAATGAAGCCTAACTTGCTTCATGGTGGGGATGGTGGGGGCAGAGGAGAGACCTGTGTGTTTTGTGTCTTATACCGCTGGCAGCAGACCGCATGAGACCCAACAAATTAGGAAGACACTTAGAGACAACACACGTTAATAAGCCACTCGACTTCTTTCAAAGAAAGCTGGCAGAATACAGACAGCAGGATAATCGCATGGTAACATCTGAATCAGTGGACAGCAAAGCACAAATGGCTTCATTCAAAGTTGCATACAGAATTGGCCAGTGCAAAAAAACTACAAACGATTGCTGAGCAGCTAATAAACATGGGGTCAATTATGCAAAGATAAGTGACAACGTAAGCCTTTTATAACAATTGCACGTGTATTTTATCTGTTTTTAACTTGGTGTTGTTTGATCTTATTGGTTTAGAAATTGATATTTCAATAAACAGTAAACTTGGCAGATTTTGTTATTATTTTGTTGACAAGTGGGGCTTGAAAATTTGCTCACCCCCTTAAGTGGGGAATGACAGAAAAAGTTTGAGAACCACTGGCATAGGGTAACATGCTGAATAAACTTATTCATCTGACTTAAACCTGCCGAATCTCCATAATACCTGGACTGATTATTTGAATAATTTGCTACATGTCCTTAGCGACATGCTGTATGATCCATTAATTTGAATTAACCAAATTAATAGTGAAAATTGCCCGGTGCTTGGAGTATAGTCACTGTACTATTCACTCTGTACTGTACACTCAACCCAAACGGCACAAATGTTTCTAAACACACACAAATTTTGGCAGATGCACTTTATTAAAAAAAAACTTTTCAGAATGTAATTTACTTATAAATCCTATTTCTTTAGAATACCAACTTTTCTCTCTCTTTCACCTTTCCTGTGTAATTTAATGAAACTTGGGCACACAGTGCATACGAGTTTTCTTTTTTTTTTTCTTCTTCTTCTTTTTTTTTTTTCTTTACCACATTCTAGTCTGAATGACTAAGAACTGGATGACGTACACTCACAGGTGCACGCTAATCGGCACGTTCTTCGTGGATAGGCTTTCATTAATCAGTGCTGATTCCCAGAAAAGCAGAGCATCGATTAGATATATCGAGCAGCCGATTGCTTGACCCGCTTGCTAAGATGTAAGCAATTACGTGGTTAAATATTTAAAATACCGAGTCATTTTTTTCTTATGCGCCATTCAGGCTGGTGTGTTCGATTTGCAGGCACATATGACCCTGTAGATAGACACCTGCACTTCGGTGTGTTGACACAGAAAACCTGCCGTGGCCTACCTTGGTTGATTACTACACAGTTGAGTTAAGGATATGGGCAGAGCTGGAATTCACTACAAACATATACATGTAGGCTAAAAATGTTTGTTTCTCTCTCCTCTACACGTCAGGGTGGCAGCTGACGCCTGAGCGAGTGTGAGAGTGTCACTGCTTTGTTGCTTGTTGTCTCTTGCGCAAGGGTGCCATTTTGCTCTTATCTGTCCAACTGCTATCCCAGCTGTCTCACACAGATATTTATAACTGCCTTATTCTGGTGACTTGGCCTCTGCTTTACCGAGAGGGAAAACATCAGCACTTGTTTGGCTGTCTGTACTCTGGTCTGTGTGCTGGCGAGGCTTAGGACTTGGAATTTGCACCAGTTAACAAGATTTACACCCGACCTCTGTAAATTCCTCCGCAAACATCTGAATACGAGTGTGTAGTTAATGTCCTGAGTAGAGCTGTTAGGAAAAACAACATTGTCAGTTATATTGAGGTTAACACACACACACACACACACACACACACACACACACACACACACACACACACACACACACGTGTGTGTATAAAACACACACACACACACACACACACACGTGTGTGTATAAAAAACACACACACACACACACACACACGTGTGTGTATAAAAAACACACACACACACACACACACACACGTGTGTGTATAAAAAATACACACACACACACACACACACACACACACACGTGTGTGTATAAAAAATACACACACACACACACACACACACACACACACACACGTGTGTTTTGTTTCTATGCTCCCCACCTCAGCACCAAGCAAGTAGTACATTGTTGTTGTTGTTGTTGTTTTCACGTATGCAGCTCATTGGGACAACACAAAAAAAATCTGACCCTATTGCGTTTTCAAACATTTTTTTTTTAATTGTGAAAAGGTCTGAAATTGTGACACTGTGTCTGGCACCATTGCACAACCATCGGTTTTAAAATCTTGTTCGTGTTGCTTGTTAGACCAGCTGTTACGCCAACACGAAAGCAAGCTTTATTACCCCCGTTCTACATTTCCTAACAGCTTCATGTTCTCTTGCTGTCATTGGTGTATTTACTCTTGTCGAAATTCCCAGTGGAAACACGACGCTTGTAATTCAGCTACATAATCTGACATGACTCTTCTCTTTAAACCGCGCGTGTACCTGACGTGATGAAGACCACGTTTGTCGCTGTGGAAGAACTGGTATTGGCCAAGAGCTGACTCAGCCTTTTTGGTTTTAACAGGAACGTGTGCGTTAGGGAACGAGTCTTTCAGCTACTAAGCTGTGACTCAGTTCTCTATAAGCTGTTCTGCAAGAGCATACAGGAAAAACTACGTGATGGTGCACATGTGTGAGTTTAGTCAGAAGCTGTGCTGCTTCTCCCCCCCTCCCTGTGTGTAACTGACCTCCTTCCCACCATGACTGCTCGTCAGCCTGGCCTGCTGAGCAGCGGTTTACTCGAAGGAATAACTGCTGCCAGCACTGCTGTGCTTTTGGCGCGGAGACATTTGGCTGTGGGAGGCCTTGCTCTCTCCTGTTTCCCATACCAGGAAAGAGAGGCATGACCCATTTTCGTTTCAGTAATAATAACTTGTATCACAACTGTTGCAGTAGTTTCCGTAGATGAAACCGGTTATATTTACTTCACCTCAGTAGGTTAGAGAGAGCATGCGTGTGTTGTTGTCTTCATGTATACAAAGATACGAGAACCTGAAAGAGGTTGAAGGGCAGATTTCTCTCATCCATTTAGTCAAGCACAAACCTTATCCTCTAATAAGCTCATCCAAGACACTAACACTGCTCTTCAACACTCGGATAACAAGAAACGTTTGCCAAATACTAACTTTTTCAGAGCACTGCTGTAATTGTAATGTTTTTTGGTTCAAACTCTAAAGACCTGATGATTTTTCACCATGGAAGTGCTGCATGTTCATGTTTTCAGCTGGACACCAGTCTGGCTTACGTCTTACAGATTAAAAACTCCAGACTAACAGGCCTCTCTCTCACTGCGCAATATTTTTCTCTGTCTGCCTGCATGCCTTCCGGACACGCTGCAGAGTCCTTTGTTCTTTCGTTCCCTTCCTTTCTTTATCCCACTTTTTTTCTTTTTCTTTTCTTTTTTTATCCATTTATTTTGGCTAAAGAATTATTTAGAGTTCTGCTGATAGGGTTATTGGTATTTTCTTTTAGGAATTCAACTGATTCGTGCTGTTTAGCCAGGGTTGTGTCGTAGCCCAATCGTTTCAGTGTTTTATTTATAGTTCTGTTGTGCAGGTCCAATTCAAGAAAAAAATGCTTTATAATGCACGTCAATTTTACGTTGTTGTATGTTTAACGTACGTTATAGTGAAATGCCGATACAGGATCTGGATTTTTTTTTTTTTTTAAGTTGTGAAAAAAAACAAACAAAAAAAAAACGAATTTTCATTTTAGATATTCCACTTCTTCTCTTTGCAGGTGGTGAAGGTGAGCTCTGATAAGGACGGTTCCTCTCCATTGTGCATGAAGGCTCTGGCCAGCAGGGGGCGCCTTGACACAGTATCGCAGCAAATGGCCTCCCATCCACAGTATTTAGAGAGCTTCCTGCGCACGCAGCACTACATCCTTAACATGGACGGCCCTCTGCCCCATCAGTACCGCCACTACATAGCCATCATGGTACGGGACTAATGCAAATGTTCATATTTAAGGGAGAAAATAGGTCAGTAAATGTCCCTGTAAGACCGAGCTAGTAAAAAAAAGATTTGTATGTGATTGGGAGATAAGCAGAAGAAAGGGAAGTAGAAACAGTGAATAAATGTACAGTACCAGTCAAAAGTTTGGACACAAATTTGGATTTATTGTCTACATTGTCGAACAATACTGCCGATTTAAAAACTTTAAAATGGTGGCAACAACAACAATCGGTTCTTATTTTAAGATGTGATGGTCAGCTGTTCTGGAATCGTTCTTCATCGAGCACCATGATGAAACTGGCTCTCATGAAGACCATCGCAGCATAGCATGACCAAAACCTACCTTTTCTGCAGAGGAAAAGTTCATGCAGAGTCACCAGTTAACAGCACCTCTGTTTAGAGCCGTTATAAAGGTGTTACAGAGCACAAGTAGCATAGCAGACACGTTTCAATATCAACTATTCAAAGGAGATTATTGCAGATTTTTAGGCGCCTTCATCATTGTTTTACTATGTAGAAATAAATAACACTCGGGAAAGACCATGAAGTTACAAGGTGTGTCCAAACTTCTGATTATAATAGTATTAAGAAGGTGATGGGACTTTTTCTGTCTTCTGTTAAGTCTAGTCATATTTCCACGTTGATCTCAACCATTATAATTGACCTGCATTAGTGTGAAACCTAATCTATCTAACATGACTGTTTCAGGCTGCAGCACGACATCACTGCAGCTACCTTGTCTCTCTGCACTCTGCCTTGTTCCTGCGGGTGGGGGGAGACCCGGTGTGGCTGCAAGGGCTCGAGTCTGCACCACCTCGTCTCCAGCAGCTCGACCACATAAACAAAGTGCTCGCTCACCAGCCCTGGCTCATCGCTCGCTCTCACATTCAGGTACAGTCGACAGATGCTACATCATGTTTCGATACTAAAGTAAGCACACTTTGTGTTGTGTCTGATGTTGCACCTTGATCTGTGTCATGAGTAATAAAGTGTGCATTGTACTGCAGTAGGGGACTACACAGATAAAACGAGTGATTGTATGTAATAATATTTTATTGTGGACAAAATGAGTGCTTGGATCTGTTCCTGAAAGTTCTGCCACAGCGTGGTTGTGCTGATCGTGGTCTTGGGCTGTCTCCGCAGGCTTTGCTGAAGTCCGGCGAGCAGTGCTGGTCTCTGGCTGAGCTGGTCCAAGCTGTAGTTTTGCTGGCTCATTGCCACGCGCTCTGCAGCTTCGTGTTCGGCTCCGAGCAGGACACGCAAACGGGCCCCAGAGCACCGCACGGAACGCCCCCAGGCTACTGCCTCTGCGACGCTGCCAATGGCAACGCCACCTTCCCACCTCGCAGGAGGGTAAGTGTTTAAAGTGCTCGCCTCACCCACACACAGCTTTCTGTCACTAACTCGGCCTTGAGTCTCTGGCACTGAAGCTCTGTCGTATCACATTTGCTGAAAACTGCCAGGGAATCTTCAAGTCTTTGAACATTTTTTTTATCTTTTCAGGTCAGAGCAATGCGCTAAACGTTCTCGCCTTCGAACGGCTTTGTGGAAGCCACCTGAAAACGTTGCTCTTTCTTTTTCTCGGATTGCTTTCAGCAGTCAGATCAAACTATAAAAGCTATTCAGCAGGCAGTAAAGCCAATTCACTGAAGGGGAAACGAAGCAGGATGTGAAAGAAACGCATTTCCTTCTGGTAGCACTTGCTTTTGCTGTGCGCTGATTATATCTAGGTGACTTTGACCTGTGAAAAATCATGCGAGCCAATCAAAAAAACAAAATGGAAGCTTGGGTTTTGTGGTAGAATTCAGTTTTCCTAATTTTTCTTTGTTTGCATATACAGTAGCATTGCATTTTCCACGTTTTAGTTCCTGGCCTGTGTGGAAGTGTGAATTAGGGCTGCAACTAACGATTATTTTGATAATCGATTAGTTGGGTGATTATGTTTTCGATTAATCTGATAAAAACTAAATTTTTTATTTGATGTTTTGCTTAACTATATAAAATCATAAATCAGGGTATTATTTATGTATAAAAGTAAACTTTAAAAAAAAAAATGCAAAAGCCACATATAGAGTTTAATGATCTTTAATTTTGACATTTTTCAACATTTTTGTTTTTATCAATAATTGCAGATGGCAAGTTGACTGTGTGTGTGTGTGTATAAAATATATACACACACAGTGACATTCAGTTATTATTAAGAATGACCTCAATTTTAAATTCTCTTAAATTAATTCAATTTAATAAGAAGAATAATAGACAAACGGACAAACGCACGTCACCAAAGCCTGTGTGAACTCTCTCACTGACTCCTATGTGTAGAAAACCCTCAGCGCTTCATCCGCGCTCACCGAACACTACGGACACCAGAAAACCGCTCGATTTTAACGCCCGATAAGGCGTTTAGTGTAAATTGCTCCCATACCTTGGAGGACTTGGGGCGCGCGCTTTTTCCTGCAAACGCTTCTGTAACCTCCATTGCGTGAGCGACTGTGTATTTGTGCATCTTGTGGTCGCGCTCCTCAATAACGTGAGCAGCCCAACTAATCGATAACGGCATTCGTTGACAACGAATTTCATTATCGATAATTATCGATTTTATTGATTAGTTGTTGCAGCCCTAGTGTGAATAGTCTGAATTAGGAAATTTCCTGGAAAAGAAAAGATC
Organism: Channallabes apus; assembly: GCA_030522415.1. Lineage (NCBI taxonomy): Eukaryota > Metazoa > Chordata > Actinopteri > Siluriformes > Clariidae > Channallabes > Channallabes apus. The sequence continues at coordinate 25,040,600 of CM060113.1, forward strand.
TCAAACCTTCACCATGCACTTGATAAGTAGATTATCAGTATCTCCTGTCAAACCATGTTCAGTGTATAAGCAATAAGCTCGTATTTGTACAGTACGTCTGTAGTCGTATGTTAAAGGTTTATACGTCTCATGGTGTATTTTCTCTTGCGACAGTCTCTCGACTCGAGTTGTGACCTGGCGTGCCTAAGGGACGGAATCCACAAGGCACAAGAGGAGAAGGAGCGAAAAGGACACCCGGTCCTTCAGTCGTACGCCCTCCTGCACATAGGTAAGCCGCATGTCCTGGTTCACCATCATAAATGCTCTCACATCTCCGTGACTCATACACGTCCCGTTCTTCTTTTCTGATTTTAGATATGGATGAGGATGAAGAAGAAGAGATGATGTGTTCGACAGATCCCTCCCGCTTTGTCAAGGACCCTGATTTCAGCTACCAGGAATTTGCCCGGCAGGAGGAAGACCACTTTCAAGTACTGCGGGTGCAGGTGAGACCGTGCCACCATGTTGGTTCCTAAAATGGCATCTGCTCAGTCACACTCTGTGCCATCGATGGCAGTTCTACACTCCATCTTCTCTGGAGCTTAACGAGAAACTTTGTAGCATGTACTTAAAGGTTTCCTGGATTGTCACTTTTTTTTTTTTTTTTTTTTTTTTGACTGATTCAAAATGCCGCAGTGTGGTTTTACTTAGAGGAAGAAGAAGCTTGTGGTGTTTGCAGCCTTCCCGCTCAGCTGAGTTCATTCTGTTTGAGAGTGCTGATGTCTTTTTTGTGTTTGTGTGTGTGTGTGTGTGTGTGTGTGTGTGTGTGTGTGTGTGTGTAGGACTACTCGTGGGAGGACCACGGTTTCTCCTTGGTAAACCGTCTCTACTCAGACATTGGGCACTTATTAGATGAGCGGTTCCGCAGCGTGGCCTCGTTACCGTCCCCGCGCAACCCGGACCTCAAGAGAGCCATCTGGAACTACATCCATTGCAGCTATGGAATTAGGTACAGTGAGCAGACAGTTTTGTTTATTCTTAATTGGGGATGTTTGCAGCTGATTCCGGGCTAATTAAAGCTAAAACCATTTTTTTAAATAAAAAAAAAAATATATAAAAATTTCAATCCACAAAAAAAGACAACATTCAACTTTTGTTTAGGATTTACATTTGATGACAAATGGGGGGCGGGGAAAATAAATCATCAAACATACCACTGCTGTAATATAATCTAGTGCTCTACACGGCATATCTGCAGTCTCACGTCAGTCATAGTGAGACTAGCTAATCCCAGGTGTCTGTGAGCTCATGCAGGAAGCAGAAGGGGTGGATAGCACTTTCCTCCATGCGAGTTGCTCCATCCCTATCGTTGTACAGTATGAGCAGCAGTTCAAAAAGATGCGGTCACGTGTTTTGGAGGAAGCACATGATGGTCCTTTGTTTGTAGAGGTCAAAGTTGGGAAAGTGCCCTAACAGGGAGGCGGGGGCAATTACAGAATTTTTTATTATTTTTTCTTATTCAGATTCCATTTTTTCATGTACTTGGTGTCAGAAATCATGGAATTAATCTCGCTGCTCTTGTGTGTTTTAACAGGTACGATGATTATGATTATGGGGAAGTGAACCAGCTGCTGGAACGTGGACTGAAGCTTTATATTAAGGCTGTGGCCTGCTATCCTGACTCCACTAAGAATGTTTTGTGCCCTCTGCCTCTGGTTTCTCTCAAGCCCTCAGAAAAGGTAGGCTTAAGGGAATCAAATTTTATTCAACTATTTATTACTACAGTGCATCTAATCTGTCGGATTGATCTATGACGGCTGCTCCGACAAAAGCGCGAATCACATTGTGCTCGTTTTAATATGCGTAATAATACATCGCTACAGTATGTAACCCTTTCACAGGGACACGGCTGATCGACGGCATACGTAATCTTAGGCTAATAATAGCACGATTAACCAAAGCAAGATGTGTAATCAGTGGTAGGGGTGTGTTGTAGTTTTCTGCTAAATGAATAAAATACTTCAAGATGTCTCAGATACTAGCGCTTCATGGTTAAACAGTACAGAGGATTTTACATTGTACAAAAACTTAAATTTGTCATGTTGATTTTAAAGTGCAAAAGGGTGTGTGTGGGGTGGGGGGGGGGGTTATAGCTTGACTCGCAAGTGAGCTTGACTTGTGGACGTTCCATAACTTGATGTGTAATGAAGTTCAGGATTATCATGATAAGAGACTCAGATGGAACTTATTTTTCCTCTACTGTCACCCCTAATAATATTTTATTCCTTTTATGATGGTTTGTTTAAATTTGTTTTTGATTGTGTAAAGCTGTTTTGAGACAATGTCAATTGTTAAAAGCGCTATACAAATAAAACTGAATTGAATTGAATTAAAAAAAACAACTGTGACTCTTTTTTTAGCTAAAGCGGGAGTCTCTCGATTTGTTTATAATGTAAACGTATCTAAAGTGAATATAACAAGAATAAACATTCCTAACGCAGTGTCTGTTTTGCACAGGTACACGTGAACCTGCTGGTGATGGAGGCACGGCTGCAGGCTGAGCTGCTCTACGCACTCCGAGCAATCACTCAGTACATGATCGCCTGAGACACCGAGACACACGCGGAGGGAGATGCGGGGGGGGGGAGGGGGTGTGGCGGGGGGAGGGGGTGTGGCGGGGGGGGGGGGGGGGCGGGGGGGGTTGCACAGTCACTTATGGTACAAAAACAACACAAAAAAAAAACCTGACGAGGGACAACGGGGAAAGGAAATGGGTGATTAAAAAAAAGATGGAGAGGACTTGTGAAGAGCAATATTTCTTCTCCATATCTTGTTGTTTTTTTTTTTTTTTTTTTCTCCTCAAACAAAAGGTACTGCTGTGAAGTGTCTTCGAGGTGATCCTTGAAGACAGAAACAATCTTTCTTTCTGTCTCACCTTTTTTTTTTTTTTTTTTTTTGCATGTTGTTCCCTTCATTACTTTCTATGTAGGTGTGTGTGTGTGTGTGTGTGTGTGTTTTCTACTCTTCTGTTTGAATATCATTTTTTTTTCCTAGATTGTTCATGTGCAATTATCTTTATTCTGTTCTTTGTGTTGTTGAGATTGTTTTAATTGTTTTGTTGTTTTGCCTGTTGCTCCTCTGTTGACTGATAGTCAGGAAAGGAGAAAGAACCTCAGTTTCAATTCTAGAACTGAACGGTGCAACAAGAGAAAAAAAAAGAAAAGAAAAAAAAGGCAGATGACTCAACTTCTCCCGAAATCGAAGGCAGTGTTTACCGAAGCTGAGATGAACAGACGAATGTTGAAGTTCAACATTTTTTTTCTTTTTTGAATCTTTCATTTAAGTTTAAGCTTAGAACAAAACACCAGATGATATAGGAAAAAAAAAAACTTTTCATGGCTATAACTTTGTTTTAATGGCACTTTTAAGATTTGAGTAAATGTACTTCTGACTAATGAAAATAGGTCGTGCTTCAGTTGACTCGGGTTACAATGCCAGTTGTGCTGCTGGTTTATCCGGTGTCAGTGTGAAGGGTGCAGATTTCAAACACACATTTGTGGTTTAGAAGAATCTAGCAGCACTTTTAAACCAATTGGCGTAATTTGTTTTAGGAATTTTACTGCATAACTGAGCTCATGTTGTAGCCTACACTCCACCCAAAATTACATTTTTTATGTTGGTTCTCTAGTCAAATGAAGGACAACTTATTTTTTTTCTCTCTCTCTCTCGTTGATTTATCTGCATAAAATATTTCGGTGATCCTCTGTCATCTGTGATACTTTATAATGCGAAGAAGGTCAAAAATCAGGCCTGCTGTGATGCTTCCTGTAACTGACCTGCACAACTTGTTTCCTTGCACTGGACTATTTTGCACAGAACTGCATAAAGTGACCTGCATTGCCTCTGAGCAGCTGTAATCGTTATTGGAACAAACGTCCCAGTGAGGCCTCCGTTCACTGGCACCAAACAAATGCCATACTTACTGCAAAAGTTTTGGTTGTGGAAAAGGCCAAGCGTTACCAGTTAAAGCCATGATAGTATTGTATTGGTGCAGAAGTGTTGCTTGTGTGGGGTACATGTGGCAAAGAAAGATGGGCACCAATGTCGTTTTATTTATTTTTGAACATATTGCATTACTATGTCACTATGGCTATGTTCAGACATGGTTTAATATTCTTTTTTTTTTTTTTCATTCCCCCAGCCCCCTTCCTTTTTTTTTTTTCCTCTCTCTCTCTCTCTCCCATCTGATTGGTTATTTCCAATTGGACAACATTGAATCAGAACAGATTTTTATAGTACATCCTTATACTTGTGAATTACGAAATTATCAAACATGAGCACCTGTTTAAACATAGCCAGTGATCGTCGTTGTTGTTGATTGATAGTTTTTTTTTTTTTTTTGTATTGGAAGGGAAATGGAGGTGGGATAAGCTGGCCGACATGAGTGTTGAATCTTTTTATCTAATACAGCACTGTGGGACTATTGGGGAATGACCAGTCACATATCAGAGAGGGTAAAACAATGATTGAGTTCATCTAATGCTAAACGTTTGGACTGACTTGTTTGATTTATAAACTTTGTATAGTGAAGAATCTCCACTGTGTGTTCGGCTAAGCGCTGGACTCTGTGAAGCGATGGAGATCGTTAAGTGCAGTGCCTTTAGTTTTAAACCAGTAAGGCAAACGTGGACTGGTGGTGTCGCTGCGGCGCTGGAGGTGCATTTAAAGCATGCTGGATTCGACCCTGTTCGGTAGCCCGGTCCGGACGGTTGTCTACACGCTGCTTCTTCCTGAGCGGTCGGACAGAACAGGGACACTGGTTTGCTTCACATGCCTGGCCAATCCCCAGCACAATCAAGCTGTTCCACATTGTTATGGAGCTAATGTGCTGTCGTTCGCCTGCCATCAGCATGTCCGTATCGGTTCCTCACTCACTGCCTTCTTCTGTGACATCAAATAAGCAGCAGTGGACTGTTTCATCATTTGGCTTTCCTTCTGATCCTTTGTGGAGACTAAAAGACTGAACAAGTGTGGCTTTAGCCAAGTTGTTTAATATTTACCACGTAAATGTAGAGATGTTTAAAAAATAATAGAAAAAAAAAATTCAAAACAAGGAAAATTAAGCAAAAAATCTTTTTTTCCCTTGAAATAAGAACTTATTTTTTCTATAAAGATATGCTATACCACTTGGGTCTGTTGTTGTTGTTGTTATTATCATCATCAAATTCTAATGCACATATAAGATACTTTTGGCACACAGTGACATGGGGTTATTTCTCTGCTCCACACACTAGCTTACCCTCAAACCTGTTCTGTGACACTTCCGCCATCTAGTGGCAGGTTATTATTATTTGTTTGGTTTTCAGTTCCCTGAAATGGAAACCTTGAATACATAGATGACAATAGACACAACTCGACTTTAAGTCTCTTTGATTCACCCACATCATTATTTGATCATACGGCATGATGTACCTGATATATACTGATATATTTATTTAAAACAGTAAAGCAAGGCTCCACTCGCTGGTCACTTTAATAGGAACAACATACGCAGCCAGTCTTGTGGCAGCAGCACAACACTACATAAAATCATGCAGATACAGGTCAAGAGCTTCACTACATGTTCGCATTAAACAGGAAGAGAATGTGGTTGGGTTCGTGCTGAATGATGCAGAGACAAAAATCATCTAGTGAGCCCATTTAATTCTCTCAACAAGCAATTTACGTGCTCAGAAATGCCACTTATGTTCTGTTTAGCAATGTAAATCCCAAGAACATAAATAATTAAAAAACAATAAGTCCTGGTTTGACTTGAATGCACTTCGCATACTTGGAGCGTTCAATTCAAACCGGGACTTTTTGTTTTTTAATTATGTTCTTTTTTTTTGAGAAATATTTGTTTACACTGTCCAGCCAAAATAACAAGCAGGCTAATATTTCATTGGCTCACCTTTTGCCCATAGACAAAATTAAAACCACTACATAAAGGAATCTGTATGTCGATGTATGTAAGTTTCTGAAATTCAGTTAAATGCTGCAAAACTGATGGGCGGTGTGTCACAGCTCCGATGAATAGTGACAAAACCTACAGCACAAGCAACCCAGGGGCAAATAAACGAAATGTTGCATCATGGAGAACGTCACCTGCCCTCAACCCAGTGGAGCAAAACTGAAGGTGGATGCAGTTTAAGGCCTGGCCAAGCATCCCAAGGGAGGAAACTTAGCATTGGGTAATGTTCGTGTGTTCCAGACCTTCTTTAATTAAAGATGATCTAAATCTTAAAATCACATCATGATTGCTTCGTTGTAAATCTGTTGTGGTGGAGAACAAACGCAGTGAAATGAAACTATGCTGCTGTCCAAATATTTATGGACCTGGCTTTATAACCATATAAGAAGCTTGGAATTAGGGTTCAGTTTATGAACTCATGAACAGGCTTTTAAAATGAATATGGTATGAATAATGGTAATGCATATGTCCTTTAAATCATTACTTTTGTTCCGGACCTGTAAAACATAATTGCTGTTAATATACAGTACAGTTTGGTTTGGATATACAGTACAGTACATGATCAGAAACACAAAGAGGGCATCTGGGTTAAACTGATTACGTTTATTTCAGATATTCTTGACTGGTTTCACAGTCACCTCTGGCTAACAATAATGAAGTAAGAAGAGCAGGGGAGAAGGGAAAAAAACAACATTAATCAATATAAAGCAATGAATGAAATACACAAATAGTGAACTGGCTAAACACTCACCAAACTTTTATAACCCCTTTCCCCAAAAACAAAATCGAAACCTATCCACAAACAAAAGGAAATAGTGTTTTATCAACTGGGATATGTATCAGACCTTTTCAGAAGTACAGCAAAGAAAACGATAAGAAACGAATATTAAACATGAGGATGCATGGGACAGAGGTCTGACAAGATATTTAAACTCCTGTAAAAGGTTTCAAGCTCTGTCTATTGGGAATCCAATCTCGTCGGCTTTCAATCGAAAGCTGGTAGTCCTCTCTCCTTTTATTAGGAATCGAAACTTGAGAACTAGTTTTGACAGAAAGTTGAGTTTCACTTTTTTGTGCTATTTTTTTTTTTCTGGCACATTTTTATTTACGTTGTATCACATTTATGAGAATTTTTGCAAATATTCACAATGGGATTTTTATCAGTGTAGAAAAGATAATGTGCAAAATTTATTTCAGCACTCCAGCCTACTTCTCAAAGCCTTGCCTGCTGGTTCATTCTCAACTCCTTTACAAGATTTTACCATAAAAATCCAGACACTGTCACGTGTCAAACTTCAGAGGAACAAAGGACAGCCCAAAAAGACAAGAGCAGCAATGTAAACGGTTCGTAGAAATACAGATAAAGATTTAAAAAAATAACACTGTTTGCTTTTTTTTTTTTTTTTAAGGACTGATTTCAAGAAATGTACATGATGTCTGTCAAGAACCTCTTTCAGTGTCTAATCTCTAATCTCTTCTGCTTCTAAGAAATTACTTGGAATCTACAAAAGTAACAAGTGTTTGAGGATTAATAAAGAGGAATTTATCTTTTATGGTCTATATTTATAAAAATGTGCTGCATAAAATAAATATGGTCGCCTTTGTCGTGTCTAGCACCAACTGACAGGAGACAACCATTCTCTGCAAGAACAGAGCGCTTTAACAGTTAGTTTAATATTCTGATATACTTGTATTATTACCGTTAAATGTTGAATAATATCCAGCTCTAAAATCAAAAGTTCAAGCTACATAAACAAATGAAAAAAAAAATCTACATAATTTCTACACGAACAGCTCAAAGAAGAAAAAGAAAGCGTAGGTTGATACATGGTTTGTTCTACATCAACATGCTAGTGTTTGTTGGCAGTTTATAACTTTTTTATACCAAGATTCGGTAAATGCACACTTTACACAAGCTCTTTTTTTCAAGTGGAGCATTAGCCATACTTCTGTAATGTTAAAACATTTCCATTGATGGCTGAGTGGCTTTTATAAAATCATGATTATCTTACCGCTCCCATCAGGAAGGTTTTAATCAATATTATTGATTTAATTAACATTACTACTGTTTTATTAAAACCCTGAGAGTTAAACATTGCATCATCATCATCATCATCTTTCTGTTCTGCCAGTTTTTGTAGATGATCTATAAATTGCCTGGCAAAGTGATACAGCTCAGTACTTCATTCTCCTTAAAAAAAAAACCTGCTCCAAATTTAGTAGCGAATTACACGGCAAGATCTAATTTGAAAAGCGTTATACTGTTATAACTTATAACCCATTTATTCAACAGAAACAAGTTTCCATATAAAAGCGGCAATACTTTCCTCTCAAGCCATCCTAGTCTGACATGCTCTTCTTAGTGTTCCTGTGGTTATCTATAAAATCTACATGCATTTCATCTTTTACAAAAATAAAAGCTTACATAGAAAATGACCGTTAAAAATAGTTTTTGTACTTTGAAAAGGGAACTTTCTGATTAGTAAATGAATATTCATCATGATCTAAATTTATCAATACAATTAGTCAGTATACATCATTTTGTTTCCTTTTAACAAATCCATACAAAAGACAGTTAGTACTAAATAAGAAAAAGTCGAAAAGTATGACTTTTGCCCCTTTCTGTACTGCTGTACAGAATTCTATAGAATATGGGCACCTCATATATAGCATTTGTCAAATAACCAATCAGTTTCATCCTTGGAATGAAATTATTCAATATTGTTTTTGATTGTGTAAGTACTTAAAACGTCATACTCATCTCACACACACACACACACACACACACACACACACACACACACACACACACACACACACACGCACACATACATACAAACCCTTCAAATATTATATCCTGCAAATGGGCATGTTGATACAACACAATGCCGTTCAGTTTGACAGAGTTGGCAAAGTGGTAAAAACCATAGAAAACCGACCAAAAAAATTCTATGGTAAAAATCAAAATGCCCTGTGTATAATCACATTTCTTCATACTGTTAACAATTTAATCAATATTAAATTCTCACTCAATGATCAGTCCCTACTCTTTAGGACACAAGTGGGGGAAAAAAAAAGAAAAAAAAAAAAACACCTTCCTGAGTAGAGTCATCATAAAAGCTAAATTAAAAGCATTAATTATAGTGACAATAATCAATATCAACCTCCTCAAAATATTTTGCCTCCGATGCAAAAATATGAGCACACGTCGTACCACACTGCGTGTGTACTACTTGAGCGCAGCATGTGTCCACATATTTGTTATGTTCCGGGCTCACTGGGACAGTCCTCGCTTAAAACGCTGAAGATGATTATATGGTGTCAAGTCTGTGCTCCAACCAATTGATCAATAAATTGCTGCATGATTTTGCATGATTTTCATTCCAATCATTTGTTTAGCTGGTGACCATGGGAAAAGGATCCTCAAGTATCAGTATAAAGTTTGATCCTCCAGGCCAAGTCAGCTGTCTTTACATCTAGGGAAGGTACCATCTCAGCCCTTTACTACATAGGTATTAGTAATAGGCATTATTGTAATAAACTTGATTAGTAGTTTATTAATTGTGCTTCATCATTAATTTCTTCTCTTAATTTTTCTAGTCAATATCTCTGAACAGAAAACAGCAAAGTTCCAAAGGTATATTTTTTTCAAGACATCATCTGGGTCTGGCGTTTAACCGCTGACTTCCGCGTGTGTATTGGCACTTGTGTATGGTTTGTTTTTGTGATCAAAAAAAGTTGCCAAAACGTCTTAAAAATTTGGCTAATGTCTGTATATTCAGCCAAAGCAGTTTTTGAGGTACAATGGTGAATGTGGAGGCAAAAAAAAAAATTTTAAACTGAAGGGGTGACAATTTAATTAATGCACCATGTGAGATTCCATATATGGATTAGGGTTGACCTGCAAGAACAAAACAAAACAGAATGACATTGGATGTTGAACATAAAATTGGATAATTTAAAAGTGCATTAGACAAAATTCTAATGTTTATGGTCGTACCTGCTCATATACTTTAGCAGAATTAGCTCGGCACCCAGTTGTGAGATGAGCTCTGTGTGGTGGCTGGCCCAGGGTAATTTTGCCCACTTGGTGCAATGGGGTCAAAGTTGAAGTCAATCGACTCTCCATCCATAAGGTCACTGTTAATGATGTAATCAACATCACAATCCAGATTCTCTGTAAACATTTCAATATCCAAGTCTGTGGGCAGACGATCATGAGAGGGCAGAAAGCTAGGTTGTGTTCCATATTGGCTTATCCCCTGAAGACCTCCACTCCCGGCTGCAGAAGGGACAGCTCCATGTTGAAGAAGACCTCCACCTGGCATTTGATTCTGGGTCTTCATGGGCGGCAGTTGTGAGAGATCCTGTCCCATGCCGGGCAGCACCATGCCAAAGTTAATTTGAGAGTGTTGCTGGGGTTGAGGCTTGGTCTGGTTGCCAGAAATGGGATCTCCGAGACCCAAAAGATTAACACCTCCCTGGCTAGGCATCAGCGGGTCCACTTGAGTCATCAAGATATCAGCTGGTGGGGGCGAGTCAGAGGTGAGGAGTGCCTCAAGACTGGACGGCACATGGGTGCTGAAACCACCTCGGGATCCTGGACCCGGCAGGGGGTTAAAGAGGGAGTTTCCAAAGTTTGAAATACCTGTATTGGACTCCCCAGGCTGCTGAACAGAATTTGGCGATCCTTGCTGGGACGGTCCTTGAGATCCCTTCACTGGCTGTAGCTGACAATAAGATGTAAAATTAGTCCCACGGGGCAAAAGGGTAGAAGCAGAAGGCAGTGGAGTAGGTGGTGCTTGCGGTGCTGTGCTTGGGCTTGCACTGCCTTGCTGTGCTGTCATTAAGGTAAGCCCATCAATAAGGTCCAGTTCTTCCATTAGAGTTTCAGCTAATGTAGGCGGAAGACTGCTAGTGGGATACCCACTCAGAAGTCCATCTTCTGGCAAGTCATCTTCATCTTCTTTCACTGGGGGAATCGGAGAGTGCCTGCCACTCAAAGTGCTGGCATTTGAACTGGTGCGTGGTCTAAAACTTGTCCACATGTCTTGGTCGTCCAAGCTACGTGATGATGGGCTGTTACTGCTCACTCCCCACTTTCCAAACTGTCCAGGAGGTCCAGGACTGTCTGCACTCCCTGCCCCAGGCACACCCTCACCCTGCATGGTAATGCCAGGACCACCAACAACCCCTGCTGCTGCTTGTTTCTTTGTCTGCTTTGCCCGCATGCGACTTTTCAGCAATTTAGTACTATTGTCCATGGAGGCAGCACGGCGTCGTGGGGATTTCCCTGTCTTACCACCTTCAGGATTAAGCATCCACCAAGAGCTCTTTCCAGTGGATTCATTGTGCACTCTCAAAAACTTGTTGTGCAAGGACAAATTGTGACGAATGGAGTTCTAGGTAAGAGCAAAAACACACACACACACACAAAATAAAAAATATGAGGTGATTATTATGATGGTGATGTAATGTAGAGATCAAAGCATTAATAACATTTTAGTAAAGTATTCAATAGGACATGAATGATTGTCATTAACTTTTTTGTAACTTTATGAGTGTATATGTGCGAATTTAACTCTACCTTCCATCCAGCAGAGCTGTTGCTGTCACCTTTATCCTTAAAATATGGCACAGTTTTGACCATCCAGTCATAGATCTGTGCCAGAGTGAGTCGCTTCTCTGGAGAGTTCTCAATCGCTTGGCTTATCAGATCAGCATAGGACTGATTCCCCCAGGCGTTGCGCCGGGATGAACCCTTTCGAGGTGTGGCCCCGCCCACTCCTGGTATCGCCCCTCCCTCTGAGGCAGCGGCTTTTTCAGGCTCGGATGCGATTGGCTGAGGCTCCTGTTTATCTTCCTCCGCAGGCGGGGTTCCCGCGGCGGACTCGGCGCCGTCTGGCCCCTCCACTTTGACAGCTGAGATGTCGGGCCGAGGCAGCGGCCATGTGCAAGACCTCGGTCTACTCTGCGGCTCGAAATCTGGGTCAATCGGGGGTGCTTTATCCGTCTCCATTGTGCAGACCAATTACTCCGATTTCAGGAAAGAGTCTGACAGTTTACAATCTGAAAATAACAACCACGTACCTGCTACTTCTCTTTCTCTAAAACACTACTACAGTAAAATAACTCGGCGTAAATTGTAGATTTCACTTAATAATGCTCTTCGATCGTTAAGAGATATGCGGGTGGTGATTTGTTGTTTGGCTGATTTGTAATGATATTAAATAATTGATTTCAAACACACTGGGTTTTTTTGTTTGTTTGTTTTTGAGGCGGTTTAAGCAGAGATGAAATAATCTGTGTGCATTTATGTATGTAAATCTATAGCGCTGCGTAATCCTCAGATTGGAGATTAAAGGGCCCAAATAATCTCCTTAATAGTAATGATCATAAACCTTCCGACTGACATGGAGGGTCTCTTTGTTTACATAAAGGACAAAAGAAATCCACATGACAAACAGTACTGAATACGTTAAACCATGAGAACTGTCAGGGTGAAGGCTATAAAATAAATACGTCTAAAACACGAATTTAAAACTAAATTTTATGACAACAAGAAATAGGCAGGAAAGCGTTTGATGTAGAAGGACAGAAGAAAACAATGTGACAATTTTGTAAATAATTAAATTGCATCAAAACATCAAACGTACACCTGAACTGCTGACTTTCCACCAGATTATCAACAACTGAGATCAGTTACTGTCAAGTCATTAATGTACATGAAGCCATATTGAACATCTCTTGTACGAAATTGTGACTCTATGACTATATAACTGTACACGAGGAGGAGTGTGTTTATGGGTTGCGTTGGACTCGCACCATCATGTCTGTCAAAATCAGACAATCGGTTCTCATTACACTGCACTGATTTCCACTGGCGTTCAATTTTAAGTTTGATGTGATTAGATCAGTAAATATTTATCTGTATTATACTGTTTTTTTCCCACCCAGATCGTCGCCCTTTTAAGTGTGTGTTAGACCATCCGACCAGTCAAAACTCTCCAGGAAATGTAGTTAACTAAATGACTTAGTCATGATTACTTATATCTAATAACAGAACTAAAGTAAAACGGTGTGTTATTCTCGTTCAAGTGTGTCCGCTTCGACACGCTGTGTGTAGGCGCGTGTCACCATCTGCCATGTTTCTCCACACACACACACACACACACTTACTCTCTTCTCTCACTCACTCACACACGATGCTTGCGCGGCAACTACGCCGAAAGCAGTTCGCCGATTCCGGCCGATAAGTACGTACTTCATGTAATTCGAAAGTGCAAGAATTTAAGCCCACATTGTGACTTCCGTCGTCAGCGCCTCGTCGGTCAAGACAAAAAAAAAAAAAAAAACTCGACACCAGAGTTCTAACGTGAGAACAAACTAGGTAGCCACCTAGTTGGCTAACTCCTCCGGTTAGTTAAAATCCCCTCTGTAAAAGTGGAAGAAAGCGGATTTTCTCATGGAACCTGGCTCGCCGCTGTAGTCAGGGTTCAATCCTGCTCGCCGTGTGACCGATTCACACATCCAAAGACTCATTCATCGTATGGATCTTGTTTTGTTTTGTTTTGACTCGAGGCGAAGACTCCCTTCTGACGTCTGTTTACCACGGCCAGCCAAAGTCTCCTGCGCATGCGCGAAAGAGGTGTCTGGGAAATGAAGTTAGTCGATTGATGCCGTTCCGCGGATGTTTGCTGTTTGTAAACTGGGGTGGCACAAATCCAGAGGCTCAAAATCTTCCTTGCGTAATAGTTTCCAAAAGATGTGTGATGCCAAAACGTTTTCGTCTTATTAATGAATGTTCCTAACACTCTCTTCAACATGTGTGTGATAAATGAATGGAATTTATAACCGATGTATTTATTTATTTAATTACATCATACAAACACGTAAACATATATTTACAATGTACAAGAAAAGAGTATAAAGGGTACAATAAAATAAGTGAACGTGTCCAGGTTATAAGATTATAGTATATATACTGTAGGCTGTTTAATACAGTAACATATTATTGCATAAGAAATTATTGCACAGCATAATTACATATTAAAATATTATGTAAACATACTCCACTAAATTGTTAACTTTAAAGATAAAAGGGAAATTCGGCATATGAATTGGAAATTTCATATTTTAATTGGAATATGGTGTAATAATAATACGTTTCTGGTGTATACAAAGCTTTGATCTGAAGTGGTGACGGTGGCTGAAAGTGACCGGATTTGCGCCATTGGTTTACTTCGTTGCGTAAAACTACATTAACCAGAAGGAGGTGCGCGAGCTGCTTTGCCGCTGTTGATGGGAGAGACGACACGTTGCATGATGCAACATGACCAACTTAGAGAGTTTATCGCTAAGTTTAAACGATTTTACACTCGTTTTAGTCTTTTAAAAAAAGAGTAGCGACACATTTAGCACAATGTTTTCGCAAACTTTGGTACAAATCGTGGGCGAGATACGCAACAAAGCAGGTTCGCTCGCCCCGCCAGGGTGTAAGCTTGGCTGTGTTACTCTTGTGCCCAATCACTGATTCTCAATGTTTTTCAACACCCAATCACTGATCCTCAATGTTTTTCAACACCCAATTACTGATCCCCATTGTTTGTCCCGCCCTCTCACGGCTACGTTTTAAACTAGGTACTATTATTAAAAGTGAATACATTTATTTATCTAGATGAAGAGCACTGGTCAAAGCATTGGCTTCATTTGTTTAGAAATTAAGGCGGCGCGGTGGTGTAGTGGTTAGCACTGTCGCCTTGCACCTCCAGGGTCTGGGTTCGATTCCCCGGCCAGGCTCGATTCCCGTCTCTGTGTGCATGGAGTTTGCATGTTCTCCCCGTGCTTGGTGGGTTTCCTCCCACAGTCCAAAGATATGCAGGTTAGGCTAATTGGCGTTCCTAAATTGCCCGTAGTGTGTGATTGGGTGTGTGAGTGTGTGTATGTGTGTGTGCCCTGCAATGGATTGGCACCCTGTCCAGGGTGTACCCCGCCTCGTGCCCGAAGTCTCCTGGGATAGGCTCCAGGTCCCCCGCGACCCTGAACACAGGATTAAGCGGTATAGAAGATGAATGTTTAGAAATTTTTAAAATTTATTTAGCAGAATTATGCGATGACAGCATTAAGTCCGTCATTGCTGTTACTCATTTTATAATTATAACTTCAAAAATTGGACATAAATACTGACTATGTCTATAATTAATTGATTCTGCATTTAAATGAATTCATCTGTTCAACTCTATGCGTTGGAATATTTGGTCAATCTTATATTATAATATAATATTATAATATTATATATATATATATATAGAACTTTCATTTGAAGCTCATGTAGATAATATCACCAGGATAGCATTCTTTCACCTCAGAAATATTGCCAAGATAAGAAATATATTGTCGGTAAACGATGCAGAAAAACTAGTTCATGCTTTTATCACTTCTAGGTTGGACTATTGTAATGCCTTACTGTCTGGTTGTTCAGTTAGGTGCATAAACAAGCTTCAGCTAGTCCAGAATGCAGCAGCGAGAGTCCTCACTAGAACCAGAAGATATGAGCACCTATCTTCACTACATTGGCTCCCTGTGAAATTTCGCATTGATTTTAAAATACTACTCTTGACATATAAAGCATTAAATGGACTCGCGCCGCAGTATCTGAGCGAACTGCTAGTGTCTTACGATCCGCCACGCCTACTTCGGTCAAAGAATGCAGACTGCTTGTTAGTACCGCGTATTATGAAAACTACAGCTGGGGGCAGAGCTTTTTCTTACAAAGCCCCAAAATTATGGAATAGTCTTCCAAATAGTGTTCGGGACTCAGACACAGTCTCAGTGTTTAAGTCTAGGCTCAAAACCTATTTATTTAGCCAAGCATTTTCATAAATAGATTTGCCATAAGGTAAAGGAGCAGATCTGGGGGACTCATGGACGTAGAGTATTATGGTGAACTGGTATGTTTAGATGCTGTCTTCCTCAGTCTCATTTGATCACTCAGGTTTGTTGACGGTGAGGTGATTGTTTGCTTTACATCTCAGGGAGCCCTCATGTTTGTGTTTCCCTCTGGCTCTCCCTTTTAGTTATGCTGTCATAGTTAGTCCTACCGGAGTCCCTGCTTGCACTCTACAGTAAATATACATTCACATTAGACATGTGACATCTCTCTGTCGAGCTACACATGTGGTTCCTGAGCTGCCAGTGATCCAGACTCCCTCTGCCCTCCGGACCTGTCTGATCCATCCTGGTGCCCCGTTTCTGGTTGGAGGTCTCGTCGCATGGATGCCCCGTGTGTCTCTTTAGGATGCGTCTGGTGTCTGGGGATGATTCTATCTACTTAGAAGATGGTTCCGGCCTCGACTGGTGTTGTCAGCTGTTTCTCTGAGGACTTGACAATTCGATAGTTCAGGACTGGAACTTTCTACAAGTCTATCTGAGTCTCCAATAACTACTGGACTCCATTTTACATCAACTATTATAACATCAATTAACATCAACTATTATAGCTGAACCTAACACTTAACACTGTATAAATTCAGATCATTTCCTGCTATCTGTTTCACCCAGATGAGGATGGGTTCCCTGTTGAGTGTGGTTCCTCTCAAGGTTTCTTCCTATTACCATCTCATATACATATACATATATCAATCACACACTATTAAGATTGAGATTAATGCATTTAAATGATATATAATATGAAAAAAATTGGGTTAACATTAAGGGTTCCCCTGAGGAACAACCAAGTGTTAAGAATGTATATATTTACAGATAATTTATGAATGTGTACATAGATGTATACATTATAATTGATAAGATGTTAAGAATAATGCATTATCGCAAACGCTTCCTATTTAATATTTTCCCAGCAATTAAAGAGAACAGTTGTTGACTGGAGCCAGGGGCATGACGTCACACATTTTTGGCGTAAATGCTGTTTTCCTGTTTCACAATTATTCACGTGTCTAGAAAAAAATTATCCTTTAAACGTTAAACGTAAAAAATATCAAGACTGAAATCTAACTGATATAAATAAAATCGTGCAAGTTACTCATTGTTTGGTTTATCTTTCGTATATATTTTTATATTACAACAAAATCCAAATAAGGATCGCTGCTGCTTCCGTTGTGAGCGTAATGTTTTCCGGGGCGTGTTTTTGTAGTGACGTAATTCCCTTCCGATCCAATCGGAAACCGCGTTGCAACTTTCAAATCTACTCCGAGGCAAAATGTCTTCCGCATAGCAGCGTAGTTCCTTAACTAAGGTATTAAGGTAGAAATAAAACACTACTGCCTCAAATTATTAGGTAAGTCTTTCTGTCTGTCACACCTTGTTAGTTTCTTAGTATGGAGCGTTAATATCTTTTCTAAAAAAATCAAATTATTGCATATTTTTAACGCAAAAATTATCATTTTGTCTGATATTTATTTGTTGTGTTGTTACCTAATAATGCCGCTAGCAGATTTGCTCTTTATTCGCTTGTTTGTTGCACGTTATCTAGGAAAATCTATCTATCTATAGATCGGTCGATCGATGGTTGGATGGAGTAAAAGGTAACACCTTTGATAAAGGTTGACCTGATAGATCTTCCCGTTAAAGAAAGAAAAACCCACAATGGTCACTGAAATAACCTGATATTAAAACTGAAATAGCTTGAAATTGAAAGTAATAATAAATAAAATCAGTCAGTCTGCCTATTTAAAGACTGAAGAGTAGTCATTAAGAAGAGAGATGTCTCAGGAGATTAGGACCAACATGTTTCATGGATGGTGGGATGAATGTTAAAGGTAAATGCTATAAGAGTATCTCGAAAAAAGCATGATCTTCTTGTAACAAAAGTTGCACATATTATTCAGAAATGCAAGGTCCACAAGATTGTAGCCAACCTCAAAAACACATTTTTGCGTCCTTTAAACCTGATACAGCTGGAGTAGTTTGCTCAAGAGGAGTGGGTCAAAATACCTGTCGACAGGTGCAGAAGTCTCATTGAGAGTTACAGAAATTGCTTGATTGCAGTGATTGCCTCAAAAGATTGTGCAACAAAATTTTAAGTTAAGTGTACCATAACAATGTCCAGGTCGGATTCTTTAATTTGCTTTTTATAATGCTTCTGTTAAACCACAATTTAAAACCATGACAATGTCTGATTTTCATTAGTTAATTTTCCGTACATTTTTATTTCTTATTACTTTAGTCAGATTCAAGTTATTTCAGTGACTTTTGTGGGATTTTGTCCTTTAATGGAAGGGTACTAACAATTTTGTCCATGTGTGTAGCTCACAATCGATCTACTATATCATCCATTCAGCTAGTTTTGATTGTTGATCTTGATAGTTGATTACTATGTCCAGTTCTAAAGAATAATAATATTTTTAATTTCACATCATTAAACATTTAACAGTTTTTGTCTTTCTTTAATAACTTTAGGTGATAATGGAGAGCCTTCACCTGGAGCAGGCCTCCAACACAGGCAATGGGCTCAGGATGTCCATCCTCCGGAGGAATGTCTCTTCTCTGTTGCCAGACATATGTTCCAACTCCTCATTTTCTATAATCGCGGATGAGACTTTTCCCAACATGTATGGAACTTTTAATGAGACTATGGAGCCTTCTTTCATGTTAAATGGACCAGAACCAACCACAGATTTGCCTGATCAGGTACAGTTAAAGACGTTAAAAACTCAAGATGAGGTCGTTTCAGATGTTGGAATTGAAGCAAAGGCTGCACACAGCAGCTGGCTTAGTACATTAATGGAGAAGGGTCAATCGATAGATTTTAGCATGTTCATTGCATCAGCAAAGGATGACCATGAAGATATCAGTAATGTAACTAAATCCGATCTGAAGGCTGTCGGCTGTCATTTCTTGGAGTCCGCTGGTTGTACGGAAAAATGTGGGATGGATTCAAAGAACGGTACTTTTGATATGGCTAAAGACCTTAAGGAGAGGTTTTCTGAATTGAATTTGACTAAACCTGTTCAAAATGAAACAACGGGCTCAAGCAACACTACTTTTGAAAAATCAGAACATCATCAAGAAAAGTCTTCTGGACTTAGTCGTACTATTTCTAATGATGACACAAGTGTCGAAGACAAGAATATAAATGAAAAGCATTTAAACTCCGCTATTGATGTTTGTGCCCCTTTAAACTCTACGACAGAGCAGCCAAACCAGAAGCTGAATGGAACTGTAGATATTACTCAGTCAGATGGATCTAAACAAGAGCAGAGTAGTGAAGCGTGTGCATGTCGTATGGACTGTGAGAAGCAAAGCACTTTTACAAAGGCTGCAAAGGAGACCAATGCAACTGTTGATATGACTGATGTTCCCATTGAAGTTGTTCAGCCAGGTTCTGTCAATGTGGAACCAATTGAAGGAACATTTACTAAACACAACACAACCACTGACCTCACGCCATCACAGCCTGTTCCTGACTTGACTGTGGATATGATCAAAAACCCGAACACAGAATCACCAGTGAAGTTCAGTACTACGTGTGGTGTGACTGTGAAAGACACACCTTTATCTGAACAATCTGAACCTCCAGTCAATACCACTGCACCAGTAAGGGGTGATCTGTCCATTTGCTCTGACAGAACTGTAGATCTTCCTGAGACTGACTGTAAAGATGGACAACAGGAGATGTTTGGGAGAAGAAATGGAATCTCTGATGGTGAAGGTTATCACAACTTGGACATCAGCCAAAGTAGTATGTTTTCACTGGATGAGATGTTGGACTTGAAACCATGTCCCCTTGTTGCATCCACACCTATTGTTCTGGGAAGAGGCTTTGACAGACTGCAATCTGCAAAGCCCACAAATATACAAAAACATCTCTCTGTGATCAACAGTATTAACACTCATTTAACTGATGACACGGCTGGTGTTAGTGAGCACAAAGGATCTGCTTCATCAAAGACACATCAGTTGTCTGTCAAGTCTGATGCCTGCAGTCAAACAGCAAATTGCACATCGAATTCAATGACGACTGAAGCAGCGGTTGTGAACAAACCGCCTTCAAAACCTGCAGTAAGAAGGAAAATTCCTCAGCCTTCATTTAAATCCAATATTCCCAAGACCCAGCTTCCTTTAAGGCCGACCACCTTGCAGCTACCATCAGCAGGAGTAAAACCAAAGATTGCTGCACAAACTGCAAATCTGCCAGAGACACCCTCATCTGCTCTGCACAGCACGAGGAGGATGGTGCAGCTCAATAAAGGAAAACCTTCTGCTTCTGCAAAGAACCCTTCCATAGCTTCCACTGTAAAGGTAGGATACATGGTTTGTCTTTACAGTCAATAAACAGCATTGGTTTTATTATGGTGGTTACAGACTATTTCAGTGCTCATGTTAGCAGTAAATGTGGTAACATTTATGTGGTAAGATGTGACCAATGTGGTAAGAGAACATAGTTTAAGTTTTACACATTTTATATTTTATAGTATTTTTTTATAGTAGTAGTTTATTTATTATTAAAATAAAGACTGAAATATCCCATTTACATACTGTAAGTATTCAGATGCTTTATGACGCTTGCATTTGAGCTTTCGTGCATCCTACTCCGATCAGTGGTCATTGACATGCTTCGACAACTTGACCAGATTCCACATGTACCTAACTGACTTCATTAACATAATTAGGAAAGGCATGCACCTGTCTCTAGAAGGTCTCGCATTAGATTGTGTACAGCTATCATGGTTGAAACCTTCTTCAGACTACACAGTATCTTAGTCCGGGATGAAGGTTTAAGTACAACATGACCATGAGCCAAAGTATAACACCAATAAAACGCAGGACTTCAGAACATTTCCTGGAGTGACCCAGTCCAAATTTTGACCTGAACTCAATAGAGCATCTCTGGAAAGACCTGAGAATGGCTGTGCACTGACCCTGGTTGAGCTGGAATGATTCTACCATGAGGAATATAAGAAACTTTGAGGCTGTCATTGCTTCCAAAGGTGAAGTACTGTGTGAAGGGTCAGAATACTTGCATCATGTAAATGGAATATTTCAGGCTTAATTTTTAAATAGAGTAAAAACATGTGAAACATAACAATGTGGAAAACTTAAGGATCTGAAAAATGTAATCAATCGGTTGAGTGTTCAGTTGCAACCTTTTCAATAATAATAATGGGGAAATTCCATTAAAGTGTTAACCTTACCATCAAATGGCACAGTCTGTAGTTGTAGTCTGACGGCTACGAAGAAAAAGTGAAGTAGAGCAATGCCTCTACCTCTTCAAATTTTCCTCTACCTGTTCCCTGCTCTCGCTACAAAGCACAATGTCATCTGCAAACATCATAGTCCATGGAGACTACTGTCTAACCTCATCTGTCAACCTGTCCATCACCAGAGCAAACAAAAAGGGGCTTAGAGCCGATCCTTGATGCACACCCACCTTCACCTTGAACTCTTCTGTCACACCTACAGCACATTTTACCACTGTCTTGGCGCTCTCATACATGTCCTGCACCACTCTAACATACTTCTCTGCCACTCCAGACTTCCTCATACAACACCACAGCTCCTCTCTCGGCACCCTGTCGTACGCTTTCTCTAAATCTACAAAGACACAATACAACTCTTTATTACCTTCTCTGTACTTCTCCACCAGCATCCTCAAAGCAAATACTGCATCTGATGTACTCTTTCTAGGCATCTTGCTTTTTGTTTACCATATGTATCCACATGTCGCATCAATGAGGCTGAAATTTCCTAATAATAATACAAGAGCTGCATGACTGAAAAAGTAAAAAGAAATAAAATAGCAAGGCATGAAAGAAAAGATTTGTTTACAATGCAAAAAAAAGTGACAGATGATGGTCACAGGAAGCAGAACAGAGTGCTTGTGTTAAAAACATTTCTAGAAATGTGAGAGAGAGAAAAAAACAATGAAGCCCCTAAAAATAACTGCCACACCCTACACCTCTAAAGTCTGGCAGACGATTCACAGTCTAGGCCTATGTGTGGCTAAAAACAAAAAAATACTTGTATAAAAAAAAAAAAAAAGTCAGTCTCAGACTGGTAAACACAAAAAGTTACACACACTGGTAAACACACATCAAGTTAAACAGTTTTCTTGAAGCATTTTGATTTGATTCAACTGTTCACAATAAATGAAAAATGCCCACTATAGCACCTCTAGAGCCCAAATGTAAATAGCAGCACACAGTGACTCAGCACACAGTCACGCTGCCATCTTTGTTTGGTGATGCCATGAGCATGTCAGGCTCTAGATTGCTGTAATGCACCTCAGTATATTAGTAATGCAATGTTTCTATTCAATCTTCTGTTGCTTTAGTTAATTTTTTTGTCACATTCAAACCTTTTTGTCCTTTTTCAAACCTTTTTTTGTCACATTTTTGTCACATTCAAACCTTCATACAGTTTATATTGTATATTGTAGTGTAATACAGCAATATAGTCCACTTTGCATTTATTTGACTTGTGTCTCCAGTTTGTATAGTTGATCTGTAAATCTCAGCAGCATTCTGGGGATTGTTAAACACCACTGACTAGGAGTAGCATTTAAGAAAGAACTGGCTTTCAGTGTGTGTGTGTGTGTGTGTGTGTGTGTGTGTGTGTGTGTGCGGTTTAAATTTTTATTTTTTTTTATTAACAGCTTGTTTCATAGCCTCCAGATAAAATTTATTTTGCATGATTAAAACAAGCATGCACACAGCACTTTTTTTCGACTGTGGTTATACTCACTATATTCACTATATGAAAACATAGGACAACATATAGAAGGCAAAGTAATGACACCAGTCCAAAAATGTCTCGCATTGTCTGAACAAGATTAATTGCAGCATAAGCTTCGCAGAGTGTGCTTATCAATTCAGTGTTTGAGATTCCAAGCATTAGACAAAACTAATAAAGTTTGAAGGAGCTGTGAAGGAGCACTAGCTGTACACATATAGGGAATGTTAGTTAATTTATTTTTTTCCCTCTGCAGTCTTCAGCTGTGGCTTCCTCCAGCACTACATGTAATCTGACTGCAGGTAAGACTTTTTTTCTCCCTCCCAAATTATTTAATTATTTTGTGCATGCAATAAATAAATTCATTTATTTATTCATCAGTAAGGAATAAATTGTGTCCTTTTAAAAGTTATTTGTAGTTAGTATCAGCATAGTGTGGTGTTTACCCTCATAAAGGTTTTTAAAATCATATTCAGAATTATAGTACGAGGGCAGATTTAGCTGTTTTAAAGTTTTAGCTATAATGCATTTAATAGCTTATTAGTTGTGATGTTAACATCAGTTAGCACAGAAGGGGGCAGTCTAGTACACTACTTCATCCAGCTGTGCCATATACTCGTCATGCATCTTTTACATGTGATATAAATTTAACATTGAAGTCACATTGTCTAATTGTATGGTATTTATCCACTAGATATGAAGCATGGTATTCCCTGTAATCTATTTTGCCATGAAACTGTTTAAGTAATGATCTTGCACTTGTTTTACACTCTTTCATTTATACTTTATGTAGTCATTTGTACCATGTTACTACAGTACATTGTGTGTTGTAGTTCCAAGAAAACAACATTTAGTTTTAATGTGTATAAGGTGGAATAAAAAAATAAAATCATCATAGACTGGTCATAGAGAGACAAAAAGAAAAGAAAATTGAGGCCATATTTCAAAATGTACTCGGAATGCTACAATTAATTCCTATTCACTTTTTTATGAATTTGTATACACGCGATGCCACAACCTCTGTAATGTCAGTGTGTCTGACTAATAACCATGCATTGATGAGCAAGAGTCTACCATAAGTCTGCAACCCCAGACTGGAATAAACATCAACTAGTGAATGCCTGAACATAGTGATGGGCAAACAAATGCTCACTTAGTTGTTGAAACAGGCTCTCTATATTATCTTTGTGACAATGCTGGGGGCTCTGTATGCTATTTCAGTGGAAAACTTAAGTAGTTGATCAGAACAAGCAGGCCTGTTATGTTTACGTTTAAATTTTTTTATTTACTATAATTTTTAATAACAACCAAAGGAGCATTCTCAGATATAGGCCTATTTTCTATTCAACAGACCGTTTATTTAATATATATTATATATTGTCATATATTGCTGCCTGGTTGAAACAGGGATTGAAATTCTGTCTTTGCACTTTATTTCGATTACATCTGTATATAGTATAATAGAAGTGCATGTAACATCATACTTGTGGCTTTGAATTTACAACCGAACATTTTGCCAAGTATTTAGAAAATACTGAGATCTTTCTTCAAGACTTTAACACCATATAGTATTAACACTGATTTATCAATTATACTGTATGTCAGTAAACTGATGACAAGATCATAGGCACCCAAAGCTCATCTCTGCCCGTGCGGACCGAAGATAAGCTAATGTAGCACAAATTGCAGGAAAAAGTTAATGCTGGCTATGATATAAAGGTATCAGAACACCCAGTGCATCACAGCTTGCTATATATTTGGTTTAGCAGACAAAGAGGTCAAGGTTTTTGATCTAGCCCTCAATTCGATCCAGTACTCATGGGATGGTATGGGTATGTAGGGATGGGGAAGGCTGATTCATGGAACCCCCGCCCTGCAGCTTACAGCAGTTATAAAGGATATGCCGCTTACATCCTGGTGCCACATACCACAGCACACCTTGAGTTCTTATGGAGTTATGCCTCAAGAGGTCAGAGCTGTTTTGCTGGCACAGGGGCAACCAAGACAATATTGGACTTAATGTTTTATGGTTTTAATGTTCTGGCTGATTTGTGTATATTATGTATTGCAATTCAGCTTAAAAAAAATAAATAAATAATATAATATACAAATATAATTTCTGGTCTGGATAATCCCACCACCCCCATGTTCAAGTGTGCTGTAAAGAAAGCACATTATGGAAGTATTCCTGGTTAGATCAGAAAAGATTAGATATTCTGATATTCTGTGAAGGTAAGGGGGAAAAAAGAATCACATTTGGGAAACTTCCCTTGCTGTGTGAGCTTGTGTTCTTTATCTGATGGATTTTTGTCTAAATACCCACTCAAACATGCCATTGCAATATCTGAGATTGTGGACAATTTCGGGTTCTCAAATGTTAAAATAATGAAATATGTAAAAGTGCAATTGTTGAACATATGTTTAGGCTATACCACATATCTGCAAAATGAAGTGTTTTTGAATCCAATATATGTTTCTCAATAAGTTAGTGATTTAATAATGATGGGAATTCCTGTAGTAAGATTTGTACTATTTATTTTATATTTGCAGATAAAAAAAATGGAAATACTTGTCTGGCCTTGCCCAAACCCTCTGGTTTGCAACCCTATGGTCGAGGAAGATTTGGTTTTAAGCCACCTGGAAGTGCTGTTCCCTCAGAAGCAACTGGTTATGCTCAGACCATCAACAAGCCAACTGGTTTATCTGGTGCTTTACTATAGTCTTTTCTTCCAAATGTAGATATTCCTTTTATCTGTTTAAGCAGACTTGTTGTGTGTGTAACATTCTTTTGTTTTATTTATTGTGTTCTCCTTCAATTAAAGGTATAAGGACAAGGAATTCCCTGCTTCCAAGTTTTTCCCAGAAGCATGCAAGCAATGACGCCTTGCCATTGGCCAAAAGGAAGAAAACTGGTATAATTATTTAATTGCTAATTATTTTTCTAGTAAGTGCGATACATTGTTCATCAAGCTGTATACAAACAGGTTTATTTATAATTTGTCCATACTTGCATTGACACCAGAGATTTAATATTTCTGTAAATTCTGAAAAAAAAAAACCTACTGGTCCTGCTCCTTATTGTGAATAAATTTATTGATCAGCTAAAATATTAACCTCACCAAACATTATCAATTATATACCTGTAACCAGAATATTAGGCACCCAAGGCTCACCCATGTCTGCAAGGACCAAATGCCAGGTCCGATCCAACAGAAAAGCCAATGCAGTACAAACTGCCAAAAAAAAGTTCATGGTAGAAAAATACCAGAACACCCAGTGCGCCCCAAGACACTATGCACGGGGCCCAGCAAGCAAAGAACCCAAGAATGCTGACTCGGCTCCCAAACTCCCTGCGATGTGCCGTACAAACAAGTCCAATCCACTCCACATAGGCTCCATCCTGCAATGAACAGCACCCAAAAGTCTTGTGGAATCATGCTTCACCAGGTGGCGCAAAGGGGAACTACACAAAACTGAGCATAATGTTTTGCATTGTAATGCTATGCCTGATTGATGCACAAGATGCTCAGCTAAGAAGACCTGGCCTCTTGTTCGAAGATTATAATGATCAATTTTTCCAGTTGCAGGAACATGGATTACAGTTTACATGATTATTAATAGACACACCCAAGTACAATGTAAATTAGCATTAAAACGTATTTAAAAAATCCGACTGAAAATTTGCTGTTTAACTGTAATTTTCAGATAACTTGAATGAGATCTTGATTAGTGTGGCCCATTGTGTGGACTAACAGTCTGTTTGATCAAGACATTTTCCTTACTCAGATCTGCAGAACCAGCCCAGTTGTGCTGAAGCTCCCACAGGCTCAGAGGCAGGGGAAGGTGTTCAGAAGAATTTAACTCCTCTTACAGATATTACATCAAAGATACCTAATGCTGGTACAAGTATGTGATCTAGAATACTATACTTGTTGCTGTATTCGACTGCCTTTTTTGTTAGTTTTTTTGCTTACCCCTTCAATCACTATCGCGCAATCAGTTTTTCACCTCTGTTATCTGTTAGACTTGCAGCATTTTTATTTGATGTGCCAGCATTTCCTGTGTGCATATTTTGAATTGGTCTGATCAACAGTAACAAATAGTAGAATCAAAAATCTGAGCAATTCTTCTGTTTAATTCAAATCGGACTTAAGAAATATCATCCATGTAATGTCTTTAATCCATTTCTTCTAACACTTAATGTTAACAGAATGACCTGTTTGTATTGCATTGCTAAATAATCTCACCTCTCCATACACACCTTCCCCACAATCCCTTTTCCTTTATACAGCTTGTGGAAATTGTCTACTGCTTCAAGAGAAATTCCACACATTTCATAAGGAATTGGGGGGATTTCTTCAAGAACTTGGTCAACTACCAGGTTTGTATTCATGTTAGACATTGTAGTCTTTATACACTGTCTGGCTAAAAAAAAAAAAAAAAAGAAGCGTTAAATTATTGGACTGCATCAAGCAAATAAAAAGAACTAAGATGATTTGAAATGGTTGTAACTGGTTGGGGAATCCCTTAACACATTATTAAAATCTGGAGGGATAAAGCTGAACTGTCAACTTTGTGGAAGAAATGTGGTCAGGAGAAAAAAAACATAAATGGAGATCACTTAAACACTTGAATTTGCATGGTAGAAAAAAAAAATCAACAGTTAAAACTGTAGCTATGTTTAATAATGAAAGTAAGGAGCATCACACAATGTGATGGGACCTTGCAGGACTGGAACTAAGCAGCTGTGTGGCCATAGGAAAACCACTTTTGGCTCTTTTCCAGTGCATAGTACGGCACAGCACGGTTCAGTACAGCTCACTTTGGTTCGGCTCGGTTTGCGCTTCCACTGCAGTTTAGTAACGCTTTAGAGTGGGCGGGATTATTCACGTCACGGCAGAAGCGGCGCCGCAACTATAACGACACATCATCGTAAACGCGCCACAAACAAACACACAACAATGGAGCATATCGACGGCATGGTGTTCTTCATTCTTGGCATGTGGATGTTTTTAACAGCGAGACGAAGGAGTTTGTTTCAAAAGAGGCTGATGGCAACCAAAGAACATTTTTGGTTAATAAAAAAAGGTGCGTGCGATCCTTTGCTGGCTGTTCTAAATATAGCGGTTCTGTTGTGTCTCGTGTCGCAAGTTCAGTGACGCAGTAATGACGATTTTCTCCGACCAATCAGTGACCAGCAGAGTTTACACATCACGTTTTGGTAACGGTTCGGCGCACTTTGAACCTCGGCTGAGGTGGTACTAAAAAAAGCACCAGGTACTGTTCCCAGTGGAAAACCCCCCAAAAGTGAGTTGAACTGAACCGTGTTGTGCCGTACTATGCAGTGGAAAAGCGCCATTTTTTTCCCATACATAAGGAGCATACAGTGGGGCAAAAAGTATTTAGTCAGCCATCAATTTCTCCCACTTACAAAGATGAGAGAGGCCTGTAATTTTAATCATAATTATAATTTATTTGCAATTTATGGTAAAAAAAAATAAGTATTTGGTCAATAACAATTTCATCTTTCATAGTGGCTGACTAAATACTTTTTTGCCCCACTGTAAAGACTTTGGAACAACAGGAAAAGGTCATGATTTCAGATGACCTTTCAGATTGAGTTCAGATTGATCCTTGTACACAGCGATGACTGCATCAGGGTAAGAAGGGAAGTGCATAAATCCATCCCATCATGCCCACTGCCCACTGTACAATCCTCTGGAGGCAGTATTATGATCTAGGCTTGCTTCAGTTGGTCAGATCTAGGCTCAGCAATGTTGTATGGCAATGAAATTAAGTCAGCTTCATTTTTACACATAAACTGGCACTCCGTGTGCTGTAGTCAAGGGTGATTTGAAAAATCTTTAAGTGTGTGATTTTTGTTTTTCTTCTTCTTCTTATTATTATTATTACTTTTAGGCCAGACAGTGTATCATTAATATCCATCATATTTAGGCTTTTATGATGTTATGAATCTATGTGACACCATTTTTTTCAGATTGTAAAAAGTGGGTCTTACTTCAACACAACTTGGAGTCATATTTAGAGGAGGTTAAGAATTTACGAACAGGTATTTTTTTTTTTTTCTCAGCCTGACTCAATTACTTTTGGTTTTAATGACATTAATTTGTGTAACTATTTTTAAGCACCATTTACAATGATAAATTTACACCATAATCTTTTCACAGATCATCATTAGGGAAGAGGAACACGTCTGATCTACAAACTTTAAGTATTTTGTATAACAAACTTGAATATTATTGTTAATAAAATAATGAATTAATTATTTTCACCATATTGTCTTTTTTTTTAAATAAGAGGTTAACAATTTTGATAATTTCTTTAATTCTTTATTTTTTGTATAATGTGAACTTTGATGATGGCTTTTTTATTTAATTGAATCAGCTACATGTTAATGGTTTACACATTAAGGCTAACTGTAATTGTTTCTGTAAAAGATTTGTACAATATGCAAGCCGTACAGTATTTCTGTTTATTGTTCATTATTTATAATTATTTTGCTTGCTTGTCTTAAATGGTCAATGCAGAGTAATTGTAAGTATAAGCAATTAGTCATTACAGACTTTTCAAATCAGATATGTACTTTAGTATTTAACAAAGCTGATGTCCAGTCAAAACGGTCAGCTTCCCTCTTTAATGTTTTTGTTGTCATGAATTAAAGATAAAGTAATGCTGTTTGGTTTTTGACTTTCACCTAATAACAGCCTGTTCACTCAAAGCAGATTAAAACAGGAATTGCAAACATTTTGTCAAAAAACACACTGAAATGTATGTAGTATACAGAATAATATTTGAATAGCTCCTGGTCTAATCATTTCCTTTTTTTCCTGGGATAAAATACACAATGTACAGTACTTCTTAGTGTCTACATATTTTTTTTCTGGTGTAAATGCTGATTGTGGTGTTACGTCAGGGAAGGTGCACGAGTACATCCTGTACTAGTAAAACATGCTTTGGATTTCCTGTGCTTGCCCGTATTTGCCATTGTGCAATAATTACACAAGTTTTTAAGATAGAAAAACCTACTGCGCAGCACAGTGTGTGCAATATAGAATAAGCTTTATGGGTTTATTTTATTTTCAGTATATTTTAGCAAGGATCGGTAGAACAAAGCCTCGTGTATAGAAGGAAATTCAAATAAAGATTGAAGCAAAAAAAAAAATTTCCTTTCCAGGTGCCTTCCTATAATAACTTTCTCTATTGTCTTTCTTGTGATGAGAAATACCAGCAGATTTTTTTTTCAAACTACTGTTCATGTACTTGCTTCCTTGTGAGAAGGGTTGAATAGAATAAGAAATTTGATACACTGGTATGAGGAAACTGCAGTGACACTGTTCCCGCCAGTCAGTGACTGCAATTTTTTCTTTCTTTCTTTATTAATGCCGAAATAATTAAGGAATTCACTGGAGTGATGACGGAGAACAACCACCCAGAAAACCATCAGTACATCTACTGATAAATGCATTTTATGGCCTTGTCACCCAAAATGTACCTGGTGGCAAATGCAAATACACTCACTTACCCTGTGTATTCATACACTGTCATCCAAAGCAGTCACAGTTTTTTCTCCACCATGTTCCTTAGGTTGTATATTCAGTTGGAGGACCCCATGTCCTACATATTTTATTGTCTTCCCTGGGCTATCACACCCACTTCAATTCATAAAAAGAATATTAATTAGCTGATTACTTAAATCATGTGCTGGGAGCTGTGAAAACAATAAATTGTAAAGCTTGTAGGGGGTCATATTTCTTATTTTCATATGTTAAATATAATATTTAATGTAAAAGCTATCAAGTCCCACTCTGAGGTATTAGATTGCAGAAAATTCTGGGTAGATTTGTAAATATTGTAAAGTAATTGTAAATATTGGCATCTGGTGCTCTGTCGTTTCTATTTTTTGTACAATACATCTGCAGACTTCGTATCTGTGGAAATTCATAAATCAAATGTTTGTAAGTCAGTGACTTACTATATAGGAGTTTGCATATTTTTCCTGTGCTTGGTGGGTTTCCTCCTGTTACTCCGGTTTCCTCCCACAGTTCAAAGATATGCAGATTAGGCTACCTGCCTAAGGCCATTCCCAAATTGCCCATAGTGTATGAATGAGTGAAGTCCCTGCCCTGCGTTGGATTGGCACCCTTTCCAGGGTCTACTCTGCCTTGTGCCCTAAACCTTCCTGGGATAGTCTCCATGCCCCCCATAACCCTGTATACAGGAGAAAGCGGTATAGATGATGAGTGAGTATACAGTATACATGGATGGATGGATGAATGGATACAGATATACACACACCAACACCCTGACACAGTAACTGGATAACTGCATGATTGAGCCTAATACTTGTGTTTCTAACGAAGTGGATGGTACATGTATACATGCAGAATACATACAGACAAGCATCAGTGTAAAATTAAGTACAGAAAAAGTAGTGAAAACAGAGGTAAGATTGTAAATTTGGAAAAGAATAAGTTTCTACACCTTCACAATCTAATTTTAAAACCCATTCAAACCATTTTTCTCATTCAGTCATACAACTAGTGTTGTTTATTTACCTTTTTTTTGCGTTTTTTTAAAGTACCATTCCAGCTATACATATTTCCCAACAAAAACTGAGGCAATACAATCATACACACACACACACACACACACACACACACACACAATCTAAGCATGCCAATGTGTTTTTCTTTTTGCTTCATTTTTTCACTGTATTCACACATAAGACAATACACTCAGTGGAGGTATAATGGTTAAATCATATTCACAGGCTACTCAGTGCACAAAGCAAACAAATACAAATATTAAATGATGTATAAATAAGCTGAATAAATTGTTCCAGTGTTGGGTGGATTAGATTGACACCTGACAGAGCTGGTGATGTTTGTTGAAGCGATTTGAATTCTCAAATCTCTGGACAATAATGCGGTTACAGTTAAATGATCAGAGATACTGTATGGTATGATGAGATTTTGATATTATTTCTAATTATGGAACGAATGGAACGTGACGTCACTACGTCACCTTAAAAAGCCCACCCGCGTTTTTCTCAGGTAACGGAAATACCTCATTTCGCTTTCAAACGTTGTCCGCAAACTATCCATTACCCGCGATATAAACCGTCTCAGTTTTATATATATATATATATATATATATATATATATATATATATATATATATAAAGACAGAAACAGTGATAGATTATTTTTTCCTTTCTTTTCATTATTATTTGTTTAATTCGACAAGTTCGTAAGGAGACATGAGAACGAGAGAGCGGCAGTGAAAGAAAACCGTGCGCACAATGACAGGTATGACGTCACGGAGTCATGAGTCACCGCTGGTATTTCCTGAACAGCAGCGCCCGCGCACTTCTGCTGCTTCTTCTCTCTCTGGACGCATCTGGAAGTGTAAACCTTTTCTCTCTCTCTCACACACACACACACTCTTATTCACGCAGGTAATTATATATTCTATCATTTCATATATTTATCATGTCATAGATCAAATACTTTGCCATTTAGTATATTTTATCTCATCCTTTCAATAGACTATCTTAAGTTGCATAGAAAAGGCCAGTTTTGCTTCTAATTAAACACTCCTGATGAGAACTGATTAAATGTGTAACTTTATAATTTGTTGATATTACACATATGGATATGTAGAGAGATTTTTATTTGTATTTTTTACATGATTATTCTTATTTTATTTCATTTAATTCACTTTATTTTTGCCGCGCAAATAAATCAAACCACGAGCTGGATCCGTGTGATTGCATCATCAGGAGTTACTCTGTAATGTGCTTCGTTTGTTTCATACATTCACGATAACGAATAGGCTACAGACTAGATTATAGTCTACCGACACTAGTCTAGACTATATGTTATAACATCGAAGTTATAAGTTGTTGTTCACTTCAATTCTTTTTCTTTCTTTGTGGGTGACGTGTACAGTAACAACTCAAGGTGAATAATCCGACTACAGCCCTATACTGCTCACTGTACACTACTACAAATGAGACTTTAAAGATCATTACACTATACAGAGCACAGCAGATAAATATATATATATACTATACAGAGCAGTGTACTGTATATACTGTACATATCTATATACATATCTATATATACATGCTTAGCCACTGATCTCTCCTGAGCAGCTGACTTAACTTATTAAGATTGTTGCATCAGATTTTTTTTTTAACACAGGAGTTCATGTTCCAGTGTAAATTTGTCATACTTATTAAGCAGCAGGGCCATTTTTAATATTATTAAAACTTGCTGATTTTACAGTAAGTCTTACAGACTTGTGGGACTGCTGACATCTCTTGTTCTGTCTTAACAAGATAGAGATATATATTTTTTCCATATCAGAAGTCTAATGAAAGAGATCTGCTTTTGGGACTATTTTTAAACTTAACAAATAAGTTTAATTTATGTCATATAACAGTGTCAGCATTCTTGTCATGACATATAGTGCATTTATATTGCTATCTATACATAAAAGGCAAATGTGATGGATCTGCTCATTTGCTAAAGAATTAGCTGTGAGCCGTAGCCACTTCCTTCATGTGTTTTCTTCTCAGTAGTATTCATTGGAATTTGAATATAGGCCATTCTACACATGTGGTTTGCTGTAACTTCCTTCAGTTCAGTTTCTACTATGATAGAAAGTCTTTTAGGTGATGCCAATAAATCTGCTAAATATACACAGAGAAGAGGGCTAGTAAATAAAGAGTTGTCCGTAGTACTTTTGCTATGTTCTTAACTGAATCTTTTGTATTTGAATTTCTTAATCATTTGAAAGGAAACATTTTGCCGTCTTTATTATTATTTATGAAATACAAATGTTCATTAGATTTTGGCAGATCAGAAGCTACTTGTACAGTATGTCCTTAGTTTGTGAGAAGATGTTGAAATAATTCTAGTGTAACTCATTTCCTTTAGAGCAGGGGTGTCAAACTCATTTTAGGGTGAGGGCCGGATGTGACCATGTGGGGGCCGAATTTGTTTATTTTTTTAAATCATAGTGCATCAAATTACAACAAATACACTAAAACTGCATTTAACACGTCCTCAGAAACTGTTCATTAACACTCTTTTAGACTTTATTTAATGCTACTACTAATAATAATAATGATAATAAAAAATATTTGATATTTAATATTATTGTTCAAATCATCCCGCAGGCCGTACTGGACGCCTTAGTGGGCCGTATTCGGCCCGCGGGCCGTATGTTTGACAACCCTGCTTTAGGGCAAAGCATGACACAACATTTGAACAAGCTAGAGCTGGTTTATTCCTCTCTCATTAGGTTTATGAGTGTCAGCCAGTGCTTAAACAAACATGCATGGCTGCTCCATATTATATGCTTTAGTCTAGTCCATCAAGAGAAAAACGTAGAAGTGCATGATAATTTTTTCCTGTATGATTGTTCATTCACATCTCTGTCACAAATGTCTAAAACATTTTTCCTGTTTTATACTTCCTTGTTGAGGTTTTATTTTTGGCCTTCAGTTCCTTGAATTCCTTATGTTCTGGTTAACAGGAAATGCTTCTTAGTGTCATTATTTTCATTTAACACAGACAAAAGCATTCCTTCAGTCCTCAGTAACAGAAAGCTGTTACTGTGTATGTATCTGTGTGTGTTTCATCTTGAGCAGACAGACAGCAGAAAGGTTAATTGGCACCCATTATACAGTAAAATGAAACAGAAAAAAATACAATTTCAGGTCAAAATTTTTTAAATTTAAATTTCATCCTAAGGTGGAATATTTTGGATTTAAAATAAATTTTTTTTTAAATAAAAGGCATTTCTTGTCATGGCAATATAATTGTGAAATGTAACAGAACAAACAGAACAATGTTAAATAGTAAAGATTTGAATTAACCTATGAAAGATGCAGTGCAGGTGGTATTTTTGTGTACAGTATGTTATTGCAAACCTGTGTGTTGGTATTTTTTTTTTTAAGTTAAGTGTTGTATTAAGTCGGAAGAAATGTTTGAATTCATTTGGATATTGTCTAAAATGATGTGGTGAGAAATTGTTTTCTAGAAATTTAGTATAAAGAAGAGTATAAAAAAGAAACAGAAGCCAATAGGACTCAAAATGATGGAGCAGCTAACATATAAGATACAAAAGCACAGATGTTTCTTCAGAATTTTATTCATTGTACACTACTGTATGTTGTCTACATTAAATTGTCACACTGTTGTGCTAGGATCCATTAAATTAGGATCATTTAGAACATTTATTTCTTTACATACTGCATATACAACAAGATCTGAACCAGGTTTTGAATAATGCAATGAGTATTCAACCCACTAATGCTTATTTTTTTTTTCTTTTCAGTCTTTTCTTCAGTATCCTTATCATCCCTGTTCACTGTGATTGATTTGCCACCATGATGAACTCAAGGTTGATCACATTTGGAAAGATGTTGATACGTAGACGTGTGCTGGACACCAATGATATGGAGACTCGCTTTGCTCGCTGTCTATCCACTCTGGACCTCATTGCTCTGGGTGTTGGAGCCACATTAGGAGCTGGAGTTTATGTTCTAGCTGGAGAAGTGGCCCGGGAGAAGGCTGGGCCAGCCATTGTGATTTGCTTCCTGATTGCAGCTCTGTCCTCAGTGCTTGCTGGTCTATGTTATGCTGAATTTGGGGCTCGTGTTCCAAAAACAGGCTCTGCCTACCTCTACAGCTATGTCACAGTGGGTGAAATCTGGGCGTTTATCACCGGATGGAATCTCATTTTATCCTACGTGATTGGTGAGTTGGTA
The DNA here is from genome assembly GCA_030522415.1 of Channallabes apus. Lineage (NCBI taxonomy): Eukaryota > Metazoa > Chordata > Actinopteri > Siluriformes > Clariidae > Channallabes > Channallabes apus. Next base: position 25,076,080 of record CM060113.1, read on the forward strand.
GAGTATGTACCAATAAATGATACAACTGGGAATGAAGGAACATGCAAAGTGCATCGGCAACATGCAATTAACTTGAACACTTGACATTAAAACAAGCTGGATAACACTTGTTATAGGTGGAGTTGCCAGTTGAATCCTAACAGATTAATTAACTCTCAGTCTGTGGTGGTTTATACTGTAAATGTATCAATATACTAGGCTTTATTACAATCAATCTGCAATGACTTAAAACATTAAAGTGCTTGTTTGTTTTTAAGATTTTTTTGGCTTTCTTTTTCAGGTACAGCCAGTGTGGCCCGAGCCTGGAGCTCTACTTTCGATAACCTGGTGCATCACAAGATTTCAAAGTTTTTCAGTGAATACATGTCTATTACACACACAGGGAACGTGCTGGCAAATTATCCGGATCTGTTTGCGCTTTGTCTAGTCATGCTGCTTACTTGTGAGTCAATTTTTTAAAATCTTTTTTAATGCCACGTTTTTACTTTGTAAATTTTCATAAGTTTTCTCTTTTCTACACTGCTATGAAATTTAAATACACAGGTAATGCAATATCAGAATCACTGAGTACAAGTTAATAAACTGACAGCACTTAAATTTTCATACTAATAAGACTTGTGTTTTTATACCATGTGTGTATTCTGCAGCATGTAAAGTTTGCAGTTAAATGCAAATGCCCACTAAAGCTAAGCTCTGGTTGTTAATGAGTCTGGGCTGCGTCTGTTCTAAATGATAGCAATGGCAGCCATTCTGAAGTTCTCACCTCCCACTCTGCAGGCCTGCTGGCGTTTGGCGTGAGTGAGTCAGCCCTGGTGAACAAGATCTTCACAGGCATCAACCTGGTGGTTTTGAGTTTTGTCATCATTGCTGGCTTTGTGAAAGGCGACTTTGCCAACTGGAGCATCACTGAGGAGGACATCAAAAATAACAAAAGCCCTCCAGTACCAGAGTGAGTCAACCAACTACATCTCTAATGTGCAAGTCATAGCAGAAGGTGTTGTTTCCAAGAAAGTGTTGATTGTACCTCATTAAATGTGGGGGTCACACATGCAGATCCTATATATCCACTATGACCCTGAAAAAAGACCACATGGATTTTGTGGTAGAACAAACAGTTCTGAAAAGCTATTTGTGATTCACAAGCAGTAAATCCAATAATACCTGCACAATATATCTTACTGATTATTTTTCAAATTTTTGCTCCTCCATTACAGAATAAATGTATGCATATGTCTTGTGCTTTTCAGTGAAACAAGTTTTGGCACGGGAGGTTTTGCACCATTTGGTTTTTCTGGGATTTTGTCTGGTGCAGCCACTTGCTTCTATGCATTTGTGGGTTTTGACTGCATTGCCACCACAAGTATGTCACACACCACGTCTAGAGTAACATGTAGGCTTTGGATAGGTAAATCATTCCGACTAACTGGTTTAATTTTTCTTACGTAAAGGTGAAGAAGCCAAAAACCCCCAGCGTTCGATACCAATAAGCATTGTGGCTTCACTGCTCATCTGCTTTGTTGCTTACTTTGGAGTTTCTGCAGCTCTTACCCTCATGATGCCTTACTACGTTCTAAACACTAAAAGCCCTTTGCCTGAGGCTTTTGTATATGTGAACTGGATGCCTGCACGTTACATAGTGACCGTAGGCTCCCTCTGCGCCCTTTCCACCAGGTATGTGTGTTTTTAACCTTAAGTCTCATATTCTTTTCAATACTTCACTCACTACCTTCACTACAAATATGCCATTGACCCATCTGTTCTGATTTTATAGCAATATATTTCTACAATAATTTTAGAATAGACAAAAAAGTTTCTTTTCATTTCCTCATAAAACCTCCCTCACCTGCTGCTCAGGTTTAAAAATCTCTAGTGTTAAGGGAGGAAAATGTACAATTACTTTTCATAGTGTTAGTTAATTCTCTACAAAATATAAAGGAGGTCATTTTTAAACTGAAACGAATATGAGAGTGAAAGCAGTGAAATGAATGTGCCAATTATCTTTGCATTCTTTTTATTAATTTTTTTCATTTACTTTTTGATTGTTCCACTTCTGTGGCATGAAAGTATGCAAGTAATGTGTGCATGTTAATTAGTGTTATTATTGCCTGGATCTAGTTTGTTGGGCTCCATGTTCCCCATGCCCCGTGTGATCTTTGCCATGGCTGAGGATGGTCTGCTCTTCCGTTTCCTCTCCCGCATGCACAAGAAAACGAAGACCCCTGTGCTTGCCACCATTGTGTCTGGCGTTGTAGCAGGTAGTGCTGGAGTGCTATACAGGCTCGTGTGATAGTGATTGTTCGTGTCTCACAGTTTTCTGTCTTAAAATGTAGCAATATTACAACCACACCATGACAGGTTTATACAAATAAAGTCTAATGTCGATGGCTGTAATCATTTACATTGATTACCTAAATACGCTGGCTTCCATAAGCAGTTACTTTATGCACGTATAGACTATCAAAACTACCTTACATACAGTTAAAGATTAAAATTGTTGCTTCCTACATAGATTTCATGTCCAAATAAGTGATGAATATAAATGGTAAAATTTCACTGATTCTTATTTTAAGCTTTTTTTTTGGGTTTCATGAAGAAGCAAAGCTGTGTGCCAGGTGTTTTATTCATGTATTTATTTTTGATGAATAGAAGGATTTTTATTCTACGAGGGTGAGTCAAAAATTATCCGCACACCGTTTATATTAAAACTTCTGTTGGTTGCACCGTCTTATCAGCGTTTTCCGTTCAAGGCTACTGTCGCCCCAGTCACTGCTGTTCAGGTGTGAATGTGTTAGATCAGCTCATTTGTAGCTGCGGTGCAAGCAAAAACGGATATCCCACTTGTGATTTACATGAAAGAAGATGCACCGTGCAGTGATTTTTTTTTTTGTGGTCTGAAGATGCACCTGGTGCTAAAACAACTCATGAAAAATCACAAAAAGAAGCATTCGGACAACAGAATTTGTCAAAGTTTCTTAGGAGGAATAATTTCTGGTGATGAGATATGGATTCATAACTACGAGTCTGAGAGTGAACGGCAGAGTACGGAATGGAAACATCCGCAAACGTTGACGAAGCTAAAGTCAACCATCAGCTGGAAAATTGATGTGACAGGTTTCTGGGATTCTCAAGAGCCAGTATTGGAACATCATCAGAAAACGTTTCAACGTATCAACAGTGCTCATACAGTGAGATGCTCATTGAAGAGCTGAAGCCTAAACTTCGGATTTAATGCAGGGGAACGCTATCCGAGGATTTTGAGATCTTTGCATGTCCACACTCTTGAGCCCTCACTGTCGACAAACTTTGTTTTGATGTGTTAAAGCATCCTCCCTATAGTTCTAATCTTGCTCCATCTGACTTTCTCCTGTTTGGTACCCTGAAAGCAGTCCTACAAGAATGCAGATTCACTTTTGATGAAGAAGTGAAGAGAGAGGCGCATTTGTTGCTCGCAGCTCAGCTCATTTTTAATGAAGAAATATGAAACAGATGAACAAAAAAAAAGTGATGTCTTTTAATTTAACTAATTCTACAACCAGAGTGCGGTTCATTTTTGACTCACAATCGCATTCTGTAACTGTATGCATGACCCTCAGGATTGCTGGAATGATTAATTCTGGACATTTTTTAATACGTGGATTAATAAATGGATTAGTGGATTAAAATGTAAGATAAAGTGGATTAATCTAACCAGAAAATTATTGCTAAATTAACCATGGAAAATAATTGTTAGACTTATAGACTAATAGAAAAAAGAAAATAATATGAAATAAATAAATAAATTGATACAGTAGATTAATTAATTACAAAATTATTATTACATGCAGCCCAATTAGGTCCAACATTTTAATTGTCAGTGTCTCTCAATGTTGGCGAGTGCATGTCTAAATCATCTCTGGACACTGTGCCAGTGTAAAAATATGTAGTGATGATAAAATCATTATATCACCCACTGGTACTCATACTCAGGTTTTTGTTTGTGTTTTCACAGCTTTATTTTCTCCTTACTGAATAAAATCCAATTCTTTGTTTTTCTCGATGTAGCGCTGATGGCCTTCTTGTTTGATCTGCCTGCGTTGGTGGATTTGATGTCTATTGGTACCCTGCTGGCTTACACACTCGTGGCAGTTTGTGTGCTCATCCTCAGGTTGGTGCATCATGAATGGTTTTAACTTGATTTGTGACTGTTAGTCCGATTAACTGATCTTAATATTCTACTAAGAGCAGAAGGAACTAATAATTATATACATTACATCAACATGAAATTGTTAATACATTGCATATTGCTCATAATTAAGATCATGTTTTTATGATCAATTGTTTTGTTTAACCAGGCATCACTTTTATTTTAGTTGTTTTATCTATGAATTAAAAAATGTGTCACACTTTAAATAAATAAATGTGTTAATACTGCATGATTTATGTTTTTCATTGTATTTGTAGGTATCAGCCAGGCAGCCTGAATTCTGGTGCTGACAAAAACTCGCTGGAGCTGCTGACATTGGCAGAAAGAGAGAATCGGAGCGACGTGGAGACAACCCCACTTGATGAGACATTCTCTCCCAAACTTTTGGTGCTGCCCAGCTCGAAGTCTCCCACCAGGACCTCAGGCCTTATTGTCTACATCACCACAGCTATTACAAGTAAGAGTTCCTTCATTGGCAATCTCTGTCTATAAGCAGCTTCCGCTTCTTTATGTACTGTATATTAACAACTTCCTTGAGAAATGTTTGATATTTTAGTGTTGTATGTTTAAACACTCACATTGTGCTTTGAGACCTTAGCTACCTCAAGGAAGTCATGGTTGTGTATAGGTCAACCACTTACAGTACAAAACGGATTCATTGGAAATGTAGGATTTTGAGCAAATGGGCAAAAATTTTGAATATGATTGAGTAAATTATTTAGAAATAGCAGTTAAGGCAATGGATTACGAAAGCAAGCTTCAAAAGGTTTCACAAGATTTTGCGAACATGGCTTTAAACGGCAGCTTAGAAGCATGGCAGAGCACAGTGAAGACAGATAAGAACAGAGTGACAACAGAAGCAAAAGAACGTTCTGTGTCTAGATCTCCAGCAAGTAGTACAAATGCAATATTTTTCGTGTATTGTTCATGTAGCTAGAATACACAGAACTTTTCAGGGTTCAGTTTCCGCAGTGCATTTCTTGTCTGAGTGACTACGCCTATTCCTGTTATGCACTTTACACTGAAAAAATTTATCTTTGATCAAGCTAAATATGTCAACCTGTTTCGAGTGTTTATTTTTTGAGTTTGTTGTTCTCAGCGTAAAAAAAAAAAAAGTTAAATATATGTTCTAATGTAGTTTTCAGTTAAGCAAAATTTAAGCATCACTTGTGCCCTTAGGTTTAGCAGAGCATAGTTTCTCTTGATGATTATATAACAAGTCCTTATATTTAATATAATATCAGCAATAGAGCTGATGCAATTTCCTCTCAGAAAATAAGGCAGCTCTCTGCAAGCTGTTGTTGTCAAGTTATGCAAAATATTAGAGGCCTGAGCTTTAATACAAGCTGTGTCTTGTGTTCACATAAAAAAACCGTCTCAGAGTCAGTCAACATCATATGTGTGGGAGCCTGAGAAGATGTATCAACGAAAAAATCTGAACTGACTAAAATGCCTGTAATACCATAAATATATTAAATCCACAAGTCCAATTTCATTAAATATTTAATAATACTCTCTCTCTCTCTCTCTCTCTCTCTCTCTGTGTAGGTGTGTTTTTCACTCTGCTATGTGTAGTGCTGGCAGTATGGGGTGAGAACATCATAGAATGCCAGCCTGTCTGGGTCACTATAGTGGTTCTGCTCAGCATCTCCTCATTCATCTGCATTTTCATTATCTGGAGACAGCCTGAGAGCAGTGAGGCCGTCAGCTTTAAGGTACACATGCGTTCTTCAGTACCTTTCTTCCTCTATTGGTCTGACTGCACAGTACAAAATAATCAAGTATACTTTTCATGCATGCTCTTTTCTTATCATCTTGTGCATCAGAAATTAAAATGTTTCATTTAATCTGAATGAGTTTCTCTTTTTTCCAGGTGCCTTTGCTTCCTGCCTTGCCTTTGATCAGTATTTTTATTAACATCTACCTCATGATGCAGCTGGATGGGCCGACATGGATTCGTTTTGCAGTTTGGATGGTTATTGGTAAGAGAAACATGATGCATTCAACATTAGATAAGCATTTTTCCTAGCATTTAAAGAGAGTATTTTCATATGAAATAGACCCACAATTTTTTAATTAAAGCTATACAGATTGCAGCCCAGTGCTGACTGGCACGGCATAACACGTCAGACATTCAAAGAAAAAAAAAATTAAGTAAAGGACAAATAATAAGCTGTCATACAGTACACTGTTGTCATTGAAAGAAATTGTATTGTAAATACCATGTTGTGTATTATGTTGAGAAAAAAAACATTGCAGCCCATCCCTATTCATATTCTATAATTTAAACCTACTTGCAGTACATCAGAATCAAAATCAAACCTAATCCAACCCAAGAGTTAATAGGAGTAACAGGAGCTGATTGTGATGCAAGTGTTTCAAGTACTTTAGTCACTCCATAAACTGATGCATTTACTGTCTAACTGATTTTTTTTTATGTTTCTTGTAGGCTTTGCTATTTACTTTGTGTATGGAATCAGGAACAGTTCAGAGAGAGAAGAGAATTTGAAGAACACTCAGGAAGGAACGCAAATAAATTCTGGCAAAATCAAAACAGAATTTGAAGGAAGTGCAGCTTAAGAAGGACGAGCTAATAATGGTGTAGAGTTTACAGAAGGGTTGATGAAGCCCTTTCACACGCACAATTCTATGTTTTTTTTAAGATGCAGACAGACTTATTTATTGTATAAATAAGTCTATTGTATAAATTTATTGTATAAATAAGTAGCGTCTCACCTTATGACCTGAAATTCTGGGATGCTACATGTTCAAATTCAACTAACAGATACCTACAGTACACTCTGAGTAGCACAATTTGCAGTTATGATGCAATGCAATGATGCCGTGTGATGACAGCGCGGCACACAGACAATATAACTCATCAGGCGAATAATGAAAGTACAGCACAAAATATCACATGAACCAATACACACTACACATAAATATTTCAGTGTAGACATATTTAACATATATTAGTAGCGTAATTATTAATTAATTTTAATGAATTTATCAAATTACATCTGATCAGTATTAGACTAGTGAGTGACACGATAGCTGAGTTACGGTTGGACATTTAATTATTTACTGATGTTGCACAGACTCAGAAATAGTGTACATAGTATATCCCCTACGTTGGGTCTTGCCACAAAGTTTTCTGTGACTGTGTTTACAGTATGTGCCTTGTTTTTAATGCTCATACTGTATGTATCCTGTGCTGGTCTGTTACCTTGAGTTTAGACCGTAGTTCTAGACGTACTTGTAGTAAGTCTGTCAATGTGGTTGTTCAAGAGCAGAGATCTGTATTTTGTAATCCAACTAACTGTAGTTAGAAATACACACCCATTACTGTATGTATATGTTATATTATATTTCCAGTGGGCATTTTGAATGTTAGGACTATTTTAAAATCCACAAGGTAATGTGATGAATGATATTTTTGTCATGGTTTGTGAATAACAAAATTGGTCTGGTGTTAGATGTTGTGAATAGTAATGCAACCACAAACAGTCACTATGTAATGTTTACAGAATTTTGTATTATAATAGAGGTAATATTTGTAGTGTACTGTTTTGGTTTAATTAGCCATAAAAATATTTGCTCTTTTTTACCTTTTATTCAAGTTGAACAACCTTTTATTCAAGTTGCTTTTTTTTGTTTATTTTAATGTAAGATGTTAAATATTATTGTAATTTTTTAATAAACTTGACAAATATGGTTTGGCATAGAACATGTTTTAATACACACAACAAAAGAACAACTTGAATGAGTAAGGGAAGCTTTTAGCTGCCAGTATAACAAAATAAAAAGTCTAAATCATTATTCAGTCACTTTAACATTATTTCTTTTAAGAATTTCTTTAAGAAATCATTGATCTCAAACTATAATATTATCATCTGAATCATTTATTTTGCACCTAATTACCATGTACCTGAGTGTTTTGGACTGTATGTTCCTAACCACTGTTTATTAGTAGTACTGTTCTGGTGTTGTTCTATATTCTTTGTACCAACTGGAAACTGACCTTTATAGTTCACCTTCCCATGTGCTTTCTCCAATAACTCCTGTTCGTAATGGAGTTCGTAACAAAAGTGGTGATTCATCACGCTGGATGTTTTGAGATATTCTTGTGGACTTACAGGACCTGTCAAAATCTTTCTGTACACCTGTTTCTCACAGCAACAAAATCATATTGTTGATTTATATATGTTTTGATCAAGGAAAGGAAAAACACCAGGAGCGGGATTTATATGATGACTGGCTTCTGTGCTTTCAGCCCTACGAATATTATCCTTAATATTTTTTATATCTATAGGCTAGACTAGGGGTTCTCAAAACTAATATTCAAAGGCCTGAATAAAATTTCAATTTAAGGTCAAATGTCCAGAACAAGTGGTGATATTGCAATGACTTAAAAAATTTTTTTAAACTTGCTTAAAATTTATAAGCAATATACTGTACATTCATTTTTAAATCAGTACATTTAAACCTAGTCAAAAATACTCCTAATTGACTGCAATCAGGTGCTTAAACCTGAAGTAATGGCACTGGTTGCCTGCAAATTGTTGGTAATGAATCTAAACAACTTTTAACATTAAACATTTTTTACAGATGTTTTTGAATTTTTTTAGCTACAATACTGTACAAAAATCTACTTTGACTGATTTTTCAGGCTTAAACAAACTAAATGAGCATGTATTTATTCTGATACCTGAATTTTCAGTCTGTGAGATTAATGTTTTTAACCTCTCTAACACAGAATATGCTATTTGCAGCGCTTTCCTACTGTAAATCATGAATCATTCTAATAAATCATTCCTAAGCACATTCCCCACAAAATTTCCATCACAAGCTCAGCAATGTTATGGAGCAGTAGTATGAAGTCAGCTGATGACCTGAATATACCGTATGACCAAAGTGAAAGAGTGGTACTGGGAGATTGAGGAATTATTTTCACACATGAACTGGAACCACAATGTTGAATCATTGTTTTTTTTTTTGTTTTTTGTTTTTTGGCCAGGCAGTGTATCATTGTTACAAAAGGTTTTTTGAGTCAGACTCAATTACTTTTGGTATCGGACCCTATCTACATTATTGACATATTGTTTGTGTAACAATTTTTAAGCACAAATGTTTAAACAATTTTTAAACATTTACAATGTTAAATCATACCATAATATTTTAACATTAGGATCTTATTCAAAAGAATCTTTTGACCGAGAAACAGATTAACAAAATACTCGAAATCATATTTAATACTAGATATATTAAAGGGAAACTCAAAAACTTTTCAACTGGGGCCCTTTTTTTGTAAGAGAGAACATAATCATAATCAGTTTGAACGCTACAACCAGCATTCACAAAAATGCTATGCAATTTAATCCAACAGGACAAATATGTACATCAGTGTAAACAACTTATTTTCACCACTGACAGGCTCATAAAAGTTATAAGTGAGACAACACAGAAAGGATCACTACAAAGTAAAAAATTGGACACAAAATGATCCAAGGTTAAAGGAGGTAACTTTTAAATCATCATGAAAAGATTCAAAGTATTGCACTCCATACGTACAGTACTAGTGATGGACCTGCCTCTCTGCTGGATGCCTCTTCTCCCATGTTCAATATTTGATCTTAAAATGTAAGCAAGTTTCATTATCACTGGCAGTAATCAGAGCTGGAAAATGTTAATGTACATATCATAGAGAATCAGGCTACATATACAAAAATGTTTTCAACATATTGATCTCTATGGAATTAGAACAAGATGTGTCAATGTATATACTGTATTATATATGTGAGAATATTTACATGAATATACATTTATTTTGACTGAAGTGTATTGACATTAATTTACTGAATGGAATGAGTCATTTAAAAGTACAAATACACAGTGTTTGTGGAAGTTTACATTTTGGAGAGTAAAAGCAGCTGTTAATGTAACATAAGTCACCTCTGATCATGTCAGGCTAACAGTGTCAAACACTAATACTTATACTGCAGTTAAACATTTGAAGGATGCCTGTTTCCGATTAGCTGGTTCATATCATGTCTGTGTCTGATTCCTGAGCAATAAACTCAGGCATATATCGCGTCAGGTCCTACCCTCACTCGTGCACTTATTTTAAATGCACCAATAATAAAACAGCAATTAGAATTTTTTAGAATCTATTATTAGAATCTCCGCATCCAGCTGCTGATCAGCCAATCAGAAACAAAATTAGAATGAGTAAATACAACGGGATTAAACAAAAACTTGCAACATTAATTTCAGGCAAGTCTTTTTTGTCATTGCAACATAATTGTAAAATTTAGTAGAAAAAACAGAACAATATTAAATATTTAATATTTAAATGAACTTCTGAAAGATACACTGTAGGTGGTATGTTGTGTACAATACTGTATGTTATTGTAAACCTGTGTGTTGGTATTCTTATATAAAAAAAAAGTTAAGTGTTGCATTAAGACAATTGAACATTGTCTAAAATAGTGTGGTGAGACCCAATATAGTCATAAAGCTAATTGTTTTTGAAGAGAATAATTGAGTATAATAAAGGTAATTAGAGTCAAAATGACAGAGAAGGTTATGAATAATGCAATGTATTCAACCCAGTAATGCTTATTTTTTCTTCTTTTCAGTCTTTTCTTTAATATCCTTATCATTAGTGTTCCCAGTGATTGATTTGCCACCATGACAAACTCAAAGTTGATCGCATTTGGGAAGATGTTGATACGTAGACGTGTGCTGGACACCAATGATATGGAGACTCGCTTTGCTCGCTGTCTATCCACTCTGGACCTTATTGCGCTGGGTGTTGGAGCCACATTAGGAGCTGGAGTTTATATTCTAGCTGGAGAAGTGGCCCGGGAGAAGGCTGGGCCAGCCATTGTGATTTGCTTCCTGATTGCAGCTCTGTCCTCAGTGCTTGCTGGTCTATGTTATGCTGAATTTGGGGTACATGTTTCAAAAACAGGCTCTGCCTACCTCTACAGCTATGTCACAGTGGGTGAAATCTGGGCGATTATCACCGGATGGAACCTCATTCTATCCTACGTGATTGGTGAGTTGATGGAGTATGTACCAATAAATGATGCAACTGGGAATGAAGGAACATGTAAAGTTCATCAGCAACATGCAATTAACTCTTGCTTAAAGTGAACACTTGACATTAATACAAGCTGGGTATCACTGGGTGGATTTGCCAGTTGAATCCTAATAGATGAATTAACTGTCAGTCTGTTAGAGTTTATAAGTGTGTCAAAATATCAAGGATTAAAAACAATCTGAAATGACTTAAAACATTGAAGTGCTTGTTTGTGAATGGCACCGTGGTAAGATTTGATTACACTAGAGTTAAGTGCTTTTTTGCTTCCTTTCTTACAGCCAGTGTGGCTCGAGCCTGGAGCTCTACTTTTGACAACCTGGTGCATCAGAAGATTTCTAACCTTTTCTGTGAATACATGTCTATTACATACACTGGGAATGTGCTGGCGAAGTATCTGGATCTATTTGCGTTTTGTCTTGTCATACTGCTCACTTGTGAGTCCATTTTCCTTGAAACTTGCAACCTGTTATAATGCCCCTTCAGCTTTCAAGTTGTGAAATTGCATTTGAAATTACTTTTTTTTTTAACTTTTGTACTGAGTACAAGTTAATACAATCCTGTGAAAATGTATTTGCCCCTTCCTAATTTTTTTTTTTTTTTCAGATTTAAAATTTTAATCTTACACAAAGATAGCTGGAGTAAATACAAAAAAGTAAAAACGCAATTCATGGATCCTGCAGCATGTAAAGTTTGCAGTTAAATGCAAATGCTGCTTTGAAGTGATGCATTTTAAAGGTCAGCTTTGGTTGTTAGCTTTGGCTGCGTCTGTGCTAAATGAGAGCAATGGCAATAAGGCTGCGTTCCATTCCACAGTGTTCTTCTCTAGTCCCTGCTCCCTGTGCAGAGAAATTTGGTTAAAGGAAGTTCCCTCGACAAAATATCATTATTCAAAAAACCCTGCAGCGTCAGCAATGCAAACATCACGTAGTCCATTGTTACCTTGATAAGATAAGCACATCAGGTACCTGTTGCTGCTACTGTGGAAATTTCGCACTACTGAAATGAAATCTTGAAAAACAAAAACTGATACCCTTATAAAATGTATACTATTAAAATATGCATAACTTTCAATAAATTATTTGAATTTCAATATACTTCGCAGGGAACTTTAAGCTGATCGCAGTGCACCCTAATTCTGCAGTTCTCACCTCCCACTCTGCAGGCCTGCTGGCGTTTGGCGTGAGTGAGTCAGCCCTGGTGAACAAGATCATCACAGGCATCAACCTGGTGGTTTTGAGTTTTGTCATCATTGCTGGCTTTGTGAAAGGCGACTTTGCCAACTGGAGCATCACTGAGGAGGACATCAAAAATAACAAAAGCCCTCCAGTACCAGAGTGAGTCAACCAACTACATCTCTGATGTGCAAGTCATAGCAGAAGGTGTTGTTTCCAAGAAAGTGTTGATTGTACATCAGGGGGTCACACATGCAGATCCTATATATCCACTATCTAGGAGATATTATGTATCTTATTGATTATTATTCACATTTTTGCTCCTCCATTACAGAATAAATGTATGCATGTCTTGTGTTTTTCAGTGAAACAAGTTTTGGCACGGGAGGTTTTGCACCATTTGGTTTTTCTGGGATTTTGTCTGGTGCAGCCACTTGCTTCTATGCATTTGTGGGTTTTGACTGCATTGCCACCACAAGTATGTCACACACCACGTCTAGAGTAACATGTAGGCTTTGGGTAGGTAAATCATTCCGACTAACTGGTTTATTTTTTCTTACGTAAAGGTGAAGAAGCGTTCGATACCAATAAGCATTGTGGCTTCACTGCTCATCTGCTTTGTTGCTTACTTTGGAGTTTCTGCAGCTCTTACCCTCATGATGCCTTACTACGTTCTAAACACTAAAAGCCCTTTGCCTGAGGCTTTTGAATATGTAAACTGGATGCCTGCACGTTACATAGTGACCGTAGGCTCCCTCTGCGCCCTTTCCACCAGGTATGTGTGTTTTTAACCTTAAGTCTCATATTCTTTTCAATACTTCACTCACTACCTTCACTACAAATATGCCATTGACCCATCTGTTCTGATTTTATAGCAACATATTTAGAACAGACAATATTACAATATTTTAGAATAGACAATATAATGTCTTATCATCACCTCTGCATAAGTTAGACTTAGACTGACGAGAAGATTTAGGTTTAAAAAATCTTTAATTCATTTGAATATAATCTCCATTGTTAATGGAAAAAAATGTATAATTACTTTTAGTGCAGTTATTTATTTCTCTAAAAAATGTAAAAAGGGTTCTAAAACTGAAACGAATATGAGAGTGAAAGCAGTGAAATGAATGTGCTGGTTATCTTTGCATTCTTTTCATTCATTTTTTTATTTACTTTTTGATTGTTCCAATTCAGTGGCATGAAAGTATGCAAGTAATGTGTGCATGTTAATTAGTGTTATTGTTGCCTGGCTCTAGTTTGTTGGGCTCCATGTTCCCCATGCCCCGTGTGATCTTTGCCATGGCTGAGGATGGTCTGCTCTTCCGTTTCCTCTCCCGCATGCACAAGAAAACGAAGGCCCCTGTGCTTGCCACCATTGTGTCTGGCGTTGTAGCAGGTAGTGCTGGAGTGCTATACAGGCTCGTGTGATAATGATTGTTCGTGTCTCACAGTTTTCTGTCTTAAAATGTAGCAATATTACAACCACACCATGACACGTTTATACAAATAAAGTTTAATGTCGAGGGCTGTTGCTTTTCAACATAATTGTTTACATTGATTACCTAAATATGTCTCTGGTATATGTCCTTTATCATCTGATGTATGGTAATTCTTTATAGAAACAATTAACAAAATGGTGAACAGTGCTGAAGTGAAATGGCTCACTACAGTGTGCACACATACAGTACAGGCCAAAAGTTTGGACACACCTTTACTCATTCAATGTGTTTTCTTTATTTTCATGACCATTTACATTGGTAGATTCTCACTGAAGGCATCAAAACTACAGTATGAATGAACACATGTGGAGTTATGTACTTAACAAAAAAAGGTGAAATAACTGAAAACATATTTTATATTCTAGTTTCTTCAAAATAGCCACCCTTTGCTCTGATTACTGCTTTGCACACTCTTGGCATTCTCTCGATGAGCTTCAAGAGATTCAAGAGGTAGTCACCTGAAATGGTTTCCAACAGTCTTGAAGGAGTTCTCAGAGGTGTTTAGCACTTGTTGGCACCTTTGCCTTCACTCTGCGGTCCAGCTCACCCCAAACCATCTCGATTGGGTTCAGGTCCGGTGACTGTGGAGACCTTTTTTTGTTAAGTACATAACTCCACATGTGTTCATTCAAAGTTTTGATGCCTTCAGTGAGAATCTACCAAATGTAAATGGTCATGAAATGAAAGAAAACACATTGACAGATAGATGAGAAAGTGTGTCCAAACTTTTGGCCTGTACTGTACATGCTTGCACCCACGTACACACACACAGCACAAGCATCTCAAAATGAAACAGTCTGCTTCTGTCTGAAGTATGTATTACGATTGAGTTTCGTCTGAGTTTTGCTGTGGGTAAGTGCGTGAAGTTGCTGCGCTCTTATCAATTGCGTTTCAGATGAGAACTCAGATAAGATTCTCTAGAGTCGATGCTAATGGCTAGTCCAGCACAGTGGCAAATTGTAAGCAGGTTGTTTATGCATGTATAGATTTTTAAAACTAACCTATGTAGAGTTAAAGTTTAATCCAATTTTATGTTCAAATAAGTGATAAATGCATGAATCTTTCTGAGAGGAATGCAGTTGATTATGATTATTCATAGATTAATACAGTTAAATGTCTCTTTTGGGTGTCATGAATATGCAGAGCTCTGTGCAAGTTGCTTATTTTCATTTTATGCATTTCTTTTTTTAATAAGATTTTTTTTTCTGACATAGATTCTGTAGCTTTATGCACACCCCACATGGCTCCTAGACTTATTAAGTCTTGACACTTTTTATGTGGGAAAATTTGTTTTTGTAAAATAAATATTTTTATGAGAAAATGCTTGACTGGTGATGACTTATGGTTATTTTTTACAGGTTAGTTAATAAGAGGATTAATCATCTAGTCAGAAAAATATTGATAGATTTACCTTGAAAATAATCTTTGTCTAATAGAAAAAAAATCAATAGATTAGTTGATTAAAAAGAATCTTGGGCTACGTTTACACTGCCAGGTAAATGTGACCCAATTCCGATTTTTTGCTCATATGTGACACATATCGGATATGTTCTATGTCCGTGTAAACAGGAAAAAAACGCATGCATTCCGATATTTCGGATTTTATATTATATAAAATAAAATAAAATAAAATGGGATTTATATTTAGTAGATAGATTACCTGCCAAAAAAATTAATAAATAAAATAAAAACCCACAAACAAAAGTACAGGTACCTTCCCGGACTCCCTAAACCAAAAACAGTGAATAAATTCCCTCTTCCCAAAAGAAATGGCAGCCACGCCCTAGTAGAGCCACTACTACTGAGTGCACAAACATACAGTGAAATTATCTACAAATATATACAAAGACCAACCAAACCAAAGGGACAAAGCAATAATCAAAGTCAATTGGAGGCAAAAAGTCAAACCGGAATACACAACCAAATATCAAAACGCCAAAATCACAACCTCTTTCCTCTTTCCCGTGTCTCTCTTCGCTTTATAAATGGTCGCGCTAGTCGATGACGTCACTCTCAGGGCGGAAGCGACCGTGTGGAAGGTCAGGAAGATGCCGATGTGGGGACAGTCAGAAAACCTGGAGTGGAGTCTGGAGCAGCGCGCGACCAGGACATGATACACACACGCGAGCGTAATATTATCATTATTTTAGCATTTTCATTCATTTATTTTTTACTCAGTAGCGAATATGATTTAAAATGTAGCGAATTACAATACTTCAAACAAAACGTACTTAAGTAAATGTAAAATTACAGATTTTAAAAACTACTTTAAAAAGTAGAAATACACAAAAAAGCTACTCAATTACAGTAACACGAGTAAATGTAATTCGTTACTTTCCACCTCTGGAAATAAACAGACGGTCAAAAAAATCTGATATAGGCAACAAATCGGAATTAAGCATCGAGACCTGGCAGTGTAAACGTAGCCATTATGTGCAGCTCTATTAATGTGCACATGCACAACAATTTCATTGTCAATATCTCTCAGTGTTGGCGAGTGCTAATCTAAACACTACATAATCATCTCTGGATACTGTACCAATGTAAAAATATGTAGGGATGATAAACTTATTATATCACCCAAGTCCTTATGCTCCGGGCAATAAATTTAAACAATAAATGGTTGTGAATCTTGGTCCAATTACCTGATCTTAATATTCGACTAAAAGTAGAAGGAACTAAGAATTATATACAGTACAAGGGAGTATAAAAAAGTTTCAAGATTGGCATGCCACAGCTGGAGAATTCATGTGGCCAGACCATCAATAGCGAATTCTATTCCAGGTTAACAGTAGAATTCGCTTTTAATGGTCTGGCCCCACTGGATGAATGTATGACACACTGACAATGGCAGCAAGGTTGATTGTTCCCCGACGATCAGGGTTTGAGTTTGTTGAAAGTCTTCCTGATGTTTTATTAGCTTCCAGTGATGCTCTTGAAGCGCACATGCCACTCAAAACACCTTGAACAACTCATTGCAGCATCGCTGTTTACTTGCCGAATCATGTCAAACGTCTCTGTGGCAGATTTCCCCAGTTTCCTGCAAAATTTCATATTCGCTCTTTGTTCTAACTTGCTGTCCATGATGAAATAGCAGATGTGGTAACGAACGTGGTCAGAATAGCGCTAGATGCACACTGACTTATGAAGGTCGGTGCTCCCAGTGACTGTGTGTGCACATTTGTGCCGTTATCTAGTTAACTAGTCTTAATATTGCAGTATGTTATTCCAATATTAAATTGTTAGTATATAGTAATTATAACACCTGGACCACCACGGCCTCGGGGAGTGAGATCCAGTTCCCCGGATTACTGAGCCGGCGCTTTGTCTCCCCCTAGTGTGTCTACGTGCGTATGTCTTTCCCCTTGTCTAATTATTAAGATCACCTGTGCGTCCTTTTGTCTCTCTCTCTATTTATACCAGCCGACCCCGGAGTCCCATGTCTGTCCACCGTTGTGCAAACAAGCCTCGCAACCCGTTCGTTCGTCTATGTGTTTTGTGTTTCTCGTTCAGGACTGAAAAAGCCTGGAGCTCTCACGACTAAGGCCGGCGAAGGAAACCCGGCATTATCTCACAGCAAAAGGAGAAGGACTCCCTTTTGTGTTTGGACATTATTTGGTTAAGTTTACGTTTTAGAATTTGGGAGTGAATTTTGAGTTTGATTATTGAAAATAAAAGACTATTTGTTGTTCAAGACCTGCATTTGCGTCCATCATTAGCGAGAGACAAGACAGATGGACAGACCTTCCCGGACGCAGCAGGTGTCCCCCTTCCGGAGGACGACCCCATGCTACAGTACGTGAAGATGCAACAACGGGAAATTGACAGCATGGCACGGGCGGTGAGCAACCTCGCCCACTGCGTGAAGGAACTCGCTCGACCAGACCAGCCCCCCGCCGGACCCTCGAGGCGCTCCGCCCCTTCACCACCTCGCGCCGCTCCTCCGGAGAGGTATGCCGGCGATCCCGAGGGATGTAGGCGTTTCGTCATGGCCTGTGAGCTGTATTTGACGGACTATCCTGACATGACGGACCAACAAAGGATTCGGTTCGTCATCCAGCAGCTCACAGGACCAGCCATGGATTGGGCGGCGGCGGTCTGGAGCACAGGTGGGGAGCTCGCACACTGTTATGACAGCTTTATCGGCGCGATGAAGGCTGTGTTCGATCATCCAGACCAGGGGCGCTCGGGAGAACAACGTCTCATGAGGTTGCGGCAAGGTAATCTGCCCGTCGCGGAATACGCCATCCGGTTCCGGGTAATGGCTGCGGAGAGTGGCTGGTGTGAGAAGAGTCTGCTCGCCAGGTTCAGGGACGGTCTTCAGCCCGAGGTTCAACTCGAGCTAGCGTGCCGGGATGCGGACCTTTCACTTAACCAAACCATCAACCTGGCGATCCAACTGGACCAGCACCTGCGCAGCCAGCGCTCCCGGCTAGGGGTTAGATCAGCCCCGACACGAACCAGTGAACCACCGCGACGACCTCCTCCCGTAGCGCCTGCAACGAACCAGCCGGAACCCATGGATGTGGGTGCGTCCCGGCTCTCCCCCGCCGAAAGGAGAAGACGGTTGACATCAGGACTGTGTTTTTACTGTGGGGGGTCTGACCATCGTATCCGAGACTGCCCGTTGCGCAAAGTAACACCTGCACACACACCCACCCACACTTCCACGCATGCACGCACACCCACACACCCAAGCATACCCACACACACACCCAGACACACACCCACACATACAGGCACACATACACACTCACACTCACACCCACACACACACACACACACACACACACCACCCCGCACACATTACCCTTTTTGTGTGAAAGCCCAAATTAATTTCCATGATCATGTTATGTCTGTGTTTCCCCTCATAGATTCCGGGGCGGCTGGAAACTTCATCTCTTCCACCCTCATTTCCTCGCTGCAAGCTCCCGTGTCGAAGCTTCCATATCCGATATCTATTAAAGCTCTAGATGGTCGAGATCTGGATCAATCGCCTATTAAAGTCATTACTGCGCCCATTCGGTTAACATTCCCCGGTCACACGGAGGAGCTGAAATTTTATGTGCTACCTCAGTCTGACCATTCCGTCGTACTAGGTCTCCCGTGGCTTAACACTCACAACCCTAATTTCGATTGGATCAATTCTCGCATCACTTCATGGTCCTCGCTCCCTCCGGCAAGACGTAGGGGACGCCCTCGCCTTCCTTCAGAAGCCGGTTCTGGAGGGGGGGGTACTATAACACCTGGACCACCACGGCCTCGGGGAGTGAGATCCAGTTCCCCGGATTACTGAGCCGGCGCTTTGTCTCCCCCTAGTGTGTCTACGTGCGTATGTCTTTCCCCTTGTCTAATTATTAAGATCACCTGTGCGTCCTTTTGTCTCTCTCTCTATTTATACCAGCCGACCCCGGAGTCCCATGTCTGTCCACCGTTGTGCAAACAAGCCTCGCAACCCGTTCGTTCGTCTATGTGTTTTGTGTTTCTCGTTCAGGACTGAAAAAGCCTGGAGCTCTCACGACTAAGGCCGGCGAAGGAAACCCGGCATTATCTCACAGCAAAAGGAGAAGGACTCCCTTTTGTGTTTGGACATTATTTGGTTAAGTTTACGTTTTAGAATTTGGGAGTGAATTTTGAGTTTGATTATTGAAAATAAAAGACTATTTGTTGTTCAAGACCTGCATTTGCGTCCATCATTAGCGAGAGACATGACAGTAATAGGATGTAAAGGGCCATGTTTCATTAACATTTCTATTGTATATTGCTCATTATTAAGATAATGTTTTTATGAACAATTATATTTCTTGTCACTTTCATTTTACATGAATATGTTTTAGCTATGAATAAAGTAATGTGTCACTTGAACATCATTACTACTGCATGATTTATGCTTTTCATTGTCTTTGTAGGTATCAGTCAGGCAACATGAATTCCAACGCAAAAAGCCAAAAGAGCTGCTGACACTGACAGAAAGAGATAATCTAATCAAATTGGGTGAAAATCCACTTAACGAGACGTTCTCTCCCAGACTATTGCTGCAGCTCAGCTCGAAGTCACCCACGAGGACCTCAGGACTCATTGTCTACATCACCACAGCCACCACACCACTGTAAGAGTTTTTTCACTGACAAGCTTCCGCCTCTTTATGCAGATTAACAACGTACTTGACAAATTCCTCATATTTTGGTGTTGTTAAGCTTCGATTGTACAGCAACCATTGCATTATACTGCAGATAGAAGCACTGTTAATCAGGAAGTATAAATACAGTACACTGTGCTGACAAAACAGGAAGAGTCTAGTTTGTAGTGAAACACACTAGAGGCTGATGTGAACAAATGATTGTGGGCTCGACAGAGTGACATCAAAAACAAAAGAATATTCTGTGGCTAGTTTTTCAAGATGTACACATGTACTTATGGGTATTTTTCGTATAGTGTTAATGTAGTTGTAAATGTTGTAAATGCATGGAACTCTTTTCAGGGTTCAGTTTCTGCAGTGCATTTCTTGTCTGAGCGACCACACATATTCCAGTTATACACTATGACCATACACAGGAAAAAATGAGCCTTTGATCAAGCTAAAAACATGTCTTTTTTTTCTTTTAGGGTTTGTTTTTCTCAGCTGAAAAAATGTTTTATATGTTCTAATATATTTTTCTCAGTTAACCATACCTGATGCATCACTGTGCCCTTAGGCTTAGCAGAGAATAGTTTCCTTTGATGATTACAGTATATAAGAAGTACTAAATATCCTGATATACAAATGTCTTTCTTTTTCTTTTCATTTTTAATATAATATCAGCAACGGAGCTGACGCAAATTCCTCTCAACAAACAAGCCAACTCTCTGCAAGCTGTTGTTGTCAAGTTATGCAAAACATTAGAGGCCTGAGCTTTAATACAAGCTGTGTCTTGTGTTCACATGAAAAATCTCAGTCAGTCAACATCATATGTGTGGGAGCATGAGAAGATGTCGCTGTGGCAATGAAAAAGTCTGAATTAACCAAAATGCCTATAATACCATAAATATATTTAATTCATAAGTCCAATTTCATCAAATTATAATAATTCACTACCAATTTAGAATCTCTTAGAATATTCTTAGGATGTCTTGCCTAAAAAGTTTCATGATAAGTAGGAGTTCCTAGGCTGCCACATGCTGTATATTGTGAGCCTGTCATGAAGGGCATCAGTGGCTTCCATTGGAACATATACCAAATCTGATATGGTTATTCAGTATTGATATAATGTGATACTGATGCAGTATCAGATTTTCAGATGCCTACCTTTAGGGAATCAGGCCATGCTTAATGAAAAAGAAAAGAATGTTTACTGAAACTGTCTCTCTCTCTCTGTGTGTGTGTGTAGGTGTGTTTTTCACGCTGCTATGTGTGGTGCTGGCAGTATGGGGTGAGAACATCATAGAATGCCAGCATGTCTGGGTCACTATAGTGGTTCTGCTCAGCATTGCCCCATTCATCTGCATTTTCATTATCTGGAGCCTGAGAGCAGTGAGGCCGTCAGCTTTAAGGTACACATGCGTTCTTCAGTACCTTTCTTTCTCTATTGGTCTGACTGCACCGTGCAAAATAATCAAGTATACTTTTCATGCATGCACTTTTCTTATTGGCTTGTACATCAGAAATTAAAATGTTGCATTTAATTTGAATGGGTTTCTCTTTTTTTTTTAGGTGCTTTTGCTTCCTGCCTTGCCTTTGATCCGTATTTTTATTAACATCTACCTCATGATGCAGCTGGATGGGTTTGCTCTCTTCAGTGATGCACCTGCTGAGAAACCTGAAAGGTTGAGAAACATTTATTTTTTATTCTTTTTGCAGTTTGGTTGGATATTGATAAGATCAACCATTTTTTTGTAGTTAAAATGAGGATATCTTGACATGAAATAAACCACAAATTATACAATTCTTCACCGAATTCTTTACTTTGAAGCTTTGTGTATTAGTGATTTGCATTTATGCATAGTTAGGCATTGGAAAAAAGTATTAAAATGTGATATATAGCAATACAATAACATCGCAATATGTATTATACAACTAATCAGCAATAATGTTTGCAGTATACCAAGGCTTATATGCAAACAAACAGCTAATATATGGTGATATTTTTCTGACTTATTTTTAAACAGAAAACTTTTTGTGCACATGCTTGAACTTTTTTTTTACTCTCTTGAAGTCTCATGCACACGTATATAAATAGAAATTTTTTTTGGCACATGCCTGATCTGTATTTTCACTCTCTTACACTCTCATGTGCATGTATAGACATATAAATTGCAGTCCAGTGCTGACTGGCACATGTGACTCAAAACCAGCCAGTCAAGCCAGTCCTATAAAAAGAGAAAAAAAAGTAATAAAGTGATATACTATTTGTCTTAATGAAAATACCATGTTGTGTATCGTATTGAGAAAAAAAAAATCTCTATTCATGTTCTATAATTGAAGCCTACTTGCAGTACATCAGAGTCAAAATCCAATTCCAGCAAATAGTTGTAACAGGAGCTGATAGTGATGCAAGTGTTGAAAGTGCTTTAGTCACTCAATAGATTTATGAATTTACTGTCTGTCTCTCATCATTTTTTGATGATTGTTGTACTGTTGGCTTTTTGATTTACTTTAGGTATGGAATCAGGGACAGTTCCAAAGCCAAAAAAAATTTTGGAAGGAAAGCGGCCAAAATCAAAAGTGAATTTAAATTCTAAATTCTGATTCTTATCTTATAAACTGAAATTGATGCTTGAACCAGTAAGCACTACAGATAAATATTTCAGTATAGTTATATTTAACATTTTTTGTGTTGTCAGTTTAATTTAAGTCTGTGGTTTTATATTTTTTGGATACAATCCAGGTTAGCACCCGGACATCCTTTTCAGACAGCTTCCTCTTGCGTTCACAGTTACTTCTGTTGGATGTGGTTCATCCTTCTTGGTGGTATACTGACAGTACCCTGGATACTGTGTCTCTTGATAATGTACATCACAAAGACTTACTGTCTTGGTCACAGATGCGCCAGCAAGACAACGCACCAACA
Source organism: Channallabes apus (assembly GCA_030522415.1). NCBI lineage: Eukaryota > Metazoa > Chordata > Actinopteri > Siluriformes > Clariidae > Channallabes > Channallabes apus. Next base: position 25,099,089 of record CM060113.1, read on the forward strand.
ATTTGTCCTCTTTTGGACTCTGATACGTCACCCATAATGTTGTGTGCATTCCAATATTTTCAGCAATTACTCAGCAATTACTCTATTACTGTAATAATTAGACCTTAACACTTTGCTCTTACTGGTGGAATGTGCAATCAATGAAGATTGGCCACCAGGCTGGTCAAATTTAGCCATGAAACCTCCAACAATAATTGGCCAGTGTTTTAGTTTCATTGTCCTTTCATTAGCTGCCGGTTTAACAAACTGCAAGTCTAAATGCCGATTCCGGCATTAGAGTGGGTGACGACTTGGCGGCATACTCGTTCAGCCAAAGCTAACGCTAAGGCTACCCCACCGGAGCACACCTGCTCTCCGCTTCACGTGTCTCTCCTCAGTGATGCACCTTCTGAGAAACCTGAAAGAGCTCTGGTTATAGGAGACTCTATACTGAGGCATGTGAAATTAGCTAGACCTTCAGGGGCGCCAGTAGCAGTGGTTAGGTGTATCCCGGGATCCAGAGCACCGAACATACAGTAGCAGGTAATCTTATGGCTCTAGGACAGCATAGGTTCTCTAAGATAGTGGTACATGCTGGAGCGAACATTATACAACTTCGTCAGTCAGAGTAAGTAAATCAGCCTCCATATATGGTAATGCTTATAATGTATATTACTGTGTGTAATGTATCTATAATCTAGCATATATACTAATTAAATTAGTTTGTGTGGTTCTCTGTCATGTCTATTACACACATTAATATACATCATACGCATTACCATATATGGAGGCTGATCTGAATGGTAACCCACATCTGAATTGTTCTGCTAAGATAACAGAAATGAAAATATTAATTGTACAATTAGAAGCAAAACTAGACCTGGTAGTTCGTTGATCAAATGTGAAAATGGTTGATAAAGTGAATGTAAAGACATTAAAACATTTGCAAACTCTTTGCAGATTCTTGCAGTATGATGTATATTTTTATGTTACTAAATGCTAATAAGGTAATGAAAGAAAGTTTATAATTAGACTTAATTAAAAGGCAACCAGATAAAGAACAGTTACAGAAATTAAATGTAGTATGTGCATACAACTTTAAGTAAAAGGTTGGTCTAATTTCCAAAGTATACTTATTTAAACTTGTTTTTCAATTTATTTTTGGTATATTTAAAAAAAATATGCTAGAAATAATCATTGTACAAATGTACAGAAAGTATACATTAGAATATAATTTTTAATATACGGTAGTCTCAGTATATTATCAGTTAAATTTTAATGTACTTATTAATATGTACTTATATATAGTGCACTACTCTCTTGTATGCGCGCTTTTAGACTTGTTTTTGCACGCTGAAAAATCGTTTTTGCCGTTCAAGATAATTTATGTTTGCACTCTCTGACTCTTCTGTCCGTTCACTGTCATAAAGCGACACTTACACAAACTGCAGTAGCGTTAGAACTCCAGCCAACCAGAGACTAGAATCGCGCCAAACCAGCCAATCAGAGGCTGGAGGCGGGCAGATTCGGACTGTTCGTTCTCTGATTGGCTCCTCACACCTCCACTTCTAGTTTGAATTAACGGCTGAAGCTGCATCATCGCGTGCGTTAGTTCGTATCGTTATTGTTTTATTTTCATCGGCATAAGGTAAATTTAACGTTTTTTGTTAGGTAATTTGTCATTAAGTACATACTTTAAGCTATAGAATGTATTGTCTAATGTGTTGTTGCTAAATCTCATACTATTCTTGTGGTATAATGGCTCCGTAGCTCTCGGCCTGTTTTCAGTCTCTGTGTAACAGAATCAACACACCAGGTTTAAACTAATACTGTGCCTGTAGATTCTAATACTAATGTCTGTCTGTGTTCAGTTTATATTTTAGTTTGTGTGTTTGTGAACACGTTTTGTTGAACACAAATTAACTATAGTAGTGCTTTTTTGTAACCATGTGCAAATTAAATCTGTTGAACTCATTAATAAAATCTGCCTCATAATTACTAATGTAATGTGCTTCAAAAACATGTTATAGTGTAGAAAATACATTTAGCATTTGTAAATTATCCTAAACACCGTTAGTGTACTGTTAATACATTTGCAATACTGCAGTATAGAAGGTTGTGTGTACTGTATGATACAATAAAGTATATTTGTATTAACCACAAAGTGTACTTTTTTAGTATTTGTAATTGGCCAGAAGTATAACAGCATGCTACTGCTGCAATAAGAATATACTCATAGTGTATTAATCATGTATTTGTAATACAGTAAAAATAGCTGTAATGTAAAAACCGGATTGCAAAAAAGTTGGGACACTAAACAAATTGTGAATAATAACTGAATGCAATGATGTGGAGATGGCAAATGTCAATATTTTATTCAGAATAGAACATAGATGACAGATCAAAAGTTTAATCCGAGAAAATGTATCATTTTAAAGGAAAAATATGTTGATTCCAAATTTCACGGTGTCAACAAATCCCAAAAAAGTTGGGACAAGTAGCAATAAGAGGCTGGAAAAAGTAAATTTGAGCATAACGAAGAGCTGGAAGACCAATTAACAGTAATTAGGTTAATTGGCAACATGATTGGGTATAAAAAGAGCTTCTCAGAGTGGCAGTGTCTCTCAGAAGCCAAGATGGGTAGAGGATCACCAATTCCCACAATGTTGTGCAGAAAGATAGTGGAGCGATATCAGAAAGGTGTTACCCAGCGAAAAATTGCAAAGACTTTGCAGTTATCATCATCAACTGTGCATAATATCATCCAAAGATTCAGAGAATCTGGAACAATCTCTGTGCGTAAGGGTCAAGGGCGTAAAACCATACTGGATGCCCGTGATCTCCGGGCCCTTAAACGACACTACATCACAAACAGGAATGCTACTGTAAAGGAAATCACAGAATGGGCTCAGGAATACTTCCAGAAACCATTGTCAGTGAACACAATCCACCGTGCCATCCGCCGTTGCCAGCTGAAACTCTACAGTGGAAAGAAGAAGCCATTTCTAAGCAAGATCCACAAGCACAGGCGTTTTCATTGGGCCAGGGATCATTTAAAATGGAGTGTGGCAAAATGGAAGACTGTTCTGTGGTCAGACGAGTCAAGATTCGAAGTTCTTGTTGGAAATATGGGACGCCATGTCATCCGGACCAAAGAGGACAAGGACAACCCAACGCCATATTCAAGATGGCGCCGGTGAGGTCGGCTGCCGTCACGACTGCTCCGACCACCTTTTCTTTGTTTTTGTTTTTTAAGTTAGTTTTCAGTGTTTTAAAATCGGCAAAATCACCACCATTGAGTACATTAGGTATGATAGAGACACTCTTGTTTCTATTGGTATACAATGTACTCACAATTTGACGGTTTTAACTCCGGATCCGAGCTGGCCGAGTGAGATCCTGAGGGAGAACAATGGACGCGACACGAAGCGACGGACCCGAGGGAAACGAGCTGGCGTGAGGAACCGGCTCCGAGCCCGTGCACACCGCACACCTCTGCCTAGCATCCTGCTCGCCAACGTCCAGTCACTGGAGAACAAACTGGATGACCTCAGGGCCAGGATAAAGTTCCAGAGAGACATTCGGGACTGCAATCTCCTCTGCTCCACCGAGACATGGCTGAACCCAGCGGTGCCAGACCATGCCATACAGCCGGCCGAGTTCTTCTCGGTTCACCGCATGGACAGGACGCGGGACGCGGGGAAGTCAAGGGGAGGCGGCGTGTGCTTAATGGTGAACAACAGCTGGTGCAACAGCGCGAGCGTTGTTCCTCTTACACGCTCCTGCACACCAAACCTGGAACTACTGTCCATCATGTGTCGTCCATTTTATCTTCCACGGGAGTTCACATCGGTCATAATCAGCGCCGTTTACATACCTCCACAAGCGGACACTGAAACTGCCTTATGCGAGCTGCATGAGGCGCTCACACAGCACCAGACACAACACCGGGACGCTGCGCTCATTGTGGCGGGGGATTTTAATAGTGCCAACCTCAAACGCGCAGCGCCGAACTTTTATCAGCACATCACCTGTCCCACCAGGGGCGAAAGGACACTGGACCACTGTTATACCACGGTCAAAGACGGTTACAAGGCACAATCTCGTCCAGCGTTTGGTAAATCCGACCACGCCGCCATTTTCCTCATGCCAAAATATAAACAAAGGCTGAAACAGGAAGTGCCGGCTCAGAGGGAGGTCGCGCGCTGGACGGACCAATCGGTGGCCACGTTACAGGACGCACTCGATGACGCAGACTGGGACATGTTCAGAAACAGCTCCGATGATGACGTCAGCGTGTTTACCGAAGCGGTTGTGGGATTTATTGGGAAGCTAGTGGACGATACGGTGGGATCAGAACGTTTCCCAACCAGAAGCCGTGGGTGGATAAAACCATCCGCGACGCTCTGAGATCTCGCACCGCTGCCTACAACACGGGACTTGCGTCGGGGGACATGGAACCGTACAAGGCTGCGTCATATAACGTCTGGAAGGCGGTGAAAGAGGCGAAGCAGCGCTATGGGAGAAAACTAGAGTCACAGCTTCAACAGAGTGACTCTAGGAGCCTGTGGCAGGGACTGAGAACAATAACGGACTACAAAGCACCAATATCCGGTATGACGAATATGACGCGACTCTGGCAGACGAGCTGAACCACATTTTACGCTCGCTTCGAGGCTGCAGCTAAAGACGCTAGCAATGCTAATGCTAACGGCGCTAATGCTAACGGCGCTAATGCTAGCGGCGCTAACGGCTGCAGACAGGAAGACACAGCCAGCACCGGGAACGCGCTCATCATCTCCGAGCACGACGTGAGGAGAGCCTTCAAGAGAGTGAACACCAGGAAAGCAGCAGGACCAGACGGCATCTCAGGTCGTATTCTCAGAGCCTGCGCAGACCAGCTAGCACCTGTGTTCACTGAGATATTCAACATCTCTTTATCTCAGTCGGTGATCCCCACATGCTTCAAAGAGTCCATTATTGTTCCTGTTCCAAAGAAACCACATCCTGCTTCTCTCAATGACTATCACCCTGTGGCCCTCACCTCAGTAGTGATGAAGTGCTTTGAACGCCTTATCAGAGACTTCATCATTTCTTCACTACCCGACACACTGGACCCACTACAGTTTGCATACCGTCAGAACCGCTCCACAGACGATGCAATCTCTCATCTCCTCCACACATCACTCACTCACCTGGACACTAGGAAAGGGAATTATGTTAAAATGCTCTTCATCGACTACAGCTCTGCTTTTAACACAATAATTCCTTCCACACTCACCACCAAGCTGGAGCACCTGGGACTGAGCTCATCTATATGTCAGTGGATCTCCAATTTTCTGACTGGCAGACCACAGGCAGTAAGGATGGGCGGACATGTCTCAGCTACACTCACTCTCAGCACTGGAGCCCCCCAGGGTTGTGTTCTGAGCCCCCTGCTGTACTCTTTGTACACCCACGACTGCGTGGCCACTACCAACTCCACCTCCATCATCAAGTTTGCTGACGACACCGTCGTGGTCGGACTGATCACCAACAATGATGAGTCGGACTACCTAGAGGAGATTGGAAATCTGGAGAACTGGTGCCAGAGGAACAATCTCCTCCTGAACGTCAGTAAGACAAAGGAGCTGATAGTGGACTTTAGTACAAAGCAGGAGAGGAACTACCAGACCCCCGTCATCAACAGGAGCCCAGTGGAGAGAGTGGACAGCTTCAGATACCTCGGTGTTCACATCACGCAGGACCTATCATGGTCCTGTCACATCAACACCGTGGTGAAAAAAGCCCGGCAGCGTCTCTACCACCTCAGACGCTTGAGAGACTTTAGACTGCCCTCCAAGGTGCTCAGGAACTTCTACTCCTGCACCATAGAGAGCATCCTGACGGGAAACATCACGACCTGGTTCGGGAACAGCACCATGCAGGACAGACGAGCTCTACAGAGGGTGGTGCGATCAGCCGAGCGCATCATCCGCACTGAGCTCCCTGACCTGCACTCCATCTACAGCAAGCGGTGCTGGACTAAGGCCAGGAAGATCATGAAGTCACCCCAGTAATGGACTGTTCTCTTTGTTGCGGTCTGGGAAGAGATTCCGCTCCCTAAAGGCCAACACAGAGAGACTGAGGAGGAGCTTCTTCCCGCAGGCGATAAGGTCTCTCAATCACACCTCCACACAGGACTAATAACATCTTTTAAGCTCACAACACTGACTGGACAATCATGGACACATTCATACACACTTGCACTAAATACTCATACATCTGGACAATTGCACATGTCACCTTTCATGCATATTTGCACAACCACTGACACTTTAATACCATATTTCTATATTTTTGCAATATTTTATTATGCCCTTATGCACAGTTAATTTTACAAATTTTACTAGTTAAAATTATTTCTTTAGTATTTCCTTTTTATTGATTATTTATTTTACGTACAAGATTTTATTTTCTTTTTTTTTTTTTTTTTTTTAAGGTCACTGGCGGTCGTATAAAAGCATTTCACTGCATATTATACTGTGTATGATTGTGTATGTGACTAATAAAATTTGAATTTGAATTTGAATTTGTTATCAACGCTCAGTTCAGAAGCCCGCATCTCTGATGGTATGGGGTTGCATGAGTGCGTGTGGCATGGGCAGCTTGCATGTATGGAAAGGCACCATCAATGCAGAAAAATATATTCAGGTTCTAGAACAACATATACTCCCATCCAGACGTCATCTCTTTCAGGGAAGACCCTGCATTTTTCAACAAGATAATGCCAGACCACATTCTGCATCAATCACAACATCATGGCTGCGTAGTAGAAGGATCCGGGTACTGAAATGGCCAGTATGCGGTCCAGATCTTTCCCCTATAGAGAACATTTGGCGCATCATAAAGAGGAAGGTGCGACAAAGAAGGCCTAAGACGATTGAACAGTTAGAGGCCTGTATTAGACAAGAATGGGAGAGCATTCCTATTTACAATATTTACAATAGTCATCTCCTCGGTCCCCAGACGTCTGTTGAGTGTTGTAAGAAGAAGGGGAGATGCAACACAGTGGTGAAAATGGCCTTGTCCCAACTTTTTTGGGATTTGTTGACACCATGCCATTTTGATTCACCATATTTTTCCCTTAAAATGATACATTTTCTCAGTTTAAACTTTTGTTCCGTGATTTATGTTCTATTCTGAATAAAATATTGACATTTGCCATCTCCACATCATTGCATTCAGTTTTTATTCACAATTGTTTAGTGTCCCAACTTTTTTGGAATCCGGTTTGTACTTATAACACATTAAATATATACTTAAATTGTATTAATTACTGTCAGGTATATACGTTAGTACACACACAGCCATATACTTTAAGTGTACTAAGTATACTTAAAGTTGTTCCAATTTAGCACACAAAAGTATACTTAATACACTTAAAATTGTGCTTTGGTACAATTTAATTACAACTTAAATACACTTAGTACAAAATTAGTTGTTCCAAAATAGCAAACTTCAAGTATACTAGTCATTAGTCTGCTGCAAGCATACTTACATTTACATTTACATTTAGGCATTTGGCAGACGCTCTTATCCAGAGCGACTTACAAAAAAGTGCTTTAAAGTTAACATCACTGGATACATACTTACACTGGGTTAACTAGGTTTATAACTAAGTGCCATTAGTCGAACACAACTGGGAAGAGAGTTTTCTTTTTTTTTTTTTTTTTTTTAGTCCAAGTACTGGAGAAACAGATGCGTCTTGAGTCGTCGTTTAAAGATAGTCAAAGTCTCTGCTGTACGGACATCTAGAGGAAGTTCGTTCCACCACCTAGGTGCCAGAACAGAAAAGAGCCTGGATGAATGTCGCCCTCGATCCCTGAGAGATGGTGGGATGAGGCGAGCAGTGCTGGAGGATCGGAGGGAACGTGGTGCAGTGCGTGGTGTGATTAGAGCAGAGAGGTAAGTGGGTGCAGGGCCATTTTTAGCTTTGTAGGCAAGCATCAGCGTTTTGAATTTGATGCGGGCAGCTACAGGAAGCCAGTGCAGGGAGCGGAGGAGTGGGGTGGTGTGGGAGAACTTGGGGAGGTTAAAAACGAGACGTGCTGCTGCATTCTGGATCAGTTGCAGAGGACGAATCGTGGACAGAGGCAGACCTGCCAGAAGTGAGTTGCAGTAGTCCAGTCTTGAAATAACAAGGGACTGAACAAGCACCTGAGTAGCCTGTGAAGAAAGAAATGGGCGAATTCTTCTGATATTGTAAAGAAGAAATCTACAAGAGCGAGTAAGGTTAGCGATGTGTGGGGAAAATGACAGATGGTTGTCCACGGTTACCCCAAGATTGCGGGCAGTGGCTGAAGGAGTGATTTGGTTGTTGTCCAGGGATATCACAAGGTCTTGACCTGGGGATGAGTCACAAGGGATGAACAACAGTTCAGTTTTACTCAGATTGAGCTTTAGCTGATGTACAGTCATCCAGGATGAGATGTCTGCCAGACATGCTGAGATCCGGGTGGAAACCTGAGTGTCAGAGGGAGGAAAGGAGAGAGTAAGTTGGGTGTCATCTGCATAACAATGGTATGAAAATCCATGTGATGATATGACTTTACCAAGTGACTTTACCACTTTACCATACTTAAATATGCTTGGATTTAATATACTTTATATAAATATATTAATATATTATACTGTGTTGTATAGTTCATATTTGCTTGGCCAGAATGGTTTAACCCACCAAAATAACCAATCATACAGTCCGAATCTTCCCGCCTCCCGCTTCTGATTGGGTGGTAGGGCGCAGATTCTAGTCTCCGGTTGGCTGGAATAGTTGCCAAGTTTACAACGCTGCTGCAGTTTGTGTAAGTGTAGCTTTATGACAGTGAGCGGACAGAAGAGTGAGAGAGTGCAAACATAAATTATCTTGAACGGCAAAAGTGATTTTCAGCGCGCAAGAATGAGTTTGAGGTCGTGCACGCGAGGGAGAGAGATTCAGCGTGCAAAGACAAGTCTAAAATTGCACACGCACGAGAGTAGTGCACTAAGTATAAGTACATATTAATAAGTACATTTAAATTAGAGATGTTCCGATACCATTTTTCCCTTCCCGATACCAATTCCGATACTTGGGCTCAGAGTATCAGCCGATACCGAGTACTGATCCGATACCTGGGTGTGTATCTGTACAGTGTATATATATATATATATATATATATATATATATATATATATATATATATATATATATATATATATATATAATTTTTTTTTAAAGTAAAATACTACTAGCCCTGTGTAACGGGTTCGACCCTAAGTGCACGGACGACACCATGAAACACGGACACGAGGCGAGGTCTTACAGGAAAAAGGGTAATTTATTTAGAAAAATGGGTAAGGAAAGGGTTAAAGGTTCTCTGAGGCCTTTTCCACTTCGGCGGCAGGGATGCGAAGGCGGGCTCTACGCGGAAGTGAAGGTGCCGCGGGAGCTCGCGCAGCTCGTTCAAGCGCTCTTCTCACAGAGATCAAAGGCGCCCCCCTTTTTAAAGTCTCTGGGGCGCATCACATCGCCCCGCTCTTGTGCCACTGTCTCTCATAAAATCCACCGCGTCGCAAAGTCCAGCTTCCCAACAGTCAGACCACGAGCTACACTCCCCGCTGTGTTTTATAGCGCCGGGATCATTAGCGGCGATAGCTCATGGGCCGTTGCCTGATTCTGTGACCCTGCTCCTTCACATACCTAATGGGGGGGAGGTCGCCTAACTAGTGAGCTTCGGAGTGAGTGAGGAACGATATCAATTTGGGCGCACGCCCATCACAGGCGCACGCCGTGACACTCTGTAAGTAAGCTAAGCTAGCAAAGCTAGCGGGCATAAATAGGTTATGATTAGAAAAATGGTATCGGATCGGTACGTGGACGCAAATACTCGCCGATTCCGATGCCGGATTTTTTTGTGGTATCGGTAGCATTTCCGATACCAGTATCAGAATCGGAACAACCCTAATTTAAATTTAACTGATAAAATACTGAGACTACTGTATATTAAAAATTGTATTCTAATGTATACTTTCTGTACATTTGTACAATGATTATTTCGAGCATATTTAAAAAAAAAAAATACCTAAAATAAATTGAAAAACAAGTTAAACTACGTATACTTTGGAAATTAGACCAACCTTTCACTGAAAGTATATTTTACAATAATATATTTTTGGAAAGTGTACTATAATACAATTATTTTGAAGTTTATTTAAAGTTAAATTCCAAAATTTGGTTAAAGCATGATGTTAGTATAGGCGGCGCGGTGGTGTAGTGGTTAGCACTGTCGCCTTGCACCTCCAGGGTCTGGGTTCGATTCCCCGGCCAAGCTCGATTCCCGTCTCTGTGTGCATGGAGTTTGCATGTTCTCCCCGTGCTTGGTGGGTTTCCTCCGAGTACTCCGGTTTCCTCCCACAGATATGCAGATTAGGCTAATTGGCGTTCCTAAATTGCCCGTAGTGTGTGATTGGGTGTGTGAGTGTGTGTACGTGTGTGTGCCCTGCGATGGATTGGCACCCTGTCCAGGGTGTACCCCGCCTAGTGCCCGAAGTCTCCTGGGATAGGCTCCAGGTCCCCCGCGACCCTGAACACAGGATTAAGCAGTATAGAAAATGAATGAATGAATGATGTTAGTATACTTTTTATATATTAACTGATTTTTTGTTAGTAACAATTAACAATTTTTTGTTAGTATATTTGCAATGTACTATAGAGGATTTCAATATATTTGTGATACACTAGAGTGTATTTTTTTTTCATTAACTTTTTTAATAATACAATTTTAATTATTAGGCATAAAATTGAGGCTTTGAAACCGGATAATGTAATTGATGCAGATGTTAAACTAACCATGACGGATCGGAACTTAGAATACTACCCTTGAAGAGAATGAATAAATTTGACTCATCTCCTGCAAATTCATCAACCTATATATTAGATCCTATACTGACACATTTTGTCAAACAGTGCCAGAAATAACAACCGCTGTTGAAAATAATTAATTGTTCACTCAGCATTGGTTATGTTCCAAAATCTTTTAAATTAGCAGTTATTAAACTGATAATTAAGAGGTCTGACCTCGACCCCTGTCCGCTGTCCAATTACAGGCCGATATCAAACCTCCCCTTTATCTCTAAGATTCTGGAAAAGATAGTAGGGGAGCAGCTATGCTCATATCTACATAGAAATAGCAACATGAACTGTATCAGTCAGGATTTAGGCCTCATCACAGCACAGAAACAGCACTCGTTAATTCAATTCAATTCAATTCAGTTTTATTTGTATAGCGCTTTTAACAATTGACATTGTCTCAAAACAGCTTTACACAATCAAAAGAATTATTTAAGTTTGTATGGAATGTGAATGTGTATGAATCAAAATGTTCAGATATTCCCTGGCGAGCAAGCCCGAGGGCGACAGTGGCAAGGAAAAACTCCCTACCACACCAGTCGAGGCCAGAACCATCTTCTAAGTATAGAGAATCATCCCCAGACACCAGACGCATCCTAAAGAGACACACGGGGCATCCATGCGATGAGACCTCCAACCAGAAACCGGGCACCAGGATGGATCAGACAGGTCCGGAGGGCAGAGGGAGTCTGGATCACTGGCAGCTCAGGAACCACATGTGTAGCTCGACAGAGAGAGAGAGAGAAAGAGTGAAAGGGGGAGACAGGGGGAGAGAGGAAAGAGAAAGAGGGGGAGGAAGAGAAGAGGAGGAGAGATTGCAATTAGGTATGGTCACAGTCACAATGTCTAATGTGAATGTATATTTACTGTAGAGTGCAAGCAGGGACTCCGGCAGGACTAACTATGACAGCATAACTAAAAGGGAGAGCCAGAAGGAAACACAAACATGAGGGCTCCCTGAGATGTAAAGCAAACAATCACCTCACCGTCAACAAACCTGAGTGATCAAATGAGACTGAGGAAGACAGCATCTAAACATACCAGTTCACCATAATACTCTACGTCCATGAGTCCCCCAGATCTGCTCCTTTACCTTATGGCAAATCTATTTATAAAATGCTTGGTTAAATAAATAGGTTTTGAGCCTAGACTTAAACACTGAGACTGTGTCTGAGTCCCGAACACTATTTGGAAGACTATTCCATAATTTTGGGGCTTTGTAAGAAAAAGCTCTGCCCCCAGCTGTAGTTTTCATAATACGCGGTACTGATAAGCAGCCTGCATCCTTTGACCGAAGTAGGCGTGGCGGATCGTAAGACACTAGCAGTTCGCTCAGATACTGCGGCGCGAGATCATTTAATGCCTTATATGTCAAGAGTAGTATTTTAAAATCAATGCGAAATTTCACAGGGAGCCAATGCAGTGAAGATAGGATAGGGGTGATGTGCTCATATTAAAGTAGTAAATGACCTCCTATTGGCCTCTGATCAGGGTTGTGTAACTATGCTTGTATTACTCGACCTCAGTGCAGCTTTTGACACTATTGATCATGCTATTCTTCTTCACAGATTAGAAAATGTAGTAGGAATTAAGGGTACAGCCCTCTCCTGGCTCAGATCCTATTTGACCGATCGTTATCATTATGTAGACTTAAATGGTGATTATTCTGCATGTTCTCTAGTGGAGTTTGGCGTTCCGCAGGGTTCAGTTTTAGGCCCACTGCTTTTTTCCCTTTACATGCTTCCTCTGGGCAACATAATCCGTAAGCATGGTATTAGTTTTCATTGTTATGCTGACGACACACAGCTATACGTCTCAACAAAACCTGATGAGAAAAACCATCTTACTAAAGTTGAGCAATGTGTGCAGGACATAAGAAATTGGATGCTAATTAACTTCCTTCTGCTTAATCCGGATAAGACAGAAGTTCTAGTCATAGGACCGCATACAGCTAGAAGTAAAATCTTAGATCACACCGTAAATTTAGATGGCCTTTCTGTTCCGTCAAGTGCAACAGTAAAAGACCTCTGCGTGATTATAGATTCCAGCCTTTCATTTGAAGCTCATGTAGATAATATCACCAGGATAGCATTCTTTCACCTCAGAAATATCGCCAAAATAAGAAATATATTGTCGCTAAACGATGCAGAAAACCTAGTTCATGCTTTTATCACTTCTAGGTTGGACTATTGTAATGCCTTACTGTCTGGTTGTTCAGTTAGGTGCATAAACAAGCTTCAGCTAGTCCAGAATGCAGCAGCGAGAGTCCTCACTAGAACCAGAAGATATGAGCACATCACCCCTATCCTATCTTCACTGCATTGGCTCCCTGTGAAATTTCGCATTGATTTTAAAATACTACTCTTGAAATATAAGGCATTAAATGGTCTCGCCCCGCAGTATCTGAGCGAACTGCTAGTGTCTTACGATCCGCCACGCCTACTTCGGTCAAAGGATGCAGGCTGCTTATCAGTACCGCGTATTATGAAAACTACAGCTGGCGGCAGAGCTTTTTCTTACAAAGCCCCAAAATTATGGAATAGTCTTCCAAATAGTGTTCAGGACTCAGACACAATCTCAGTGTTTAAGTCTAGGCTCAAAACCTATTTATTTAGCCAAGCATTTTTATAAATAGATTTGCCATAAGGTAAAGGAGCAGATCTGGGGGACTCATGGACGTCGAGTATTATGGTGAACTGGTATGTTTAGATGCTGTCTTCCTCAGTCTCATTTGATCACTCAGGTTTGTTGATGGTGAGGTGATTGTTTGCTTTACATCTCAGGGAGCCCTCATGTTTGTGTTTCCTTCTGGCTCTCCCTTTTAGTTATGCTGTCATAGTTAGTCCTGCCGGAGTCCCTGCTTGCACTCTACAGTAAATATACATTCACACTAGACATTGTGACTGTGACCATACCTAATTGCAATCTCTCCTCCTCTTCTCTTCCTCCCCCTCTTTCTCTTTCCTCTCTCCCCCTGTCTCCCCCTTTCACTCTTTCTCTCTCTCTGTCGAGCTACACATGTGGTTCCTGAGCTACCAGTGATCCAGACTCCCTCTGCCCTCCGGACCTGTCTGATCCATCCTGGTGCCCGGTTTCTGGTTGGAGGTCTCATCGCATGGATGCCCCGTGTGTCTCTTTAGGATGCGCCTGGTGTCTGGGGATGATTCTATCTACTTAGAAGATGGTTCTGGCCTCGACTGGTGTTGTCAGCTGTTTCTCTGAGGACTTGACAAATCGATAGTTCAGGACTGGAACTTTCTACAAGTCTATCTGAGTCTCGAATAACTACTGGACTCCATTTTACATCAACTATTATAACATCAATTAACATCAACTATTATAGCTGAACCTAACACTGTATAAATGCAGATCATTTCCTGCTATCTGTTTCACCCAGATGAGGATGGGTTCCCTGTCGAGTCTGGTTCCTCTCAAGGTTTCTTCCTATTACCATCTCAGGGAGTTTTTCCTTGCCACTGTCGCCCTCGGGCTTGCTCACCAGGGACTATCTGACCATTTTGATTCATACACATTCACATTCCATACAAACTTAAATAATTCTTTTGATTGTGTAAAGCTGTTTTGAGACAATGTCAATTGTTAAAAGCGCTATACAAATAAAACTGAATTGAATTGAATAGTTCCCAGAATTTCAAAATCTACAAAAGGGGGTAGAGCTTTTTCATATTTAGCTCCAAAGCTTTGGAATAGCCTTCCAGACAATGTTCGGGGCTCAGACACAGTTTCTCAGTTTAAAAGAAGACTCAAGACGCATCTCTTTAATCTGGCAAACGCGTAACTCATCCCATAACTTCATACTCCAGTACATCTATCCTGAATGGCAACTGCGCTAATTCTCTCCATCTGTTCTGTATTTTTCTACCCATCCCGAGGCATCTGGAGATTGTGCAAGCTTCAGTAGACAAAAGCCAACCCTGCAAGTTTCCTGAGGCATCCAGAGAAGGACCAGCTCCAGCTGGATTCTGGTTTATGGTGGTTGGAGCTACACATGCTGCTCCTGTGCTTCCAGTGATCCAGACCCCATCTGTCCTTTGCACCTACTGACTCGTCCCTATGCTGAACTGGACTTCATGTTAATTTAAAGAATTTCTGTTATATTGAACTTTTACCTGCATAACACACATGATGTTATATCATCTCTATCTGATATCACCCAAATGAGGATGGGTTCCCTGTTGAGTCTGGTTCCTCTCAAGGTTTCTTCCTATTCCCATCTTAGGGAGTTTTTCCCTGCCACTGTCGCCGTCTCCCTTGGCTTGCTCATCAGAGACATTTCATTCATCATTCATTCATCTTATTATTATCTAGACACATTTTTCTCACACACACACTTCCAAAAATTATTTTTAAAATCTATTTATCCATTTATTACTATTATTTATTTATTTATTTTTTAAATAGAAAAAAAAATTACTTTCTTTAAGTTTGTGAAGCTGTTTTGAGACAATGACCATTGTTAAAAGCGCTATATTAATACAATTGAATTGAATTGAAAAATTTAACTATTTTCTGGCACCTAGGTGGTTGAATGAACTTCCTCTTGATCTGTTTCATAAATATTTTGGTTAAACCTCCCCATAAAACCTTCCCAACAGTGTTTGACTGATGGTAATTAGTAACCTGCATAAGGATCTATCCAATGACGCAACTTCAAAGCACTTTCATAAGGTGCTCTGGATAAGAGCATCTGCCAAATGCCAACATGTAAATGAATCAATTATTTTTCATATACTGTGTAACAGAGTCTTTTGCTTATATACACTGTTACCAAGGACTGTGTATTAGTCTTTTGGAGTGGTGTTGATCCAAATTCTATGTACCAGTTGGAATCTATCTTTTCTGGATCCTATGTTCTTTTTCTAATAATTCCTATTTGTAATGGAGGAAATTCTAGCATTTGGATGATGACTGGATTCTACATGCTGTATTACATTTAAGCATTTGGCAGACATGACCCAGAGTGACCTACATTTGATCTCATTTTTACAACTGAGCCATTGAGGGTTAAGTGCCTTGCTCAAGTGCCCAATTTGGTGGGGTGGGGTTTTGAATGTGGAACCTTTTGATCATTACTCCTGCCCTGCTGTATGTATTATATTACTATTATATTTTTTGACCAAGGCCTAAAACCCCAGGAGCAGGATTTAGAAGATGACTGGTTTCTTAGATTCCTGCCCTAGGAATATCATCTTTAAAAATTTTATAGCTATAGGCTAGACCAGGGGTTCTCAAACTTAATATTCAAAGATCTGGATATGATTTCAATGCAAGTAATTTTGCTTACCACTGCAAAATTGATGGTAAGCAGATAACTATAATATAGTATATACAGTAATATACAGAGGTGGAAAGAGTAATAAAATTTTGTACTCAAGTACAAGTACTGTTACTTCAGTGAAATTTTACTTAAGTACAAGTAAAGTTACCATTATAAAAATCTACTCAAGTAAAAGTAAAAAGTAGCTCATTAAAAAATTTACTCAGAGTAAAAGTTACCGAGTTACTTTTTTATTTTAATTTTTTTTAACAGCGGGGGTGGGATGAGGCATTCTAGCATAGTTCAAAAAAAGATGAGCAGATATAAATCTCAAACTAGTTGTTTTTAACTGAAGGAACACCTTTGCATAATAAAGCTGTTGTCTTTCTTGTGCTTGAAAATCAAAGTGGTCACTTAAATATGGTGTTACGTCCCAGTCTAGGGCCAAAGAGCAAAAGAATGGTTCAGGGTTCTATTTTAAACTGTATGGAAATGGTGGTATATGGCAGAAAGAACTAGATCCAATCATTAACTGATGAAATAATGGGACTTCCGGTTAGCAGCCACATGGAGTAGGACGTGTTGGTTAGGTGCTCCGACAGTTTCGAATTTCTTCACTCCCTTATTCGTCTTTAAATGTTAAATTAAAATCTTAGTTGACAATAACTTTGTACTCTACCCCACGGTTATATATTTTTTCATCTGCGATGGCTACCAGGAGTGTTAAAGCGGTGAAAAAGGACGACACTGCGACCCCTCTAACAGTCGAGGCTATCTCAGCGCTGTTAGAGCAACACCGTGATGCGTTAGCGGCGGAGTTTAAATCCTCGTTTAGTTTACTAGAGGGAAAGCTGGACCAGATTCAGGCCCAAGTAGAGGACCATGGACAGCGCTTACCGTCATTAGAACTCGCCACAGACGACCTGAGTCAGCGTGTGACGGAGCTGGAGAACATCTGCTCCGGACTTCGGGAAAACAACTCAAAGTTAACGGCCAAAGTTGTAGACTTAGAAGGCCGGAGCAGGAGACAAAACCTGCGTATCCTGGGTCTCCCGGAAGGTTCTGAAGGTGGACTCCCTACCGAGTTCTTCTCCAAGTTTCTGTGCGAGGTGTTTGGGACTGAAACGCTCCCTTCCCCGCCGGAGATTGACCGAGCCCACCGAATACCTGCATCCAAACCCGCTTCAGGACAGAGACCTCGGCCCGTCATTCTCCGCGTGCACCGGTACCAGGTGAAAGACCTTCTGATTCGGGAGGCTCGGCGGAGAGGGAAGCTGGAATACCGCGGTCAGCAGCTCCGCATAGTGGAAGACTACGCTCCCGAAGTTTTAAACCAGCGAGCCGAGTATAGAGGAGTGATGAGTGAGTTATACAGCCGTGGTCTCCGGCCTTCTCTGCTGTATCCAGCGCGGCTCCGGATCACTCTCCCTACCGGACAGAAGAAGTGGCTCCGCTCGGTAGAAGAGGCGCAGAAACACATAGACAGTCTGCCGAAAACTACGTAGTGCACTGTAATATTATTATTATTTTAATACGCAATACTACAGTTCTCAGGAAAGTACAATTTTTAACTAAAAGTCTGGCCATGTTTACGTCTTTCCCGGTAAGAGTGTTGTGTTAAACTTGTGAAGGGGTTATTATTATTATTTTTATATTACTATTTTTTCTATTTTTAATCACGTGTGATTTACATGTTTGTATATTTAGAGTTACAATGTGACGTGGGGGGAGGGGTGGTGGTGGTGTGTTTTTCTCTCATTGAGAGATTTCAGTATTGGAGTGTGGAAATGTTTTATTTATATATTTAATTATTAGTTTCTGTAAGTTGTGTCGGAGCAGAAGATGGGGTGGTTAGCGGCAGGAGGATTTGTTGGGTGGAAGATGGAGGAATGGAAGAGCTTGCTGCTGTGTTTGTTAGCAGCTATCTTTGTTTGTTGGGGGGCAGTGGGGTGTGTGGGGGAGGGGTGTGGGGGGCAGGGGTGTGGGGGGCAGGGGTGGGGGATCTCCAAAGCCAGTATTGTGTTAGTTCTTTGTATACTGTGTATTTTTAACACGTTGTTCTGTGTTTTACACTTTAAGGCTGACATTAGGTATCTTATTCATCTTTATCTACCTGCATTTTCTCTCAGGGAGAATGAATAATTCTTTAAACTTTGTGAGCTGGAATGTTAAGGGTTTAAACCATCCGGTGAAGAGAAGGAAGGTGCTCTCACACCTTAAACAACTTAACACTGCAATCGCATTTTTACAAGAAACTCACATTCGCAGTTCTGATAATTCTCGCCTTATGTCACGCTGGGGTGGGCAGCACTACCACTCAACCTTTCAGGCCAAAGCTAGGGGTGTCTCGATTCTCATTAACCCAAACATCTCTTTTGAGCATCATAATGTTATTACGGATATACAAGGTCGTTATATCATTGTTTCAGGGAAGTTATTTAATACTAATGTAGTGTTGGCTAATCTATATGCCCCTAATTATGACGATGTCTCCTTCTTTGAACATTTTTTCTCTCTTCTACCTGATCTGAGCTCATACTCTCTCATATTAGGGGGAGACTTTAACTGCTGTTTAGATCCATCACTTGACAGGTCATCTCCCAATCCTATACCTCTGAGTAAATCCGCCACGCTACTTCAGTCCTATTTCTGCAGCTTTGGTATCTCTGACATATGGCGCTTCCTTAATCCAAAAAAGAGAGAATACTCCTTTTTCTCACATGTTCACCATACTTTCTCCAGAATTGATTATTTCTTTATAGATAATCAACTGATCCCAATGGTTACTTCTTGTGCTTATCAGAGCATTGTGATATCAGATCACGCTCCAGTGGTTATGTCTATAAAACTCCCCGATCTCCCTCAGGTTACTAAACATTGGCGCTTTAATTCATCGTTACTGATGGAGGACGATTTTGAAAAATTTATGGAAGACCAGATAGTTTTTTTCCTCACCACAAATGAAACACCTGAAGTGTCACGTTTAGTTATTTGGGATGCTCTGAAAGCCTACCTCAGGGGACAGATAATTTCATACACTGCAAATATGAAAAGGAAGGCATATAAAGAACGAAAAGATTTGACCAACCAAATTAAAGAAATTGACCAGCAGTATGCTCTATTTAAAAACCCTGATCTCTATAAAAAACGCGTAGAAGTGCAAACTAAGTTTGAACTTATTTCAACGCATGTAATTGAACGGCAATTATTAAAGAGTAGGAGCCAATTTTACATTCATGGTGACAAATCTGGGAAACTTTTAGCTAATCAGTTAAAAGGATTTAGAGCACAACAACAAATTACGAAAATTCGGATGGAGGATGGTACCATCACTACGGACCATTCTAAAATTAATGATGCATTCAGGAATTTTTATTCTCGATTATATATTTCTGAGTTCCCAAAGGACCATAGTTCAGTTGAAAATTTCTTGACTCAACTAAATATCCCAACACTGCCCCCTGACTCTAGATTAAGATTAGAAGAGCCCATATCACAAGAGGAAATCAGTTCAGCTATCTCATCATTGCAGTCTGGTAAGTCCCCGGGTCCTGACGGGTTCCCTGCAGAGTTTTTTAAATCATTCTCCTCATACCTTGCACCACAACTAGCTTTGGTTCTATCTGAATCTTTCAAGCAAGGTAAGATGCCTGCGTCATTTAATGAGGCTCGCATCACCCTCATAGCAAAGAAGGATAAGGACCCAACAGAGTGCTCCTCATATAGACCAATCTCTCTTCTTAATGTGGATGTTAAAATCCTTGCTAAAGTCTTGGCTCGTAGATTAGAGAATGTTCTACCCTCAATTATATCTGAGGACCAGACCGGTTTTGTTAAAAATCGTTATTCTTACTTTAACATTCGACGCCTTATGGATATCTTGTACACACCATCAGAGGAGACCCCTGGGTGTGTCCTTTCTTTGGATGCTGAAAAGGCTTTTGATCGTGTGGAATGGGAGTATTTATTCAGGGCTTTAGAAAAATTCAATTTTGGTCCAAGTTTTATCACTTGGGTTAAATTATTATATTCAAGCCCTACTGCCTCAGTTCTGACAAATGCTCAACAGTCTCAACCATTCAGTCTTCAGCGGGGAACTCGTCAGGGGTGTCCCCTTAGCCCATTGCTCTTTAACCTCGCCATTGAGCCACTAGCAATTGCATTCCGAAGCTGTAGAAATATATCTGGGATTTGGAGGCAGGGAGAAGAACATAAAGTTTCCCTTTATGCAGATGATCTTCTACTTTTTTTATCGAATCCAGTCTCCTCTCTGCCACATGTGCTGTCATTGCTCAGGGAATTTAGCTATTTTTCAGGATATAAATTAAATTTGCACAAAAGTGAACTTTTTCTGCTAGATAATACAGCAGTAACAACTGGTATGCACAATTTTCCATTCAACATAGTGAAAAATCAGTTTACCTATCTTGGTATTACAATCACAAGGAAACATAAACACCTCTTTAAAGAAAATTTTTTTAGGTTGTTGAACCAAACAAGAAAGGACTTGGGACGATGGTCACTACTGTCCATGTCCCTGGTGGGCCGCATTAATGCCATTAAAATGAGTATTCTCCCTAAATTTTTATATCTCTTTCAGTCTGTACCTGTTTTTATTCCCAAATCTTACTTTGGCGCTTTAGACTCAATTATATCTTCTTACCTTTGGAAAGGTAAACATCCACGATTGAATAAGTCCCTACTTCAAAGATCTAAAAGAGACGGTGGCATGGCTCTACCTAATTTTCGTTTCTACTACTGGGCAGCAAACATTCGATCTGTCATCTTTTGGTCATATTTTCATAACCAACCTAATCGGCCTGCCTGGGTGGAAATGGAGATAAAGTCTATCAAAAATCTCTCTGTCTCTGCACTCCTTGGATCTGCTCTCCCCATCCCCTCAATTAAATTAATCAATAACTCAGTAGTGGTGCATACCTTGAGAGTATGGGCTCAGTTCAGAAAGCACAGCGGTCTTCTGGGCTTTTCTCTGTCCAGTCCTATCGTCTCTAACCATCTCTTCCAGCCTTCTTTACATGACTCAGTGTTTCAGGAATGGTACAATAAGGGCATCAAGCTTTGCAAGGACCTGTTCGTTGACCATAAGTTTGCATCATTTGAACAGCTTTCCGAAAGGTTTAACTTACCCAATTCTCATTTTTTCAGATATCTGCAAGTAAGACACTTCATTCGCTCTTTAATACCAAATTTCCCTGAGGCTCCTGCTGCAAACATTCTAGATAATCTCCTCTGTTTGTCTCCGCTGCGTAAAGGCCTAATATCCACTATTTATGGTGGATTGATGGCTTCGAGTCACACCCCTCTGTGTAAAATTAAAACTGCTTGGGAGAAGGATTTAAATTTGTCACTATCAGATGATACTTGGAATTCAATTCTTAAACTTATCAACTGAACCTCCTTATGTGCCCGCCACTCTTTATTACAGTTTAAGGTCGTACACAGGGCTCATTTCTCCAAACTTAAACTCTCCCGTTTCTACCCAGACATTGATCCTTGCTGTAATAAATGTAAAAGTGGAGAGGCGTCTCTTATCCATATGTACTGGACATGCCCGAATTTGGAAAAATTCTGGAGGGATGTTTTTAAGACCCTGTCCTTCATATTGAATTGCAATCTTGAACCAGACCCTCTGATTGCTCTTTTTGGTGTCACTGGAGAAGAGGGTAAGAGTCTAAGTCCAGCCAAAAAGAGATTGTTATCTTTTGCGACACTCCTGGCCAGGCGTTCTCTTTTATTCAAGTGGAAGGATGCCACGTCACCCACTCACGCCCAGTGGCTCAGGGATATCATGTCCTGTCTGTCCCTGGAGAAGATTCACTACTCAATTCATTACTCAGACTTTAAATTTCAACAGGTGTGGGGGCCCTTCCTTCACTTTTTTCATATACATTTATAGTTTGATTCCTGTCTTATTTAATTACTTGTTTGTTTGCTTTCTTTCCCCTTTTTATTCCTCTTTATTTATTTATTTTTTGCACGTAGAACCAAAAAACTTCCAGCTCCATATTCTTTATTCTTTTTTGGTTTCTCTCAATGCCTGGCGTTTAGCCTTTCATATCCTTGTAAAACTGGCTTGGAGTCGGGGAGGGACGGGGTGGGTGCTATAGGGTTTATAAGGGGATTATAAAACCTGTATTAAAATATTACATGTTTACCCTGTTTTATCCCTGTTAAAATCAATAAAAGTATTGTTGAAAAAAAAAAAAACTGATGAAATAATGTTTGTATATATATATATATATATATATATATATATATATATATATATATATATATATATACACACACACACACACACAAGGAAGAGGAGGATCAGATTCAGCGTGGACCCAGGCCAAAATAATAAACAAAATGGTATTTATATTTAGTAATATTTAGTTATATATTTTTTTTTTGCAGATTACCTGCAAAAAATAAAAAAAACTAAAATACAGGTACCTTCCCGAACTCCCTAAACCAAAAACAGTGAAATTATCTATAAATATATACAAAGACCAACCAAACCAAAGGGACAAAGCAATAATCAAAGTGAATTGGAGGCAAAAAGTCAAAACCAGAATACACAACCAAATATCAAAACGCCAAAATCACAACCTCTTTCATCTTTCCCGCGTCTCTCTCCGGTTTATACATGGTCGCGGTAGTCGATGACGTCACTCAGGGCGGAAGCGACCGTGTGGAAGGTCAGGAAGATGCCGATGTCAGAAAACCTGGAGTGGAGTCTGGAGCGGCGCGCGACCAGGACATGATACACACACGCGGCGCAACGGAGCATTTATACAAAGCATAATATTTTTTAAATTATTTCAGCATTTTCATTCATTTATTTTTTACTCAGTAGCGAATATGATTTAAAATGTAGCGAATTACAATACTTCAAACAAAACGTACTTAAGTAAAAGTAAAATTACAGATTTTTAAAACTACTTAAAAAAGTAGAAATACACAAAAAAGCTACTCAATTACAGTAACGCGAGTAAATGTAATTCGTTACTTTCCACCTCTGGTAATATAGTATACTTGCAGTACCATCAGAGTCAAAATGCAATCCAAGAAAAGAGTTGTAACAGGAGCTGATAGTGATGTAAGTGTTGCAAGAGCTCTAGTCACTAAATAGACTGATGAATTGACCGTCTAACTCTGCGCTGGTCTCTCATCATTTCATGATGTTTTTGTAGGCTTTTTGATTAACTTTGAGGATTGGAATCAGGAACAGTTTAGAGGAAATCGGCCAAAATCAAAAGTGAGTTTCTGACTGTAAAATTATGTAAAGTATGTAAAGTTTTAAATGTAAAAATAAATTATAATTTTTTTGTAAATTTCTTCACAATATTATACCATATAAATTAAAGCAGGTGGCACAGTGGCTTAGTAGTTGGCACTGTCGTCTTGCACTTTCAGGGTCTGGGTTTGATTCCCGCCTCGGGATCTGTGTGCATGGAGTTTGCATGTTCTCCCCGTGCTAGGTGGGTTTTCTCCAGGTACTCCAGTTTCCTCTCCTAGTCCAAAGACATGCAGATTAGGCAAATTGTCCTCCCCAAATTGCCTGTAGTGTGTGAATTAACATGAGATTGTGTGTGTGACCTGTGATGGACTGGTACCCCATCCAGGATGAACCCCGCCTTGTGTCTCCTGGAATAGGCTCCAGGCACCCTGTACACAGGATAAAGCGTATGAAAACCGTTTTAAAATGAAAACCGTCCTGGAGAGTCAAACAGGCAAGTCTATTCTAGATTTAAAACAACGACAACAACTTAGTTTTCGTTTACATAGCCACATTCGAAAAAACAAGCAAACAGAAAGAAACTGTATACAATAAATTGACAAATAACATCTAAGTTAACATCTAAGCTGAAGAATCTCCAGCCTAGAAAGACACATGCAAAATCTCAAATCTTATTTTAAACTCATTCAGATAATTCAGGATTGCCGGCGAGATGGATTTCTCGTTATACAATAAAAGAAGACACTGAATTGACATCAAAATGGAGTAGTGTGGTATAAACTACAACTCCCGGTGGGTCGGGCTGCGCCGTGACGTGCCCTGTGTACCGCTCCAGCTGCTTTCCGGTGCCTTTAAATGCTCAGCCATTAATCTGAACCCGACACCGATGGTGTTTTTAACCAAGAAAATAGCGATACATTATGGCTGTGCCTATTAGTTAATTGACCAGGGCGTTACAGTGCAATCAGATGCTTTTATTTTATGTTTTAGAGTCGTCGAACTGAAGAACTTTGTTTTTGTTAGTGCGTTCGTGCTCTGCGATCGGTCTCGGTTCCTCTTATTTTCTGCCGCAGTCAGAAATTGTTTCAGTTCCCTGAGAGAGGATAACGGCAGCCTGCTGCTACTGCTGCTAGTCAAGGCCAGCTAGTGGGAACCATCACGGTTCCGACCTAAACGCTGTATTTATCCGAACTGGTTGACGACTCAATGCTTCGTCAGCAAACTAAACACTCTTGACGTTCGTTTTATTTTCTGTCTTGTGAATCTGTTTGACCTTGTGGAGCGAGTTACATTTGTTCGCGCAGTTAGGCCGTCTGCGCTACGGTAGCTGCTTTGCTAGCACCAGTGTCGGCTAGCAGGCTAACTTTAATTTTAGTCAGATAATGCAGCTGCATTAGGACACACACATTGACACACAAAATCAAGCCTCGTCTAAAGGTATGCCGTGTTTTCATCATGATCTGATTATGCACTGTGTTAGAGAACATTACATGGGTTTTCTTTAGCATTTAGCAAGTTAGCAGGAATGCTAATCAGCTGTTGATGCTGAGCTCGCACTGGATTAGAGCTGGTCTTTAACTTTAATAAATTGCTACTTTTACAGGATTTACATTATTTTA
Organism: Channallabes apus; assembly: GCA_030522415.1. Classification (NCBI taxonomy): domain Eukaryota; kingdom Metazoa; phylum Chordata; class Actinopteri; order Siluriformes; family Clariidae; genus Channallabes; species Channallabes apus. Next base: position 25,124,138 of record CM060113.1, read on the forward strand.
TATTATAAGTGTACAGTATATGTATGCGGAGGTTAGTGATAGTTTATAAGCATCAACTCAAAATGGAGTCTGAAGTCTGTTATATATATATATATATATATATATATATATATATATAATACCGATTGAGTTATATTGTCACTGTATTGCGCAACCTTAATGTTATGACTGAGTTAATTACCACCTTGCCTGCTTTATGATGTGTGTTATAAACAGAATTATAACCCAGTTTGGAAATGGTGTGAATGTTTTTTATCTTGGTGCCAGGCAGTGTGAAGCAGAGAAAGGCTTGAGAGAAAAGCACATACAGGCTCTTTGTGACAGGGTTTGCCACCTCCAACACACCATTTCCTGTGTGCCTTCCTCCTCAACAACAGCCATGGGCTCGCCGAGAGAATCACAGGACACAGTGAGTATTCTGTTTCCCGCTGTCTACTTCTCCTTTAACCTTCTGTTCTCTTGTGCATTTAGAGATGCAAGAACACGTCAAACCCCTAGCGATATCTACAAACCTGATTAGAACTTTCCTGAATGCTCCTTACAATGTCATAATACATTAACTATACCTACACAATAAAAATTAACAGCTTTTTTAATTTATTAAACTTCTTTCCCTGTTCTGATGCTGATCCAGAAAAGATGAACATGCTTAGTATAACACAATCTAGAATGTAATGAAAATTGTTGTTTAGCTTTGTTTTTGTTCATACTAAATATGAGCACAAGGAGTCACGGATGCTTGCTAAGTGCAGAGCTCGGTGATCGACCGGGATGGAAGAATTTGTCTCTCAGTGCTCAGAGTTGAAGTGCATTTGCATGCAGTGTTTGTTTGTTTTTTTCCACACTTGTCACTGCTCTCCATTTGTGATTGTTTGTATGTACCCTATTCCTGGGACCTTGCACTTTTTTACTCACTCCTGAATTGTAGTAACGTATGGTAGTTCATACTTTGTATTTTCACAGTAGGTTTGCAGCTTGTTTTGTTCTGATTTCCATTCATAGTCATGAAATACATCTAGATTTATGTCATTCACCTGATGACAATCAGTGCTGTGAAAAATTCTTGAGCCACCATTCGTTTCTTTATATTAAATTAAATGTTGATTAAATTTAAACAGGAACAAATATTTTACAGTCCCTAAAGGTACTGTTTAAACATTGGTTGTTTTTCACAACCTACAGCAACCTCATTTGCCCTCTCGAACATTCCTTGGAAACTGGTCAGGGACTGGACTGAAAATGACTACACTGAAAATGCAAGAAATTCTTTTTTTCTCACTTCTGCTTTCAGAGATTAACCTGTTTGTATGTATGTATGTATGATCGCGTGAACTTAATTGATGAGTTGCAGAAAATGAAGAAATGAGGGGTGGTTCAAGACCTTTGCACTGTATTGTACAATATTATTACAACCCCTTGTAATTGTTGATAAAGGGTTTTTCATTCTTAATGAGGGTTGATATTGAGTCAAATTATTTGACAGATACTTGGTCCTGTTATCGGTATTGTGACATAAGTTTGGTACAGATTGATTTTTTTTACATTTTTTTAAATTTATTTTAATAATCCATATAGATTTAATGTAATGCATGACCTTGTAGTGATCCCTACCCTGCTCTACATTTTAAATATTTTTAGTTCAGCTTGGAAACACTTGATGTTGTTTCCCCAACACTGCATTATATACAACAGTTCTTCCATGTTCATGTGAGCTTTGTATAGGATGTGCTGGTTTGTATTGTGACACAAGTGTTACTAAGGATGATATGGCAGATTTAATATGCTGTTTGTTTAGTGTTTTGGAGCAGAAGGAACATGTGGTGGATTTGGCGATGGGGTGGTTGTTGTTGTTGAAAATATTACATTATCCACCACAGATTTGCTTCTTAGCACCCTAAATCCCTTAGGGGCAGGTGGGGTCAAGCTTTCCACTAGCTTTGTGAAGAGCTAAGTGTTTGTAAACAGACTGATAGTGTAATGTCATTGTATGCCTCATTGTTCTCGTCCTTTGTCTGCTGGTAAACGTCAGATTGTTCTGAAGGGGTTCCTAAAATTTTAGCAGCACTTAGTGGTGCATCTGATTGCTTCAATCCACTGAATATCATGATGTGAAAAAGAAAATGCTGAATATGAAAATAGCCATGTGGATTCAGGATGTCAGAAGAAGCTTGTCCAAAGAAATTTCCATTACAGTAGGATGGGCTTTAAGTGATCTCAGTTATCACCCTCATTCAATTACATAGGCATAAACACGCGGTAACTGGATGGCGTAAAATAAGTCAATTTATACATTTTAACTGTCTAACCAGCTGCATAGCACTCTAATTATTTTTGTCTTCTCTGCTGTTTGAACATGTTGAGAATGCGAACCAAGGCCCTTTTAATAGGTTTGAATGGTTGCCACTTAAAGAAAAAGCAAAATTGCTTACAATGAACAACTAATAAGGTTGTCGGGCACATAATAAGTACGAAATGTAACATGGAATGGAACACGTTGAGGTGTGTGATAAATTAGGTTTTAAATTGCTTTTTTTAATTTCTGGGTTTGCAAGGAACAGTTACATGTCACACGTTATAAGTCTTTTTCAAAAGCACTGTATAAAACATGGGTTTAGAGTAGGGCATGAATTGTATTCAGGTGGGACCAAAATCTTTGATCATGAACATCACTGGTATGTTGGGTAAAATTCAGTAATGTATTGATCCTTCTGTGCTGTTTTCTGAACAGTGATCTAGTGAACTGGTCCTCGGTCTTGGAGGACCACCTGCCCTGTTGATGTTTCTGTTTTCCCTTCTCTACCAAACACGGTTCAATTCAGAAAAGACTGTTAATCCCCTGATTAGTTAAATCAGGTGATTTTGGACCTGAAAACATACAAAAATCTGCATGGCAGGTGGTCCTCCTGGGCCAAAATTGATAACCCCTGGTCTAGGGGCACTTGTGAATATTGATGGCGTTCATTAAATCTGCTAAGTACCAGGATGCTTCAGCCTAAAACCTAATTGCATTCTTTTGAAAGGTGCATCTGTGGTTAATTTCCGAGTTCTTTTCAGATGCAGTTTTAAACAATAAAAAAATGGAGATTAAACTCTGTGTCCATTAGTTAGATCTTGTAAATATACTCAGCAAAAAAAGAAATGTCCTCTGACTTTCAACTGCTTGTACTTTCAGTAAACTTAATGTGTAAATATTTGTATGAACACTAAGAGTCAACACCATAAGACATAAACTAAAAATGTTTCACAATGTGTCCCTGAATGAAGGGAGGCTCAAAATCAAAAGTACCAGTCAGCATCTGGTGTGGCCACCAGCTGCTTGAAGTACTGCAGTGCATCTCCTGCTCCTCATGGACTGGACCAGATTTGTCAGTTCTTGCTGTGAGATGGGGGGATTGTGTGTTCCTGGTGTGACTCGGGCAGTTGTTGTGGCCATCCTGTACCTGTCATGCAGGTGTGATATTCGGATGTACCCATCCTATGCAGGTGTTGTTACACGTGGTCTTCCACTGCGAGGATGATCAGCTGTCCTTCCTGTCTCCCTGTAGCGCTGTCTTGGGCGTCTCACAGTGCGGACATGGCAATTTATTGCCCTAGCCACATCAGCAGTCCTCATGCCTCCCTGCAGCATGCCTAATGCACGTTCACGCAGATGAGCAGGGACCCTGGGCATCTTTCTTTGGGTGTTTTTCACAGTCGGTAGACAAGTCTCTTTAGTGTCCTGCGTTTTTAGAACTTTAACCTTAAATGCCTACTTTCTGTAAGCTGTTAAGGTCTTAACGACCATTCCACAGGTGCATTTTAATTACAGTAATTGATTATGGTTAATTGAACATGCATGGAAAACATTGTTTAAACCCTTTACAATGAAGATCTGTAAAGTTATTTGGATTTTTACAACATTATTGTTGAAATACACAGTCCTGAAAAAGAGACGTTTCTTTATTTGCTGAGTATATAAAGTGAATAAATTTATTTATTTTTTAAAACAGTGCATGCCTGTCCATCTAGAACGAAATGCACACCAAAATACTTATATAATGGTCAGATTAGATATTTGATATTCATTTATTCATCTTCAGTGACAGATTAATTTTTAGTTTTTTTAATTTTAAGTCATATTTGTTAATATAATCATAAACTTTTGATTGAATTGACTTTTTTTTTTTTTTTTTTTTCCCTCCAAAAAAAAAAAAAAGGCAGAATGCTCCAGGCCCCATGCAACCCTATATACAGGATTAAGTGGTTTCACACCTAGGTTTTTTTTTTTTTTTTAACAATCATATTTTTGGGAAGGGGAAGTTCCCTAAGCGGACCCAAGGACACTGTGTACAGACCATAACCTGTGCTTAGGATTGACGTTGGATTTGGAAGGCAGCAGTGCTACCTACTGTACCTGACCATGCCACCCATCTCTGAATTTTAATTCTGAAATTGTGAATTCAATTAGCCTAAGAAGATTACAAAGAATCTTGTGATGTCCTGTATAAGGGAGTGGACAAGATATTTTTACTCAAGATATTTTAAGTGTCCTGAAACATTTCTGGTTTTTATTAATCCCTCCAGTGTAATCATTAATTTAAAATTTTAACGTTTATTTGCTTATTTCAGAAATCTGGCAAATAATTCTGTAGTTAGCCACAGGCATAGCCACAGGTTCATACCCTGATGACATGTTTGTTTATGCATTTTACTCTAATTGTTTTTATATTCATTATTTATTTACACAATGAAAATTCGATTGACAAGTTCTACATTCGTCAATTTTATCGTTGTCATATCTGTATTTTTAAGTTCTCAGTGGCACGGTGTCTCAACACCTGTGTAAATTAGGGTGTAGATGTATTTAAGGGTAAATTAAGGTGTGCCGATTGCGCATAACTTGTAAATAGAGGACCAGTAGGTAGGAGCTTGTGTTCACGTTGCTGAAACTGAATCATCGTCATGTACCCTTTTAAGCTGATTTCATACAAAATATTCTGTGAATCAGACACGCATTCGCTTATTTGTCGATCTCTTTCCTACGCTACCCTGAGAAACATGAGACTGCTCCTCAGTCACAAAAGGCCATATTTATCAAAGATTTACAGATTCAAAGGACAACTTATCTAGTACAGAATGTTTCTTTTTCTCCAAAAGGGTTAAAAGACATGATTGTTTATTCATTTTTTAAATGACTAAATGCAGAACTTTAAATGCAGAGATACAGTTGTGCTCATTAGCATGCAGTCACAATGAGATGCTCAAGTTTGAGGACTATAACAGGAAATTAGTTTTTTTTTTTTTTTCCCTCACTTCTGCTTTCAGAGACTAACCTTTTTTTATATACATGTGTGTGTGTGTATGATATTTCTTGCGATATAACATTTCCCTAGAGAAATGCATATTTTTTTTTTTTTTTTTAATTGCCCTTTTTTTTAAATATTTTTTTTTATTTATATGTAATGATCATACTAAAATAAACAGGTAATAGATATTCGTCTGATGTAATTAAATCTAATTCAGGCTAAAAAGAAACTATATGTCAAGGAAGTTGCAAATATTTAGACTTCAAAACACTATGAATGACTTAAACCCCTCAGCAGATATTCTGACTTCTGGTTTGCTGTTACTATAAACCTGCCAACACAATATGAATTACTTTCAAACATGACTTTTTATTTACGTGTAACCATACACTCATCAATAGTGTCTTAAAACAAGAGCATCTTTTAAACAAAATATTCTCTTTGGCTTGCCTGTTTTTTAAAAAAAAAACCTAAATATTATTAAACAAAAATTAAATTAAAAAAATACTATTTGTCACACGCACTCGCGCGCGCACACACACACGCTCCGCGACCGGCACTAGGACCCGGAAGTAATGCGGGCGCGAACCCGGAAGTATAAGAGGAGTAAACAAAGCACCACATACAGCTTAGTCACTGTGTTCACGCATGTCGGTGCAGATTGTTTACTTTCTGATTCAAGTGTATGTTTATAGGACGCGGGATAAATGTGTGTTTTTCCCTTGCTCCCCTTCTGTGAGAGTCCTTAAACTAATTCGCGTGGTTATTCTGCCTACTCGCTTGCTTCCGCGTTTGGGTTTACCGTCCAAGCTACAAAAGGCTAATGGCTAATCGCTAAGTCTTTTGATCATCCGGGCTTAGTTCGCGAAAGATTGAAGTATAAAGTATATATAAAAAGATATAAGCGGGTATAAACATAGTAAGGGCCCATCTGATTGGTCAAATTTGGACACACAAATGCTTGGCAAATAAAGTATTTATCGCAACTCTTTGCGATATGGTTATCGCGATAACAATATTTTTCCGATATATCGTGCAGCCCTAATTTTTTTTATATAAATCTCACACACACACACACACGCAGAGATCGGTCTGCTTGCGTGAACTCGATTGATGAGTCATTGGTTGCTTTTCTTTCCTTAACCCTGATCTGGGGGCACTGTGGCTAAAAACCAAAGCTGTGCCAAGACCAACTGACTTGCTTTTTTCCGTCCCTCATCCACCACCTGATTCTGAACGAGGGCATTTAGTTGCAGCCAAAGCCTGCATACAGCATGCAGGTGATGTAATGTTTAAACCGAGGAGTCATTCAAAACCAGAAATGGCGGAAAATGTACCCTTTTAAGCTCTTGCGGGAAAATGAAAAGAGCTGAACAAGAGAACTCTTTTTACATTCTGTTAGTCTCAAAGCAAACTGAGACACTGTTCCTAGTCTCATTTTATTTCAGGAGCAGTAATAAGGTCTGATGGTACCTAACCTCAATCCACAGTGCAACTGTGCTGCCATCCGTGCTTTCCTTTCAGAGCAGGATATAAAAAAAATCCAGGTCACCTGAATTTGGCTCGCTAATTCCAGTGATGCAGCATTAGTAGAATACAGCAAACGTTGACTTTCAGTTTCAGGAGTTATAGATCAACAGTGGGGAGTAAAACATGTGGTTGTTATTAGGGAAGCACAATCAGTGGCCTAACTGCCCTAACCAGGCAGATTACATATCCCGGCTATCACATTATTTGTTGTTTCCCAGGTGGCCAAGTGGGTTTAGAAACTTGCTGATTAACTACCCACAGGGTTTCTTTTCCTGCCTATGATAAGTTTTGCTTTAATTTATTTAATGTAGCATGTTTCAGTTGCTGTATTTGTTTTGTGGTGGCAGTACAGACCTCGAATCACGTTCCCTGCTAAACTACGAACAACTGAGGAGCAGTCTGGTCCTCGAAAAAAAACTTCACTAGATGGAATAAGTGACCTGACTGAATTGGAAATGTACAGTGCAGCTTTAAACTGTCTCATAATTACAATTCGCAAAAACATAATTATCGAGGGTATAGACATGATACTACACATTATTGGCTCTCCATGGGAATTCCATCCCTTGCTCATTTTTATAATGCAGAAGACTAGCAAAATTAATTGTTAGCTTCCATGTTTTAGCTAATTTATCAAAACACAGAAGTGAGTAACTTGCATCCTGGCTAATGTTTCCACTCCAGATAATAATCTGGATTTTAAGTTTTTAGTGCAGTGAGTTCAGCATTTTTAGATAATGTCGCACAAGTCTTTAATGAAATTTTGGACCTCACATGATTGTTGAATTTGGTACCAGCCCTTTAGGTTCATGATGTACAGAGAGCTCACAATAATGTAGCACTCTAATTTTGCTTTAGAGTGTGCTTTTAACAATCGTTATTGTCGCAAAGCAGCTTTACACAATCGAAATAATTATTTGTTTGTATGGAATATGAATCAAAATTGTCAGATAGTCCCTGAGGAGCAAGCCGAGGGCGACAGTGGCGACGAAAATCTCCCTGAGATGGCAATAGTAAGAAACCTTGAGAGGAACCAGACTCAACAGGGAACCCATCCTCATTTGGATGAAACAGAAAGCAGGAATTGATCTGCATTCATACTGTGTGTTACTGTAGGTGACATACAGTTCAGCTATAACAGTTGATGTTAATTGATGTTAATATGGAGTCCAGGTAGTTATTGGACGCTCGGGTAGACTTGTAGGAAATTCCAGTCCTGAACTATCGAGGAACTGCAGCCAAGTCAAGTCCTCAGAAAAACAGCTGTCAACATCAGTCGAGGCCAGAACCGTCTTCATGGTAGAGTAAAATCGTCCCCAGCTTGTAGTGACAGGCTTATTTGTTTTTGTTTATTGGCTTACTGTCGGTTTTTCCAAGTATTGGTGTGTGCTGCAGTTCCTTTTTAATGGAGCCTACATTTCTACAAATTAGCTGTATTGCTTTCACCTCTGATGACCAAGTTTATGAAAATTTAATAACTCTGTACTGGGATGTCTGGAACACACAGGGATACCACATTAGAGCATTAGACCAATGAGAGAGAGAAGCACAGGGCAGATTATCTGTTTGACAGCACCAGAGAGTGCTGAAATGCATCTTTTTGCCCCACCCTGTCTGTCTGGTCACTCATGTCCATTTAAAAGGAAGTATCTCAGGAAATGACTGATTTGAGAAACATAGTCCAGGCAGCACTTCATGTTTTAAGATTCCTGGCACTTCCAAGTGAAGACGAAGGCACTGGTCTTGTGTAACCTACCAGTTTATGTTGACATTTACAGAGGTTTCGGTTAACTTTTAAACAGATGTTTTCTTTTGCTGTTTTCAGGTGAACCTGCGTCTGATCCTTGTGAGTGGTAAGACCCAGGACTTCACCTTTTCTCCTAATGATTCCGCAACAGACATTGCTCGCTATGTCTTTGAAAACTGGCCTGCAGGTGAGTGTTTTTTGAACCTTGGATTGCAAGTTTTGTTGTCTGCGAGCATTTTGCAAGACCAGCAAAATTTTAAAATAAATTTTATACACAAGTACTGTACATGTATTCTTTGTCTGCCGAGCGCCATGTGATCACAACTGAGCCAATGGTTCTTTCTCGAGAGGTGCGTGATTGTGGGTAATCGTCTTCCATGCTTAGTCTCAGTGCGCATGCATCACTTGTATAGTCAACATTCATGTGCGTGTGTACTGTTTATTATAACATTGTGACCACGTGTGTCTACATGAAAAAGGCTGTAGCATCGCATGAGATTAATCTTTTTAGAGGAATGATTCAAGTATAGTGTTCGTGTGTGCACGCAACTGTGTGAAAGTAGGCCTACTGCTTCTGCTCTCGGCTAACAGCAGTCACGATTCTTTTCAAAGGTAAAGTGCAGGTTAATTTGTTTTGTTTTTACTTTATATTTTGTGTAAATTATTTTATAAAAATATTTTTGGGTTGTGGAACGGATCATTTGAGTTTCCATTATTTCTTTTGGGGAAATTAACTTTATGTAAGTATTTTGATATACAAGCACGCCTCCTGAATGAATTGTGCTTACAATCGAAGGTTTAACTGTACTATGAATTGGCTCAGGTAAATGGCCAAGTTAAATGTAACTACGTTTAGCTAATTATATTAACCACCTTAACCACCATATGGTTGACTAACAATTGCTTTAACACATGCTATCAAATACAATTCTTTTTACAGTATGTGTTGATGATTGTGGTGATTTTTGTCTGTTTTGTTTTAAGGTTGGGAAGAGGAGCAGGTGAGCAGCCCCAGTATCCTAAGACTCATTTTCCAGGGACGGTTCTTGCATGGAAATGTCACACTAGGAGGTAAGAGACACACAATGCCTGTCAAGCACAGTGTGTGACCTGACTGGCACTTTAACTTTACTCTTTCTTTATACTTTAGTAATGTACATTTAAAACAAACAAATAAACAAAAACACATTCTTGACTGTGGTGTTTTTCTCCAGCTATTCATTTGACATGTTTTAAGAAAAGTATTAGTAGTAAGTTGGTTATGTCTGAGAGTTAGATATTCATAAAATGTTAATAACCAGTATTCGCATACTCACAAATTGTTTCTTGAATAGCCCTGAAATTATCTCCTGGCCGAACAACTGTTATGCACTTGGTTGCCAGAGAGACCCTGCCAGAACCCAACTCCCATGGTAGGAGCTGAATTGTCTGTTTGGCAGTCCCTTTACACACACCCAAAGCATGCCTGAATGTGTGGGTTCTTTCTTTGTCTTGGGTTCTGTGCCTATTAAACTTCAGCATGTTATGCATTTACACTAAACGCCCATTTGGTGCTTTATCTGGGAAGAGGCAGCATGAAACAGATTTGTTGCCATATCCAAAATGTGACTGTTACTTGTAAAAATGCATTGAATTTATTTTCTTTGTATGCAGTATTTTCACCCTAAGTGAGCATGGGTTTCTATTTCCTTAGTTTTTCTTTGTTGTCTCAGGGAGTTTTTCCTCATCACTGCTGTCTTCTCTTCTGCATTAAGGGGCAAACTGATAAATTCAGAGTATGGAGAAACTGTAAAATATTCATAAATTTTTATCCTGATGGTCCATTTTCTTGCTTTCAAAGCTTTTTTATTATTATTATAGTTATTCTGGAAGCTTTAATAAAAGCAGTGATTGACTATAAATGTTTTAACTTTCCCAGAGAACAGTTCAGTACATTTACATGCATTAATATTTGCTCTTAAGTTATTAAAATACCCTTGATAACATTGCTCTTGATACAATGCCTTAATTATTTTTCTTACCCACATTTCACACATTGATGCATTACTAAAGATTTTTTCGCCCACATACAGTAAGTTATAATAATAATAAATAATATTAAATAATATAAAAAATAATAAATAAATAAATTATTGCCTTGCAACATAAATATGCGCATGTAAATAATTAAGGCATAAATAAAAAAAGTTGTTTCAGGTTGTGCCTTTTAGACACTCATTTGGCAAACTTTAGTGTACGTGTGTACAGTTCTTTTGTAAGATCTGGTGATTTTAAAAAGTGTGTGTTGGTGTAACTAGTGAAATAGCTTCCTGAACTAACAGCCTGTTCTATGGTATTATACTGGGCGGGGTTTTAGGTTGAATCGATAGTTGCTGTATCTGGAAACCTTAAGTGCCCAGTGGCAATTTTACAGGTGCTTAGATGATAAACCATTTAAATCAGCTGATGGGTTATACCAATAAAGATTAAACATTAACCTAGATTTAATCTTAACCTACAGTTTATATATTAATTTTTGTTGCTTTTCACATGCAAAGTCATTGCATGTAAGCCACTGTCTATAATGCTGCTTTTTTTATGGTAAAATAAAATTCAACTCCTGTTATAATGCCTTATTTTAAACTATTTGAACTCTGAACTGATGAAGTGGTTAAAATCTGTCAAATATTAAATAGATATTTGTAATTTTTTCAGGAGATTGATGGTGTTTCACACATTTTCTTATCTAGGCATGGGAATAAAAACTTGATTTTTAATTCAGAGATGATGGTCACAGTATTTCTGGTGTAATGGCGTGTAATTGTTTGTTGACCTTGTCCTCGGTGCAAGAACAAGTCAGAGATGGCCTTGATAATTAAGTTTGTAATGGGATTGTGGCTCAGTAGCCAAAAAACTTTGCAATGATTTTTACAAAAAGCAAAAAAACACTTCTCATAGGTGTTGAAAACATAAAATTCTGTAAGGAAAGCATTTTTTTTTTTTTTGTTTTGGAAAAAGCTTTAATAGCTCCAGATATATCTGCCTGAGGTAACCTCTGATGAAACGATACAGTTTCCAGATAAAGAAAGGGTTGAGTTTCATTCCAGAGTGTTTAACAGCTACCTAATGGTTGAACAATTAGTTATATTTTATCTAAAGGTTGATATTTAAAAGCATAGGGAGGAGCCCAGCTTTCACTTACTTAAATATCATAAAACCTAAATCATTTGCGTTTGAGGTAAACATAAGGCTAAAGAAAAGAAACCTGTGCACACACTATTTCAAAGCAGACCCTTTTTGTTTTTTATATTACTAATAAAACAGTATGAATTAATGTGCATTACTGTCGGTGATCTTTGCTTTTTTGTTTCTTGTAGCTTTTGTTTGTGCTAGATTTGGGGGTATTTTGTTAGAGCACTGACTTTTTTTTTTTTTTCTCTCTCTCTGCTGCTCATTTGTTTGTTTTTATCTTCCTTTAAGGCCAAAGAAACCGGGAGAAGACTACAGAAAGCAGCTGCTGCTTATTGCTGTAAAACAAGAGAGAACAACTCCCTGATCCCTGAACACGCCTTCTATTCCTCAATCCCTGCTCCCTTTTTCTGCTCGCCAACCTATGATGCATTCTGAGTGATTATAAAATGGCTCAGCGGGCCAGATCAATTACTTTCATTCACTTTATTCCTGTATAGTAGCTGGAAACCTTCTGTGCCAAGTACTCAATTTCATTCTCTCATTTGCCCTAGTTTCTTGCCAAAATTTCTTTTTGCTTCGTAAAATCATGATCCTGTGTACATAGAGCTCTATTAAAAATCCAAATATCCAGATAATTAAAAAGGAAAATGTAAAATAGGAGTGTAAGAAACACTTTAGAGAATTTCTTGTACTTTAGAGAGAGAATATTGAGGTTCCTTTCTCCACATATACAGAGTATTTCCTGACTGGAATTATGGTTTTGGACATGGCTTTGCTCTTAAGAGCAAGCTGGCACTTAAACTCGCACATTTGATCATTGCACTCTACTCAGACGCTTATCTGAAGAACACAGTGGTTGACTTCACTTCATCACTTCTCAGCTGACCTAACCTGTTTGGATATCTCTTGCTTTCTACAAATGGGACAAGAAAGAGTTTGACCTAACATAGGTGGACTGATGGGACATGCCATGACCACCCCATATGCCTTTGACGCTGGACCAAGCAAGAGAATTTATTCATTAGGCCCCCCCCCCCCTACCCCCGAAGTGACGGCTATGTCGACACCTGTGCATGCCCTAGTCTAGTGTTTTATTACCCTGGGTGTGTACCTGAGTTTTTGGAAAACTGTTCACCTCTTGTGTGCTTGAAGATTTGTCTGCCTGGGGAAAAAAAAAAAGGAAGTGAAAAGGCTGGCAAATGTGCTTGAACTGTGAGAAACTCATCTCCTTTGCCACATAGACACACTTTGTCTGCTACGATGTCACCATCGTCTGATGCAAAGAATAAAAAAAAAGGGAATTGTCAGTGGGCTCCTGTCTGAAAGCCTTGGCCATAAAGGATACATTGTAAGCATGGTGGATTCCTCTGGCACCCCGAAGAGCTCCACTGGCATCCAAAAAGACTGCAAGTGAACAGGGGGTGGTGTCCCTTAATGGGCCCCATCATGGGGCTAGGAGGAAAAATGGGTGTTTTATTTCCTAATGTTTGTATGCTGTCTGCTTTTCTTTTGACTTTGAATTGTGGAGAATTAATATTAATAACAATGGAATTCTAAACAAAGTTATTTGTAATCTTGTGTCAGTGTATTTCAGCTTTTAATTGCTACACATTTAAAAGATGACTGGTGTGAGTATGAGGCGGGTTTTTGTGGAGGGGTGGCCCAAATGATACGGGAGAACAGATCAGTCATGGGTGACCATGCCCAGTGGTCTTCCCTCTTCCTTTGAGTGGTTATCCCTCAGTGAGAGTGTATTCAAAACTATCATCGCTATAAAATTAACTTCAGAATATTAAATGTAAAAATACAGTATGCCTAAAATCCTGTATTATAAAATGATTAAAAAATCTTTCAACTAACCCTGGTGTCTAATGATCATTTATTGATGTTTTTTTTTTTTTTTTTTTTTAAGGATTAACTGACTTTACCTCGTCTTTTGGACTGTAGGTGGCAGTGTTGCTTTTATTCTTTAAGTAAATTCCCAAATCTGTTTTGCTGTACAGTAGATGCTCAGCATCTCAAGCCTCTGTTCTCACCACTGACGGTGTAGGAGAAATAAATTGTAATCAGGCAATGATGTAATGCTGAATGGATGAAATCAGTTTATTAGCCTTCATTTTGTTCTTAGGATTTCAGGAGGCCAAAAATGATCTTTATAATCTTGTTTTCTGAATGCCTGGTCCATGTCTACGTGGAAAATGTCTTAAATTAGTCTCAGATGCTGTCCCCGTGTACTATTCGGTTAACAACTGTCTAGTGTATAGTAAGACATTTCTTGTGTATATAATCTTATTACTACTTTTCAATAGTGCTTGCATGATTCTGGAATGGTATTTTATGATGTATAGTTGAGAGAGATCTAGCTTTCCAGTTGACATTGGCAAAGAACTGAAGGAAAAGAAACTGGCCAGATGGTTCAGGCAGCCTAAGCACACATTTTTTAATAGTGAACCATGAGGTCTTGCTTTTTTGGGAACATTTAACTATTTAAGCACTTGTTCTACTTTTTTATAAACAGAAGAATGTGAATCATAGTTTTATACATGTACAAGGTCAGAACTTTCTCCCTGTATAAAGGAAGAGAAAATACCAGGGGTAGCTTAGGGAAAAGAAAAAGGTGCAAAAGCATGTGCCACAACTGGTTTTGCTGAGTGACTTGGGGATTTGGACCAAGTGGTAGGGCAGCTGCATCACAATCCCATTTCCTTTTCGTCTTTGAGGTTTGGCCCAGAGAGTGCTTATGAAATGGTAGCAGTAGTTCTCAATCTTACTCCTTGAGGACGATGTGTAGTAGATGTGGTAGAGCAGGGATGCCAATGGAAGAGGTACGGAATAGCAGCGGTAAATGAACAGTGGTGGCCTGTTTCCCTACAATTTGTTAAATTGTTGGAAATATTTTCCTAATCTCAATTCAGAGTAATATTAATTTGTTTATCCAGGAGCGTTGACTCCCCAATTTGGACCTTCTTATAGGTTTTATTACCACGTTAGTGAATGCATGTTTTCACTATCAGTATTGCTGAAATCTAGTACTCATTCATGTGTAATACATAAAAAAAATCTATTATACTTTTTAGAATGCAGTATCTTTTGCATTATGCATTATCTTTAATCTTTATGGTGCACAGGCTCCATGATAATGTGCCCATTAAATATGTATAATAGTGTATACATAGCACTGGGAATCGAAAGATGCATGTGACTTGAAACTAGCACAGCTTTCCTGGTTTTCAAGATTTCTTTTTCCTGCTGTCTTTAGACAGATTGAGTAATATCGGACTGACAAATCTGCTGACGCGAACTCCAGCTGAATGTCTGTCCATAATACAAAATCCAGACTGTGACTACAGGATAGTCTCTGTTGGCCAGTTTTTTCTTCATATCTGTCTCGACAATGTCTGTTGCTGCTAGTTTGCAGTCTTTATTTACTGTAAGGTATGGAGTTCCTGTATAGACAAAATTATTTATCCATTGACCTTTTTGGCAAAGGTCATTCAGTCGTGGGAGAGTTCAGCAGGATCACATCTCCAATGTGTGAGTCCTTTTTTGCACGTGCACTAAGGGTCACCATGCCAGTAGACTGTGACTGTTTACTACTTGCCTCAGCTCCTCCAAGTCCCTCACAAGTTCACTAAACTAAAGTCACTGAAATGTCACGTAAAGCTATGACTTTTGACGTGGAATAAGTACACATCTCTGTTTCCTGGTGATGACAAATCAAGCACTAGAACTATTGCATCTGATTCATGGTTAATTTTATTGTTTATTTAAAAAGTGCCTTGGGGCAGCACGGTGGTGTAGTGGTTAGCACTGTCGACTTGCACCTCCAGGGTCTGGGTTCGATTCCCCGGCCAGGCTCGATTCCCGTCTCTGTGTGCATGGAGTTTGCATGTTCTCCCCGTGCTTGGTGGGTTTCCTCCGGGGACTCCGGTTTCCTCCCACAGTCCAAAGATTTGCAGGTTAGGCTAATTGGCGTTCCTAAATTGCCCGTGGTGTGTGAGTGTGTATGTGTGTGTGCCCTGCGATGGATTGGCACCCTGTCCAGGGTGTACCCCGCCTAGTGCCCGAAGTCTCCTGGGATAGGCTCCAGGTCCCCCGCGACCCTGAACACAGGATTAAGCAGTACAGAAAATGAATGAATGAATGAATGAAAAAGTGCCTTGAGTTCAATAACCTGTCACTGAAAAGCCAAGCCAGATGCAAGGAAGTATCTTTTAAACAATATGATCTCTGTTCCTCATGGAAAAAAGGAGAAAGGCACAGTGCAGTGCTGGATAAGCAAAGTATTTGCTATAGCTGAGGCCATATTCTCTGAAGAATTCAAGCTAAAATAATTTTTCACACCGTTTGGAAATGAAGAATGTAAACAAAATGATGTTGTGTTGTATTCAACCAGTGTTATCGTTCTCACTTTCTGTCTGGACAACCCATCATCTCAGTCAAATGTTATAGAGCACATTTTATCAGACTAGTTTCAACAGGGTTTAGTGATTGTTCCAATTTTTTTCCTGTAGTAACATTGCTTTCACTTAGCAGTGTAATTACAGTCTAATTATACACTGGGTTTTGCTTAACAAGTCTTGATCTGCCAAAAGTGTGTAAAAAATTCACTGGTAATTTTTTCTGCATTTTATACCCTGTCTTTGTTTCATGTCTCCAGCACTGGTTGGTATTTCACACCAAAGTTCCTGAAAGTGCCCTATACCAGTTTAACATCTTGTTTCTTAAGAGGGTGAGGTCCATAAAAACATGCAACAGAAAGTCGAGTGGCTCGCACAGACCACAGCCCCACTGAACACCTTTCAGACGAATTTGGAATGCTGACTGTGCCCCACGCCTCCTCGCCCAACCATGCTACCCGACATTACTAATGCTCCACTATGCATAATGAGCACATCACCTCATGGGCTTCTTGTCTTAAACCAACACACCCTTCGCTTCGGAATAGGGTCAATCTGGACTCACCAGACCACGTCTCCTTTTTCCATTGCTCCAAAGTCCAAGTTTTATGCTCTCTAACAAACTGAAGCCGTTTTTCCAAAGAGTCTCTTACAGTTTTCTTATGGCCACGCAGCTGTTTAGTCCCAATCGTCTAATTTCCTGTCCCATTGAGTGTGTGGAACTGCACTTTCTTTCACTATTCAACATTATCACTTCTACTGTTGATTTTTTTTTTTAATGAAACTTGACAGACATTCTTGAATCATGATTCATAATTTTTTTCCCCGACTGAATTTCCTGAATTTGAACCAATAAGAGAGCAGCTGCTGAAATGCCATTACAAAGCAGCAAACAGGTATTTGAAGCTGCTGGTGCCTCTGGAGTCCCGCGAACCTCAAGGTGTAGGATCGTTTAGAGGCTTGCAGTTGTGCATAAACCTACTATTCGGCCACCGCTAACCAGTGTTCACAAGCAGAAATGGTTGCAGTGGGCCCAGGCATACATGAAGACTAATTTTCAAACAGTATTGTTTACTGATGAGTGTCGTGCAACCCTGGATGGTCCAGATGGATGGAGTAATGGATGGTTGGTGGATGACCACCATGTCCCAACAAGTCTGCGATGTCAACAAGGAGGTGCTGGCGTCATGTTTTGGGCCGGAATCATGGGGAGAGAGCTGGTAGGCCCCTGTCGGGTCCCTGAAGGTGTGAAAATGACCTTCGCGAAAATATGTTGACTGACCACTTTCTTCCATGGTACTAACAGAAGAACCGTGCCTTCCATAGCAAAATCATCTTCATGCACGACAATGCACCATCTCATGCTGCAAAGAATACCCCTGTGTCATTGGCTGCTATGGGCATAAAAGATGAGAAACTCATGGTGTGGCCACCATCCTCCCATGACCTCAACCCCATTGAGAACCTTTGGAAAATCCTCAAAAGATCTGTGAAGGTAGGAGGCAGGTTGATTCAAAACAGCAGCTCTGGGAGGCTATTCTGACATGCCGCTAAGAAATTCAAGCAGAAACTCTCCAAAAACTCACAAGTTCAATGGATCCAAGAAAGGTGATATCAAATAAGGGGTCCTATGTTAAGATGTAACATGTCCTGTTAGGATGTTTATGATTGAAATAGTTTTTGATTTCAGTAAATTTGACCTCCTAATGCTGCAAATTCAACAAAAGCCCATTTTCAGTTCTTTACAACCTATAAAATGTTTTAACTCTGTTGTGCATAATAATTTGGAACAGTGCATTTTCAGTTTTTTGAAGGAAAAAAAAAAAAAAAAAAAAATATATATATATATATATATATATATATATATATATATATATATATATATATATATATACTTCAAATGATATCTTTCTCTGATTTTCATAATTGGTCAATGCAAATGACAGTCAGTATTATTTTCTAGTCATCAACTATTAGGGTATAATTTAAATTTTATTGAACAATCCTCCTAATAATAAAAATAAATAAAAAAATAAACACACACACAGTGGCTTGCAAAAGTATTCGGCCCCCTTGAACTTTTCCACATTTTGTCACATTACAGCCACAACATGAATCAAGTTTATTGGAATTCCACGTGTGATTCCACAATGAACAAGATGGCGCCAATGAGGTCGGCTGCCGTCACGACTGCTCCGACCACCTTTTCTTTGCTTTTGTTTTTTAAGTTAGTTTTCAGGGTTTTAAAATTGGCAAAATCACCACCATTGAGTACATTAGGTATGATAGAGACACTCTTGTTTCTATTGGTATACAATGTGCTCACAATTCGACGTTTTTAACTCCGGATCCGAGCTGGCCGAGTGAGATCCTGAGGGAGAACAATGGACGCAACGCGAAACGGCGGCCCCGAGGGAAACGAGCCGGGGTCAGGAACAGACTGAGAGCCCGTGCACACCGCACACCTCTGCCTAGCATCCTGCTCGCCAACGTCCAGTCACTGGAGAACAAACTCGATGACCTCAGGGCCAGGGTAAAGTTCCAGAGAGACATTTGGGACTGCAATCTCCTCTGCTTCACCGAGACATAGCTGAACCCAGCGGTGCCAGACCACGCCATACAACCAGCCAAGTTCTTCTCGGTTCACCGCATGGACAGGTCGCGGGACTCGGGGAAGTCAAGTGTGTTTGATGGTGAACAACAGCTGGTGCAACAGCGCGAGCGTTGTTCCTCTTACATGCTCCTGCACACCAAATCTGGAACTACTGTCCATCATGTGTCGTCCTTGTTATCTTCCACGGGAATTCACATCGGTCATAATCAGCGCTGTTTATATTCCACCACAAGCGGACACAGACACTGCCTTATGCGAGCTGCATGAGGCACTCACACAGCACCAGACACAACACACAGCACTGCGCCAACCTGAGACGCGCAGCGCCAAACTTTTATCAGCACATCACCTGCCCCACCAGGGGCGAAAGGACACTGCACCATTGTTATACTATGGTCAAAGACGGTTACAAGTCGCAATCTCGTCCAGTGTTTGGAAAATCCGACCATGCCGCCATCTTCCTCATGCCAAAATATAAACAAAGGCTGAAACAGGAAGTTCCGGTTCTGTGATGCTTACGGTTGGAGAGCCACTTCTAAACATTATTAATTCTTCATTATATCTAGGTCATGTCCCTAACCCTTTCAAGTTAGCAGTTATTAAGCCGCTTCTTAAAAAAATCTAATTTGGACGCGAATGAAATAACAAATTACAGACCGATTTCAAACCTTCCGTTCATATAAAAAATACTAGAAAAAGTAGTATCAGCTCAAATATGCACATTCTTGCAGGATAACAACATCCTTGAAGAATTTCAGTCAAGTTTCAGGCCCCATCATAGCACAGAAACTGCACTAGTTAAGCTTCAGACCAAGGCTGCATCTCATTGCTAGTCCTGCTCGATCTTAGTGCTGCATTCGACATGGTAGATCATAATATTCTCATAGATCGCTTACAAAATTATATAGGTATTCAGGGGCAGGCATTAAAATGGTTTAGATCATACCTGTCTGATCGATACCATTTTGTAGATCTAGATGGAGAACCGTCTGGTGTAATGCCAGTGAAATATGGGGTCCCACAAGGGTCAGTTTTAGGACCTCTGTTGTTCTCAATATACATGCTTCCCTTGGGTAACATCATTAGAAGACATGGTATTAGTTTCCATTGTTATGCTGATGATACCCAATTATACTGTATATCTCAACAAAACCAGACAAAATATCTAAGTTGTCTGGATTAACTGAGTGTGTCCAGGACATAAAAGATTGGATGACCAATAACTTTCTTTTATTAAATTCAGATAAGACAGAGATATTACTTATTGGCCCAAAAACCAGCACACAATAGCTTTCACAATTCAGCCTGCGCTTAGAAGGATGTACTGTTACTACCAGCTCTTAAGCAGTAAATGACCAGGGCATAATATTAGACAGTAACTTGTCTATTGAAAATCACATTTCAAATACACAAAAACACAAAAAACAGCCTTTTTCCATCTTAGAAATATTGCCAAACTTAGGAACATCTTATCCGTATCTGATGCAGAAAAGCTAGTTCATGCATTCATGACCTCCAGACTGGACTATTGTAATGCATTGCTAGGTGGTTGTCCTGCATCCTCAATAAACAAGCTTCAGTTAGTCCAAAATGCAGCCGCCAGGGTTCTCACTAGATCCAGAAAATATGATCATATAACCCCAATATTATCATCCCTGCACTGGCTACCTGTTCAGTTTAGAATAAATTACAAAATAGTATTACTTACATACAAGGCCTTAAATGGTTTAGCTCCCGCATACATAACCAGTCTTCCGATACGCTACAATCCACCACGCGCCTTAAGATCACAAAGCTCCGGAGTTCTGGTAGTTCCCAGAATTTCAAAATCTACAAAAGGGGGTAGGGCATTTTCATATTTAGCTCCAAAGCTTTCCAGACAGTGTTCGGGGAGCAGACACGGTTTCCCAGTTCAAAAGTAGACTCAAGACGCATCTTTTTAATCTGGCATTCACGTAACTCATCCCATAACCTCATAATCTGGCATACACATAACTCATCCCATAATCTCATACTCCAGTACACCTATCCCGAATGGCAACTACGCTAATTCTCCCCATCTGTTCTGTATTTCTCCACCCATCCCGAGGCATCGGGAGATTGTGCCAGCTCCAGTAGTCAAAGGCCGACCCTGCAAGGTTCCTGAGGCATCCAGAGAAGGACCAGCTTCAGCTGGATTCAGCTTTATGATGGTTGGAGCTACACATGCTGCTCCTGTGCTTCCAGTGATCCAGACCTCATCTGCCCTCTGCATCTACTGCCTCATCCCTATGCTGAGCTGGTCTTCATGTCAATTTAAATAATTTCTGTCATATTGAATTTTCACCTGCACAACACACAAGATGTTATATCATTTCTATCTGTTATCACCCAAATGAGGATGGGTTCCCTGTTGAGTCTGGTTCCTCTCAAGGTTTCTTCCTAATGCATTCTCAGGGAGTTTTTCCTTGCCACCGTCGCCGTCACCCTTGGCTTGCTCATCAAAGACATTTCATTCATTCGTCTCATTATTATCTAGACACATTTTTCTCACACATACACACTTCCAATTATTTTCTTTTCTAAAATTTTTCTTTTTTTTTTTTGTAAATTTTCTTTCATTTTTGTGAAGCTGCTTTGAGAAACACATTTTCTATGCTCGCTTAGGGTGATTTTTTTTGTTAGAATGGCCCAGTCAAAGTCCAGATCTAAATCCAATCAAGAATCTGTGGCAAGAACTGAAAACTCCTGTTCACAAACGCTGTCCATCTAATCTGACTGAGCTGGAGCTGTTTTGCAAAGAAGAATGGGCAAGGATTTCAGTCTCTAGATGTGCAAAGCTGGTAGAGACATACCCTAAAAGACTAGCAGCTGTAATTGCAGCAAAAGGTGGTTCTACAAAGTATTGACTCAGGGGGCTGAATAATTACGCACACCCCACTTTTCAGTTATTTATTTGTAAAAAATGTTTGGAATCATGTATGATTTTCGTTCCACTTCTCACGTGTACATCACTTTGTATTGGTCTTTCATGTGGAATTCCAATAAAACTGATTCATGTTTGTGGCTGTAATGTGACAAAATGTGGAAAAGTTCAAGGGGCCGAATACTTTTGCAAGCCACTTCTCTTGTACACTGGCTTTATATATATAAATATATATACAATATGAAAATTGTCAGAAAATTACAGAGGTTGTATTACTGTATTATTCGGCAAAATCTATCCTAATCAACGATGAAATGTGCCTGAACTGAGCAAGCATTTGCTGTTGTTGGTATTTATAATAGCCTAATAATAAATCAACAAAGTTATTTTTAAATAAAGAAATTAACAATAATATTACATAACCTTGACAAACCTTAATGAACAAATGAACAAATATATCATTCTCATAAATTGATCAATAAACAATGTATTTGCAGAACATACAGTGGTGTGAAAAACTATTTGCCCCCTTCCTGATTTCTTATTCTTTTGCATGTTTGTCACACTTAAATGTTTCTGCTCATCAAAAACTGTTAACTATTAGTCAAAGATAACATAATTGAACACAAAATGCAGTTTTTAAATGAAGGTTTACGTTATTAAGGGAGAAAAAAAACTCCAAATCTACATGGCCCTGTGAGAAAAAGTGATTGCCCCTCTTGTTAAAAAATAACTTAACTGTGGTTTATCACACCTGAGTTAAATTTCTGTAGTCACCCCCAGGCCTGATTACTGCCACACCTGTTTCAATCAAGAAATCACTTAAATAGGAGCTACCTGACACAGAGAAGTAGACCAAAAGCACCTCAAAAGCACATCATGCCAAGATCCAAAGAAATTCAGGAACAAATGAGAACAAAAGTAATTGAGATCTATCAGTCTGGTAAAGGTTATAAAGCCATTTCTAAAGCTTTGGGACTCCAGTGAACCACAGTGAGAGCCATTATCCACAAATGGCAAAAACATGGAACAGTGGTGAACCTTCCCAGGAGTGGACGGCCGACCAAAATTACCCCAAGAGCGCAGAGACAACTCATCCGAGAGGCCACAAAAGACCCCAGGACAACATCTAAAGAACTGCAGGCCTCACTTGCCTCAATGAAGGTCAGTGTTCACGACTCCACCATAAGAAAGAGACTGGGCAAAAACGGCCTGCGTGGCAGATTTCCAAGGCGCAAACCACTTTTAAGCAAAAAGAACATTAAGACTCGTCTCAATTTTGCTAAAAAACATCTCAATGATTACCAAGCCTTTTGGGAAAATACCTTGTGGACTGACGAGACAAAAGTTGAACTTTTTGGAAGGTGCGTGTCCCGTTACATCTGGCGTAAAAGTAACACAGCATTTCAGAAAAAGAACATCATACCAACAGTAAAATATGGTGGTGGTAGTGTGATGGTCTGGGGTTGTTTTGCTGCTTCAGGACCTGGAAGGCTTGCTGTGATAGATGGAACCATGAATTCTACTGTCTACCAAAAAATCCTGAAGGAGAATGTCCGGCCATCTGTTCGTCAACTCAAGCTGAAGCGATCTTGGGTGCTGCAGCAGGACAATGACCCAAAACACACCAGCAAATCCACCTCTGAATGGCTGAAGAAAAACAAAATGAAGACTTTGGAGTGGCCTAGTCAAAGTCCTGACCTGAATCCTATTGAGATGTTGTGGCATGACCTTAAAAAGGCGGTTCATGCTAGAAAACCCTCAAATAAAGCTGAATTACAACAATTCTGCAAAGATGAGTGGGCCAAAATTCCTCCAGAGCGCTGTAAAAGACTCGTTGCAAGTTATCGCAAATGCTTGATTGCAGTTATTGCTGCTAAGGGTGGCCCAACCAGTTATTAGGTTCAGGGGGCAATTACTTTTTCACACAGGGCCATGTAGGTTTGGATTTTTTTTTCTCCCTAAATAATAAAACCCCTCATTTAAAAACTGCATACATAAAAAAATAATAATAACATGAATTAACATAAGACTCACTTAAGCAGGATATTTAACCCTGCTAAACTTCTAGACATGGTTAGCATCTGCATTTTTTTTTATAGAAGTTGACAATTGATGTTATGAGTTCAGTCCATGGAGTCAGTGACCCTGCCAGTGATCCCACCACTATCAACAGAAAGCCTGCGGACAGATAGATGCATATGCACAGAAATGTTGGGGCTGCAACCTTCAAGATCCAACACATTGAAAAGAGTAAAAAAAAAAAAATGGTTCTTGCTAGTTCTCTCTCTCATGGGTGGAGCATCACAGCCTAAAATTGTACTTTGACGACAACCAAATACTGGAAGATCATCTACGCTACCAGTCTGCTGAAACACTGTTCAGTGTTGCAGTGTCTTGTTAGATTCACAGTGCACAGGAAGCTAAACAAGTTTGACCTTTTTTGTAGTGACCTTTACTTTGATTTTATAGTGACCTACTAGGAGGTGTCAAGTAACGAAGTACAAATACTTCGTGACCTTACTTAAGTAGAAATTTTGGGTATCTATACTTTACTGGAGTAATTATTTTTCAGCCGACTTTTTACTTCTACTACTTACATTTTCACGCAATTATCTGTACTTTCTACTCCTTACATTTTAAAAATAGCCTCGTTACTCCTATTTTATTTCAGCTTGTCATTCAAAAAACAAACAAACAAAAAAACTAAACATCCAGATAAATCACGCCATCCGGATGGAGCGAATTCGATTGTGGTTGGATGAGAAGTATAAACATACCATTCCGACACCCTGTTGGTTGGTACGCGATCCATCGCATCTGCACATGACGTCACGGCACACACTCCCGCAAGGACGTTTAAATAAATTAGCATTTTCGGTTGATAATGTTGTGATAAGTAGACGAAGATGTCCGTGATAGAGACGCAAGATTCGAGCGACCAAGCACCAGCGAGGAGGTTGGTAGCCAGGGAGACCAGCCAACACTTAGCACCACGAGCAAATGGCTTTCAAAAGCTCGCCGTCTAATTTGCAAAAGCATATTGAGGTAGGTTAGAACAACACATTTTTCTTTTTTTTATGATGTGTTAGTGCAGTATACAGGCCCGTGGCACAGCCTAAGCTTTTATCCTTAATGCTTTTTTTCCCCCTCACGTTAATTTTACTTTTATACTTTAAGTAGTTTTGAAACCAGTACTTTTACACTTTTACTTGAGTAAAAAGCTTGAGTTGATACTTCAACTTCTAAAGAAGTCTTTTTAAACCCTAGTATCTATACTTCTACTCAAGTAATGAATGTTAATACTTTTGACACCACTGGACCTACTGAGGTATTTCACTTGGACCTCATTTGGAAACAGTTCAACAACAATCTTTTGTGTGATCAGTTCAAGCAGACATAAGGCTTTAATCAAAACAACAACTTTCTGGAGACATGGACAACTTCCAAATGTAGTTTCTCATTTTTCTACTAAATATAAAAAATGTTATATAGGTATTCACCTAGATGAGGATTCCTTTTGAGTTAATATATAAATATGATATAAATGTATATATAAATTTGATATAAATATGATATATCATCACCATCACCTTAATCCTGTATACAGGGTTGTGGAGGACCTGAAGCCTATCCCAGGAGACTCCCAGGCACGGTGCCAATCCATCGCAGGGCACACACATACACTTTACTCATTCACACACTACAGGCAATTTGGGAAAGCCAATTAGCCTAATCTGCATGTCTTTGAACTGTGGGAGGAAACCAGAATACCCAGAGGAAACACACTAAACACAGGGAGAACATACAAACTTTATCCACTATGCCGATAAAATATATATATATTTTTACAAAAATTATTAATGAAAATATGTTTACGACTTTAGCAATTATGTCTAATATTTTTAGATTTGTAAAGCTGTCCAAGGTGCTACTCAAATAAAATTTAATTACAGTAGTATATTGAATTCAGTAATTGTTGTGGCAGTTATCCAGTAGCTATATATGAGGCAGTTTTTTTTTGGTTTGTGTTAATTAAAAAAAGATCTAAATCTGTATCTAAGTTTTTTACACTAATATTCTGAAGTCAGGAAATAATTTTTGTTTTATTTATATGGGATAATGTTTCGCAGTAAAATAATAAAAACTGGGTTGTTTTTTCTTTGCCTGTAAAAAATTATTTTAAAAAAGACCATTGCAGCAATACGTGCATGTTTGCTGGATAGTGATGGAAGATTAAAATCTTTAGATTGTTTGGCTTGGCTTTTACAATGTCATTTAAGAATAAATAATAGCATTTATACGAGGCTTTCTCTCTCTCTCTCTCTCTCTCTCTCTAAAAAAAAAAAGGTGGTTCTGAGGAAATGCAGCAGAAATAAGGCCAGCCAAGGGGTCATAAATGTCTGACATATGGTTCAGAGTCTCCATTCCTACAGCAAGCCGGCTCGTGGTTCATGACAGAAAACAGCTAAGCATCAAATTATGCAGCTGTTGAATACTGTATACACATTGCACAGAACCTCAGTATACCGAATCAGCTGGATCGTTTCAATTCTGAGATGACTGCTGCATTTGATTATTTCGCATAGAGAATATGTCCCGGTCATGCCATCTAAAACAGATTTGAACTGTTAAATGTCCACCCAGGACTGAGACCACTGGAATGTTCTGTCCTGCTTTATACTCATGTACAAGTAAAGAACCTTTAAAATATTTTCTCTGCTAAATTGTAAAAAGCTGCATGAACCATAACCATGGTTTAGAGTTTGTCTGGATCCTTCTTTCTTCTGTGATGTGGACGCATCTCCCCATAGTCCCCGTTGACTGCCAGGTTTATGGCTGTCTGTTTTGTGAAATATCTCTGAGATCTCAGGGCTGTTAACCTTGTGCTTCACCTTTGAATGGTTCATTGGGATTTAGTTGCACATCTACACTATTTCTCAGATAGCCCAGGAGACCATTATGATATCCGGAATTAGAGGTTGTCAGAGATTGTGAAAAACTGTGTTTATCAAGCAAACAGAAGTGCTCACTACGTCAATTTCTTCGTTAAGCTGTAGTAATTGTGATTAAATGAATAGTATATCTATTTGGACAGATAAGTACACACATAATTCTAATTCTTGTAAAGTTCACATAAAACTATTAAGCAAATCTGTATATGGCCTACATTGTTTGTTCAGTTGTTTAGGAAAAATGGTAATTGCATAATTCTACAGAAAGTTTATGCATGTGGGAGGTCCACATGCAAAACACCACAATCCTCTTGTAAGTTTATTTCACCAGACAGTGATAAATACATCCTGAGCATAAGTGGAAATTACTTTTCGTCCTAGTGATTACCAAAGCACAGAGTCGCCAGTTGTATTGTGGCCGGACCAGTTATTAGAGTACTGAAAGATTGTATAGGTGTTAGATACATGGGTTTCACTAAGGCTTTGTGTGGCCTCTTGGGATGCCCTGTGCTTACAGTCCAACTATACAGGAAGCACCATTTGCAGGATGAATAGCACAAGGGAGGAAGGGAGAATAAAAAAGGCTTTGAAGCACAGAATCAAAAGCATTATAACTGTTCAGAGGACAAGATAAAGAAGTCCCAGACACTAAGGTGTTACACAAGGGTTTCTTTATTTTGCCTCAGATTAGGAGTGTTTTTCTCTAATCTAAACTCATCTGCATTGCATATGGTGTGTAGATGATAAAAATATTTAGATTTTTTTTCAACATTGTTACTGTCATCATTTTGTTTTCAACTAATCTGCAACAGACGCTTCTCTTTGGTATGTTATGATTTTTAAAAAGATTTTTATTGCAGCATTTGTGATTTTTAAGTTTTTATCTCCCTGTAGTTTGTGTGATTACAATGGATAATAGTTTTGATATTTTGGCACTTAAAAGAAATTAAATGTCTATGGGCACTTGCGGTATGAAGAATTTCTGAGTTTTGTTACTGTATAATAGAGAAGGGGCACCTGATTTAAACACATGTGACTTCATTCGCATTTGAATTTGACACATGATTTGACCCACCTAGTGCCTCATCAAATATCTTCCAAAATAAATAAATATAACAATAAATAATAAAGGTGCTTTGTGGTGACGTTCTCTGTTTGTTAACCTTCAGCCTCCCCAGCTGGTAGCTGTTTTCTTATCCTGTAGGTTTTTAATGGTAATTGAAATAGTAATATTAATAAATGGTAATTAATATTCAATTTACGTTAATAATATGAATATTCATTCATTCATTTTCTATACCGCTTAATCCTGTGTAATATGAATATATAAAATTGTAATATATTGGAACATTGTGATTGTAGATATTAACATATAAATATGACCACTCTACATGCCTTGGATTTTTTTCTAAGCAACAGATTTTTCTTGCTACAAGTATGACAGTAATGTAATGTTTGGTTAGAAAATCTTTCATTGTGATGGAAAGAACAGGCATTGGAGAATACTTACTTAATATCTGAGTTTCCTCCCACAGTCTAAAGGCATGCAGGCATTAAAAAATGTTCATAGTGTGTGAATGTGTGTGCCCTGTGACAGACAGGAATGGCATCTAGTGTGTACTCTCCTTGTGCGCCGAGTCCCCTGGTGTAAGCTCCAGGCCTTTCGTGACACTATATTGTACAGGGGATGAGTGAGTGAGTAAGAGTAGAGTGACATTACCAATATTGTATTACAGTCTAACCCATTAGAACAAAGTCTCCTGCTTCTAAAATGTGTCATATCACTTAGGTTTTTAGTGAATCATATATGATGTAATTATAATAAATGTATGAATATGTCCTAGAAAATTTGAGAGTATGATAAGCCATAAGACTTTGATTGTTGCTTGTTTTCAAGTAATATTTTTTTTCAGTACAATAAAAATATATACTGTACAGTATATAGATACATGTATAGATAGATAGATAGATAGTAGATAGAGTAGATAGATAAATGTAACCATTTTGATTTACTATGGTGGAAAGTGACACTACACAAGGATCTGTACAAATGCCTATGCACATCTGCTTCTGTTATATGTGAGCTATGTGTAAAACATGTCAAGACCAGGCTTGACTGCTTTGGAAAATGAGCTGGCTTAAGCCTTTGCTGTCAAAACGGTCCTGATTTTTCACCTTAAAGAATGAAAGTGTGCATCATTTATTAATTAGAAACAACTTTTTTGTCCCTTGTTTGGATTATACCTGCTTCCTGTTTCCTGCTGACAGTGAAAGCATTTTGTATGTTTTTGAAATTCCAAGCATAGGCCTATAGGCTTCATTCAACCTATTGGTTCTATAGAAAACACATCCATTCTCACAATAAACCCTGAAGCTGTGTGCAATATTAGACAGGTGTTCCTGCACAGCTGGTAGCGTCTGTAAAAAAGAAAACTAATGAGGACGCCACTCTGTTGTGTTCTTACATATCCTCTCAGGTATGAATCCGAAATTGTCACGTCTTCAAACCTACAGTATAAGCTGTAGTTTAGAGTCTGAATAACAGTATTTTTTCCACTTATTGTTTGATATACCAAAGCTTTCCATGGTTATTATGCTATAACGTGTCTCAGAAGAAATATATGAAATAATAGAAAACTATCAACAGGGGGAATGAAAAAACATTGCTTTGTCTGATGAAGAATGTATTCATGCATAATCGCACATTGCTGTACAAGGCACTAAAACTAAAAACAACGGCTCCAGCTTACTTTATATCCCAAGCATGCCTAAGAAGCAATTTATTCAGTCTTAATCATATGAATCACTGTGAACACCCACCCAAATGCTCATAAAATTTGCCACCTCACCGGCACGATTCTAGTGAGGTCAGGAGTTTACAGTCTAGCCTGGTTTCCCCAATCCCTTCTGAAACCTATTAGTGTAGGTCATTTAGGAAGTATTGCATAATAGCAGATGGTGTGCATTTAAGCCCCAGCAGATGACGAAGTGCCCCAGAGCTGGATGGACTCTATGGCTCCAGAGCTTCATCACAACTCCTATCGCCCACATGACAGTGGTCCCCCTTAAATAAACTTAGGAACATGATTTATTCTTCCCCATTATTCATCCTAAAGGTGTAGGGTGATAAACTGACACTGAGTCTGATAGTTTTTTTTTTTTTATCTGTGCAGAGGCTATACTGGGCTTCTGTTCTATGTATATTTGATAGTCAGCTGTGGAAAGGCTTGTTTCAGTATCAGTGTGTACTTGGCCAAAGAATAATGGAGAATATGTCTCCTGATAAGGAGGTTTTTTAAGCTCAGCTGAAACAAATAGAAGCATAGCGGTTAAAAGAAAGGACAGGCAGCTGCAGTCCAGTCTTTTTCCAATTACTTCCACATACTCAGATGAAAATATTCTTCATTTTTGTAACTGGAAAGAAGTGTGACAATTCTGTGAGTCTGCACATCATCAGCAGATGGACCACATGCTAGTGAGACTTTAAACCATATAGGAGTTAATGATAGAGTGGAACTTTCATTGCACATCTGTTCCATATAAAATCTTACTTATGAACTGATATCAGAACTGGTTCAATGATTATTGTTGCTTTTGTGTGATATGGAAGAATTCTAAAAGGCCAACAGCTCTGAACTCCTCCTTCATTCATTGGCAACTAACAATCTTGTCAGGGTCATAGTGAATTCAGTGTGCCTATCCCAGGAACAATGAGCATGAAGCAGGAATACACTGTAGGGGGGATGCCAAGCAATTACAGAGCACCATATACCGAGCCGGCATATTTTTGGAGATGGATGTAAACCCACAAGGACAAAATGAGAATATGCAGAAGACTATAACAGTAATCCGTGCTCAGGATCGACCCAGGAACCATAGAACTTTCATGGTAAAATTCCAGTTGACTGTTGAACACTTCAAATGTTATCAAGTCTATTTAATGGGAAGAAAAGTGTGCCGAATTATCTATAATTGCAGCAATGTTTGTTTTTAAAACCATTTTGAAGCTCTACGATTATCCTGAGGAGTGTCTGAATGCACAAAGGATGAAAAGAAAGTACATGCCACATCACATCTTTCTTTTCACTGGATTTAGCAAACTCCACACACTGTTCCTTTTACACTTGGGATGGCTTACTATTTCAGTTTTAACTGTCAAGGCAGTAGTGCTAACTATTTATCAAGGAAGAGAAAGAGAAGGCTTAGGGAGTGGAAAGTTTTTCAGTTATTGTAAACTAGAATGAAGGAAAAAGGCCAAACTGTGTAACAGTTACAATACCATTTTAACTTTGTGACTAAGGTTATGACTTAGGTAATGTTCGTTAAGTGATATCTGTAGGACAATCTAATATCTAATTGTGGACATTTTTTATCGATGATGTGGACTAATGGTAGACAGGACCTCTCTGGGCAGATTACGACATGCATGCAGGGTTGGTTTCGTTGCTAGTATAGGCGCAATATCAAAATCCACACTTTAATAGAGCATGGTGTGTTTTTTTAAGCTTCTCTCAAATAGATTCCTGCTGTCAGGAACAGGGATGAGGGCTTCTCTACTGTGTTATATTTGGCAAGGCACTGGATCTGTCAGACCATTCTAAGATCTCTTTATATATAACAGTGAAAATGGTCTTGCTGATGCTATTAACCTGAAGTCATGGTGCATGTGAGAAAAAGAAAAAGCAGTTATGGCTCCTTTCCATTAGCTCAACTTCAAAGTGTAATGGTAATGCCTTCTGTATACTGGAACACTGAGCTTTTTTGTTTTCTCAAATTCAACAATTGTTAAGTGATTCTCAATACAAGCTGTTTCATCCAGTTATTGAATCTACGTAGACAATAATAGTCTAATTGCATCAGTTACTATTCAAGGGTGTCTATTTAGTGGCATGAGCCCCATGTAAGAATTGACCAGAGTGTTCTATTGTTTTAATAGAGTTCATGTGCTTTACATACTGTGCACTTAAGTGGCTTACAGGTCTCTCTCTGTTTTCAAGTGCTAAGTGATAGTGTACTTAGTCTCAGTCTGATTGCTGGTATGTAAGACATTAAAGGGCTTTGAGTGGGCCTTGGATCCTTTCAGGCTATGAAACGATTTAGAGACACACTCTACCACTACACTTCCAGCCCTTTCAGGGACCAAACACACTCCCTTGCCCTTCCAAAAGGAGCAGGAATAGGAGCCAGGAATAAAGGACGCCTGCCAAAACCTCAGCGAATTCTTGATGAAGGAAAGAATGCAGTAGGAAAAGAAGCCACGTTCTTCTACTTTTCTCCTTTCTCCATTTGTTTATCTTTTAGTAAACATGAAAATGCCCTTGCTGTCTCCTCCGGTCAACCCACTCTACTTTCTTTCACTTGTCTTACCCTGGCACCAAAGTGAATTCTTGCCTTTAAAAAGAACTATAAAACTGCACTGGCAAACAAATTAAATTTCGAGCAACACTAGTGCCCATGGTTAAACGATTCATTTGTTACATGGAAGTATTTACAATTTTTGTGTTATGATTTGTTTGGAATTGTTTCCTAAACATAAGTTCTTCACTAACTGAGAGTACAGCAGTGTAAGCCATGTGTCTTTGTTTACTGTTCAGCATCAGAGAGGGGAAATTACATATTACATATCACATTGTCAGACACAGACAGCAGACGGCATTTTGTTTGGCTAATGTTAAAACTCTGGTAATTACTTCTGGATGCATGTCACAGTCTATTCGATGCCCTATATTACACCAGTGTTTGGATCTGATCCTGATGACTAAAATAAAGAACAATATAGATTTTTTGTTTTATATATATATATATATATATATATATATATATATATATATATACACACACATTTAATGTAACTAACATATACAGTATATGACAACTGCTTACATGTCCACTCAACTGGATCAACAATGCAGTAGATTTATCTCCCTAATTAATCTGGAAAAAAAACAAGCCTATGAGAAAATGAAACCCCTACCTAAATAAGTACAACCAGCTGTATCGTTGCTCATGATTTGAAAACATTGTAAAAAAAAAAAAAAAAAAAAAAAACAGAACAGAACAAAAAAAAGTGTAATCTTTTGGTTAAAAATTGGAGCTATTACTCCAAATCTTGGAGGAGCCTACCTGAAGGAGCCAACAAGTGGATTATGGGCCTGAGATTAACATTGATTAACATTGATTAACATAAGAGATTAAATTATTGGGCCTGAAGAATGTTTTGTGAATCACTGAGATGCAGCTTTGTGTCTGGTCCTTCACTTATGTGCTGTCTTGTGTTCACCGTTCCTATCATTATAATTTTAAGACCTGTACAGCAGTAACTCTCATCTGTCCACCATCATGTCTAAACCATTAGTCATGTGTTTAAGCAATGTTCCCAACTGATGAGTTTTCAGTATCTCTTTATCTTCATAGATAAATGCTTCAAATACTTGAAATAATAACAGAAGGATTGCTGGCAAAATTATATTTACTCAAATAAAGAAGCTGATATTTAAAGAAATCACAGGAACAGTATGGAAAATATATATAAACTTACTTTCACTCACTTTTGTGAGTTGCTGTAAATATATATACAGGTCC
Organism: Channallabes apus; assembly: GCA_030522415.1. Classification (NCBI taxonomy): domain Eukaryota; kingdom Metazoa; phylum Chordata; class Actinopteri; order Siluriformes; family Clariidae; genus Channallabes; species Channallabes apus. The sequence goes on from CM060113.1 coordinate 25,157,327, forward strand.
TTCTAAAAAAATTTGCATATTGTGATAAAGTTCATTATTTCCTGTAATGTACTGATAAACATTAGACTTTCATATATTTTAGATTCATTACACACAACTGAAGTAGTTCAAGCCTTTTATTGTTTTAATATTGATGATTGTGGCATACAGCTCATAAAAACCCAAAATCCCTATCTCAAAAAATTAGCATATTTCATCCGACCAATAAAAGAAAAGTGTTTTTAATACAAAAAAAGTCAACCTTCAAATAATTATGTTCAGTTCTGCACTCAATACTTGGTCGGGAATCCTTTTGCAGATTCTTGTGTCTTGTGTCTCTCAACTTTCTCTTCACAATATCCCACAGATTCTCTATGGGGTTCAGGTCAGGAGAGTTGGCAGGCCAATTGAGCACAGTAATACCATGGTCAGTAAACCATTTACCAGTGGTTTTGGCACTGTGAGCAGGTGCCAGGTCGTGCTGAAAAATGAAATCTTCATCTCCATAAAGCTTTTCAGCAGGTGGAAGCATGAAGTGCTCCAAAATCTCCTGATAGCTAGCTGCATTGACCCTGCCCTTGATAAAACACAGTGGACCAACACCAGCAGCTGACATGGCACCCCAGACCATCACTGACTGTGGGTACTTGACACTGGACTTCAGGCATTTTGGCATTTCCCTCTCCCCAGTCTTCCTCCAGACTCTGGCACCTTGATTTCCGAATGACATGCAAAATTTGCAACCTGTAGCCCATTTCCTGCACACGCCTGTACACGGTGGCTCTGGATGTTTCTACTCCAGACTCAGTCCACTGCTTCCGCAGGTCCCCCAAGGTCTGGAATCGGTCCTTCTCCACAATCTTCCACAGGGCCGGTCACCTCTTCTCATTGTGCAGCGTTTTCTGCCACACTTTTTCCTTCCCACAGACTTCCCACTGAGGTGCCTTGATACAGCACTCTGGGAACAGCCTATTCATTCAGAAATTTCTTTGTGTCTTACCCTCTTGCTTGAGGGTGTCAATGATGGCCTTCTGGACAGCAGTCAGGTCGGCAGTCTTACCCATGATTGCGGTTTTGAGTAATGAACCAGGCTGGGAGTTTTTAAAAGCCTCAGGAATCTTTTGCAGTTGTTTAGAGTTAATTAGTTGATTCAGATGATTAGGTTAATAGCTCGTTTAGAGAAACTTTTCATGATATGCTAATGTTTTGAGATAGGGATTTTGGGTTTTTATGAGCTGTATGCCACAATCATCAATATTAAAACAATAAAAGGCTTGAACTACTTCAGTTGTGTGTAATGAATCTAAAATATATGAAAGTCTAATGTTTATCAGTACATTACAGAAAATAATGAACTTTATCACAATATGATAATTTTTTGAGAAGGACCTGTATATAGCATCTGGCGGCACGGTGGTGTAGTGGTTAGCACTGTCGCTTGCACCTCCAGGGTCCGGGTTTGATTCCCGGCCAGGCTCGATTCCCGTCTCTGTGTGCATGGAGTTTGCATGTTCTCCCAGTGCTCGGTGGGTTTCCTCCCACAGTCCAAAGACATGCAGATTAGGCTAATTGGCGTTCCCAAACCATAGTGTGTGAATGTGTGTGTGTATGTGCTCTGCGATGGATTGGCACGCTGTCCAGGGTGTACGCTGCCTCGTGCCCTGAGTCTACTGGGATAGGCTCCAGGTCCCCGCGACCCTAAAAATACAGGATAACGCGGTATAGAAGATGAATGAATGAATATATAGCATCTCACAAAAGTGAGTACACCCATCACATTTCAGGAACCACTTTATTATAGTTTCTCTAGGGACAATACTATAGAAATAAAAATTTAACTTTAGAGTACTCAATGTGCAACTTGTATTTAACAGAACAGATTTACGGTCCTCTAACAATAACCCGACATGTAGACTTTACTGTATAAATAACTGGCTATGAAAATTAGTACACCCTATGTGATCATGTCAATACTATGTCCAAACCAAAACCAAGCTACCACCAGACAATGTTCTTGGTTTTCCTCACCATCGTCACCACACCGCCACTGGGCACCATCTGACCCAAGCATCATCCAGTGATCAGTATGAGTGAATTGATGGGAAACTCAGACTGCTGAGTAAAGTCTTCTCCAGCACATTCTAAATATTTTCAAGGGGGTTCAAGTCTGGAATCTGTGGTGGCCAATCCATGTGTGAAAATTATGCTCCCAGAACCACTTTTCCCCAAAGAATCCTGGAACTTTTATATTGGAATATGCCCAAGTAATCAGGGAAGAAAGAAATTACAATGAAAAAAACATACAGTCAGCTGACATTTTTTGGGCACATAACATTGCTGAACTTAGACCTGATCAATCAAAGCAATCACAGATCATAACACTGCCCCCACAGGCTTGTATGGCAGGCAGTTTGCATGATGGGTGCATCAGTTCATCACTTCTCTTTTTACCCTGATTTTTACCGGTCACTCTGGTACAGGGTAAACCTGGACTCCTAAGCCAAAAAGAACCTTTTCCAATGTTCCACAGTCCATTCTTTATGCTCCCTAACCAATTCCAATTAAGTCTCACTGTTAAGTGGTTCATAAGAACTACAAAGCTGTTCAGTCCCAAACCCTTGAGTTCTCTTCGCACTGTGTGTGTGAAAATGCTCTTACTTTCAGTATTAAACATAGTTGTGAGTTCTACTTTTTTCTCCTTAGTTGTTTTCTAAGTTCTTAATGCAGGCCAAAAATTTGACAGAAACAGAGTAACTGATGCACAGAGTAACATCTTTGGCATGATGACAGAATATGTATTGTGATATATTTATATATTTATTTGATCTGTTGCATGAAACAATTTTAACCAAGCTTTAACTGTCGTTTAACTGTTGTTGAGATGGCCACACATTCATGGTTGACTTATTGACTGTAAGATTCCCAGGTCCTGTGGTTACAAAACATGCCCAAATTCTTACCCCTGCCCCATGAGGTGTTTCTGCTAAAATGCCGTTTGGTTTTTGCCAAACATGACACTGGGCATTAAGGCCAAACTCCATTTTAGTCTCATCTGTTTATTGGTATTAGTTCCAGAAGTCTTGTGGCTTGCTTAGTTTTGCGAATCTCAGTCATGCTTCTGTGTTCTTTTTAGACAGAAGAGTTTTTCTTCCGGCATCCCTTCCAAAGAAACCATACTTGTTCAGTCTTCTTCTAATTAATAAATACTAAATACTAATTACTAAATAAATAATCACACAGTGAAAACATTATATGGTGTTGTTCATCTGAGCTTGTATTTGCCTAATAATAAATCTCTCTATGATCAAATGATTTTTTTTTAATTAGGTTTTTATAAAAAACAAAAACAAAAAAAAAACATAGAATTAAAAGAAGGGGTACTAACTTTTGACCATGACTGTGTGTATAGGACCAGTCTAAAGTTTGGACACCAATTTAGGTTTATTTTTTTATATTCTAGAACAATGCTGGAATTTTTCAAAATATGAAACAACACATACTGTATAGCATGTAGTTAACTACACAAGTTAACTTAAGTTAAGTAAGTTAAGTTAAGTAGTTAGTTAAGTAGGATCGACAACAAAAACAGTCAGTTGTTATTTTAAGACATGAAGGTCAGCCTTTCTGGAATAGTTCTTGCAAGAACAGTACTGTCAAGTGTATTTGCAAAATCTACTGTATCAAGCACCTTAATGAACCTGGCTCTCATAAAGACCTTCCCAGGAAAGCAAGACTAAAACTGACCAGGGCTACAAAAGAGAAGTTCATTTAGAGTTACCAGTCTTAAAAATCACCAACTTACAGCAACTCAGCAAGATTAGAACCGTTATGAAAGGCTTTATAGATCATAAGTAGCAGACACATCTCAATACCAAATGTTTAAAGGAGATTATTGCATAGTTTGGATGCCTTCAGCATTGTTTTAGGGAAAGACCCTGGAATTAGAAGGTGTGCCCAAACATTTGACTGGTAGTGTGTGTATAATTTTTTTAATGTTAGGATCTCATATAATCTTTATTATATTTTTTAAGAAGGATTCTTTTTTTCACTTCCTACAACTGATTGTTTTTGCTTCTTTACTGCTATCTGCTTAGTGCAGCACTGTCAGCATTTTTGTTCCTAAAATAGTTTAATAAACCATAAAGAATTTTCCAAGAAAGTCAGGACAAAACAGGGCTGTGTGCCTGGATTAAGTGCAGTCTTAGTCTTGTAGTCTTCAATTTGGGCCTTTTTGACCTGTTCAAATCTCAGTATTGCCTTGATCTCATTTGGAAAATATCTTGGTATTTTCCAGCATTCATAATGTCAAACTGTTACACTTTGCAATAATTTCCTTAAATGTGCTTCATCTCTTTTAGCTGAAGAAAATTAGCTTGTAGTGCCATAATAGGATTCAGATCAAAAAGCTGTTTACCTGCACCAAATTACATTAACCCTCATGTTTCCTATCTAGACTGAATGTGTTGCCTGAGCCCCATGCAGAATTGCACAGAATTATTATCCCCACTTTGTTCATTAATCTGCCTGTATCATAATGTAATAGTTGTTTGTTCAGCTGTTTTTTTGGAAGCCTATTTATATTTCTCTGAAGGGATTGCAATATTATTCAAGGTCAAAAATGTAAACAGTATGCTAAAAATGCTGAAGTGAAACTCACACGGAAACCCAACAACCCCATCAGACCCAAAAGTCAATATTGATTGAACAACGATTTTGAAGGAGGCTAAAAGTAGTATGGTACAAATGAAAATGATAGTGTTCTCAAATGTTTTGTATGCAGTGACCCCTTTAGCTTTAAAATAAATTGCACATGACCCCACCAGTATGGATTCAATTAAATGACATCATTAAAATTTACTGAACTATGGAGGGTTTTTTTTTCTTTCTTTCCACTGTTTGAATACATGAGGTCTGAACTTGGACCCCCACGGACCCCCTGGCTAGACTTCATGAACCCATGCTGGTTAATGATCCCACTTTGAAAACCACTGTTTTACACTGTTTTACTGTATGCTCCACTGTAGAAAAGACCATAATTTATAGTAACAATAATTTTAAGACAGCTAGCTTGCTGGATAATAAAACATAAACAAAAAAGAGTGAGAGAAAGAGTTTTTATTTTTATTTAAACAATAGGAAAGAACATTATAGTTTTTTTTATATTTCTATAACTTACATAATCCATCAATTGAGTGTATAAAAAATATGCAGTACTATAAATATGCACCCAAAAGTATGCCCTCAAAGGATATATAAAGGAGTTACAAACACAACTCCCAAATACAAACACCAAACTGGAGCAAATCTTTGGTCAGTTATGAATAAAGTATATTGTTTAATTGATCAGTTGCACAAAGAACTAGAAGTTTGCACAAGTTGCCATATTACATTGATAGACGCTGTAGATTTTAATACAGATTAGCGACAGTATTGTATTAAATGAGATGGTATTACATTGCTGTAAAAGATTACAGGCTAAGCAGAGTGGAACAAATATGAAAATGAATTGAATATAATAATCAGTAGAATGACAGAACGTTCCTGCATTTGAGACTGGCTATGATTGCAAAAAGCGCTTAACGGAAAAACTGTTATCTTTTTATAGGAAAGGGGTAATGTAATGTCAAGCTTGCTAAGCATTGTGGTCAGACAGTAAAAATGTTTTTACAGTGAGTCATGCTGTAGTGCAATATATTTTATATCCTATGGCTACTATAAGTCGAGTATATAGTTTATTACACTGCCTGGCCAAAGGTCACACAGACAAATATTTAATTTAGCCTCTTCAGCTTTGATTATGGAACACAATATGGTGGATAATTCATGTCTGAATTCATGAGGAAATGATTCCTCATGCTCCCAGATCAACCTTTCACTATTTGGAATGACCTTTTTCCATTAGATTTTTTCCTCACTAGCCTTACTAACAAGTAGTTTTCTTTTGGCCACACAGCTGTTTAATCAAGTATAAATTACACTAGAACCACCTGGTTAAAAATGATTTGCTGAGATGGAAGCAATATACAGTGCTGTATGTTGTTCCTCTATAGTTAGATGTATGAGTAACATAATTTTGACATTGAAGGGCATACATACACCATTTATAGAATTTCTTAATATGTTTTTTAACATATGACTATACAGTGTATAGTGATACAGTGATTATATGTCCATATATTACATTTCTGCATGGTTGTTTTTCACATACAATAAACTTTGTCCCATGTACATTGAATCAAATGGTAATCTGTATTCTGATCACAAGCGATATTTTAAGCAACACTATAACTGATTTTCCAAACTCATTAAATCCATTAATACTTTAGGATTAGTTCTAGATTCATATATCCTAAAAAATCATAATACAAACCGGATTCCAAAAAAGTTGGGACACTAAACAAATTGTGAGTAAAAACTGAATGCAATGATGTGGAGATGGCAAATGTCAATATTTTATTCAGAATAGAACATAGATGACAGATCAAAAGTTTAATCTGAGAAAATGTATCATTTTAAAGGAAAAATATGTTGATTCCAAATTTCACGGTGTCAACAAATCCCAAAAAAGTTTGGACAAGTAGCAATAAGAGGCTGGAAAAAGTAAATTTAAGCATAACGAAGAGCAATTAACAGTAATTAGGTTAATTGGCAACATGATTGGGTATAAAAAGAGCTTCTCAGAGTGGCAGTGTCTCCCAGAAGCCAAGATGGGTAGAGGATCACCAATTCCCACAATGTTGCGCAGAAAGATAGTGGAGCAATATCAGAAAGGTGTTACCCAGCGAAAAATTGCAAAGACTTTGCAGTTATCATCATCAACTGTGCATAATATCATCCGAAGATTCAGAGACTCTGGAACAATCTCTGTCCGTAAGGGTCAAGGGCGTAAAAACCATACTGGATGCCCGTGATCTCCGGGCCCTTAAACGACACTACACCACAAACAGGAATGCTACTGTAAAGGAAATCACAGAATGGGCTCAGGAATACTTCCCGAAACCATTGTCAGTGAACACAATCCACCGTGCCATCCGCCGTTGCCAGCTGAAACTCTACAGTGCAAAGAAGAAGCCATTTCTAAGCAAGATCCACAAGCACAGGCGTTTTCATTGGGCCAGGGATCATTTAAAATGGAGTGTGGCAAAATGGAAGACTGTTCTGTGGTTAGACGAGTCACGATTCGAAATTCTTGTTGGAAATATGGGACGCCATGTCATCCAGACCAAAGAGGACAAGGACAACCCAAGTTGTTATCAACGCTCAGTTCAGAAGCCTGCATCTCTGATGGTATGGGGTTGCATGAGTGCGTGTGGCATGGGCAGCTTGCATGTCTGGAAAGGCACCATCAATGCAGAAAAATATATTCAGGTTCTAGAACAACATGCTCTCATCCAGACGTCATCTCTTTCTGCATCAATCACAACATCATGGCTGCGTAGGAGAAGGATCCGGGTACTGAAATGGCCAGTCTGCAGTCCAGATCTTTCCCCTATAGAGAACATTTGGCGCATCATAAAGAGGAAGGTGTGACAAAGAAGGCCCAAGACGTTTGAACAGTTAGAGGCCTGTATTAGACAAGAATGGGAGAGCATTCCTATTTCTAAAACTTAAGAAACTGGTCTCCTCCGTCCCCAGACGTCTGTTGAGTGTTGTAAGAAGAAGGGGAGATGCCACACAGTGGTGAAAATGGCCTTGTCCCAACTTTTTTGGGATTTGTTGACACCATGACATTTTGATTCACCATATTTTTCCCTTAAAATGATACATTTTCTCAGTTTAAACTTTTGTTCAGTGATTTATGTTCTATTCTGAATAAAATATTGACATTTGCCATCTCCACATCATTGCATTCAGTTTTTATTCACAATTTGTTTAGTGTCCCAGCTTTTTTGGAATCCGGTTTGTAATTTGCTTGTAGGACGACTGAGCTGTAGTGAAACTGTGTGTGTATGGCAATGTATGTGGTGGAAAAGAGGGGCAATGAAACATTTTTAGGAGGAAACTAATAGAATAAATAATCAAAGAACATGGTCTTAAGGCAGGACAAGGGGCCCTTTGGTATAAAACACATGGAGACTAATAAAAAATGTAAAGGATGATAAAAAAAAAGAAGGCATAAAATGGAAGGGTGAAGAAAGGGGACATTGTTTGGGTTCACAGCTCAGGTCTCCTGCCGTAACTAGAAGCCTCACATTCCTGAGTCCATGAGTGACAGTGTACAGAGCGAGAGGGGGTCAAGCTCAGTGCTTATTGTTCCAAAAGATTCTTTCTACTGCTGGTAGTTCATTTCTTTCACTTTAATCTGACGCCAATTAACAGATTACAGAGTTCAGAGAAAGCCCTGTACTAAGACAGCTCCGCTTTGCTTAGAGGGTTAATGGCTAATTTATTCACAAAGCCAAATATTCTGGCTGTTTACTCATCACAATGTTTCATTTGAAAGTGGAGGTGTGTATATTTGTATGTTCACCTGACCAGTTTAACAGCATAGTTCTGTATAGATTTGTGGTCTTATTTAATATATACAGAAATTCTATAAAACTATGTAATTTTGTGATTCTTTTTTATATTGTATGACACGTCCCATGAAACATAGTTCACCTGTAATGCATATTAAACTGAGAATTCAGAACTCATGCACACAAGTCCAAACTTGTGTTTGATGGTAGAAGAATTTCCTTTGCAATTTAAGGTATGCTCGCTCAGTCAATGCATAGATTTAGCCTGTACTTTTCATTGCAAGCTTTTTTTAAATTATTATTATTATTATTTAATATGCCTGTTGTTTTAACCAGTTGCACAATAATCTTTCTGAAATATCAAGTGATTTATAAAGCTAATATTTTTTTATTTGCCTAAATAACAGTGAGAGAGAGGACCTTTAGAACCAGAAAGAGATACTAAAGCCTAGGGTTCATATCTGAACCTGCAGGTGATAAAAGAGTGGCTTTCAGGGGGAAAAGGGCACACATTAACAGAGTTCCCTACTCATTGTGAGCTCTTTCTTCACCCTTCGCCCCTCCCACAGCCTAGGACAGGTCAAGAACAAGAGCTCCACTGTACATAGCGCTGGGGATGGTCCAAGGTGGTGCATTCCTGTCGACTGGAAGAGTTGAGTTCCTTGAGCACACCTCAATTTTTAAAAATAAACTGTGACATGGTATGATAAATGTCAATGGTTTAGAAGAACTTATTCTGCAAAGCAAAGGGGGAAAAAACCTGGAGATGTTAGGTAAGAAACATGCTTGAAAATATCTAACTACAAGATATCAGAGAACTCAGTGCCAACACAAACTGAGCGCATGCTGCTAACCCACAGTGACTCACAGGCTGTTAAACGATCCTATCACTGCTCCTAGCTGTGCTGTGGCCTTACACATTTGCACTTACCCAAACACCACCACAAGAACAGTGTTTTTACTTATTATAATAATTTAACATGGTTAAATTCACAGATCTTTAAATAAAAATAAAAAAATAAAAGAAATCTCTCACGTTACAGATCATGTGCTCCCTAGATCCTGTATTAATTCTCTAAGAATTCCTCTGAAAAGCATTGAATTTCTAACAATGACACAGACATTTCTAATACAGCCAAGAGTGTTTGATGGATCAGTAAATCACAACTGTTTTTAAGAAAGTATATAATTTGCATTCCTCTGTCAAATTGCATGTACGGTCTTACATTATATAGCCAAATGTTTGTGGGCATCTGACCATTACACCCAAGTGCATCTTTCCCAGACTATTGTCACAAATTATGAAGCACCCAATTGTATAGAAAGCATTTGGCAGATGCTCTTATCCAGAGCGACTTACAAAAGTGCTTTGAAGTTTCTGTCATTGGATAGATCCTTACACTGGGTTACAAGGTTACTAACTAAGTACCATCAGTGAAACACCGTGGCAAAGGGTTTTGCGTGTGTGTGTTTGTATGTGTGTGTGTGTGGGGGGGGGGGGGGGTCGTCAAATATTGACGACTTTGCATACAGTAACATTATAGCTTCCCGTTACTGGAATTAAGAGGTCAAAACTTGTTCCAGCATGACAATCGCACTGCCTAAAAAGTGAGATCCATAAAGACATGGATTTCATCCTGACTGAACACCTATGAGATGAACTGAAACTCTTTTGGACATATAGTGTATGTTTTGAAAGACAAGGTCAGAGGTTTATGCTTTTTTTTATGTGTGAAATAGATCAAGAAGCAAATGCAATGACATGCCCTACATGTATTTCTAAAAAAAAAAATATTTCCAAGTGAGGCACAGTCGAAATACATTAAATATTTTCTTCCAGGAGCTGCTAGGTAGGCTTGCTAGATTTGATATTTTTTGCCTAAAGCAATTTTATAATGCATCTTTTTTTAATCCATACAACCCATGGAGATAGCATATCACAAACACTTTAAATGCTCTAATTCAGGCTTATCCTTGACTTTAACACAACAATTGTGAGCTCTTTCTTCACTGTATTTCACTGTGTGAAATACAGTGAACATCCGTTTGCAACCATGCGACAATCTGTGAATTTGTGTACTCATAACATAATTTCCAAAATGATGGTGTATCTGGGTTGCACGAAACAGAAGCAGTTAATTTTAAAAGGCTCAATTTTTTGTTACTGAAAGTAAGTTTCATCCTATTTAACAAGTCTAATGATTGAATAACATCTTATATTTTATATTTAACCTCTTTTGACTGCATTTCTTGAACAAATTGATATATTAATAAAATAATATATGTGTGTCATATGTCACATAAGGCTTTTAACCCAAATTAATTCAGGGAAAATGACATTTGATGTCTTCCAAAATGTGTTCCATGTGGTCTCTTAAAAATGTGTCTAGGCTCTTTTGTTGCCACAATGAAGGGGAACTGCTAGTGATCCTGGGCCCATTAGAAGTCTAATATAAAAGGCACCCAACCTTGATCATGACAACACTTTTTAACTGCCGTAGAATTTATATCCCCAGTCACTTAGCAGCCCTTGGAATCATCCTTACTACCCCCCCCCCCCCCCCCCCCCGCCTTTATGGCTTCATTGCTGCATTCTATCTGCTGGCTTAACTCCACCACTTAATCCAAATGTTATTTTCACAATGCTCAATATACAGTACAACACAGTGAGTGGACTGCTGATTGTTATGTTAGGAAGCCTTTCTATAGCTGTGGAGCACATTGTACATTTTTATATGGCATGTTCTTGGGACAACAAAATTCATGGTGGCATAAATCTTTAAAACATCCACTGGAACAACCTGTCAGTGGCAAAAAAATGTGATTACTTTAGTCTAAACTCGTACTTGATTCTACGTGTTGATGATGTTCAAGGCCTATATTTTGTGTTGATCTCAGGCAAGTCCTTTTTTTACATGCATTGCCTTAAACATCTTTTTTTGTTAGAAAAGGGTAATCTAAGAGCTGATTTCCAATGTTTTCCCATTGAGACTTCAGCAGTATTTAAGATTATTTTTTGGGACACAAGATGAGATGATACTTTATCTCAGATTAAAGAAAATTATGATGTTATGCTTGGGACATTATTCAACAAGATCCAGGCTTGTGAAGAAACAGGATCTTATAACCAGAAACATGCTCAAAGTGAGCTTGTGGTAATATTGCTCTGTGCATTAGCCTGAGCCTTTGTTTTCCTTTTAACCTCCATATTTATAGCTGTCCTGTGAGCTTCTCATAATTCTATATTATCCTGCAACTGGTGAATGGTGACAAGGGTTGTACCTGAGGTCACTCTAACACTGCCAGAACTTTGTCATCATGCAGCACGTCACACCAAGACTGTCAAGCTCAACTTATGATCAGTGGCGTATGAGTAAATGTGTAGTTTTTCTATGTACACTTCCCATACCCAGACATGCTAGAAGAAAATTGACACCCATCGATTTGTAATAAAATTAATGTACCAAGGCGGCATGGTGGCATAGTGGTTAGCACTGTGGCCTCGCACCTCCAGGGTTCGATTCTGATTTAGGTCTTTGTGTGTTGCATTTTCTCCCTGGGCTTGGTGGGTTTCCTCCACAGTCCAAAGACATGCTACTGTAATTGCTGTTTCCAAATTGCCTGCAGTGTGTGTGCCCTGCGATGGATTGGTACCCTGTCCAGGGTGTACTCTGCCTTGTGCCCAAAGATTCCTGGGAAAGGCTCCAGGCCCCTGTGACCCTTTAACAAGATAAGTGGTATGGAAGTTGAAAGAAAGTATGCACCAATTATTTTAAAGCAAGTACGGATTACGTATTAATGCATAATTAATGCATTGTTGACTTTCCTTCAGCAGCACTATTCTGCCTGGGTATAGAATGAGATGTTTGTTCTCAACAGATCTTCAAACAGCATGAAGACATCTTTTAGAAGACCCAGGTCAACCAGGTCATGACCCTGTTGCTGTTTTACCCATGTCTTTAAATTGATCTATAACTTTGGTAATGATAGGGGAATTTGAAGATTCCTAGCCATTTGTCTCTGGGACAATCCAACCTCAGATTTAGAAACAATCAAACCTCTTTGAAAATTTGAAATTTATTTGGAATTTTCACTTTTAAGCATGAACACAAGATATATATATATATAATCTAATCTGAAAAGATGGAAACAAATAGTATTACTGGTTATAATAATAGCAACACTTTTTCTGGTGTATCATTTGATCGTGGAACTGTGGCTGTATGTTTAAACACCTTGCTAGTCTGTCTGTGTAGTCTGGACTACGGCTATGTAATCTTGGGTCGGGCGCACATACACACACACACACCGCGGCGCTAGGACCACGAGGTTAAACTGCAGCACCAGGCTCATGTCTGCTTATTTGGCAGAAGAGACTTCAGGAGGCAACTCACGCTGTCGCGCGTTTCTCCGAGAACACACTCCATCTTACGGAACCTGAGTGCAGATAGAATGAAGTAAATAAACAGACTAACCGAAAGGCGCGCGCGGACTCTGTGTTGCTGTTAACGTGGATTATTACACTGTGGAAACTCTGTGGCGTCTAAGTGGAGACGAAATGGGAGGAAACTCCGGAGCTCGGACAGCCGGTGCACTGGAAGACGAAGACGTGATTTGGAGTTGAATAGAAAGTTTCTTCAAGGTGGAGTTCTTTTTATTTAAAGTAATTGGTTTGTCTATTTAGTTCTGACAGTATAATATGACGTATTGTGCGCAAAGTGGAATAACGGCGTTTTTAAAAAAAAAAATAATAATAATAATAATAATCCACACTTATTATGATGAATGTGTGCAGGCTGTGAGTTTAAACGGCTTTACCATTCTAGCCTGGGAAAGTGCTGACACTGCCGAGGAGACCGTCTTCTCATTGAAAGTATCTGCTTGGGCATTTGCACGTAGCGCGTTTTTGGTTTGTACAGCCTCAGTGCTGTTGAAGCTGAGTAAACACGCTGTATTTTCCTTGAGTTTGCTAAGACGCGTTAGACGTGGGGAATGATGGCAGGACACCCATTCAGCATGTGAAACATAACAAAAGACGAGGTGAGTTTTGGGTGATGGGAAACAGGTTGTTCTCTGGGATTTTCAGGGAGGCGGGACACAGAGGTCAAATATACTGTACGGCCCAAACGACACGTCGTGTAGAATAGGAGTGTAACGTGTGATGAAATCCCTACACCATGGAGTGTTCTTATTATTACACCATTTCGTATTGATACGTCTGAAGATTATAAAGCACAATCAGGCTTTGTTAATTAGTCAACAGTGGCAAATTTCAGTAAAAGAAATATAATTTGTAGGGGGGAAAAGTACATGAAGCACTTTGGCTTCATCGGAGTCAAAAGGAATAACTTTCAAAAGAATTATATATACACACACACAACCGTTCAAAAGTTTTAGATCACTTGCAAATTTCTTTGTATTGTTTTTCTACATTCTACAACAATATTGGGGATTTCAAAACTATAAAATAACACATATGGAATTGGGTAATTACGTTACAAAAACAACAGTTAGTTGTTATTTTAAGACACAGAGGTCAGCCTTTCTGTAATAGTTCTTGCAAGAACAGTATTGTCAAGTGCATTTGCAAAATCCGTCAAGCACCATCATGAAACTGGTTCTCATGAAGGCCGTCCCAGGAGGGCGAGACTAAAACCTACCTCTGCTGCAGACGAGAAGTTCATTTAGAGTTATCAGCCTGAAAAATGACCAATTAACAGCACCTCAGATTAGAGGCGTTATGAAGTCTTTACAGAGCAGAAGTAGCAGACACATCTCAATATCAACTGTTCAAAGGAGATTAATGCATTTTTGGATGCCTTCAGCATTCCTTTACAATGTAGAAAGAAAGAAAAATCAGGAACGATCATGGAGTTAGAAAGTGATCTAAAACTTTTGAACAGTAGTGTGTGTGTATATATATATATATATATATATATATATATATATATATATATATATATATATATATATATCGAGAGAGAGAGAGACAGTCCAGATATTGAAAGTTATTCTTTTTGACTCAAAGTAATCAAGTGCTTCATGTACTTTATTACTGTTTTTTTTTCCATGCCTCTTTTCACCATCCTCATTTTTCCCTACAAATCATATTCCTTTTACTGAAATTTGCCACCATTGACAAAAACGTTGTCCATCTCTCTATGGATATATAGATAGACAGTGTGAATAAATAGACCTCCAGACTAAAGACAGCTCAAAACATTTTACACAGAACTCTGAACTAAAGTGAAAAAAATCTAAGTTCTAACAGAAAAATGCCAGTAGCAATTTTCTCTCCTTTTTGATCCTCAGTGATCCCAGACTAACAGCCAGGATCAGATTAATAGCTAAAGACAGTCCATGTTTTCCATGGAAATCCATGTGCATGATCCTTACAGCATGAGAATATGGTCCAAATGTAGTTCCATGTTTCAGCAAATTTGAGAAGATTTTAATGGTATAACGGTATTCAATACTTCTACACCCAATTTTTATCAAATTTTAAAGATTCAAAAGTAATAACTCCCTGGACTAAATAATTTATACTATTCCTACAACAAACCCTCCCACTCCTCTTGTAAACATAGTTCGTTTTAAGTACAATATACTGAAACCATTTGTAATGAATATAAAAGATGTGTTGACCACATCTTCTTTTGATGGTGTTTGATGACTCACTACCGTTCTCGTGCTATAGGTTATATCGCATCTTGTGAATGATAGAAAGTACATATTATTAAGACCAGATGGCTAATCAGGTCATCCTTTGAACATAGGATGGTTCTCAATGATCCACTGTCTTACCCAGCTATAGATGATAGACTATCACTCTACTAGTAAGTTTCACATCTTACTGCAATCTGAACAGATTGTCTCTACAGGTATAAGATTTGATCCATTTGCAGGATAAGTTTTAAAGTGGAAGTGAAATCTTGGTTTCTTTTACATTTCAGTAGTTCAGGTTAGAAACCATTTAAGAGAACACTGACAAATTGTCTGCTCTTGAAGTTACTAAGCCACTTGCCATTATTACCATAAAAGGTTGTTAATTTATTTCATTTAATTTATCTCAGAATGTAGAACTTTTTTAAAACAATAAATTAAATGTTCCTGACACAACATTATAAAATCTTTGGAACTCTTTTTGTGTTTAGTGTTTAGATGACTGTAGTCTTATCTGAACATGAGTCACTGCATTTTCCTTTTACCTACCATAATGTTAATCTGCTTGTGTTTCACTCAAAATGTGGTGGTAAAGTATGCCATGCATACAGTATACACTGCCTGGCCAAGAAAGTTGCACACTTTACGATTTCATTCAATCACTTTTAATCTTGATTACAGCACACAATGTGCTGGTCAGTTCATGTGTGAAAATGATTTCTCATGCTCCTAGAACAATTTAAGTCCTGTAATATGCCTGTGCCATAATTTATTTCTGTCAATATTTCTTACATAGTTGACAGTTCAGCATCCTTCCAGGTTCCAGTCATTTCAAATCTTGAGACAACCAAAGTACACGTTTGGTTTCTAGAGATAACCTTTTATATTTGAAGAATGTAGTTATCAATAAAGCATTGTAGAAATTTAGCATATAGAAACAAATCTTTTAATAAAATTGTGTGAACTTTGTGATAAACTGCTGTGTTCATGTTGTAAATTACAAGTCTTGCTCTGATTTCAGGTTCCTCAAAGCTCAGCCATGGCAAATTACTGGAGATTGGTTTTAGCACATTTGTGTTTTGCTGGTCAGCTCCTCTTATTTCTCCTGTGTAAGTCTTCTGTGTCGACCACCTTCTTGTCGCACAATCCCCACGTCCCCTCTTTGGTGCCTCATGCCCCTTTGCCTCTCTCTCGCTCCCACTTCAGTGCAAAGACCCAGCTGGACTTTACCACCCACTGCAATGCCAGCTGCTACCACAAGGTAGAAGACATTGACAAAGAACATCTAACTGAGCTGCTGGGTTTCGAAACACTGTATTCTGATGGCTCACGTACACTAACCAATGTTGATCTGGAAGATGAAGATGCCGACAGCAATGTCTCTCCTGCACGATCCATCAAGAGGAAGCAGAAAATCCCATCTTTCCCTCACAAAAGAACAAGGAGGCAAATCTATGGCGCGGATGGACGCTTTAACATTCGCGGTGATCGTTTCCTGTTGGACTACCCCTTCTCCACAGCTGTACGCATCTCAACAGGCTGCACTGGTGTTCTGGTATCCCAACAACATGTGTTGACCGCCGCCCATTGTGTACATGATGGAAAAGACTATGTAAAAGGTGCACGCAAGCTTAGAGTTGGCTTTATCATCCCACTCTCAAGTAATAGCACCAAAGAAGATGTGAAAAAGCCCTTAGTCCGCTGGGTGAGGGTTCGACGGACTCGTGTGCCTAAAGGTTGGATACAAGGCCCCCAAGATGTCAGTATGGATTATGACTATGCCCTTCTGGAGCTGCGTTGGCCACATCGCCACCCCTTTATGCGTCTTGCCATAGCCCCTTCTGCTAACGATTTGGCTGGAAAGCGCATTCATTTCTCCGGATTTGACAGTGATAGGCCCGGAGAGCTTGTGTATCGTTTCTGTCCCGTAGAAGATGAAAGTAATGATCTAATCTACCAGCATTGTGATGCGAGACCCGGGGCCAGTGGCTCTGGAGTGTATGGCCGTGTGTGGGACAATGCTCTGGAGCGCTGGGAGCGTAAGGTGATTGGTATCTTTTCTGGACATCAGTGGTTGGAGATCAACGGTGAGAACTGTGACTATAATGTCGCCGTCCGTTTCACACCGCTGAAATTTGCTCAGATCTGTTACTGGGTGCATGGAAACAGAGCAGACTGCAGTCATGACTGATTTAGATAAGCACGAGAAGACAGAGGGAAAGGAAAACATCCACAAACGTGCGCTTTTACAGTCGGTTCTTTTATAGACAAAGAAATTAGTCAACTCAAGATCTGGTCCTTGGAAAGAGCGTAACAATGATTTAATTGTCAAAGTTTAAGTTAATCCAAATTGCATCAGATATATTTGGATTAAATTGGATATTTATTTAAACAAGTAAAGCACTGTTGCTTCTCCATTTTAATAAATTCATCTTAGATAATTTGATTAGAACTTCTGAGAAATGGGGTTAAGGAATTGTACACTTGCATTAAGCCAAGTCAGTACTGATAAAATGTCTACCTACAGTATCTTAGATAGCAATAATAATAATCAATATAACTGGCATGGATTTGTTTTAAAAGCCTCTATCAGCCGAACCTTGGGCCATCAATCATTTTATACATTCAAATAAAAATTAAAAATTTTATAATCGCTAGTCATAAAAGTATAATAGTCATGTACACACTTTTTTTTTCTGATTTCATTCACTGTCAGATGTATTTGGTTCACAGTGCAAAAAGGGTAAATGGCTCAGGTTACTCCCAGCAAAGACATCAGCTAGTAAATAACAGTAACATTAGAAGATGGGTACAGGTTATATACAGTATGTACATTATATGACCAAGATTTTGTGCATACCCGACAACCACACCCATACTGTATGCGTTTACATCCCTTACCATATTATGCACTTCTCTTGGCCATTATAACAATGTCCAGTCTTCTGGGAATTTCCAATAAATATTGGTGCATGGCTTTGGGGATTTGACTATTTATATACAAATACGTTAAAAGTAAGCCAGATCCTGATGTTTAGTGAGGAGGCCTGAGGTAAATTCCAAAGGTTTTTAGTAGGGCTGAGATCAGAGCATTATTCAGGCAATTTGTGTTCTTCCACTCCAACCTTCACAAACCACATTTTCATGCACAAGTGCATTATGTTGGAGCATTTTTCGTTCATTCATTCATCTTCTATGCCAATTATCCTGTACAGGTTCGCTGGGGCCTTGAGCCTATCCCAGGAGACTTTGAGGACGGCTACACCCTGGACAGGGTGCCAACCCATGACAGGGCACACACCACGGGCAGATTGGGAACACCAATTAGCCTAATTTGCATGTCTTTGGAGTGTGTGGAGAAAACCCAGCAAGCATGGGGAGAACATGCAAACTCCACAGACACAGACCCGATGTGGGAATCGAACTCTCGGCCTTGGAGATTTGAGACCAAATTGCTAATCACTACAACGCCATGCCACATCCTTGGGTCATGTGAAGAGACATTTTAATTTAAAAAAAGCATCCCAGGCAATTGTGCTTCCAACTATGGGTGTGATTGTCAGGTAAAATTTCCACCAAATAATGGATTTGCTTTAAAAATATAAATGTGTGCATGCCTTTTTTTTTTTTTTTAGCAACTATCATTCCCCAGAAATGCAGAGCAAATCCCAAATGCGGTCACTGAGGTCACAAAACTTTTATTGTCCATTATTGATAAGATGATAGTTTCCTCCAAAAGAAGTAATTCAAAGCTCATTATGTTTGCATGTTAACATGGCCATTCTGTAATAATCTGTAAAATACAACTCAATAATGTGCACCCTGGCCCCAAAATAGTAGTAGGCCTATGTTGTCTTTCAGTCTATAGTACTAGCAGCATACTGAGGAACCTTAGCAAATTGTTGCAGGTTCTCTGAAACAAAAACATAACCAGCTGCATGAAGTTTGTTTCAATCAGGAAGATAGATTTTTTTTTTTAATGGAGGAAGTAACCCTGTAATTTGTGTCCTTGCTTTGTTAAGGCTGTACCTTATATGAATCACAAATACTTTTGAAAACATTGATAGTATAACAGTGGAAAAGCACGCTTGCAATATGAATAATCAAGTGTGAGAAAGCAAATACCTGAATCCTCAAAGCCCAGCCTGGGGGAACGCATTCTGGACCGTAATCCTCACATTTATAACCTGGTGTAGTCAGATATATTAACCGGTTTCGAACATTGAGGTAACTGGGGTACTTTAACACTGCTTATCATGATGATGCTGGAGTATCGAGATGAATGTACAAGTGAGCTAAATGTGTTTTATAGGTGGATTTCGTGTGTATAGAAACAGCTGATCAGTGTTAAACTAAGCCTCTGATTTTCCTGAATACATTTTGTAGAATTTAGACTTCGACAGCTTTAGCAAGAAAATGCATGCAACACAAACATGGCTTGCTTGGAGAGCAGGTGGACACATTGATGAATATATTTTTTTGAATTCTATAAAAATGCTTCTATTTTAATAAACAAAACGATATCTATCTTAAATGGTTGCTTCTATTTTGCGATTCCACAATCTACAAATCTTATTGTCCCATGGCAATTGAACTGAAATTTAATTGAACGTTTTGCAATGGCGTACGCAGACGTCTGGCTCCCTCTTGTGGTCAAAAAGAGGACTTTCATAAACCTGTTGCTGTAGATTTCTCTGGAAAACGAAATGAATTAGACCATCAATACGCTTGTTACATGGTCAGATTATTTAAGTGTAAGAAGTATTATGTCAACATGGAGTATTCATAATATCCCACTGAGCATAGATATTTAATTTTATGGTTTATCATCCAGCCCAGCAAATGAATATACAATGCTATAAATTAAAATTGGGTGGACTAGACTTTTATTCAGTTCACCTCTTTGCCCTGATGTAACGCAACTCTTGAATTGGGAGCTGCTGCTGACGACCTGCCAACCCACAATTCCCTGCGGTCTGGCCTTGACGCAAGAGGAGGCTGAGCTCAACTATAGAGCTATTGAGGCAGTGGTAGGTGTTAAACCGAAACTAATCTGGTTGGCACCAATAAGCTTGAGTTGCTTTGCTGACAACTCTTTAAACGAATGCAAACATTTTTACTCCAATTTGTATTACAATACACATATGGTTAACGCCTTGCCAAACAACTTCAAGTAAAATTCTTAAAAGAGCAAAGGGCATTCTGATGTCCAATCAGAAAAAGTGTGCATCACATTAGTCATGTTTTTGTGAAAGCGATCAAGACAGGGTATGCATGTAGTTTGATATCACAAAAAGTTACTATTTCAAACTCTACACCGTAAACTAATGGAATGCTTTCTTCTCCAAATGTGCATCACTTAAAAAGAAACTCTCTGGTTCCTCTTTGCCAACGCCCAATTCACCAAGGTTTTTTTTTCTTCCAGGCAAGCCTACTGGCCCAGAAGTTTAGTATAATTTAAATTCAAGACCCAGCGACCACTCCTAGGTTCCCCTGATGAAAAGTTAAAATCTCAACTTTGTGAATATTTTTAGATGCCTTGTTCAGCATCAAATGCTCTATTTGACAGGAGCAAGGTAAATGGTATAAATTAGTAAGAATGCAGAAGTAGATTCTGTTCTACATTAAACAGGCACAGTCAATGCAAGTCAAAACCATCAAAAATATTCAGCTGAGCCATAGAACCAAAAGAGTCTGTCATCCTGTTGCCTTGGATCCAGGACTACTTTTGTTTTCATGCAAGCTTCGTTTAAGAAAAATAAATTGTATATATAAAACAAGGGGTTACCCTGTTTACACCATAATCACAGCAAGCAGCCAGGTGTGTGGTGAATTTGCTGACCATACAGGGAACTGATCAGGTCATGCGAGTGAAACGAGGCCTGTGTGTATGACCAGTGCTGCAGTGGTTCCCAAACTGGGGGTCGCGGAATAATTTCAAGGGGTCACGAGAGGGATTAAAGTGTGATTATAGACACTTTTCAGTATTACAAGTAAATGCTATAAACACATATTTTCTGATTTGTAAAGATAGTACTGATTGAGTGGGAGTTTATATTGAGTTAAAAATCGCGACTCAAAGATATGACATGTGCAGCGATTCACTAGTTATTGCTACAGCGCACAACTGCACGTGAAAACCGCAACTGCCGAGATGGATACATTTGTTATTCGCACATCTAAAAATGCTAAGGAAATTGTTTGCCTGAGTCATCAGAACCATGTACATCGACCAAGCAAAAGAGCAAGACCGTCAGACCAAAGTAGGAAACGTCGGAAATATGAGGAAGAATTCATAGTGCAGTCAGTATCAGTATTCACTAAGTTGCGGTAGAAACCGGATACACGGAGTTGTTCCGTGCAGCAATGGATGTACTGCTTCAATTTGGATCTACATACATTTGTGTGAGCAGTATTTTTCTGCTGTTACATATATAAATACAGCTCACGATGTCGAAGATGTTATGCAGGTAGCTGTATCCACCATCAGGCCACGAATGAAGCTTCTGTGCTGCCAAAAACAAGTACATCCTTCCCATTGAAAGGTAAGCCAAAATTTTGATGTTTAGTAAATGTAGTTAAAATACTGTGAACAGGTTATGTTTGCTTGTTTGATAGTGGGGGTCGCAAGATCTTGTCGATCGTTAATTAGGGGTCGCTGGCTTGAAAGTCTGAGAACCATTACACTACACCATCTCGAGAGCACTGAAAGGTTGTTTGAACGGTCTTCTGTGCAGGGGTTGACTGCCCTCTAGTGGACCACCTAAATTCTTCAGAAACGTCACAACATGGTGCCCTGCTAGGCAGCTGTTCAATCACTGAGGAAGTGAAGCAGTTAAATCACGAGGTCAGGGAGTCAATTAAACATAACTGAAAATGCACAAGTGTGTTTAAGGATCAACTTATTAAATCACTTGCTTGGTACAAGACCCCAGCTAAAGTTATAAGATGCCACAGATTTAAGTCTGAAATGGTTGCCTTTGATCACACAAAGGGGTTTTATATTTTGGTCTTACAAGGCAACATCAAGCGTTCCATGTACCACCTTTTACATTTCAAAAAGGATTAGACAGCCAATAAAAAAAAAATAAAGTTTGAACAGAACAAATCCTCAAATCAGATGTTTAGTGCTTTTTTTTAATTAGAGATAAGGAGACGATACAAAACATCCACTATGCAACATCCTTCAAACTCTGTACACAGGTTGTCCTAATGCAGTGCTCCTCACATTTCCTTCAATTCAATCTTTTCCCATTTAATCTAGAATGTTTACGTTTAAGGAATGTGAATATTCTGACAAGTGCCATACTTTAGAATCAGATTTCAAAACATTTGCTAATAAGAGCTGGAATGATTAAAACAATTGGAACTGTAAAACAAGGGAAGAGGGGGAAAAAAAAATGCATGTTCCCAAGTACATCTTATGCAATCACTTATGGGGTAAGTTTTGTACTACACCTAATCACCTACACATACTTAAAGAAAAAATAAGTTTGGCAAAAAAAAAAAAAGAAATCCATTGTATAAATGTGAACAGTATTTTGCAGATGTAATAGTTCAACTGTAATGGTTGCTGTTCTGCCTTATCCTTCTCAAGCAATCTAAAGGAACCAGAAAAGAACAAAACCTGCCTGCACACATGCACAGCAATAATAATAGCCTTTGTTTTACAATTTTGTTCCTGGTATGTGTGAAATGGAATGACAGCCAATTTGTGTTGAGTTTGGAAACTCACTTTCCCTCCCACCCACTAAAGCCCACCCCCAGCATCACCGTCATGTGCCCTTGCCCTATCCATGTTGAAATGAACAGCTATACAGCTCTATCCCACCCAATTATCGGCCTCAATCACAAAGAGGCTTCCCTTCAAGGCCGATGACTGCAGTACCACCACTAGCAAGCTTCTCAGCAAGCGTCTTTCGGTCCTTGATGTCCTCCAAGCCGTTCACTTGCCACTCGTGCTTGATACCTGTGTAAACCAAACGCAAAGCTCTAATAGGAATCACACTTAAAGTAATAATTTAATTACATGTGTATTACACTTAACTAGACTACCAAGCAAGTCATGCAAAGACTGGAACAAATGCTTGAGGTAGAATACATCAATAGAGTACCTCAAACAGACATGCATAACCTCAGTTTATGATTTAAGAAAATTAATGTGCTAGAACAAAAGTGCTGAACAATGAGCAATTTATTGTTTTGGAAGGATCACTAACAGTGATTCTCGGCTCTCGGTTGACTAATCACATTACTGGTCACACAACCAAAAACTAAAATGAATCTGCACCATTTCTTTCATGTTTTAATGATTAATATACATGTTAGTATAGTCATGTCTATATAGTAGGCTTAAATTCAAATAAAATTCAGTTCATCACCTAGGTTATGTTGAAAATATTTTTATATTATAAAATGCTATATAGTAAGCTAGTTCTGAGGTCTACCACCACAAATACAAGTCAGTGTTTTTCACGGGTCTGAAATGCAACACCACAACACAATGTAAATTTTTATATTTCTGCACTGACTATGACTTTTAATTCATGGTTCTCACCTGGAAACTTTTTCTTGATTGCATCCTTGGAGCTGGCATAGATCATCTTGCTCTTGAGTGGAGCACTTTCTGGGGCCCTGGAGGTAAAAATACCACAGATTAGCCACTACAGCACTCGGTTTAAAACTGACTTAAAACATTCTCTACTAGCTGCAGAAGTATAAAGCTTCCCTTACCAAAAGATAAATACCAGGTCCTCCTTCTTGGTCTCCTTGGTCTCGTACGTGGCATCATACAGAGCATAGCGGCAGTCTTTAGGGGGCAGCATCTTGACGAACGCCAGGAAGGGGTCGCCTTCATCGCCAACCAGGATCTCACGACTCTCTTCCACAATGATTTGTTTATTGTCGCCACTCAGGCAGAACAACACAGCCTTCTTCCTCTTCTTTCGTTCATCTTCGCTGGTCTGTGCCTTGCGCACTTTCATATCATTGAAGATAGTCAGCACAGAGTCGTGGACTGTAACTCCGGAGGCCTACACACAAACAAAAATACCAAGTTGCATCTCCATTAGCACAGGTCGTGAACACAGACCAGGTGGGAACACTGATGCTGGATTTTGCTTAGAGATTAATAAAGTATGTGAACATGCATGCCTCTGTGAGAATAATAAAGTGAACATAATGTGGCAAGCAGCTGCGACAACGAAAACTAAACCTTTTGCAACTACCTGGCTGACTCAATTTGCTACGTCAGGCAGTGTAAAATCCCTGACAGGAGAAACATGAGGAGGCTCCATGCATCAAGAACAGAAGCTCTACAGATCAGGTGTGGTACGACTCAAAGAAAGGCAAGCCCCACACCCTGACTAAATGACAAACTGAACGACAGGAACAGTTTGACTACTCCGTGCCATCACGCAGCAACGGATTTTGACTATCGTTCAACAACTATGAGAACACCTCAAAGCAATATAAAAACGTCATAGCTGCCACACAGCATGAAAAAGCTACACAAGCAAGGCAAACAATGACACTACTGTGAAATTCAGACAGCTGAAGTCACTGTATATAAACTTATTCCTGTCTTCTGATTTCCATTGCGTCCATACAGGAGGAACATACACGCAGAACACATTACATGAAGTTGAATTCCCAATCAAATTCTGTAATGCATTAAGCCTATTTAACACTCAGACAACCAAACACTAATCCAACAGGAACTATGCAATAACCAGTGGACTCTAATTCTACAGAATAGAATTCAAGATGTACTTGCCAAGATTTATAAATCTGCTACTACAAGTTGTGCTGCAATAGTGAGCCACTACACGGAAGTGTGTATAAAAGGGTGTGGATGGATTTGCTCGGGGTCATAAATAACAGGCTTTATTTAACATGTAACATTAAATAACAGCCTGAGGCCACGTTATGTAAGCAATTTATTTATAAAAGGCAGTCGCTTTGGAGAATAGGCAAAAAGTAGAATGCTAAATTCATATAGATTAAACACTTTCCCCTCACAGACACCTTCCATCTCACAAAAGGCCATAATTAGAAGGCCAAAGTTCTCACGGTGTATTACACACCAGAAAGTAAAACTGAGATTACAGGAAACCTGATGGAGGCCTAAATGCGAGCAAGCACAATGAGTGCAGCTCAAGACAACTGCACTTGACACACGCACACATCAGATCAAGGACGGGAAGTCGACACGTCAACGACACAGGACCTGACACACACGCGTCTGAAATGGCAGGCAGAGCCTTTCCAAACCGGATTCTTAAAAAAAAATAAAAAAAAAATAAATCCTCGTTTTACTACCCGGTGGCGGTTTTGATTTTTGGCGACGTACACTTCTCGCCCGAATTTGCAAACCGGAGAGGAAGTTCCGGCCTTCTCAGTGTAGTCTGTAATGAGACTCAAAGCTAACCGCTACTCCTTCACAAGGCCGGACTGCAGTGTTCAGACACCAAACATCACTAAAATACTGGCGAAATGTCCGACATTTGCGGACCTGAAACCCAGCCAAAAATAAAGCGGGCCCCAGACAGGAAGAAACGTCACGTTTCCTCGTGCGTGTCAAACAACGTCTTGGGGAGGAAGAAAATTATATAAAACGTCGTTATTCGCGTTTTTTTAATTTGTCTGTATACCGCTTCCAATTCCGTTAGCGACGAGGAAATGAAGGCCAGCTCGTGCGCGCATCAGTAATTAGGGTGGGGCCACAGACTGCGGGTCGGTGCATGTGCCATCTAAACTCAAAAACCATTAAGAAAACCATTAACCATATCATTATGATGATCAAACAAGTCGGTTAATTATTTGCTCTAATAAACGCATATGCGGGACCATTTCCGCCTCCCCCCTTTTTTTAATGCGCTGGATGCCCACGTTCAAGACAAAGGACCGTTAGCCTGTTAGCATTAGCACATGCAGTGACGGCCTTCTTCCTCCGTCCGACTCACTGAGGCACGCTGCCAGAGGCTTCGACTTCACGTAGCCTGCAATTTCTTGCGATGTTTGAGTTGTAAGGCCCGAGAAGATGCTGAATGAACGGAAGAAATCTCAGCGGCGCCAGACCGGCCTTGGCAAGGGCCTCAATTTACGGAAATAACGGGCTGGTCGAGGAAATGGCGCCAGTTGTTTTGGGGGTCGTTTTTTTTCTTATTTTTATCATTTTTCACTGCAGCATCCACGTTCACACGAAATAATCATTCGACTGTATTAAATTGAACATAAAATTTTAAATGGATTGATTTTGGCAACTGATGGCCAATCAAATTCCAACATTTAAAGAAAATGACCGTAAGTCACGAATGATGAAGCTAACAGGCTAGCGGCGCTACCGGACACGGCTAAGAATGGTGTCACCACAGACTGAGGAGAGAATCTTCAAACATTCCGTGTGCAGAAGCAGAAAATAAAATAAAGTAAAATACGATCACTGAAATGTTCACAATAAGCTCGTATGAACCAGTTGTTAAATACGAACAAATGCAGACATACCATCGCGGCGTCTCTGTGTTAGTCGGCGTGTAAGGAGGAATTGAATGAGCAGTGAAGCGGGTCTCTCTTGACTCACACGGACGCGCCCTTCAACGCGCGCACTCGCCGCTTAGATGGGGACGAGCGTGTCGTAGACGGTCACGTGATATGTGGCGTAGCGACGGGATGTGGAGTTTTGTGCCCTACGCTACGTGCAAGGATACGGGGTTTTATTAGACTGTTTCCGGGCGTATGCCCGCCGATGCGTTAATCGTTAAAATGATTAAACAAGCTTATCCAATCATGTAATTAAACGCAGGGATACACCTGCAACTTGTTCCGAAGACAGACGTGCGTGTTGGGGTGCAGGTGTCTCTCACAATTGAAGGACGGACTATGAAACCCAAAGGCATCACATGTAATGCAAGCGATCACGTCACATATTTCTTAGAGCCATATTTAATATGCTGCAAATCTGTACGTGCGTGATAAACATATGTATATTGAGTATTGTGTGGATCTCAGACAGACACAGTTTGGGATGAACACCCCTCGCCTGTGATACACTTGAGTAACAACAGGCTTCTCTGATACTGCCTCCGTTCACTAATTCATTATTATTGCGTTATGTCACAAAGGACGCATTTTACAGAGCCGCTGAAAAGAGCGAATTGTAAATGTGGAATTTCATCAGTCACTGATGCCCGCGCTCGCGTTGTTTAGCCCCACTGTCTCTGCCCCTTTTAAGGTTCGCTTAACTCGCTTCCAAATAAGGAAGCAAACGGCGGCGGCCGTGCACGCGCATCGAGCAGCTCGCGACTCCTATCACCATATAAGGAAAAGACAATTTCTGCTGCGTGTGCGTAGTGTCAATTCTCCCATTGGCCGCTAGAGGGAGCGCTATTTAACTGCCAAAAGCAACAAGAGGGGAAAGAAAAGGTTAGAAAGCAAAACAAAAAAGGGAAATGTCTCTGGTATTGTTGCTAAATATTACGAATAACCGAGCAACACACGCCCAAAGCGGACTATCAGAACAGCCCTCTGGTGATATTGACGTTCATGTGACAGAAAGCTTCGACAGGCAGCCCTACAGCACCGCTTATGTAAATCACGGCATGGATTCGGAACCACATTAAAATACACGAGACAATGTGCAAAACTTGCTCTATATTATTGAACTGCATTTCTTTACACTGCAAATTAAATAAACAGCGCACACACATTAAATGCAGATTACTTTTATTAATGCGATGAGTAAGGAAATGTAACATTGTTATATGAAAAGAGTTCTTCATTTTCCATGATAACATGGCAGTTTTAAAGCTGGTCCTTCGCAGTGTCTACATGAATAGATCTACAATACACAAACATAAGCCTTCAGTGAGGCTGAGATAGCGTAACGTGTATAAAGAATGTGATAGATCAGTAACTGAGTGTTCACAATAGTCAGATCATTCACTGAAAAAAAACTGTTCCCACATAAGACTAATATATCTAATGTCCACTTTATGTACAAGACTTATGCTTAATTTACTTAAAGGTAAAATGTAACGTGACTACAGTTTATTGTAACAGAACCTATTTGGCCAAATATTATAACAAGCAAAAACAAAAAATTGAAAATGATTATAAGACGAAGGAAAGAGTGCACGAGTGCATCTTATATTTAACAAGGAAAAGAGCATACCAGTTACCAGAGAGGAAATAGAAAAACAGTGACACCACCATTAACATTGTTTTTGGTTGGTTGACAGACAAAAACAAACGAGGGAAAAAAAAGACTCAAAACGGACCTCTTATCACATCATTTTGTAATTTGGTTAACTACCATGTGGATATGATTAAATTATTTCTTAACACAGATGTTTTAAAAGCACTCTACAGACAGTTTAATGTGCTCATATGGCCAGATGTTCCCTGATGCATACAATTTTGAATTCCCAAAACAGAAGACAGGACAATAACAAACAATTCCGAATAAGTATACATCAAATGCAATGTTCAAGTTTGTTGAAAGGATGGAATGTATAAATAACACGCCTGCGAAAATGATCAACGCTCCACAATGATGCACACTGTAGTGTTACATTTTGCAGTATACCAGTATACACTTATTCTATCAAGTGCAAGTTTTAACAAAGTCATGGCTTATCCTCTAAAGATATAATTATGGAAAAGACATTTATTACCAGGACATCTGATGAATGACATCTTACTACAAAGGGCAAGATCTTTGGTAATATTAAAATAAGTACTTGTAAACAAATTACTTCATCTCCTTTAAGGAGGATAGATCTTGTGCAAAAGCAATATTGTGCCTGGTAAGCTGTTTAATGATGTGTACTTTTTGACAACATAAATTTGTTTTTAAAAGCATAGAATCAGAACATTTTAATACGATCTATACGAACAGCTGATCTAAATAATAGGCCTTTTGCAATAACCAATTAAGATTGCATAATCTAAGACCAGATTTCCTAATGAAAGTACAGCCAACCATAAAAAGTGAGCTGGTCAAATATGATATGCAACTTATCAAGAAAAATATACTCATTGCACCTTTTAAACACAAAATACCTTGAAACAGCTGACATGTTTAAGTGCAATGTTCGGGCAAGTGTGTAGGAATATTTGTTGTCTAATCAATGGATGAATTCTTCTTTTGCTGTTGGAATCTCTGAGCATATAAGCTATCTTGATTTTTTGTCTTGCATTATTGTTTGGGCTCTTGATTTATTCACCATTTCTGTAGCCTGGACAGAAAGAAATGAATGGTTAGTGTCTACTGTCAAAATAGTGTTAAAAAGAATAAGCAGTCCATACTTTTTTCAGCAATAAAAAGTTACTGTTGAATACTTTCAACAAAAAGAAAATGTATTTTTTTATCTCCTACATACCTGTTCCAGTACTAGTCCAGCTGCCTGGTCTATGGCAGTGCCAACATTTCGGTACTGCCCAGAGTAGCGAATGAAGCCCCAGGTGATCATAGCTATCATTGCCAGACCCAGCATGCAGTCACATGCGAATGAAATACTGCTCAGGCCAACGAATAGTAAAAGCGCAGAGAGCACATACAAAAGACAAACCAGGACAAAAAGCACTGCTGGTGTGCGGAATGCACTGAAAAGGTTCTTTGACTGTAAAGACAAAAGAGTTAAAAAATGTTTAAGTATACAAAAATAATGTTTTAGCATAAAAAGTATGTTTTCTGTTCCTGTCTCTGACCTCGTTGTGTTTGCTGAAAGACTCCCACAGTTCATTTAGCTCCTCGTTTAGCTGAGCCTGATAAGGGGCATAGAAGTCCTTCCCACCCATCTTCTTAATGCTGCTAAAGTGATGGAGAGCCTCTTTCTTGAAGAAGTTATGCTTATCTAACAGAGAGTCAGGCGCCACATAAGGCATATCTCCACCACAGACCTAGCAGAAGATAGGAGGATAGGATACAACACACACACAATATCTTTATCACATAAATTATATAATCTTCTGAAAAGTGGTATAATACCATTTCTGTACAGCTGTGTCTTAAAGTTCAAAATATTTTTATAGGACAACTTTAAGCATTGCCACATTTTTATTATGCATTGTGAATCAGAATTCATATCTGAAATGTTTACTTATATATACATATAAAAACACCAAATGCAGTGAACTGATTCCAAGTCACATACCAACCTTCTCCATATTCCTGTAATACTGGTCCTTAGCGGATGCCACAGCTGCCAAATTGTTAGCTTCAGCTGTAGCCTGCATGAGTCAACACACAAAACCTATGACTGTTCTGAACATGTGGTTTGTCTATAGACAGAAACTGGTTATGTGGGTTGACTTTCAATGAATGACTGTGCAGGTGGTTGCAGATTCATTCAGATTCATTCAGTCAGCAGATGAGCAATCCAATGGAAAACAGATCATAACTTTTTTTATTAGAACAATTGTTAGAAACAATGAACAATGCTTGTGGAGCAAATGAAATATGGTTCATATCACTTAATGTTATTTTAGATAGTAATCAAACACCATCAAAATCCATTTAACTAAATAAATAACAAAATAACCTATACCTGCAGCATAGACTTTGGGTGTGGTAGATCTTCACCTTGGTATATTTTAATATATGACTGGGGGAAAAAAAAAAAAAAGATCCATGAGAATGACAATACTTATTTCTGCACTAAACACACACTAAACCTCAGCTGCATGATGGCTGTACTCACCTTGAAGTACTCCAGCAGCCCCCTGCATGTCACCTTGTTGCCATTGATCTCCTTCACAGCCAGTCTGTCAGGGTCTAACAGCATGGGGATAAAGCTTCGTAGTTCAGTTTTGAACTCTGGAGCAACATCTAAGGAGTGGAGAAAAAACGAGAACACTCATTTACACAAATGTAAAAACAGGGCGACAGAAAAACAGCAACAGCAGTCACAGCATGACAAGGTTCCAGTCCTGACAGTCAAAAGGTTCACCAAACCCAGGCAATTTAGTGTTTTTTGTGGGTCTGTGGAACTTAAATGTGGTCTTACATATATATTAAAAAATTTATATCACACCCATAACATTAAAACCTCTGAACAATATTGATTATCTTGTCACAATGACACCGGTCAATCTGGAAATATATTAGGCAACAAGTTAACTGCCATTTTTCAAAGTTGAAAGCAGAAAATCTTTGCAAACTTAAGGTACTACAAATTTGACAAGGTCCAAACTGCAATGGCTAGATGACAGAGTTAGAGGAACTGTAAAATGGCAGGTTTTGTGATGTGTAACTGGTACACAGTGGTTAGTTTCTACCAAAAGTAGTCCAAGGAAGATCAACCAGTGAAGGTAAAAGAGTCATGGGAGCCCAAGGATTACTCATGTGCATGGGGAGGGGACACTAGCCTGTCCGTCCTATCCTGGAATATTGCATCAGGATTAGCTGAAAAAGTTGACGGCTATAAAAATAAATTAATAAATAAATTAAAAAGGTGTCAACACAGTTCATCACAGCTTGCTGAGTATGGGGCTGCGTAGCCAAAGAACGGTCAAGACTGTCCACACTAACTCCAGTCCGCCACTGAAAACACCTGAGCATCAGATATGAACCATGAAGCAATTGAAAAAGCTAGCCTATTCTGATTAATCAGAAGTATTATATTTCATAGGGATGTATAAATATTACTTTTACAGGTACCAAATTCCTGATTCCTTCAGATCAAGTTCACCCCTTCATGGCAACACTATTCCCTAATGGCTGTGACTTCAGAATAACACTGCCACATTGGAAAAAAGGTAAAGGTATGTTTTCAGCAACATGACCGAGTTCAAGGTATTGACTTAACTTCCAAAATCCCCAGATTTCAATCTAAACAAGGATTTGTGCAATGTGCTGGACAAAGAAGTCCGATCCACAAAGGCCACACCTCGCAGCTTACAGGATCTGCCAGTCTTCGTACCAGATAAGGCAGCACACCTTCAGAGATCTTGTAGAGTACAGTACATGACTCACTGGGAGCACAAAGGGCAAATACACAATATTCGGCAGATGGGTTTAATGTTATGGCTGATCAGTGTATATGTAAGAAAGAACAGACGGAAAGACATTGATTTGTCCTTTTTAACAACGGATGCAAAAGTCTTCACAGGTTAAACCTAAGCCTCATACTAGTTATTACTTGTTTGAACAAACAGTACAACAGGGCCCACCTCGGCAACAAGAAATGACACCTGTTCCAATATTTTTGATCTTGGAAAATGGTTGGGTTCAAACAAAAGGTACAATATTCTTAGCTGTTTAACTCTTAAATCAGGAAATTAAATGAACTTTATACAGTACTTATATTCAGATTTTATTTCTTGGTATGTATATCTACAAGTGTTTAACAACTTACTATATGGTACCTTTTTTTTTTTTTAAAGTGATCAAAAATACTGGAACAAGTGACTAACAGGTATGTTCTTAAGCCACTCCTTGGTGCCTTTTTGCCTTTGCAGCCTCCTGAAGACCAGCAACTGGGAAAGTCTTTTTACCAACTTGGTGCTGTTCAGCTATTTAATCTCGCCTCCACAGACTGAGTGAGAATGTGTTTCCATGTTTATAGACTCAGATTCCAAGTCAGTTATAAGCTCTTATTAATTTCTCCACTGTTCTTTGTATTTAGTAAGCTCAATAAACTACTGTAAGGTTTGTTTAGACTCTTTTAAAACCTTTCTATTTCTAAGCTATTGGTTGTTGTTAGTTAAGTAGGTTAATAAAATGTCACTTGACATTTTAGGCTGTTTTCAGGTTTGTTTGTTTTTTCCAGAAGGAAATATGTTATGATGATGATAAACGACAGCAAAGATGATTTTAGGAATGCAGAGGTAATTACCACAGAGTTGTCCCTGAAATGAAGGGTGTGTGGCAACCTTTAGCCCAGGGTGCGGTAACAGGAAGCAGGAAATAGACGTGAAACAGGAATGAATGTGCTTTCTCACTGACTGTAGCTCTTGATGTTGAGATTCCTTCACCTGAAAAGAAAGGACAAGTACATAAAATTACATAAAATGCAATGTTGAAAAAGTTTACAATACATAATTCTCTCATGTAAAGTCATACATTTAATACTGCACCTTATACCTGCATTATGGCTTTGACAACTCAAACCTTTTTTTATATTCCCAAACCAGTTGTGAAATTCATGCACTGTACCTGGAGCCGCTTATCCAGGAATTGACTGCCTCCCTTGAACCCGTAGCTGTACTCGTATGGGAAGCTCCAATCTCTGATCAGAAACATGAGTGACTGAGGAAAGCCAGGGTAGAAGAAACAAAACAATAGATTCTATTAAACCAGAGATTCAAGTAAGAATGTGTTAAACCATTTTAAATAATTCACTTAAAATGGTCAAACACCATTTGGAACAAGTTTAGATTGTACAGTATATTAGAGTATCAGAATAATTAAGAGTTTTGAACATGATGCATTACACATCTTTCAAATGAAGAGAAATTAAATAAGCAAAATAATTAATAACAAAGAGGTTTATGCCTGTACCAATTGAAAATTCCTGTTTAATATTCATACATACACTGTGTTCCAAATTATTATGCAAATTGGATGCAAGTGTCAAACATTAAATGTTTAGTTTTTAAATTAAGCTCATGGATGGTATTGCGTCTCAGGGCTCTTTGGATTACTGAAATGAATCTCAGACACCTATGTTAATTAGTTTGCCAGATGAGCCCAATTAAAGAAAAAGTACTGAAGAAGGTTGTTCCACTTTATTAATCAGGCCACAGGTTTCAAGCAATATGGGAAAGAAAAAGGATCTCTCTGCTGCAGAAAAGCGTCAAATTGGACAAGGTATGAAAACATTAGATATTTCCCGAAAACTCATCGTACTGTGAAGACATTCGTGGCTGATTCAGAGCACAGAGAGGTTCATGCAGATGAAGGTAGAATGAGGAAGGGTTCTGACCGACAAATTAATCAGATTAAGAGAGCAGCTGCTGAAATGCCATTACAAAGCAGCAAACTGGTACTGGAAGCTGCTGGTGCCTCTGGAGTCCCGCGAACTTCAGGGTGTAGAATCCTTTAGAGCCGGGGTACTCAATAGACGGACTCCGGTCCACATCCGGACCCAAATACGGTTCGATCTGGACTGACGCCAAAACAAACATGCTAATTTAATCATAATCCAAATGAGTTCTCGATGAAGTGCGCAACTGTGTTTCCGTGCGATATATCTTTGAGTCTTCAAGTGATGGGTCGTTCATGAACGATTTGTTCTTTTTGAACGAATCCTTAACATGACTCAGAAGAACGAGTCGTCTCCGAGATTGATTCGTTCATTTTCAATCATCGCAAAACCTAGGCTATGTATTGAACGGTTCTCAACAAATCGTCAAGTCTCGAGTTGTTCGGTCTTTTGTCACGTGACTCCCATAGACGCTATGCGGTGAAGTAGATTCAAAAGAACGAACGACTCATGGAGGATATAAGAGGTGAGCTGCTCATTCTGTTTATTATAATATGTCCTTAATATCCTAATGTCGTGCTCAAAGCTGGCCATTGATATAAGTTGATTTTGAAAACAGCGAATTTAAGAGTGAGTGGACAGAAAAATATGCATTCATGCTCCCCATGGGAAGCAGAAAACCAATGTGCTTAATCTCGCAATTAAAAGTGGTCACCTTCCCATCTTCTGGACAAAGATTGTTACTGCAGCAGGTGTTACTGTCCTGCAGAAAATGGCCCTTCAAATTCTCACAATGTTTTCCTCAACGTACTTCTATTAATCTGCCGTTTCAACTATGAGCATGGTGAAAAACACATATTGCAGCTCCCTCACCAATGAACATTTACATCAGTTCCTCCACCTGGTCCTCACACCTTTTACGCCCAAGTTCAAACAAATGGTGGCAAAAAGATGATGTCACCTTTCACACTAAAAGTTTTACTTTTTTTTTTTTTTAGTTCTCCATTTGAAATCGGACTAAATAGAAATTTGGTAAGTGGACCTTTCAAATGTATATTTGAGCACCCCTGCTTTAGAGGCTTGCAGTTGTGCATAAACCTACTATTCGGCCACCCTTAATCAGTGCTCACAAGCAGAAACGGTTGCAGTGGGTCCAGGCATACATGAAGACTAATTTTCAAACAGTCTTGTTTACTGATGAGTGTCGTGCAACCCTGGATGGTACAGATGAATGGAGTAGTGGATGGCCACCATGTCCCAACAAGGCTGCGACGTCAACAAGGAGGTGCCGGAGTCATGTTTTGGGCCAGAATCATGGGGAGAGAGCTGGTAGGCCCCTGTAGAGTCCCTGAAGGTGTGAAAATTACCTCTGCAAAGTATATTGACTGACCACTTTCTTCCATGGTACTAACAGAAGAACCGTGCCTTCCATAACAAAATCATCTTCATGCACGACAATGCACCATCGCATGCTGCAAAGAATATCCCTGTGTCATTGGCTGCTATGGGCATAAAAGATGAGAAACTCATGGTGTGGCCACCATACTCCCGTGACCTCAACCCCATTGAGAACCTTTGGAGAATCCTCAAAAGATCTATGAGGGGGGAGACAGTTTGATTCAAAACAGCAGCTCTGGGATATTCTGACATCCCGCAAAGAAATTCAAGCAGAAACTGTCCAAAAACTCGCAAGTTCAATGGATGCAAGAATTGTGAAGGTGATATCAAAGAAGGGGTCCTATGTTGAGATGTAACATGCCCTGTTAGGAAGTTTTTGATTGAAATAGTTTTTGATTTCAGTAAATATGACCTCCTAATGCTACAAAAGCCTTTTTTCAGTTCTTTACAACCTATAAAATGTTTTAACTCTGTTGTGCATAATAATTTGGAACAGTGCATTTTCAGTTTTTTATTTTTAAAATAGATATTATCCTTAGGAGGTTTGTTCAATAAAATTAAAATTATACCCTAATAGCTGATGACTAGAAAATTATACTGACTGTCATTTGCATTGACTAATTATGAAAATCAGAGAAAGATATAATTTGCATAATAATTTGGAACGCAGTGTATAATGTAGTTGACAGAAGTAAACATTGCAAAATAAGCACTACATTGGAAAATAAACACCCAATAACTCAAGACTGTCTGTCTTTTTCCTGCAACCTGGGTCTTACTTTAACGTTAATACAAAAATCCTTCCTTACCTGAAAAGGCTTTAAAAAGATTTCATCCATTGCCAGTCGGCCATACTCTGTAAATAGCTTCCGGGGGAAAAAAAACAATTATGTATTTTGTGCGAAATATACACTCACCATCCACTTCAAAAGGAACATTTACTGTACACTTAGCTTTCAATGCATTTATCCAACAATTCATTTATAGTGATCTCAGCGACTTTTAATAGGTCATGGCTGTTGGTGCCACATGGGTTAGTCCAAGTATTTCAGAAACTGCTTTTTACAGTTTTTCAGACAATATTCTGTATAATTTAAAGAGAATGGTGCAAAATAAACTAACTCTGAGTTAATGACATTTCTGTGGGTGGAATCCCCTTGTTAATAAGAGAGGTCAGAGGAAAATAGCCAATTGGTCTTAGTTGCCAGGAAGGAAGGAGGTACCTCATACAATTACTCTTTACAACTGTACTGAGCATCAGATTCTTGTTCATAGATGATAGAACCTGATGTGGTCTTCTATAGTTATAGACCATCCACGTCATGGTTTGATGTGCATTGAGAAGCTTTTCTGATAACTACAGTTGTAAAGAGTAATTATATTAGTAACTTATCCTTCTTGTCAGCTCGAACCAATTTGACCTTTAACTGTTGTATTTTTTTGTTTCCGCCCGTTCCTCCTTGTTTACTCGCTGTTTTTGTTTCTTGCACCATTCAGTGTAAACTCCAGAGACTGTTGTGTGTAAAACATCCCAGGACTCCTGTTTCTAAAAATCTTAAACCAGTGACAGTTAAAATACAACAACCATCGCACAATTTAAGACAAAGGGATCAAACTTTATTTATTTTCCCCCTCATGTTGATGTTCCTTGTCCTTCATATGCATGACTGTATGCATTGTGCTGCTGCCACATGACTGACTAAATAACTTCATAAATATGCAGGTGTACATGTCTTTCTATTAAAGTGTATGGTGTAAGTGGTAGGCTGATTAAATAAAATGTTAAATAAAAAAATTAATATTAATTAGATAAAAACATAAATATAAGCAAATATAAGCAATAAACCTGAATAACTATGGCTAAAATTGGACAAATGTCTTCAATCCTACTGAACTATTTGAAATAATACAGGTCCTTCTCAAAGAATTTGCATATTGTGATAAAGTTCATTATTTTCTGTAATGTACATTTAGAAACATCAAAACATTAGACTTTCATATATTTTAGATTCATTACACACAACTGAAGTAGTTCAAGCCTTTTATTGTTTTAATATTGATGATTATGGAATACAGCTCATGAAAATCCAAAATCCCCATCTCAAAAAATTAGCATATTTCATCCGACCAATAAAAGAAAAGTGTTTTTAATACAAAAAAGTCAACCTTCAGATAATTATGTTCAGTTATGCACTCAATACTTGGTCGGGAATCCTTTTGCAGATTCTTGTGTCTCTCAACTTTCTCTTCACAATATCCCACAGATTCTCTATGGGGTTCAGGTCAGGAGAGTTGGCAGGCCAATTGAGCACAGTAATACCATGGTCAGTAAACCATTTACCAGTGGTTTTGGCACTGTGAGCAGGTGCCAGGTCGTGCTGAAAAATGAAATCTTCATCTCCATAAAGCTTTTCAGCAGATGGAAGCATGAAGTGCTCCAAAATCTCCTGATAGCTAGCTGCATTGACCCTGCCCTTGATAAAACACAGTGGACCAACACCAGCAGCTGACATGGCACCCCAGACCATCACTGACTGCGGGTACTTGACACTGGACTTCAGGCATTTTGGCATTTCCCTCTCCCCAGTCTTCCTCCAGACTCTGGCACCTTGATTTCCGAATGACATGCAAAATTTGCAACCTGTAGCCCATTTCCTGCACACGCCTGTACACGGTGGCTCTGGATGTTTCTACTCCAGACTCAGTCCACTGCTTCCGCAGGTCCCCCAAGGTCTGGAATCGGTCCTTCTCCACAATCTTCCACAGGGCCGGTCACCTCTTCTCGTTGTGCAGCGTTTTCTGCCACACTTTTCCCTTCCCACAGACTTCCCACTGAGGTGCCTTGATACAGCACTCTGGGAACAGCCTATTCGTTCAGAAATTTCTTTGTGTGTCTTACCCTCTTGCTTGAGGGTGTCAATGATGGCCTTCTGGACAGCAGTCAGGTCGGCAGTCTTACCCATGATTGCGGTTTTGAGTAATGAACCAGGCTGGGAGTTTTTAAAAGCCTCAGGAATCTTTTGCAGGTGTTTAGAGTTACAGTAATTTAATGATTCAGATGATTAGGTTAATAGCTCGTTTAGGGAACCTTTTCATGATATGCTAATTTTTTGAGATAGGGATTTTGGGTTTTCATGAGCTGTATGCCACAATCATCAATATTAAAACAATAAAAGGCTTGAACTACTTCAGTTGTGTGTAATGAATCTAAAATATATGAAAGTCTAATGTTTATCAGTACATTACAGAAAACAATGAACTTTAACACAATATGCTAATTCTTTGAGAAGGACCTGTAGTACACAGAAAATAATACTTGTGCAAACACTAATACAAACAAAACTCACCTGAAGCTGCTGCAGGTCATCTTCTTGGATATTCTGTGAAAGGTTGTATATCTGCAAAACAACCATTTATATATAAAACCATAACTATGAACACTAAGGAACAATCACTTGGGTTTTAATAAGGAATATGTGGGACTGTATGTACAGTATTTATGGCTGCACCTGCACTGAGCTGGTCATGGTGCTGAGGGCGAAGATGGTAGCACAGTCCTTCACTGTGGACTGGCTGTCGAATGCTCCCTGCGTGTCCATAAGCAACACTGCCACCTTGAGGATAGAAGTGTTGATGAACTGTGTTCCTGCTTACACTAAGAGTAAGTTTAAGTGCTACATAAAAGCAGAGTGAAAAACTTCCAGCTAGATAAATGGAGTATAAAATCATATAAATATTTGTTATATTAGATTCAAAGCAGCAAATGCTGAAATCAGCGCTAACACAAAACAAATTTTGTGTGAAAAAAAATCTGAGATGCATCTTTAAAGATAATCTAAAAGTAAATTACAAACTACAAACTACAGAAGTCTGACTCATTATGTTTCCTACATATGCTCAGTAAACATGCAGATATTTTAATACTGGTGACTCTGTACCTCTTTTCCATCAGTTTTCCTCACAGTGAAAACTTCACTCCACAGCTGGATGCCTGTGGTCTCAGGCTCTGAGCCGCCTCTCCAAGAGAATCCTGCGAGGGGCTGGTCCTCCCGACCAAGCCAGTCCTGCTCAGGCTAATAGAGCAGAAACAGAAAAGCAAAGATAAAAAGGAACATTTAATGTGAATACAATAGAATACAATCCTGGAATAGCTCCTGTATATTATAGTCTTTTCCTAACCTCCAACAGGCTTTACGTATCTACATTACATTTAGGCATTTGGCAGACGCTCTTATCCAGAGCGACTTACGAAAAGTGCTTTAAAGTTTACATCACTGGATATGTACTTACACTGGGTTAACTACGTTAATAACTAAATGCCATTAGTCCAACACAACTGGGATCTTTATCTACTCAGCTAATTACTATATTTTGTTTCTGGAAGAACAAAATATCGTAAGTAGTAAATATATTTTATTTTCTTCTTTTATATTTCCATATTATTATATTGATATTTGTTCTTATTTGTACAGTATATTTTATTTTACTTTGTACAGTATATTTACTAGTTAATTTAATTTTCTACTGTATTTCTTTTATTACAGTATATTTTACTTGTACAGTATATTTTACTAGTTAATTATATTTCCAACGTATTTCTTTTATTCATATTTATCTTTTATGTTTCACTGGCAGACGTGTAAACATTTCACTACATATCGTACTGTGTATGACTGTGTACGTACTACGTGACAAAAATAAA
Organism: Channallabes apus; assembly: GCA_030522415.1. Taxonomy (NCBI): domain Eukaryota; kingdom Metazoa; phylum Chordata; class Actinopteri; order Siluriformes; family Clariidae; genus Channallabes; species Channallabes apus. The sequence continues at coordinate 25,197,454 of CM060113.1, forward strand.
ATTTGAACTCTATGTGTACTCTTTTCCACCACTGCCCATGTGAACTACAACTATGAAGCAATATAATGGTCTATAATGCAGTATGGGATCTTTTTTTGAGGAGTATAGTCATAAGAGTCTGTTAGAACTGTCAAGATTTATGAAATGTTAAATAACACCATTCTAATCTAGTTTTGTCAGACTATTCACAATGCTGTAAAACACCAATGTTAAATACATGTCTGGTGTAAGCTTATAATATTTAGTTACACTTACACCAGGTTTAACCCACACTACATTATTTAAAATATTTTTATTTGTTCGCAGAAACAACACTATCTTGTGTAACTTTGAATCACACTTTTGACTTATAAACAGTAGGACCCATCACAGACAAACTGTTTTATAACAAATTGCCTAAAAGGTCAGTCACTTAGTCAGTCTAAAAAGAATTAGAAAAAATTCATCAGATAAAAAGTCTCCTGTATTCTGTCAACGATAAATGTACAAAAAGGTGCATTTGAATTACAGCAAAGATTTTGTATTGAATGCATTTGTATAGCAATGGGCATAGACAGTGCATACTGCTTCCCTAAAGAGGCAATATTTATCACAATGTTATGCCAGCTTATCCAGAGTAGACATGTTTTTCCAGTGACTAAATCAGCCTTTATCCCTGATAAGCCTTGTACTTTCACTCTCATCAGCGTATTACTGAATCAACAGGTACATTCATAGCCTAAGGCTAAAGCACTGGGCTCTGTGCCAATCAGTGCACCTAAGGTCCTCCTCCAAGTACTATCTTGGTGATGCCATCAAGATGCAGCCTTATTATGTGCAAACCCAGAACTCGGCAAGAATTTAAAAGTGAGTGTTTCTGTTGTAGGTTATCTAGTGACCAGACATCCATGACACACTATTTTTCACCCTATACAGTGGTGTGAAAAACTATTTGCCCCCCTCCTGATTTCTTATTCTTTTGCATGTTTGTCACACAAAATGTTTCTGATCATCAAACACATTTAACTATTAGTCAAAGATAACACAAGTAAACACAAAATGCAGTTTTTAAATGAGGGGTTTTATTATTTAGGGAGAAAAAAAATCCAAACCTACGTGGCCCTGTGTGAAAAAGTAATTGCCCCCTGAACCTAATAACTGGTTGGGCCACCCTTAGCAGCAATAACTGAAATCAAGCGTTTGCGATAACTTGCAACGAGTCTTTTACAGCGCTCTGGAGGAATTTTGGCCCACTCATCTTTGCAGAATTGTTGTAATTCAGCTTTATTTGAGGGTTTTCTAGCATGAACCGCCTTTTTAAGGTCATGCCACAACATCTCAATAGGATTCAGGTCAGGACTTTGACTAGGCCACTCCAAAGTCTTCATTTTGTTTTTCTTCAGCCATTCAGAGGTGGATTTGCTGGTGTGTTTTGGGTCATTGTCCTGCTGCAGCACCCAAGATCGCTTCAGCTTGAGTTGACGAACAGATGGCCGGACATTCTCCTTCAGGATTTTTTGGTAGACAGTAGAATTCATGGTTCCATCTATCACAGCAAGCCTTCCAGGTCCTGAAGCAGCAAAACAACCCCAGACCATCACACTACCACCACCATATTTTACTGTTGGTATGATGTTCTTTTTCTGAAATGCTGTGTTACTTTTACGCCAGATGTAATGGGACACGCACCTTCCAAAAAGTTCAACTTTTGTCTCGTCGGTCCACAAGGTAGTTTCCCAAAAGTCTTGGCAATCATTGAGATGTTTTTTAGCAAAATTGAGACGAGTCTTAATGTTCTTTTTGCTTAAAAGTGGTTTGCGCCTTGGAAATCTGCCACGCAGGCCGTTTTTGCCCAGTCTCTTTCTTATGGTGGAGTCGTGAACACTGACCTTAATTGAGGCAAGTGAGGCCTGCAGTTCTTTAGATGTTGTCCTGGGGTCTTTTGTGGCCTCTCGGATGAGTTGTCTCTGCGCTCTTGGGGTAATTTTGGTCGGCCGGCCACTCCTGGGAAGGTTCACCACTGTTCCATGTTTTTGCCATTTGTGGATAATGGCTCTAACTGTGGTTCACTAGAGTCCCAAAGCTTTAGAAATGGCTTTATAACCTTTACCAGACTGATAGATCTCAATTACTTTTGTTCTCATTTGTTCCTGAATTTCTTTGGATCTTGGCATGATGTCTAGCTTTTGAGGTGCTTTTGGTCTACTTCTCTGTGTCAGGTAGCTCCTATTTAAGTGATTTCTTGATTGAAACAGGTGTGGCAGTAATCAGGCCTGGGGGTGACTACAGAAATTGAACTCAGGTGTAATACCACAGTTAATTTATTTTTTAACAAGGGGGGCAATCACTTTTTCACACAGGGCCATGTAGATTTGGATTTTTTTTCTCCCTTAATAACGTAAACATTCATTTAAAAACTGCATTCTGTGTTCAATTATGTTATCTTTGACTAATAGTTAACGGTTTTTGATGAGCAGAAACATTTAAGTGTGACAAACATGCAAAAGAATAAGAAATCAGGAAGGGGGCAAATAGTTTTTCACACCACTGTAATTACTAACATACTGCTTTCATTTAGCTTAGAAAGCTATGCTGAATAGCAAAGAAATGTACTGCAGGGTGGGTAACAGTTATACAGAAATATACTTTTAGATTAAACTGAATTTAATCATTTAGAAGATCTGTATCCTTTCTTTTATAGCAGTAAGTGTAACTGTAAGTGTAAGTAACTGATAAAGAGAATGATATTCTAGTTAGTTCTTTTAGTAGTTTTTTTTTTTAATCCAACAACTTGCAGTTTCAATCATGCTCATAAGGTAAAAAAACATTAGTGCTTGGGAATGAAGTTTCTTACCTGGAGCTATTATTACCTGGAGCAAACAGTGTATAGCCATACACTAGCCTCTGCCTGTTTCTGAGGGATATTAGCCCATTCCTATGGTTCTTGGTATGATTCTTGGGTTTGCACGTTTCAACTGCTTTCTTCAAATACCGATTGAATTCCGATTGGATTCAAGTCAGGCAAATTTGATGGTCACTCTTAACACTTCCAGAACTTCACCTGAAACCAAGTATGTTTGGAATCATTGTCCTGTTGGAAGTTCCAATGATGCAGAAGTTTCAGCTTCCTCACAAATGGCATGATGTTTTCTTCAAGGATTTCCTTGATTGAATCCATCTTGCTCTCTACATGCTGTGGGTTTCACGTGCCAGAGGAAGCAAAGAAGCCTCAGAGCATCACCAAGCCACTGCCATGCTTCACAGTATGTAGGGTGCACTGTTCTGCATTTGCTTCATTCTTTTCCCTGAAAATATCCTGCTGTTTCATAAGCCTAAAAAATTTATGTTTTTGTTTAATCAGCCCATAGATTTCACTTCTGTGTCTTTTTTAGTATATTGGAGCTGATTTTTCTTGTGTTTTAGGGTCAGTAGCATGATATGTTTTGGGGTGTGGGCATGGAAACCTTTAGTGTTCAGTAAGCACCCTATAGAGCAGAGTGAAACTTCAGTATCTGCTGCCATTATATCTTTCCGTGGGCAGTCAAATGAGTGTTTTTAAACACTTGCCTTCTGGGAGCAGCAGGTGACAACTTCCTCTTTCTGCCACGTCCACATAGTGTAGCCACTGTTCCAACTTTTAACTTACAAACTAGATTCTGACTACATTTCTAGAAACATCTATATAGGGTTCTCTAGGGTACGTTCCCTTAGAACATCTAGACTTAGCCAAGACATGCAGTCAAACATCTCCATTGACAAATCTTTAGAATGTCCAGGTATTTTATGTGTTCTAAATCAAGAACACCTGGTGCATCAAATGTGCTTGGTACAACAACTGATTTCATTTAAACTGATTTAATTCAGAGGGTTAAATAAGTCTAAAGCGGAAATAGTCATTTGGAGAAATGATAACAGAATTTATATTGATATTGATAATACTTCCTGGCCAAAAATGTCATCAAGCAAAGAAAACAACTAAGTTGATTCCTGAAATTACTGGAATTTGGTTAAGAACAGTCCGACGCCTTATTAAAACCTGGGAGGACTGTGAAAGAAATGTGGTTGGAAAAACAAATAACTGAGGGAGATCACTTAAATACTTGATTTTAAATGTGATTTCTACTCTGAATTTTTATGTTGCAACTTCATGTTTAATAGCAAATCTATTCAATGACAAAGGTTGGGACTAAAATGTTGTGCGGCTAACAGCAAAACACTTGTTAGAGAAGCTGGTGGGGTAAAAAGGAGTACAAATATTGAACTTGGGAGCAAGAGAAAAAGTTCATGTGGTCTGGTGAGTCTAGATTTCCTGTATGCCAGAGCAATGGGTGGGTCAAGAGAAGAAGGAAAGCACATGAAGTGATGCACCCATCCACGCATAGTGGCTACTGTATAAGGCCCCGAAGGCAGTGTTATAATCTGGGGTTGCTTCAGTTAGTGCTTCACATGTTATGTGGCAGCATGTATGAATGACCAGGTTACCCCATCAATTGATTTTTTTTTCTTTGCCTAGGCAGTGTGCATCACCCAGCTCTAATTTGCACACAGGATTACCTGACCTCACCTACTCCAAAATTTGTGTCTAATCTTATACATTCTGAAGACTCTCAAATGAAAAGACCTGCATCATTCACTCTTCTTCACAAAATGTACAATACTGCTATTATAAATAACAGTAAGACAACACTCAGAATTTATGTTAAAAATCTTATAATGTTGTAAAATAAGGTTATTTTTAAAATCACTCAATGGTTAAGATTCTCTTCAACTAATCAGAGAAATCCTAGCATTGAGTGAAACTACTGGGCTTGTTCGTTGATGGCCTTTAACCCAAAAATGCTCTAATGGTGTCTTACAAATCCTGACTCTGCACTTTGATAGCATTCCTGGGCTTAAGAAATACATGTTTTTAAACATGCAGCCAGAGCAACATATAGCACGATTCCAGAGCAACCCACAATCATTGAACTGACAAAATTGGACCAGCCCAATGTTTTAAAATTATGCATTGTTTAAAGTAGGTAGTTGTGAAACTGTGGTCAGTCATGCCATTTCAGTCAAATTGCCTCCTACTTTGAATAAGGTGGATCTTGGACAGAACGCTTAGTGACAGAACCTTCCAGATTTTAGAGAACAGGAGCGGCTTAAAAAAACAGGGCATCTCCATCTTTATCAGTGTTTAATACTCGAGTTCAGAGCTTTTTTTTTTAACAAACTTAGTGTTGGAGGGAAAAAAAACATCATTTATACTATAGCAGTGCGGAGTTCTCATATCTGATATATCGTTTCTGAAATCACAAACACTGTGCATGTTCAAGTATTCTTATCATTTCCAGAGTAGCAACCAACACAGTGATTATATGGCAGATGCTCAACTTACAGATTACAACAGCTCTTACCTATTATTTATAAGTATATGATCAATATGTTCCTTTTCCCCTTCATATTGTAATTTCGTATTTACAAAATCAAAAAGCAATTTATTGATTAACATTTTTTATTGAAGTATATCCAGCTGTCGGAGCCATGCTACAGTATTATTTAAAAATTCAAGAATAGGATAAGTTTTTAACACACTTATTATACATCACCTATTTGCAGACAGACAACATAATATAAGGGTGTGTTCACGCTTGAAATGTTTCGTTCAATTGAAACAAAGTCTGGTGAGGTTGTCCTGTTAGTGCAGTTCACTTGAACAAGTGTGAACGCTGCCATACGAACCACGGTGCGTACCAAGCAAGCAAATCGAGACCATTTGAAGACGTGGGTCTCAAGCTGTTTCCTAACAAATTTTGCAGATATGTAAATGAAGCAAGTCTGAAGCATGTACAGTATGCCGATGTAAATGAAGCATGTATATGATGCCGATGACTGCAAAACTTTCACTGGTGAACTGGATAGGCATGAAGTGAAAATAACCCCTAGCTACATCACGCATGTTTGTTAGCATAGCACTGGACAAGTTTTGAAAGCTGGCAAGATTATTTTTAAAAAATGTAAAAATAGATTCATACATTTAACATAGCCAAATTCATGAGATTTCAGGTGGTATAGATACCAACATACATAATCGATATGCCTTCTCTTGTTTCTTTTGGTCAAATGTTGAAAATGCCAGTGCAAATGCTAAAAGAACCAGGACTTTATACGAGCGAACCAATACCAATGTATCATTTTATGCTTTGGTCCAAACCATAAAAGCCGAAATAAAATTTGAACGCACACTAAATCTAATAGTAAATAGAAAGTTGTATTGTTATTTAACAAAGTAAAGTACCATTGATAAAATCATTCAAAAGGTGATTTTCTATTAGGGGACGTTTTTTTCAATATTTAAGGAGGGATGTTTGGGTTTTCATACGTTTTCAGAACTGAGAATTTTGCACTTTCAGGTTTCTCCTGTTTTTCCCTTTTATTAATGTCATGAGAGGAAGAGGGTAAAAAAGACAGGCTGATTAAGAAAAGTCCCTACAGCTGCTACAAACAAAATGTTCCATTAACTGTAACTGTGATGATTGTTAATAAATTGAAATAGTAAATACAAAAAAAAAAATAATTGACAAATTTATGTGCTATGAAAATAATATAAAACTTTGGGGCATGTTGTTACAAGAAAATATTTAGCTTTAGGGAATATGGCGCCCCACCACCCTAGCATGATTCATTTTCCTACAACAGCACTCCACCTCATGTTTTACTACTTATTTCCACGGCTGCATTTCTTAAGTAATCCATCATACAGGTAACAGTGACTTGTACAGTACATATGTAGGTGTAAGTGACTGACCTTTCTGTGCATGTATCGAAGCATGAAATCCAAGAGAAAACTCTTTCCCTTGCGAAAAGCACCAGCAACTGACAGCACTACCACTTCCATATCTCGGACCTTGGGTGCCAAGAGTACTCGTTCTAGTGCTTTCGTGTCCAAATCAAAAGAGTGATCCTCCTTATTGACGGTCACTATTTGGACCGCTCCAGGTTCAGCGGGCATCTTTGGTTCTTGGCTGGGGATAACATGCACACATAGTGTTAGTAACTTCGATATTTCTGACTTCATTCATGAAGTCCAAGTGCTTAAATGCTGTCACAAACCCGGAGATTTCTAGGACGCATCACTTGAGACAACAAACGGTCTGTTGTTGTTGTTTTTCGAAATGTATAACTTTTCTCAGAGGTGTTAAACGCATGCTTCGCTTCACTTCACTCAGAGATCTACATCCTTGTGAATAAAAGCCTTTGTTTTTGCCATCTTCACCACCTTCGCCTGTAGGCAAATAGGTCCAGTCCCAAGTCTCATGCAAGCAACTGCCAAAAAAGGACTAAAATGCAGCTGAATCACTGCATATCTGCATCTGTCAGAGGAGCTTGACTGCTTCGTGTCTTTTACTACTAGAAATGCAGACCAACCAGCAGCACCAGCAGTTTACTAAGTCTATCTACGTCTGTAGAATTCCCTAAAACAGAACTGCACTAGTGGATTAAGGTGTGGTTAGCCTGTATAAAAACACAAGTGTCAACATGCCACACATTTCTCTCAGCTGAGTCTGTGGTTGTTGGATGAGATAAAACAAAAAACATTTAATAAGGAAAAAGGGCTTTCCAGCACAATCAATCACATCTTGTTAGATTTGTATCATCATCATCAAACAAACGTTGTTGTAAAAAAAATTCACACATCCTCACGAGTTTAACTAACATGTTTAGGCGTGTCAGTGATCCCGAAGTACGCCAGATTACATACACAAAGATCTCTCCAGGCTGAGTGTGTTTCACAGTGAAGCTGCACGACCTCAGGACTGTCTAAACTGAAAGATGCGACGTGTCAGGTTTGCTGAGGCTTAAGATAGTTTACGGAAAGTCTAAAAGCTATAGCGGTGGTTAAAGCTTGTTAATACTTTTGCCACAAGAAAAGTAGTTTTGCTAACACTAGCACAAATCCTCGAATGAACAAGACACAAAGTAACAAAGACGTTGTTAGTTTTTTGGGGATAAAATGGACATTCACAAAAACAAACTATGTGGCGTAACTTACACTGTATACAAAAATACTAAAGGAACAACATTAAGACTAAAATAACATTTCATCATTATTGATTCGCTGCAAACTCGTTTAACAAGAAAAGCCAAACCCTCGGGAACTACGCTTAGAAGTAACTCAGCGCTACAAAGTTTTGACCTACCTTACCTTTACTTCTGTCAAGGTATTATTATTATTTTTTTTTACCAGCTTCAGTTTAAAAACACTGGAGTTTACTGTAGTCTGGAAATAATTAGGCAACTTTTCCCAACGCCAAAGCTGAAGCGCCCACACCGCGGTGCTAGACGGGAGTTGTAGTTCAGCTGTAAAGGCTCTGCCCTCGGTGTCAGGCCACTGCTCAACGCGCCACGGAGCGGAAATGACGAAAAACAAAAAACTACAGCTCCCAGAATGCACTTCAACAACATACACTATAGTATACGCCCTGACGCGCATGAAGGACGTAGTCTGTTTGTACTTGTCTCACCTTTATTTTACTTGTGAAATGGTACAAGCATTTTGGCGGTATATAATAATTATATTTTTTATTTGATTACAATTTTACATTAAATGACACAGTTATCTTTTTCCGTCACAGTAATAAAACATTTGAGTACATTGTCAACTTCTATGTTGTAATGGCTAAATTCTACATTCATAAATGTAAATTTTCTAAATAAACTCCTAAACTATCACCTTTCCTCTGTGAAATACAAAACCTCTTGAACTTTTTAATCTAACAGAAAAATCTACTCTGCTATTGCCACTTGACATTCCAATTTAGTCGATGGAACACTGTGAATCTTTTTCTTTCTTTCTATATTAGTGTTTTGTGCTATTTACTTTATTTGACCCCCCAAATTTATTTGTGAATTTTTTAGAAAATATGCGTGAACCAAGCTACAGCCATTGCCAAAAGTTTTGAGAATGACACAAATATTGATTTTCACAAACTCTGCTGCTTCAGTGTTTTTAGATTGTTTAGTTACTATGGTATACTGAAGTATAATTACTGTACAAGCATTTCACAAGTGTCAAAGGTTTTTACTAACAATTATATTACATTTATGCAAATAATTGATATTTGCAGTATTAACCTATTTTTTTCAAGAGCTCTGCAATTCGCCCTGGCATGCTGTCACTTAAGTTCTAGGCCACATCCTGACTGATGGATAATCAATGCTTGCATAATCAATGCATGCAGTCAGAATTTGCGGGTTTTTGTGACAGCATGCCAGGGCAGAGGTCTTGAAAAAAAAAAAGGGGGGCGAAATGGAAAATATTGACACGTTGCATAAACTTAATGTAATTGACAAAAAAAAACTTTGACAATTTTGAAATGCTTGTAATTATACTTCATTATACCATAGTAATATCTGACAAAACGATCTAAAAACACTAATGCAGCAGCCTTTATGAAAATTTATGTTTGTGTCATTCTCAAAACTTTTGGCAATGGTTGGAGACCAATGACATATTTAATATATTTAAATAAATAAATAAATAAATAAAAGAGTAATCACTGCAGAGGTTTATTGCTAAGTGCATTACATATAATCAAAAGCTGGAGCCATTTTGGTTCAAGCTGCTAATCACATCACTAAACAGATTAAACAAATTAATAGAACAAAATAGAATAAAATGACATAATTACATTTTAGAACAGGTTGATATTACAGTGTTAGAAATCAACAAAGCATAACATTATTAAAACATTATTAAACATTATGCTTTGGATGCACATCCTTTTCAAAAGGCTTAGTTACTGGCAGTTTTTCCTTTAATATCACTATATCATTATAAACCATAAGATATCATTTATACCACTGGAAAACAAGAAGGTTAATTCTTATATGTACTTTCAATTGTTGAAATATACTGATTTGTTAATTTATTAGGTACAATAAGTGTGTAAGTGCAGTTATACAGTAACTCATGTCAACACGAACCAAGCAGTTTTTTAGTTGCAGTATATCGCATTCATTAATTGAGCAAGGACTATTTAGGATCAGATGTTATCTAGACATCTTTTAGTACAGCAGTTGTTCTGGTATGACTGCTGAAAGTGTCTTGTGGTGATATTTTTTTTCACTGCTCCAGTACCTGTACACCTATTTAAAGGCCTGTATGATAGGGGTACCTACCAAAGAGTTTAGTGAAGATGTACCTAATTAACCTGAAACCTAGTGGATATATTAATAAACTATGTCTTCAAAGTGCTGTCTGATAAATGTACTGTATTTATCAACCGCAATATTGTTTTGTTTCAACAGTGGTTTGTGCTTTAAATTCTAAATCTTGAATTTCAGACACCAACTGTACAGCATACTTTAAGACCATTGGCATACTACAGTGAGACAGGTATACTACAGAGACCTCTTGAATGTCAGGAATGACAGGTGTTTTTGTTTTTGCACTTACATTGTACAAAACTGCACTGCACGAAAGCTGTACATAAACAGCTCCTGCTACAATCTCTTTTCATCCCTGAAAATGTACAGTACATGTTGTCTACACAAACTGTATGGCCTTATCCAAGAATTTCTAACAGAGTATCAGTGGTTTCCTCCTGCTAAGTCGAGCAGCGATCCTGCAGCTTCTTGTGCCTCTGCATCAAGCTGGAGAATCTCAACTGTCCCCAGGTCCAAGTCATTGTTCCCAGGCAGGACCAGATACTGGTATTGTTCACACTGGTAATAGTGGAATTCGATGTAGCCACTGTCTGCCAGTGGGTCTTTCTCTGACTCTGATTCTTCTGTAAACTCTACAGACTGTATGGCCACTAGCTCCTCATGCTCAGGGATCAAAGAGCATGGTGTGTCTGAGGACAGAGATGGGCTATTTGAGTCCAAGTCTGTGACACAGAACAGAATAGGTGATTTAAACATGGCAACAAAAAAAAATCTACAAGCTTTCCAATGTATTATACAGTGTATACTCATTTTAATTTTTTCATCAGTATGATAAACTCAAGCTTGGATTAAGATATCTTCCTATCAAAAGTTATACTCCAAACTGTAACAGCCTATTATTTCCATTAAGTCTAGCCAAAAGGAGAATGTAAACACAGACACAGGCTTAAAAATCTCTTTTTATACAGCCTGTGCTAAAAAGACAACTGTAAAGAGTCCTATAGGTTGCCAGGGTAATTTCAGGTTGTCATGACAACCACATACAAAAAAACGCAAATCTTTGCAAGAAGTAGAAAACTGTATTGCATATATGGGAAACATTTTACCATTTCAAAATTTTACCTAATAGTTTTACTTTGTTTTGTCATTTTAATACTTTTTTATTATTATATTATTTAGGTTATATACAGTATCTGTTCACCTGAAATTGCCGTAGTGTCACACATAGCAGTCCGGCCAGGATCAGATGCCTCCAACCTGTAAAAAATAAATAAATAAAATAATAATAATAATAATAATAATAATAATAATAATAACAGTGGTATAGCACAATCCACTAAATATTTATTTAATAATTTTGTAAAACTAACCCAAAAATATAAACTTAATATAAACATTATTTCACATGCAGTATCAAATGATTTGTGATTTGTCACAGTAAAAAAAATATTCATATACTCACAGAACAGGATTATTCAGCAAATTGCTGTTGGTGCTGTGGCAGTAATGGGTTTTCTTAAGCACCTCTAAAAGAGCTGGCCGATATTCTGGGCAAATGCACCACAGTGACCCCTTTCCAATGGACTGTGATTAAAAGCACAGATTTTTTGTTAATATACTTACTGTAGGTACTGAGTCTCACCATGAGCACAACATCCACATTTTGTGAAGAAATTTTAAAGTGAGGGAGAGAGACACACTTGACTTCTGTCTCTCTGCATCCTACGAAAGCTCTTGCTTAAGGAAAGGTTGTGTCGCACTGAATTTCTCCAGCCTCTCGGGGCTGTCCTGTAGTAGGGGAAATTGTTGACTATCCACTCGTAGATCGCTCTTACAGGAAGCCTTTTCTCTGGCGAGTCTTCGATGGCCATGAAGATGAGACTGCTGAAAGAGTATGGAGGTTTACCCAGGGAAGAGGATAGATTTGAGATAAGGGGTGGTTCAAATTGAGGCAGTTGGGGCATTTTAGACAGAGGCAGGAGATTTTTCTGATGCAGCCAGTTGAGGCAAGTCAAGTCATCCTGATCTGATGGAGTTGATGGAGTTAGGCAGTGTGACTTAAGCCTTCCTGAAGACTGAAGGAGATGAAAGGGAGGTGGAGAAGGAGAGAGTGGAAGAGAGGCAGGTAATGTTGCAGAGGGCTGAGGAAGAGATGGAGAAAGGGAAAGTGCTTTAGCGGGGTTTGTGGGGGAATAGATAGAAGAAAGGGATGGCAGTGTGGGTGTGTGGTTCTCCATCTGACTCCCAGCTCCAGGGCACATTCAGTTAGTGTTCTGTAAGTAAACAAAAAAAAAACAAGCCATTAAACAAATGCAAAGATGCAGATGAAGTAACAATGTGAATTATGAATAAGGTTTTAATACTGCACTTTTTAAACAAAGGACATCCATAAAACATTAATTTCCCATATGTATAGAGACTTTTACAACACCTAGTAGACTGCACTGGACAGTATGGGTCTTAAAAAGTTGTTGAATTTTATAGAATGTGTGAGTAATCTTTGTTAAAAGAGTCACAAAAGTAAAAAGGCTGGCTGTCCTGTACAAACTATTCTTTTGGTACAAGTTGGTCTACAAGTTGGTAAATAATTGAGCAAACTAGTAAGCCAAGAAAGTCAGTCTCTCTTTCTCTCTCTCTCTCTTTCACACACACACACACTTCCAAGTGCAGTCTACTGGAGAGAAATGCAGAGGAGGAGAGAGAAGAGTCATAATATTACAAATAATAAATGAATTAATAAAAAAAATATATATATATATGTATATATCAAGGAATAAATATTTTAACGCCTCTATTACAACACCTAACAGCTAGTAAAAAGAGTGAAAGCACATGGCCCATGTAGTTTACCTGACAAAATGGCGTTAGAATATTAAGTTACGGTGCGAACAATTATGCACTCATGAGCCATTCATGTGAGAATAAATAACCACAGGCAGGAGAAACTTACCACACGGACTAACTTTCACTGTGGATTACACATACAGGACTACTCTGCTTCTAGTCGTCAAACGTTTATTTGAGAAAAGTGGACATTTTGCTCAAAATTATCGAAACGCTCAACCAGTCATAAAAAATATCCCCTTACCGTCCTGTCCGCGTTCTCTCCTTTCCCACGTTTCCTAGGAAACCAAAAAGACGCTTTGCAGCCCGTGCGCCTCGAGCGCGCGATCATCCTTAAAGGAACACACGGCTTTTTTTTTTTTTTTTTAGCAAGAGTAGACTTAAGACCATCTTTCATATCGCAGACAAAGGCGAAATAGTACTGTTCTAAACAGCTATTTTTTGTTTTTTAATTGCAACTATGCAATCTGCATACGTACTTTCTCGGGTAAAAAAAGGATAGCGATACCGGATTCTACCTTCTCTTCAGGTCACTGGGGTGAAATGATATGAGATATACTGTAGCCTTCTTATATATTTTACGTGGAAAGATGTGTGCATTTTATCGTGTAAAATATAGGCACGCAAGGTTTAAAAGATTGACAAGTAATGTACCATCACAGAACCAAAGTTTGGTGTGGGTGGTTAGTGATAGAGTTTAATCAGTGACTGGAAAAGCAGTGTAGTGTGCATTCGATTTTTTTATGCAGTACCCTCCTTAAAAACGTGTACTACATCACTACACAATATGATAAAACACATACACTGGCTTTTTCATCAAGGGTTTGGTTTTTCTCATGCATGTGCTTTTCATGTTTTTTGCTATACCTTATCCTGTCTGTTCAGTTTTGTCTGCCTTACACTACGCTATACATAAATGGAACATAATGGAAAGTGGGTAGGACATCTGCTAATCAGATATAATTTGGGTGCCGATCATTCTCGGAATATCAAGGGCAGATATGCATTTCATTGGGTCTTGTAAATACAGTGGTTTGCAAAAGTATTCGGCCCCCTTGAACTTTTCCACATTTTGTCACATTACATCGATTGGATTTAGATCTGGACCTTGACTGGGCCATTCTAACACATGGATATGTTTTGTTTTAAACCATTCCATTGTTGCCCTGGCTTTATGTTTAGGGTCGTTGTCCTGCTGGAAGGTGAACCTCCGCCCCAGTCTCTAGTCTTCTGCAGACTCCAAGAGGTTTTCTTCCAAGATTGCCCTGTATTTGGCTCCATCCATCTTCCCATCAATTCTGACCAGCTTCCCTGTCCCTGCTGAAGAGAAGCACCCCCAGAGCATTATGCTGCCACCACCATATTTGGCAGTGGGGATCGTGTGTTCAGAGTGATGTGCAGTGTTAGTTTTCCGCCACACATAGCGTTTTGCATTTTGGCCAAAAAGTTCCATTTTGGTCTCATCTGACCAGAGCACCTTCTTCCACATGTTTGCTGTGTAAACGGGACTTCTTATGGTTTTCTGTTAACAATGGCTTTCTTCGTGCCACTCTTCCATAAAGGCCAACTTTATAGTTGTCCTATGGACAGATTCCCCCACCTGAGCTGTAGATCTCTGCAGCTCGTCCAGAGTCACCATGGGCCTCTTGGCTGCATTTCTGATCAGCGCTCTCCTTGTTTGGCCTGTGAGTTTAGGTGGACGGCCTTGTCTTGGTAGGTTTACAGTTGTGCCATACTCCTTCCATTTCTGAATGATTGCTTGAACAGTGCTCCATGGGATGTTCAAGGCTTTGGAAATCTTTTTGTAGTCTAAGCCTGCTTTAAATTTCTCAATAACTTTATCCCTGACCTGTCTGGTGGGTTCTTTGGACTTCATGGTGTTGTTGCTCCCAATATTCTCTTAGACAACTTCTGACGCCGTCACAGAGCAGCTGTATTTGTACTGATATTAGATTACACACAGGTGCACTCTGTTTAGTCATTAGCACTCATCAGGCAATGTCGATGGGCAACTGACTGCACTCAGACCAAAGGGGGCTGAAAAATTACGCACACCCCACTTTTCAGTTATTTATTTGTAAAAAAATGTTTGGAATCATGTATGATTTTCGTTCCACTTCTTATGCGTACACCACTTTGTATTGGTCTTTCACGTGGAATTCCCTTAAAATTGATTTACGTTTGTGGCTGTAATGTGACAAAATGTGGAAGAGTTCAAGGGGGCCAAATACTTTTGCAAGCCACTGTAGTTCATAAGAAACATCATAACATTACACTTTGTCAGTGGGGTAGAATGCGGTTACATTCTGTAGTTATACACCTACAAAGTTCATCCTAAACGTAGTTGGACTGTGAGGTCAATATATTTAACATTGTATTATTATTATTAGCACTGTCGTCTTGCACCTCCCGGATCTGGGTTCAATTCCTACCTTGAGGTCTGAGTGCATGGTGATGCATGTTCTCTCCGTACTTGGTGAGTTTCTCTGTTTCCTCCAAAAATCCAAAGACTAAAATCTGAAGACACCTGGCCTTGAGAAACTGGCTTTTGAGTCAGAAGGGGCTCAAAATAGATTTTTTGCTCGTAAGTGACCGAGACATTTCATAACAGACTAAACAGCACAGATGACAGAGAATCTGAGCTTTTTCATTCTGATTTGGCCTACCTACATAAGGGGTCATCAATCAGATACAGGTCTGATTTTTTATTTTTTGCAAAAGCTAAATCGGAATTCATGCAACTTTTAAATCAATCCAACATGACATTTATGATAATTTTGCTACACAAACAAAATTTAAAGGCTGAACTGCACTGTGTTTGAAGAGAAATTACCAACCATGACCATAGAAGAACTTTGGCTCTTTTTACAATTAGCTTCAGTGCATCATACACCAATTATCCATAACATTAAAACCCAAAACATAACCGCAAATATTGTGTGGGTTCCCAGGTGCATTCCATGGTTGCTTTGTCAGATTGAAATCTGGGGAATTTGGTGGTCAGATCAACAATATTGAATGCTTTTCCTGCTAAGTCTTATATACACACCAAGTGATGCAAAGGGTGTTCAATGGAAAATCTTTTATCATAGCCAGCAATATATATTTTTTTAGAAATTTGTGCTACATTGGTTATTCTTATGGATCGGAGATGATGTGGTGGCCTTTGGTCACCACAGTGGTGGGTGCCCATGATTCTTTCATCAGTTTATTGCAGCCTATGAGATTTAATTTTGTGATATTTAAATCTATATGTATTAAAAACTTATAACATGGAACCTTTGTAAAGTATAGGAAGATTTAATTAAAGTAAAATAACACTTAATACAGTGGAACCTCTGTACAAGGACTTAATTACTCTAATAGTAATAGTTTCGATGTATTTTGTTTAGATCACAAAATATAAAACTAAGTATGAAAAAGTATTGATTACACTAAAATAACAGCACTAAATCTAAACTTGTATAGGAGAGAGCGAACATTTAATTTTTACATGTATTATTCACATACCTTTCTTAGCAATGACACTGTGTGACGTGAAGGAATGAAAGGAACATGGGTGGGGAAGTTTTTGAAAGGAGAGTCCCCGCTGCACAAAAAAAAAAAGACACGGCATAAGGTGTAGCACTCCTGTCACAGTTTTTGTTTTTGATACCTCTCAGCAAAGGCTTGGGCATCACTCCACTTTACAGAAATTTTTTTTATCATGTGTGCGATCCACGACTGGGGAAGCAAAACCAATGCTGGGCGAAGCACTCATGCCTTTATTCAACTGATGGCAGCCGCTTGGGATGACGGTTTCTGGGTTGTATTCCGAGGAGGAATGCGTGAACAGAGACAAATTTTAGGTGAATCTTTTGGTCGTAAACCATATGGTCATACTCTGGGGTGTTTGTGAGCGAAGGTTCCACTTTATTTGGTTGCATACAGTATATCTTTCTTGCAAAAACTACTTTAAGCCGCAATAAAAACTGACATCACAAAACTGTTGCATCCTTCTTTTGAGGTGCTTTTCCAAGCTTATACTGTTGCTTCATTAAGTTGATGTTTGTTTTGCAGGGTTTGTTCATTCAGTCTTACTTTGGAAAGGAAATGCATGCTTTGTTTAAGGGCTGGTGATTGACTTGGCCAGTGTAAAACCTTTAATTTGTCTCCATGATGAAGTGCTTTGTTGTTGGCCATGTATTTTGGATCATTGTCTTACGGCAGGATAAACTTCCTCCCAATAAGATTGGATGTATTACAAAGTAAAATGGCAGTTTCAAAATTTACATTTACAGTTTTACATTTTGTTCCCTGTTAGTTTTGTGCATCTATATTTAAGCAATATCACAAGGGTGATATTGCAGTACTGGGTTGCAGTACTGAATATAAGGACAGCTGAGATGCGGCCATAGGCATCACAGATACAAAATATCACAACTGTACTGACATTCAGGACAACAGCATGACCTTGATTTCCTTTTATACAACAAACACTGCTTATTATCAAGAGATAATGATTTGTTTATTTGACCAGTTATTTTACTCCGCCACCACAGTCTAACTGTGACTGACAATTAGTGTCATTAGCAGGGTTGAAAGTGGTTTTAAATTCTTAACAGTACTATGTAGCCAAAAGGTGAGGAAAACAAACCATGGTTAATCAGTTCAATGAAACATGCAATATTTAGTTTGTTTCCACTTATTCCACATTAGAATATCAACTTCTGCAGGTATCTCACACATCGAGTAGTACAGTTGGTCAGAGGGGGACTTGGGATTTGTGTTAAAAACTATCTAGCTTTGTAGCTCGCATTAGCCTTGAACAGAACAACATAGACGTTTGAGAAGCAATTTAGAATGACTTAGAAGCTATCACTAAGTTAACAAAGAGCTCATTAAGATTTCATATTGTTATCAGAAGTGTTCTTTTGCTGAAAGTGCTTCTCTGACTGCATTTGAATGCAGGTTTTAGTAGGCAGCTGCTCTACCCTCTTTCCAGTACTTCAGACTGCACCGGACCCATGCTGGTGACCGACACTTAACTAATTGTTATGTAACTAACCTGTGATGCTGAATGATACATACTGTATAGTTATACGTCCCAGTGGTGTTATGGACTATATTACTACTTGTGAAATGCGTCTTGTCTGATTAGATTACTTGGTCTGAACTAAAGGTTGCATACGATACATGTCTGTATCATAGCATTTCCATAAGAATTGTGATTTGTCAAATTAACCACCCTTACTTTTAACCCATGTCCCAAAAAATAAAAAAATAAAAAACACACACCTTTTGTCCAATGCAACATCAGCATAACATTAAGCACACTATAAGTTTTTGAAGTATTGTCTGTGAGGTATTTTACTTGAATACATGACACACAGACTATACTATTTTTGACACACAAAGCATGTAGTATCCAAGTTTGGAAAAAAGCTACAGGACATCCTCAAAATGCATGTTTTTCAAGAACATCTGTATAACAACAAGAAGTTCTTTAGAGCTTTTATACTGTATGACTGAAAAATATCCTAAAATAAATACAAAATAAATGCATCTACAAAAATTAAAATTTACCTGACAATTTATTTTACTGTAAGAAAAAGCACTGTTGTTCATGCACAGATAAATAGAAAATAAGGACACATTGGCTCAGCAGAGAGTGTGTTTAGCACTATTATAATACACCACACAGATGCACGCTGGGCATAAAGGATACAGGCTAAACTGAATTATTAAACTTCAAAGATAATATCATGAGATATTTTCTTCTGTACGCCTTGAAGTCAGAAAAAAAAATGAATGCAATAATACTTAAAATGTAAAATCCAAATGCTGAAAGAGAAGTCTGGGAGTCATATTGCCAAGTTTCAAAATGATAATACCATGCCACCCCATATTCTTAAAGCCAGGCAAAATTTAATTGTTACTGGCAGGCCATATTTCCAAATGAAATGGCATTGGAAATTATGGAGTCACACCACACTGCTTTTTGTACTGTTTAAAGTCCTTTTCCTCCATTTCAACCTGTACCTGGTCATCTGACCAAATGAGCAGTCAGCCAGTAGATAATGATTGGCTGAAAAACAGCAGAAGCCACAGTGATGTACAAGCGTTTAGCGGGCTTAGCCACTGCTCCGGCACCCATTGCATCTGAGGACAATGATGAAAGGATCTTCATTTTGAGAGACCGGACCTGAAGACAATTGCAATAGCATTATTCAGGCACTTGTTTTACAATCAGAATGTTACAATTTTATCATGAACTCTATAGTAAGTTTTAATTATAATGAACTTTGAATTGTTATCAGCAAATACAAAATGCACGTGTAAAATTTTAAGAGTGTTGCACATATGTTGGAATGTCCAAATTTGTGCATTGGGTTAAATAAAGCATAACAAATCAAAATGTTTCCTTGGTGTTCTTCTGTGTTACGCACTCATGGTGTTATACTAGGGCTGCATGATAAAAAAATCAGAAAAGAAAAAAAAATCTAATCTCGATTCATGCATTTATCATTAGTTATTTGCATTAAACCTTAGTTATTTTTTATAAACATACAGTAAATGTATCGCGCACACACATACCCAAAACTGAAAAACATACTACTGTCTGAACAGAGCCAAGCATGTACAATTTAATTAAGAAAAAACTTATTGTACTAGTTAATGCACCCTGATGTGTCTTGCACAAAGACTCCGAGAACAAATCAAAAGCTACAGAGAATTATACCAAATTCATGTTAAAGCTTTATGTTAAATAAAACCTTTGAAAACAAAGAATTCTAGACTATAAACTACACGTAGAGCAACCCCTTTAAAATGTGACATTTAATAATGTTTTTATTATTATTATTATTATCATAACCTAACACACATGACGATGACTGTGTTTGTGACGAGTTCTGTTTTTGGCTGATTGTCCATTTATTTGCTATTTATTACTTATTTTCATTTATTACTATTAACGTGGCTCCAGCTACAGGTGCATGGAGAAAAAACATTTCACAAGTTTTGTGGTGACTTGACCGGTTAGACAGCTGGATGGTTATAATTTCATAAGTTCATAGTTTCATAAGTTCATCCCCACATTGTCTATAGAAAA
Organism: Channallabes apus; assembly: GCA_030522415.1. Lineage (NCBI taxonomy): Eukaryota > Metazoa > Chordata > Actinopteri > Siluriformes > Clariidae > Channallabes > Channallabes apus. The sequence continues at coordinate 25,217,522 of CM060113.1, forward strand.
CCTTTAATCACACAAATGTACAAAATATCTTTGTATTATGTAGCATTGTGTTTCCCATATTTGAATTAAGAGGCCCAGACAAAAGCTATTAAAGGCTTCTGTCCTGCTCAATCTGCACAAACTGAAAAGAACTCATTGAGCGACATCAATGTAAGATCTTACCAATCTTAGTCTCTTGTGACTAAATAAGCAAATCCATATAGCCATGCTACAAAATCTAGTAGAAGCCCTTTCCTAGGAGAGTGAAGGCTGTTATAACAGTAACTGGGGACTAAATCTGGACTGAGATGTTTAACAAGCAGATATGAGTGTGATAATCAGGTGTCCACAAACTTTTATCCACACACAGTGGAAAATGTTTTATATCATTAAAACATTAATCTTCTTATATAATGTAAATTAATTACACATATTTCAAGGCTTTTACTTTTTTTTTATTTCAATGATTACGACTTCGAGTTTGAATGAATTACTATTGATACAGTATGAAGACTCCAGAAATAGGCTACAACCGTTTCAATTCAAGATTCAAGATTCAAAGAACTTTATTAATCCCAAAGGGAAATTGCTTATGCTCGGTTACAGGTGCTCACAGTTGTTAACTAAGGAAGGTAATAAAAAAATAAATAAATAAATAAATAAATAAAATAAAAAAATAAAAAATGGGTAAGTATTAGTGTCCTGTTGTATACCAGTCAGTGAAAAAATCCACATACATGTGTGTATGAGTTACAGAGAAGAGTTGTAAAGTTTTATGGCCGTTGGGAGAAAGGATCTCCTGTGAGGATTTCATTCCTGGTATCAAGCCACTCCTGACCCAGATAAGATTCTTATGGCACTACCTCTGAGAGCCTGGATACTAGGAATGTATCAGTTGTAGCTAAACCTGTCCACAGTGACAAAACTACTACTAACTGGTTTGTGGACCATTATATTACTGTGCTTAATTAGCCAGCAAATCTATAGAGAATCTATGGTGCATTTTCAAGTTGAAGATGAGAATCATTGACCCAAAAATACAGGCAAGTTGAAGGCTGCTATTAAACCACCTGGTCTTCAATCACACCTCTGCACTTTTGATTCCGTAATTCATGCTGATAATGTAATGAGTACTTTCATGAACATAACCGTTTAGAATCTCTGAATTGTACTTTTTTTTTTATTGGTCTGCGAAAATATTCTAATATTTTGTGATACTAGTTTATTTTTCAAAGCCATGCTGATTAAAATAAAAATGAAAAAGGCTTGAAATATTTAACTTTTCATAATTAATATGGAATATATTGAAGTTTAATGTATGTGAATCCCACTTAAAACCATTATATACAGTATGAACTTCTAAATCTCTCTCAATACTCACAATGAAAAACATGAGGGCACAGGAGCACCAGGCAAAAGCCACAAAGTAGCCATCACTGCCAAAGAGAAGTCCACACAATACCGTGAAGATCATTCTGAAATGAAATAAAACAATAAAATAGTGTGTATAACTATATAATGGCAAATTATTAAAATTCCATAGTTGTGTCATTGCCATTTTCATTAATGTCATTATGAGCACATGGGAGAAACGGGGAAAACCCACCCAACATATTTGTATCCACTGTAGGCAACAAGGTCAAAGGTTGAAAGATCTGTGTGCACTGTAAGCAGGTACAGACTCAGCAACATTACAAGAACCTCGATGATGACCCAAACCAGGGCAGTGCTTGCACACAAACCAAGAACCTCTGGGCTGAACCTAATAAATGAAAAATTCAATAAGTATTATTGAACAAGACAAAGATATAAATAATATTGTTTGTATTATTTAACCACGGGGATAACTATGGGGTTGCTTTAGATTTCAGAGCACCCTCCTGAAAAACTGCTATGCCCCTAACACAAACAGTTCCCACACATACAATGTCTTTCCGTTTTAAGCACAAGATGATATATATTCAGCTCATAGATACAATTTTAATTAGCTATTCTTCGTAAAACCTGTGAATTTAAATTTCCACGCGATTATGCCCTGGTCAGGACTTGCACATGAGCAGCAAGAAGCACACACCAGTTTGTGCAGGAGTAAATCACCACAAGATAAACTCATGCTGGCAGTTACGAGCACCTTGAATAATGGATCAACAGTAGTGAGTCCCATAGACCTAATGATACATGAATGAGCATTGCACAGACAATCACTAGGAATCACAATTTTGCCTCAACCACCACTATGCTAATTTTATAACAAACATTCACCATTGGCCACGTTCAAACAATGGCTTTAACAGTGGAAAAAATTATCCATTATGACAATGCTCATGCTATGTCAAACACACACACAAAAAAATCCCCACTCTGATTAATACCACCATCTCACCTACGCGGTTTTGTGCGGTGGCCGCAAGTACGGTTCATCCTGATTCACCCTGAGTTTTGCCGCTGTGATTATGTTTGCATCTTTCCATGCAAAAAATTAAACATGTTTCAGGTAAGAAAAATTATGATAAAAAAAAATTTTGGTGGAACTTTTAGGAACATCGGGCGGTCACTCGCTGCGGCTCACGGTGCCCAACACCGCATCTCACCGCAAGTCAAACCACATGAGTGAGATAGGTGTTTTAGGTATTTGTTCAGCATAATCAGTAGTTGAAGTAGATCACCTGTGTTGGCTTTATAGCCTTAGAACTAAAAATCTTTTTTGTTTTATTAATGTTTTTAGTTATTTTTCTAATGAGGTATATTATTCACACTTTAAAAGTAAAACAGACATTTTTCAAGGTGCTGGGGGGTTCTCTGGTTACCCTAAGTGTAGCTGAAGCACCCTAAGACCCTTCCTGCTAACACCCATCTTTAATCAACAATTTTATATCAGCAGTGCTGCTTCAGGGCGTTCCAGAACTCACCGTTTTTGTATTCCTAAAGCCATTCCTGCCAGTAAAATGTAGGTGATGAAAGCCATTGCTACAAAAAAAAAAATAGTACATCCATTTAGTAAGTAAATTATCAAGATTCATCTGACTTAATTATAGCCGAAAAGCATGAATTTTATATGAAATGTGATCATACTTTATACTACAATGTACTACCCCATAGGCATTTTATTCTTCCACTTCACTTCAGATTTATTAGAGTTAAACCAAAGCACTATATAAACAAGTATTCCAAATGGTTGTCCATTTTGCCAAGACATTGAATATCATGCAATATCATCAACTTGATTTTTATACAGAATTAAGATGAAGCAGTAAACATTTACTTGGTATGTAAAGGTCTGGAGCATTGACATCATGTCGAGGGGGGAGTGGAGAATCTCTGTGGTACCGAACTTCCCAGTCCTGATGATATGAGAGTAAATTAACTGAGTGCATCTAGAATTCTCACAGATCAGATCCATTAAAAACATAACATTCTCTAAAATGATGTTGAAAATGCAAGTACAACCTGTCGATCTGTAACAAAGGTACAAGCAACTTTTGTTACCTGATGTGTATAGGGAAACATGAGAAGCATTAACTTCTTTAAAACATATTTGGTGTCAACTGCAAAGAAATACTTCAACTTGTTCACCGACATAAATCGACTGATCTGTAACACACCAAACAGAAATAGATAATGAATTTGCCCGAAATTTAAAAAATGTAAACGTCTAAGAAATATCTAAGTGCAACACGTGATAGCTGTAGACATCATCGTCTATACACCTCACCTCTTTGTTTACTATATCTTTGCCTTGGTTTGCGAGTGAGGAACCATACATCATAGCTGCATTGGCCATGGGATCTGCAAAGAGATTGTTCACTCCACTGGTACCTTGACCACCTGGCACACCAGCACCCATGTTGTAACCAGATTCATAGTAGGTCTGGTTGTTCATGGGTGGCTCCCCAGAACTGGTGTCTTCAAAAAGAAGTGGATCTCCTGGAGGAGCTGCACGAGCTCTCGGTTTTGCTGTGTGAGAAAATACACAATTACAGAGAGACTTAATACGAGGTATCAAAACATTTTCTAGATAGTTTTGTATCACGCCAAAAGATGGTAGCACAAGTCACAGGGAGCACACACTTTCATAAGTTAGTGTGGCAAAAGATATCGTCCTGTGTCCACTGTGCAACTGGAGCTGTTCTATTCATGGACAGCAAGTTTGAACAGTGAGTGAAAAGCAAATTCTGCTTGAAACTGGGCAAATCTGCCACAGCGACGTTTGCCATGATTTGGCAAGTCCACCGATGCTGGAATTAGTCCTTCTAGGTGTTGCGTGCACACTTACAAGAATGTAAGAACATCACTGGAACACAGTGAGAGATCAGGAACACCTTCAACGAGCTCAACCCCTCAAAAATGTCGATACCATTTCGAAAACGTGTGCATGGTGATCGTTGGAGAACAATCCACCTCACTGCTGCATTTGTCGATGTGTTATAAGGAACAGTCTGGATAATCCTCATGTGTGATTTGAACATGCACTGCGTTGCTGACAAGTTTGTCCCCAGTCTACTGACCAAGGAGGAGAAGGAACATTGCGCTAAAGTCTGACAAGAACTCTGTCAGCGTGCAATGGATGATGTCTCGTTCTTCATGTCGAGGATCGCTACCGGTGATGAAATAGGTGTATGGATACAACCCTGAGACCAAGCAACAGTCTTCACAGTGGAAGAGCCTATTATCTCCATGACGAATAAGGCGAGGCATGTATGTGGCTCATCGTATTTTTCAACATTTTTTGGCATCGAGAATTCGTGCCATCAGCCAAACCAACAACAGTGAATTAGGTTTTAAGGGGTCACAGGGAGGACTTACTGTGAAAGCAACTGGGTATGTGTAGCACAAAGCTCAAAACTTTTTGTTACCGCCTCTTACAAACTGCCAGGACATTAACGTTACACTAAAAATCCCAATCACATAGACAAAAGCATGGGTTAACAGGAAGTGTATATGGGGCTATGGATATGAAAACATGATTTTTGTCACTTTTTATTTTGCTTACAACCTTAGGAGTGATCAAACATTTAGAATCCATCAGGGCATCTTTCAAATTTGGCGTATTCACATTATATTTGAAATGACATGCTGACACTACTACAATATTCTGAGGCAGTTTGAATTTAAAGTTCTCATACTTACTAGCCCGGTAACCAGGATGCTGATGGGCCATCGTTCTGCTCTCCTTTAATCAAGAAGACAATATGATTATGTACTTAGCTTCACACTAAAACAAACAAACAAACAAACAAACAAACAAACAAACGTACACAAAACAAACCATCATGTGCGTCTTATAAACATCCAGTTAGCTCATTTACATCTAACGTTCCTCCGATTCTTTTTGAATACTCTGCTATCTGGCTAGCTAGCTGGCTAGATTCAGTGACATCGAGCTGAATTTACAAGATGACACTGACTTTACGCTACAATCAATCTCTGGAACAAAATGAATTAAGAAGGTCAATAAACTAATACATTTAATCTACCTTAATGTTACTATAATATCAATAATTTAAAATAAGCAGATAAGTTCGTGCCTTAAGTTGTACTTACAGCTACGTAGACGCCCGTAAACCCGCCCCACCTGTTTTGTCATTGGATGATGAAAATGTGCCTGCGTGGCACCGCCGCGCTGTCTCTGATTTCATTGGTCAATCTGCCAATTTGTTGACCCTAACTCTGGATATTGATTGGTTCCTGAGCATGTCAATCAAAATGGTCACACCGTGTATAACGTTGAACGTTGTTGACAGAGACGAATGAGTCAGATTTCATTCATTCATTCATTTTCTATACCGCTTTATCCTTATATACAGGGTCGCGGGGGCCTGGAACCTATCCCAGGAAACTTAGGGCACAAGGTGGGGGCCAATCCATCGCAGGGCACACACACATACTCACATACACACACTCATTCACACACTACGGGCAATTTGGAATGTCAATTAGCCTAACCTGCATGTCTTTGGATTGTGGGAGGAAACCGGAGTACCCGGAGGAAACCCACCAAGCACGGGGAGAACATGCAAACTCCATGCACACAGAGACGGGAATCGAGCCTGGCAGGGGAATCGGACCCTGGCGGTGCAAGGCGACAGTGCTAACCACTATACCACCGTGCCTGAGTCAGATTTTTATTTATTTAAGGACGTTTTTAACACGTTTTGTCAGTTTTAAGCACACACATAAACACACTTTCTATTTACTTATATAGGTTATTACGTAGTAATGTCATAATACACGACGGCAAAATAGTTTTCCAATTATTTCATATAGTTTATTGCTGCAACAATATCTGAAAAAAATGCGAGCATTGGTAGCATATGACGTATATTATTATTGTATTGAACAGCAATGAACTATAACATTAAAACCACCTGAATAATATTGTGTAGGTCACTCTTGGATTCCAAAAGACCTCTGAAATTTTCCTGTCATACCTAGCACCAAGATATAAGCAGCAGATCTTTTAAAACCTGTAAGTTATGCGTAAATCTGGGGGCATCACCTTGAACACTTTGTCATTTTCCTCAAGCCATTGCTGAGAACCTTTTGCAGTGTGACAGGATGCAATGACTTGTTGAAAGAGGTCACTACAATTAGGGAATAGCGATTATATGAATTGGGGTGTACTTGGTTTGAAACAATGAGGTATATGTGAAAGTAACATGCACATGAATTCCAGGACCCAATACTTTCTCGTAGAACGTTGTCCAGAGCATCTTATTGGCTCTGCTGACTTGTCTTCTTCCCCTAGTGGATTCTGGTGTGACAAATATGCCCCACAATGTCCACATGATGTAAAGGAAAATGTGGTTCCTAAGACTAGGCCACCTACTTCTATTGGTCCATGGTCCAGTTCTGGTACCCAATTGTAGGAGCTTTTGGCATTGGACAGGAGTCAGCATGGGCACTCAGACTGGTCTGAAATTACACAGCCATCTTTCTTTAATAGCCAGTTTTAACTTTTTCAACAGTCTGTGTTACAGAATCTGTTCTATGGGATTGGACCATACAGTACAGACTAGCATTTGTTCCCCATGCTCAACAGATAAGCTGTGGATTCCCATAATCTTGTCACTGATACAACAATTGTCCTCCCATGCAATGCTTTTAGTAGGTACTAACAGGAGCAGATATGACATACCAGGAACAGATACTGTATGGCACTATTGCAGATTATTTCTTGTGAGAAATAGGACTCTTGCCCATTTTTCCTGATTCCAGCACATCAACTTCAAGAGCTAACTAGTCACATGCTCCCTAATATATCCTTAAATCTTGAGAGGTGCGTTTATAACAAGATAATCAATGTTATTCATGTCACATGTCAGTTGTTTTAATGTTATAGATGATCTGTGTAATATACAGTATAGTATAGTATAGTATAGTGTATAGTATAGTATAGTGTAGTATAGTATAGTATAGTATAGTGTATTGGTAGCATTTGTACCATGAGTATCATATAATGTAAGGGGAATTTATTGGGGAAAATGGCAAAAGCAGTTTGATATCTTATTGCAAATGAATTAACTATAAAAACCGGAATAGAAAAGATATTAAATGTCAATAATCTGATGATTTGTCACCTGGGTGTACTGTGTAAATGGGAGTGTCAACAGTTCACCGCCCAAAACTCAGCAACGTCACAGCGCGTTTCCGTAGAATAAAGCGGGACATGCCATCTCATCTAGAAGCACGTACACTTAGACATGACCGGGCACGTCTCAGCGATCTTAGCGTGAGTTTTTTTTTTTACCCTCCGGGTTGATCTGCCTCAGTCTAGTCCCAGTTAGACATTTCACAGGGATGACGTCACACGCACCTATTACATAATTACCTCATTCAATCTGCTTACACTGCTAACGAAATACAAAGTAAGTTGTTGAGACTTTCTCTTAACAGTTGAGATAGTGAGACTTCCTCACTAAATCTAGTCCAAAACTCGATACTGGATAAATAAAAATGATTACAGACTCAACGATTATGACATTTTGAAATGATTATATAATTAGATAAAATTTTGAATCCCCAAACTATAGTTTTGTCTTTATTGATAATAAACACTAAGTGTTTAGTTTTTAGCAAGCCCAGTTGGGATTATGTGGCACCAGCTTTATTCAGGACCTCACTGATGAGTCACGGGATTGCCGGGAAACGAGTGGCAGAAAGATGCAGCTGTCGATTTTCAGATCTCCTACTGACCACATGGTCGTTAACAATTAACATCGGCATGACAAACATCATTAAAAACAATGTAAATAAATATAAAAAAGAAGTACACAATAGTATTTGTATATTCAAATACTATATAGTCTTATTATTATTTTGATCAAAATAATCGTCTACTCTGGCATGTATAGAATGTATAAACTTTCTCTTTGTCAAATATCCCGAATCGTTCCCTCCCCTTTCGGTTTCTCTGTGCCAACTGTGCCAAATATTCCCGCTCCTTTAATTTATCCAAAATGTCATAAGGTTAATTCTCATATTCACTCACAGAGAAACACATTGCAAAGTACTTTGACAGTATAACGAATATAAAAGACGATTAACTCACTATATTATCGACAAAACTCTGTTAGTACCAAGGAGTGAACACAATAAACAGAAAAAAAGATAAAAACAAAAACAAAAAATAAAAAAATGGGATTCCCGGAAAAAAGCTAAACATGGGCATATGCGTCACCTTACACGTGATCGTTCGTCATCTATTTGTAGACCGCACCATTTCTCGTAAATTGGGAGGGGCGCACGTGATACAACTCAAGCGTTCAGCGAGTACGATCGCAAAACGTTATGGTATGTTCGTTTACAAAACGAACTTCGTGAAGAACTTTAACAAGTCACATTTTTGCGATCAGTTATCGTCGATAGTTAAACCTCTGCGAACATAAGCGCGTTCTTGAGTCCACCCCTGAGAAACTACAGGTGGATTCCTCGGTTTCTCAGCAACTAGGCAGGCGTAACTAACTTTTGAATTCTCGCACTACAGTAGACTATAAGTTAGTCAGAACAGGCAAGTTAGACCATTTGAAACTGTCACTGACTAAGACGCATTTTCATTCAGTTTGTGTTCTTGGGACTTTTCAGAAGTAAGCGGCCTACATGTATCGAAACTACGGGAACTTTGGGCGAGGTACAGAACAGAACTTCCCCGATAACAGCTTTGGATCTGGGTCTGCTAGTAGCTCTGCTAGTAGCACTCAAGCCACCAGCACCGATACGACTCAGCATCAAGAGGTATGTCCGTCATATATTATAATTTTTTTTATTTGTTGTGTCTTCATGATCATATTACACGTTCTTTGTGTAATATGTTGTTCTGGACAGAACTCATAACCCAAATGTAATGTTTTAGTTTATAATTCAAGAGTCAGAACATAACCATAGTTATGAGCCATTTTTCTAATATCTTAGCTCTAGGAGTGTTTTGTTTTCTACTCAAAATCTACATCTCTTTCCTCAGAATGTTTAATAGCTTTATTACTTCAGTTTCACATCTTAATACGGATGAAGCCCATGCTTTTTGCTTTAATGACAAATTGTATCTGTGCTTTATTTCATAGCCAAAGTACTCAGTGGCAGGATCCAGTCAGTTCGTCCCCACTCTAAATGCCATAACTTCAAACCAAGATCTACAGTGGCTTGTGCAGCCTTCTGTTTTCTCAATGCAAGGCCAATCTAAGCAACCTCCTCGTCACCCTTACCCCCTGCCACCAAGACTACCATCTGTGAACCTTCAGCCTACCCAATCACAACTCCTCCGACCAGGAGTCATCAGGGCAGTAACAGGCTCAGGAAGTTCCACAAGGCGCAGAAATGATGAACATGTAAGTTTTATTAATTTCCCAGTTCTGAATAAATATTAATGTTGTTAATCATGGAGGTCACAAATCTCTTTTTAATAATTCTCTAGGAGAATTCAGTCACATAGCACACAGTTCTTAAATTACTACTATCCATTAACCCCCCCCTCCCTAAATTCTGGAGAAACTGCTGCCAGAAATTTCTAAGGGATGTAGAAACAGATGATGTGTAATATCCTGTAGTTCCTTTGAAGGGTGTGCATATGACCTAGCTGTACATGTGCTGTGCTCATCCACAAAAGGTGTGGAATGGCCACGGCATATTCCTATGGCCTTACTTCCTTACTTGGAAGTTTGTATGTGTGTATTTTGTTTAATTGAATCTAGTATTTTTGTCATCACTAGATATGTTAAGGATGTACAGCAATAAAATATTTCCTTGATTATCCTGTTGTGATTTTTAAAAGTTCAGTTTTGTCTGATTCATGCCCTCAAGTCTCAGTCTTGGGGTGTGAGACAAGTGAAATAATGAGACAGGAAATCACGTGACTCACTGGAGCAAAATCATATGACTCACACCTGAGTCAGTAAGGGGTCTAGATGAGTCATAAAAATTAGGGGCAGGAAGAAAGGGCACATGAAATCAAACAATACAATGACATTTTTTTTCAATTAGCAAGATTGGATGGTGAAATGATAAAAGGCAGACTGCTGGATGCTAATGTAAACTAGGGGTGATTTTTTTGCACAGCCTCTACTAGTGGTACCCATCAGATGGAAGTGACCCTGTCCCCTAGATGGCAGTATTGCAGTTTCAAAGATTATGATGTGACATTTTCACTATATTGGTTTTAAAAGTTGTAACGTTTCATATTGTGTTAGTTACATTTTGTTAAGATATATTTGGTGTACCTATATTAACATCTAAACAATGTGTTTAGTTTAGATATTCATACTTTTAAAGATTTTTCTTACATTATTGTCAATTTGTCCTTAGTTATCACGGGAAGAACTCGAAAGGCGGAGAATTAGAAGAGAACGAAACAAACTGGCTGCTGCTAAGTGTAGGACTCGTCGCCGTGAACTGACTGACTCACTTCAGGGTGTAAGTTGAGTCACCTTTACATGTATTTACCTGCCAAATGTTTATTTTTTTATAGCTAAAGTGAATTATAAGTTATGCTATTTACACTATTGACCATTTGCTCACTGAATAGACCAAATCGTACCATCCTTGTAATTGTACCAACAAAATCCTTTGATGCAGGAAACTGACCAGTTGGAGGACAAAAAGTCCCGCCTGCAGAAAGAGATTGCTGATCTACAAAAGGAAAAAGAAAAGCTTGAACTGGTTCTTGAGGCCCATCGACCAATCTGCAAAGTTCAAGACTCTGATTCAGATTCTGACTCTAATCCAGTTCTTCCTACCCTGAGTGGAATTAAAATCGAACCAGTGGATTCTGAACTTCCTGGACCCTCCAAAAAATGCCAGATTCCCACCAAACAGGAGAGACCAAAGCCAAAAATCATTATTCCACCTCCATCTTCAACTTCTTCTGCTGATATAAATCTAGAACCAGATACCCTCCATACTCCAATCCTTATTTCCACGCCTTCTCTGACTCCGTTCACTTCTAGCTTAATCTTCACCTATCCTACTACCTCTCTTGACACCAATACCCCTACTTCATCGCAAACACTCAGCCTTTCTGCTTCCTCCACAACTCAACATGGTACATTCCAGCCCTCCCGAAATCCTGAGCCATGTGCTATTGCCCATCGACGAAGCAGCAGCAGTGGGGACCAGTCAGATCAATCCCTCAACTCTCCTACAATCCTGACCATTTAATCTGTTTTTCTCATGGGGAAACAAGTGCTCTGAATGTCTCAGGTGTCGGTGTTTTAATACTAAGTCAGAGGGACAAAAGTTTATTTGTGAATACACTAAAGATTATACTTTTTGAACCAAAATTCTACCTTTAACACTGTCCTCTGACATGCTCAGAGAAAATGAGGTTTGTTAAACTCTTCCTTGTTTCTAAATTGATTGCAATCAGAACCCTCTGTAATGTAGAGGCACATTGCCGTTGGGTTCTATAAACAACATCTAAAGGTTTCCCCAGTATGACTAAACCCTTAATTGGGTTTCAAATTTAAGTGGTGTAGTTTTAACGCTAACATGCAGTATTAAATAAGACCAAATCAGAAATTCTGCAATGCACAATATAGTATTCAGTATATTATATTATGACTACAAACTATTAAACATTTTGTATGAAAAACATAACTATGAACTATAATATAAACTACTTTATATGCTAAATTGTATTTAGTTATTCTTTATACAAAACATTTATATTAGAAATATTCATTATTTGACTGATTAATAGGCTTACAAGCCTTCTGACTTGTTTGGATGAACACTACTTTACTGTTGTTGACAGATTTGATAACTTTGTTCTATGCAATCCAAAGCTAAAAGTCTAATGTATTTTAAAGTGTTTTACATGGTACAGTGTATTAAGCTACTTGGTTACATCATGTCTTTAAGATATTTAGGCATTTTCAATTTATGTGAAGATCACAAATATTACAAGCTTGACATATTTCAGTAATAATTCAGTTACACTGATTCATTTGAATTGCTCTACTAATGATAAACAGTCTTGGACAAATATGCACTTAATACACCTTTTTCTTAAATACTAGCTGTGTTTTTTTTTTTTTATTTCAAAAGTAGCAAAGTTAAATATAAAAGAATAAAGAACTTAATATATTGAAATCTACAGTGTATGCATTATTACAACTTGTTTGATCCACTACTACGGCAGGTCCATTAGCTCATGTGTATTTATTGTTAAGAAGAAACTATTTTTTATTTTTCCAACACTGAGAAAGCCCTAGCAGGGATGAACAATTTTATACTGTATAACATGTAAGAGTGTAATAAAAAATAACTCCAAATTAGTTGTCATTTGTGAAAATTATTTGTAAACATTTAAAGGTTTGTTGATTTTAATGTGTCTCAAAAAGCACTTTCAGCAACTACTTCTCAGAGGTCTTTTTTTTTTTATAGCTGACATGCAAATTTGTACAGTTGTACTCATTAAAAAAAAAGCTGTTAATTAAAAACAGAAATGGAGTACAGCAGAGGCCTAAAGGTTGGGGAAAGAGGAAAGGAGGAGTCAGAAATGTTTCCTCTTAGGAACTAAACATGTGTCAATGTACATTTTCATATCACAGTAACCACATAAATGTTTCAATGTTTCTAACAGTGTCCATGTACTGCATTGTTAAAAAAAGAAAAACACAAAAAAAGAACAAAACATTACCTACAATGCATTCATTCAACTTATCACTTTATTCTAGCTGGGTTCATGGTGAACAGGAGCCAATTCACTCTAACTGAGACAATGGTAAATTTAATGGTTAATTTATAACTTTATGTTAAAGTACGTCAATGCATTTTTCCTTAGTGAGCGTGACCGCTCTACCTTATATCTGTGATATGCAAGTTATTTGCGAAAAGATTCATCTCTCTTCAGGGAAGGGTAACCTCTCTTTGTTTCTTTTGAAATAGAAAAATGGCCTAGAGAATTATGGAAACAAGAGAGCATATAAAATGCACAAGAATAATGTCGACAAGAAATGTTTGCATGGGGCAAACTGGATAAACCAGGTGATCTATTTTAAACACAGAATCTTCTGTTGGCTCATGGCGCACATATGATTGAAATAGTTAGGAGGGCTTGTTATGAAAGACTCTGTTCTCAAAAGCCCCCTGTATACTCCATTAGGGAAAATTATAAGCCAAACATAACATGTCTTTTTGGCCTCCAATATGACCAAACAGTTTTGGCAAATCAAAGCAAATCAATACTTTGTATGAAATGTGCTCATCTAGGTGGCACCCAGCACAACAAAAAGATTAATCAAGTGTATTTAAAGCTCTCCCAATAACAACAACCATGGCATAAAAGTTGGAAGCCAAAAATAAAACCACAAAATCAGATTCTTATGATACAAACAGGGAAACAGCATAAAATTAATACTGATATGCATCTAAATTAAAATATATAGTTTTAAAAATGTGATCAAATTAAGTGTACATTATTACAAATTCACAAACATCATTGTACCTGGTGCAGTTGCCAGTGTGTAAACATAGCATGTAGCTATGTAAAATCCCATAAAATCAACAATCAAAAGCACAAAAAAATGGTACAGTGAGTAGTTAGTTAATAGAATTTATCAATGCAAAACAAAATTCATCTTGATGATGTCCAGTGTAGTAGTCAACTAGATTAAGTTCTAGTAAGGATATCAAATCTTACTAGAGAAACTTTAGTACATCACAATCACACGAAAATGTTGTAATTCTAAATGTGCGGTTTCATGGCACATTTCATACACTTTAATCCAGAGGTCTTGAGAGACCCTTGACCATGATTCAGTGCTGTTGTGCATGACCTCAAAGAGGTCATTTTATGGCTCTGTGCAGTTTAAAAACATTTGTGATTTGTTTCAGCCCTGTTTAGTGCATCATTAAAACATAAGACCCCCTTAAAATACATTTTAGTGCAGTAAAACAGGTGGTAAATAGCCAGTTGATCGGTTACTTCCTATGTACAACCACTTTTATATTAACCGGAGGAAATCTCAGTGACCTTGTACTACTTTCTTTCTGTGAATGTTATAAACACAATATAGCAGAGCTAAAGTAAAGCTTAAAACTATTGCAATCATGCGTATTCTCCAAAGCAAAGTAATTTCATTCACAATAGCAAAGTCTATCTACATTGGGGGGAAAAACTAACCACAGTCTGAAGGGAAACGCAAAAAAATACTGATGTGGCCTATCTATTTGTCTAGCATAAGCAGTTGAGATGTTTAATGACAACAAAAATTGTAAACATCTTTGCTCCTTTGGGCTGACCCACATAAATTAATCGGGCCCTTCTCTGTCACTTTCTGAGAGGAATAAAGGGATAATGGCTATTATCCTCTCTCTTTCTCTGATCAGTTGCTCAGTCATCAGGTGAGCAAACCAGGTGGAGCTGGTCAGGGCTGCCTACGCTTCCAGTGCTTGAGCTTCCATCCCCCAGGTCCCGGGCCACCATACATGGCAGGTTGAGCTCAGTCGATCCTCCTGGGCTAGAATCACTTCTGCTCACACACTCTTCCTCGAGCACTAGACACAGCTCCTTCAGGTCCAGATTCTCTTTGACTAGACCATCCTGCAGACGCTCCAGGTCAGAGAGCTTCTTCAGGTAGCCACCCAGATCATCACGCATCACTTTGGCAGCGTGGTGGCCAAATAGCTGCCACTCTCGTGCCAGTTTCTTCACCTTCAGCCTGTCATCATCTAGGAAGCAGCACAAGTCACGCAACTCCTGGTTCTCCTCCTGCAGCCTCTGGTTGATGGCTTTGAGCTCCCTGATTTCAAGCAGATGTCCCTGAAGTTGCTTGTTCACCTCCTTGATTAGGCGCCCGCGCTGAATGAGCGCTGACATCTTCTCCGATTCCTCTCGCCGGAGTCGACTCACCAGCTCTTCTCTAGAGCAAGCCAGCAAGTCCTCATCAGACACCTTTGCCAAATCGTGGCTTAGGATCTCACCATCACTTCCCATCTCGCCTCAACTTTTTGCTTTGGTATCCTGAAAAATGTAGACCTGTAGATTTGATTGTCCAAAAGGGTACAGTCAGTGATCCCACACAGTATGTTGCATATTATGGGAAAGCACAGCTGGGAAGTCAGTGCCGTTGAGCTGATCTGGTCATATTTATGAGGCACGTGTATCCTATGTCAGCGCGTTTCTCTTTAAGCACAGGCCTTAAAGTAACGATGTGGTTTTCCTGCGATCGCTTGAATACGTTAGTGCACTAAAATCACAGTGGAACAGGTTTAAATGTTACACTGATCTCAAGGTAAACATTACCTGAACAAACTGTTCTATTTCTTGTACAATTCGACGGTTTGATGACGGTATAAACGTTGTCTGGATTGCTGTAAACAACGAGATGCTGAGACCATAAAAACAGTGTTACATACTGTGCCGATACAGTCCTGAGTATCGAGATGTAAAAGATGATGTTTGGATTAATTGTGCATCTTCTCTCTATGTCTGTGTGCGGATGTTTTTCCAGCTCACGATGTCCGCCGCTCTGCTTTTTCCTTCCCTTCCTCGGCTTTTCACCTCATTCCCGTATTTCTGTCGATGAAAAATGTGATGCTTTCACGGATGAAGCAAACATCCGCCTGAATGGGTCTCCACGAGTCGCTGGAAATATGAAAAAAAGAAGAAAAAAAACGCATAGATCAAATAGAGTATAAAATGTAGGGCAGTTTCGCCGAGTCGGATCTTATGATTTAACCAGCAATTTAAAAAAAAAAAGATGTCTAATAATCCGCAATAAAGCTGCTTAAGATTTATTTCCAGTACAAGTGTTTTGCATTCTCCGGTTAGGCCTGCAGTATGAAAAATTCTAGCTGTTTCTTCAGGGATGAGCTTCCCTTTCTCCGCTCGGCAAGCATGATTCTGGAGGCTGCTGATGTCAACCCTTTCTCTCTCTCTCTCTCTCTCCCTCCCCCCCCCCCCCCCCACTCTCCTTCACTCTCTTCCTTCCCTTTGCTCTTCCTTTACCGTAAGAATGTGTATTGTGGGCAACCCCGCGGCACAAATGACATCATAATTCCACGAAATTCCCATTCTTCTCTTCATACTGACCTAAAACTCTAAATCTTATTGTTTGCATTAGAAATAAACGAACATATCATGATTTGCTCTCGGGACTCAAAAACACCACTTGCTGTTTGTTCACCGTCCCTATAGTCGAGTCCTATGATTGTCGCACACGTGACCTTGCTCTCCTCTTCCTTTACACATGTTCTACAAGAGTGAGCTCGGACAAATCACAAAACACACACAGACACAGCGACGGAAAGAGTTGCAATCCTGCACTGTACATTAATCCTGCCTGTGTGGTCATATCCTTCCGCACTATTGTTACTGTGGATCCATAACAATGCGGGGTGTTAACCGGGGTGAAAAGGGGGGCTGGAGGCGGAATAGGGGGGGGGGGGGGGCTGGAGGCCGGAGTGTTAAATTGTGGGGTGAGGGGTGTCCATTGATGACCATTTTCACTCTTGTGCTAATTTTGACTTGTTGACTGAGAATTGGAAGAGTGGGAAGGATTTGGAATTTAAACTGTATTAAATTTTTGACTTTGAAAAACGACATAAATGCAGTTTATGAAAGTATTCTAACAGCAATTTGAGGTATGGTGGCATAGTGATTAGCACTATCTCCAGGGTCGGGGTTCGATTCCCTCCTCTGGGTCAGTGTGCATGGAGTTTTCATGTTCTTCCTATGCTTGGTGGGTTTTCTCCAGGTTTCCTCCCACTGTCCTAACACATGCAGATTAGGCTACTTTGCATTTCCAATTGCCTGTTGTGTGTGAATGTTCTACATGGCCGCAAAAATGGGAATAAATAAAACCTGACTGATAAGTGTTTGCGGAACCCCCCACAATTTTGCATAAAACCGCAAATATCCTCCACAATATTTTTTAATGGCTTTTTTGTGGCAATATATAATTTTTCATGCATTTTACCACTAAACTTTTAAGAACACCATAATTAACTCATTAACTCAACTTTGTAACATAAATATTAACATAAATAAATATATAAATTTCCATATAAAGTATAATGGCGGCACGGTGGTGTAGTGGGTAGCACTGTCGCCTTGCAACTCCAGGGTCCGGGTTCGATTCCCGGCCAGGCTCGATTCCCGTCTCAGTGTGCATGGTGGGTTTCCTCCGGGTACTCCGGTTTCCTCCCACAGTCCAAAGACATGCATGTGCTCTGCGATGGATTGGCACGCTGTCCAAGATGTACCCTGCCTCGTGCCCTGAGTCTCCTGGGATAGGCTCCAGGTCCCCGCGACCCTAAATACAGGATAAAGCGGTATAGAAGATGAATGAATGAATGAATAACAAATAAAACGACACCGCATACCAAAGAAAACACAGTTGCATGAAATACAGTACATATAGGCATAACAATGGTATTGTACATTCTAGAATTGCAGGAGACATAGCAGTATACAGTATACAATGTACAGTATACAGTTATACCTTTCCTTTCTTTTCATTTCAAGTTTGAAATGAATTAAAGTGTTTTGGGAGCATATTTAAAGTTTAAACTATAAAAATGATATGCATTATATAAGCATTATATGCTTTTATTTTTTTTACCACATCCATTTTGGTAAATAAAATGTGGCGGCATGGTGGTTAGCACTGTTTCAGCACTGTAGCACCCTTCAGGGTCCAGGTTCACTTCCAGCCTCGGGGACTGTGTGCTTGAACATAACCTAAGTTGCACAAGGATTGTATCATCTAGAATCTGTTATAAATACTGTTGTAATTTACCATGTGTGAAATGATTTAAACCTAGCATAATCTGTCCATCAACACAAGCATGGAGAGTTTATAACCAAGGCACTGTGTGAAACTAAACTGGGGTGTCTAAACTGATTGCTGAATTCTGTGCAATGTGATAAAGCTTGACAAAATGCATGCAGAAAAGTGTAAAGCCAGTTCTGGGTCAGATACCATTCTCCTTGTTTATTTGCTGCCTCGACAGTGCATCTGTTGCATTAATATGACTATGAGTGGGGCTAACTCTACACTGAGGAATTTTCCTGCTGTCAGCATGGTGCTCAGAAACTGGTGAGAAGAATTTGAGGTCTACATACTGTAGACTAAAATCTGTTATGAAATGGTTGAACAGTTTTCCCTTTCTGTCACCAATACTGCCATCAACCAGTGACACAAAGTTCTGTGGTGACTACATTCGATGGGGCATGGATATCCGCACACCTCTTTTATGAGAAATCCTTATAATGTCAGAGAGCTACCATATATACTCAGCAAAAAAAGAAACGCCCCTTTTTCAGGACTGTGTATTTCAACAATAATGTTGTACAAATCCAAATAACTTTACAGATCTTCATTATAAAGGGTTTAAACAATGTTTTCCATGCATGTTCAATTAACCATAATCAATTACTGTAATTAAAATGCACCTGTGGAATGGTCGTTAAGACCTTAACAGCTTACAGAAAGTAGGCATTTAAGGTCACAGTTCTAAAAATGCAGGACACTAAAGAGACTTGTCTACCGACTGTGAAACACACCCAAATAAAGATGCCCAGGGTCCCTGCTCATCTGCGTGACCGTACATTAGGCATACTGCAGGGAGGCATGAGGACTGCTGATGTGGCTAGGGCAATAAATTGCCATGTCCGCACTGTGAGACGCCTAAGACAGCGCTACAGGGAGACAGGAAGGACAGCTGATCATCCTCGCAGTGGAAGACCACGTGTAACAACACCTGCACAGGATGGGTACATCCGAATATCACACCTGCGTGACAGGTACAGGATGGCCGAGTCACACCAGGAACACACAATCCCTCCATCTCACAGCAAGAACTGACAAATCTGGTCCAGTCCATGAGGAGGAGATGCACTGCAGTACTTCAAGCAGCTGGTGGCCACACAAGATACTGACTGGTACTTTTGATTTTGAGCATCCCTTCATTCAGTTACACATTTTTTGTGAAACATGTCTTATGGTGTTGACTCTTTTAGTGTTCATACAAATATTTACACATTAAGTTTACTGAAAGTAAAAACAGTTGAAAGTCAGAGGGCGTTTCTTTTTTTGCTGAGTTATATGTGGTATCTTAAGACAAATATATTTTTTTAATAGGTTCAAATGGCAAAAATAGTCACTGTTGTTGATCCTGAGATAGACTTCAGAGCCACTGTGAACCTGACCATGATAAAGCACTTACTCAGTGAGAGTGAGTGAGACTGTATGTGTACAATTACTTAATGGAGTTCATCTGTTTCTATAGAGTTTTTCTGCCAACTGTAGTTAAAATATTAGTGGAATGGGACCACCATGGTAAAGTCACTGCTGACTAAATATTATTTGGTGAACAATTCCGAGCACTGCAGGGACACTAACAAAGCAGAGGTATGACATGTGTGTGACACTGATACAGATGTGTCTATATGGCATATGTTCCTAATAAAATGAGTAATGAGTGTATACCCTGTACTGAAAAATATTGAGTTGGATGATGTATGTGGTATTCACACATCAGACATAGTGAAGACATGCACTTCTCAACATTTGTAACAGATTTGCGCACAGGAAGAGTTACATAAATCAGAGTCTCATTTAGTCATGATCTCTGACTGAACCCCAAATACCACAGACAAAATTCGCAGTGAGAAGATCACAAGCCCTTAAGCAGGATAATTTAAAAGAAAAGAAAGTAATTTACAATTTTTGTGGCAACTTTGCCTTGTTTGTTTTTGAATTTTAAGGCCGGCTGAGGATGAGTTTGGCTATGTCACTGTGTTTGCGTTTAAATCCAGATTTTAAATACCCTTTTTTCCTTAATGAACTTCGAATTAGGGAATTCTAAAGATGAAGACACTTATAGCCATAAAGAATTTATAATTTATGTTTACCTCTCACATGCTCACATTGCTAAGTAATGATACAGTAGTAATGATTTTAATTAATTAGTTTATTTGTATAAAATATATATTATGACAGTTTAACTCAACGTGTAATTCATGTTGTCTTACAAACCCTCTGCTATGCCACCATCAACTCATGGGGGTTTACTTGTTGGGAAACCATTAAATAGAGAATAAGTTTAACTATAATGCTATAATATGTGTCAAACATGTATATATGGATTATACATTATGATAATCTGTTGTATAACAAATAATAATCTGACAAATGATCATAATTTATTTATTCACATATAACTGTGTGACAACAAATAAAACACAACAAATTTGAATATTTACTCTTTTTTTACCCTCCCTATTTACACAATCACTTTAACTAACAACCAGGTGTTACTGATGAAATTCACAACATTAGCTGTGTGACTACCTTTATAAAATTGGGAGGGGCATCAGCTCAGAGAAACAACTGTTGGGTTTTAAGTCCACCTCCAAACATCCATCCATTATCCATACAACTTATTCTGTGTGGGGTCACTGGGGTTTAAAGCCCATCCCAGGAACCTATGGGCACAAAACAGGCCACACCCTGGATGGGGTGCCAACACTCACACCCTAACACACCCAGTCATAAATTATGGGTAATTTTGAACCATTAAACTGCGTACACCACATGTCTTTGTACTGTGATAGGAAATTAGACTACCTGGATGAACTAGCAAGTTCCATGCACATAGAGAAATTGAGTTCTACAATCAACAACCTACAATGAGAAATTTACATCAGAATGGTAAAAAGATAAAAAGAACAGGCTGTTATAATGGCCAAGCCAAAGTCCACACCTCAACCCCATTGAAATACTGTGGCAGTATCTTGAGACAGCAGTGAATTAACTGTAATTAAGTTCCCTCAAACATCAGTAAACTGAAGCAACTGAAGTGTGGTCCAATGTTTTTTTTTTTTTCAAAACCGTGTGAAAGACTGATGAACTCATACAGAAAAAGAAATTCTTAAATACATTGTTGCTAAAGATGCTCCTACATGTTACTAAAGTATGGCGTGTCTTTGTTTTTTCCTCAAGATAGTTGAATGCTGGTTTCAATGACTACATATCAAACGTCATTGCTGAGCCTAGACCTGACCAACTGAAACAACCCCAGGTCTTAACACTGCCAACAGAGGCTTGTACAATGGGCAATATACATAATAGATGCATCGCTTTTTGAGCTTCCTTCTTACCCTGAAGGCCAATCTGGTCTAATCAGACCCTTTTCCATGGCATAAAGATTTTCCATTAAAGGTCCAATCTTTATGCTGCCAAACTGCCAAGCAACAAACTGAAGCATTTTTCTTAAGTAGCCTCACTAACAAGTGGTTCTCTTATGGCCACACACTGTGTGCGGAATTGCTCTTACTTTCACTATTAGATGTAACTGTGATTGATGAACTGTGAGAGTTTAAGTGATCATGGTCATTCAGGATTTTTTTTTCTGACCACATTTCGCCCATATGATTGATGGCTCACCATTGTCCATCCAGGTTTTAATAGTTCTTAAACCAATTCCAGCAACTTCAGCAACCTCCTTAGTTGTTTTCCTTGATTGATGCAGTCCAATAATATGATCCTTCTGAAACACAGGAACATACAGTATTTTCCTTCCAAGTTGTCTGTTTAAAACATAGAATCTATTCGTTGCATCAGTTATGGTTAAATGTTGATTGTTAGCTGAAACATATTAATCAATGGAGTAATTAATTATTGAATCATAGTACTACAGTGTTGTTTTAAGCTTTTCCAATGATTTATCGCTTTTAAGGCTGTTACAAGGTACCCATGGTGTCCTCCCTTGTCGTACTGGTAAAAAAAAAATAAAAAAAACCAGGAGCAAACAAACATATCATACAAACACTGATATAATATAATATAATATAATAAATCCTCGAATGAATGAACACGTCATATTGACCGAAGGCGTGTCCGTTTTCGCTGACCCGGAAGTGTTCTTTTCATTTTCCCCATCTGTTACCGAAGTCGTTTGTTGTGTTTATGTAGTATGGTCGACTCCTGAGCTGAGATAATGGATTTGGTTATATTACTTTGTGATTCATTTTAATTTTTTGTGCTTAATATGTGCTATCTGTGTCCAGGCTTATGCTGCTCGTTCAGCGTTTACTGGAGCTAGCTAGCACATGCAGGCTAATGACAGTTACGGGTGTAGTGTTTAGTAGCAATAAGGACTAGCAAGCTTCCGCTGCATTTCCTAATAAAAACCACACAAACACATTAATATAATACTTAATCACTTCTGCGGGTGAGTGTACAGATTAAAAAAAAAGTAGTCATAAAGCTTTGGTCACACGATAATTTGTATATATGTTTTATAAAGGTAACGCCTTTCTTTAATGCTAGGTAAATCCACACAGTTTTCCAATCAAGATGTCAGTGGAGCTTGATGTATTTGTGGGAAACACTACCATCATGGACAAGGAGGTGTACCAGTTATGGCTGAATGGTTATACAGGTAGATAACGTTAACCTTACTGCCTAGAGAAAAATGACATATCAGTGACCATTTTTACAGCTAGAACAAGAAATAAAATAATTGTAATTTGGTTAGCACAGTCGCCTTGCACCTCCAGGGTCAAGGTTCGATTCTCGCCACAGGGTCTGTGTGCGTGGAGTTTGCATTTTCTCCATGTGTTGGGTACTTTTCCTCTAGATACTCCAGTTTCCTCCCACATTTTAAAGACATGCAGATTAGGCTGATTTGCTTTTAATGTCTTTCCGTCCTTCCTGAAACAACCCTCCCATTTTATCTGAGCTTTGGCACTGCATCCAGAGGTTGCGTTGGGTGGGAATTAAACCAGAACTTCCGCATGTCAGGGGAGAAATCTACCACTGAGCCTGATACCCTGCAGATTAGCCTAATTGGCATTACCAAATTGCCCATAGTGCATGAATGAACATGTTTGTGTGCACTGTGATGGATTGGCAACCTGTCTATGGTGTACCCCACCTCATGCTCTAACTCTCTTGAGATAGTTAGGCCCCCTGCAACCCTGTGTATAGGATAAAGTAGTATAGATGTTGAGTGAGTGATAAAAATTTTCATTACAAAAACAGAGTACTACAATTTTGGGTCCCGGTTAATATCTGGTACTCATCAAATACTGTAATCATCTAATGTTACTCTCACCCCGTACATACTGACCTATACCCGCATTAACCACATTGCTTTAAATCTAGTCTAATCTAATGCAATCCATTATTGACCTGAACCTCTGCAAACGTCTGTTGCCAACTTATATGAAACATCAGGCATGCCAGACCATTTTTTCAAGCAATTTCAGAAGCTACAAATATTATCCATTAATTTTATGAGCCATACATTTAGTAATAAGAAATTGGCATAAGCAAAATGATCTCTCTCTCTGTCTCTAGTGAACGATGCAGTGAAGGTGAGGATGGAAGGAGGTGTGATGGAAGAATGTGAGGCCAGTCGTGATGTCCTCCTAAGTGACACCATGGACCAGTTCCGTACCTTCCAGATGTGTGAGAGGCTTCTGCAAAATCCGGCTAAATTAGCCAACCAGCTTCTGTTCCAGATACCGCCAGATCGACAAGCCATGCTGATTGAAAGGTGTGCAGTGTGGTATACATATCTTTACATTTTGTTTGTTTAATAATTTCAGTTAAAGTTTTTATTTTTTTGTCTTTAATGACTTTACCAGATATTACGCGTTTGATGATGCTTTTGCTCGTGAAGTCCTTGGAAAGAAGCTATCCAAAGGGACAAAAAAAGATCTTGATGATGTTAGTGCAAAAACTGCCATTATGCTGAAGAGCTGCAGGCGACAGGTGGGTAGAACAGGAAAGCGGTATCTAAATAAACCTGGGAAAGGATTTGATGGACCTGTATGCATTGTTTCTCATATAGTTTGACAACTTCAAGCGTGTGTTTAAAGTGGTGGAAGAACTCAAAGGCCCTCTGGTGGAGAACATAAGACAGCACTTTCTACTCCCTGATCAGCTGGCAAGGTGAGAGAGAACTACAAATTCTGATGAGTTCTCTGCCTTTAATTATCTGGATCTGACTCGCTGTCATTTTGCTATTTTTTAATGTTCATGCATGTTTATCAAGGACTCTTTAAATTCATGTTAACTGTACCTTACAGCAAATATAGCCAATTCCGTAAATATTTAGACAAGGATGATTTTCTTTTAAATTATTGTACACTACCACAATGGATTATTTCCAGTTGTTTGACAAAAATCTTGCATTGACTTTTTAGGAATTACAGTTATTTATTCATTCATTCATGCACTTGTCACAGGCTCTAAAGTAGCAGGACATCTAACTAATAACAATTTTACAAATGAAGAAGATAAATGGTGTTCATTCATAGTGTTGAATTCGTATTTGATAGATATTTACAGTGACTCTCCACATGCAGTCCAAAGAGATCTCGATGCAAGCGAATGGAGCAATTATTAGGCTGATAAAAACAAAACAAAGCAGACCTAACAGAGAGACAGAAGAAACTTTAGGAGTGGTCAGATCAACAATTTAACAATTTGATACATTCTTAAAAAGAAGAAATGCACAGCAACACCAAAAGGCCTTAAAGAGACCTAACGTGCATAATCTCAGATCTTTCCTTATTGAAGATGAGTGAGTGATGAAATTTCCATTACAAAAACAGAGTGTTATAATTTTGGGTTAAATTTGGGTTATAATTTTCCCGGTTAAAATCTGGTACTCCTCAAGTACTGTAATCATCTAATGTCAGTCTCACCTCGCACTATACCCTCATTAACCACATTGCTCTAAATCTAGTCTAATCTAATCTACAGTCGTGGCCAAAAGTTTTGAGAATTACATAAATATTGGAAATTGGAAAAGTTGCTGCTTAAGTTTTTATAATAGCAATTTGCATATACTCCAGAATGTTATGAAGAGTGATCAGATGACTTGCATAGTCCTTCTTTGAGATGAAAATTAACTTAATCCCAAAAAAACCTTTCCACTGCATTTCAATGCTGTCATTAAAGGACCTGCTGAGATCATTTCAGTAATCGTCTTGCTAACTCAGGTGAGAATGTTGACGAGCACAAGGCTGGAGATTATTATGTCAGGCTGATTGGGTTAGAATGGCAGACTTGACATGTTAAAAGGAGGGTGATGCTTGAAATCATTGTTCCTCCATTGTTAACCATGGTGACCTGCAAAGAAACATGTACAGCCATTATTGCATTGCATAAAAATGGCTTCACAGGCAAGAATATTGTGGCTAATAAGATTGCATTAAGATCCTCGCTGGGATCGTCTCCTAAAGAGGATTCAGCTGCGGGATCGGAGTGCCACCAGTGCAGAGATTGCACGGATCTGCACGCACAGTGAGGTGAAGACTTTTGGAGGATGGCCTGGTGTCAAGAAGGACAGCAAAAAAGCCACTTCTCTCAAAAAAAAACCATCAGGGACAGATTGATCTTCTGCAGAAAGTATGGTGAATGGACTGCTGAGGACCGGGACAAAATCATATTCTCTGATGAAGCTGCTTTCCGATTGTTTGGGGCATCTGGAAAAAGGCTTGTCCGGAGAAGAAAAGGTGAGCGCTACCATCAGTCCTGTGTCATGCCAACAGTAAAGCATCCTGAGGGCCAACACTGCAAATACTGACTCTTTGCATAAATGTTATGTAATTGTTGATAAACGCCTTTGAAACGTATGAAGTGCTTGTAATTATATTTCAGTACATCACTGAAACAACTGAAACAAAGATCTAAAAGCAGTTTTAGCAGCAAACTTTGTGAAAACTAATATTTGTGTAATTCTCAATACTTTTGGCCACGACTGTAATCTAATCTAATCTAATCTAATGTAATCCAATCTTAGATTAGATTAGAAGAAAAAAAAAAACCTTCACAGGCGGCACGGTAGTGTAGTGGTTAGCACTGTCGCCTTGCACCTCCAGGGTCTGGGTTCGATTCCCCGGCCAGGCTCAATTCCCATCTCTGTGTGCATGGAGTTTGCATGTTCTCCCCGTGCTTGGTGGGCTTCCTCCGGGTACTCCGGTTTCCTCCCACAGTTCAACGATTAGGCTAATTGGTGTTCCCAAATTGACCGTAGTGTGTGAATGAGTGTGTGAATGTGTGTATGAGTGTGTGCCCTGCGATGGATTGGCACCCTGTCCAGGGTGTACCCTGCCTAGTGCCCGAAGTCTCCTGGGATAGGCTCCAGGTCCCCCGTGACCCTGAATAGAAGGATAAAGCGGTATAGAAGATGAATGAATGAATGAAAAAAACCTTCACAACATGTACATGAGCATGTAATGGAGTCACTGGTGTTTATTGATGTGACTGCTGATAAAAGTAGCAGGATGAATTCTGAAGTGTATAGTGTTTGCAGTCACATGACCAGATGTTAACATTCTGTTACGTTGATGGACCGGCTATGACGAATGCATCTTTGCCTGGCACCAAATGTTTAGACTATTAAAATATATTTATATTTTATAAGCACAGAACAGTCAAAACCACAGTTCCTCAGATTAAAAATAATGAACAGGCCAGTATATCAATTTCCACTAGGATCTGTGCTCTGGATCAGACTCAGCAGGGATTCTGTACATATTAATGTTTGTTCTTTGTTCCTCTGCTGGGAACATCGGTATCCACAACACTTTTCTGGCATTTATGGTTTTAAAGTTAGCGGTAAGACTGAATAAAAGGAAATGGCAGCTGTCCAGGAAACGGATTGCCAGAAGTAGATCAAGGCCAAGTAGTGACATAGATTGCACACAATCTATGGACTACTTTCTGCTCAGATTCAGTCAAATGCTGCAATACTGTTAGGACAGTGCATCACAGTTTAGATGGATAATCACCCAAACCGTATGGCAAAAGCAACCCAAGGCAATGAAATGGAATGCTTATAAATGGCTGAGTCAGTCACCTGACCTCAACTCTATTAAGCAAGCTTTTCACTTACTCTAAACTGAAACCAGAAAGACCCACTAACAAGCAACAATGGAGGCGGTAACAGTAAAAGTCTGGCAAAGGAAACTCAGCATTTGGTGATGTTCAAGGGTTCCAGACTTCAAGCAATCATTGACTGCAGAGGTTTTGCATCCAAATATTGAAAACAATCCTTAAATGTACTGTATTATGTTAGTTTGTTATGTGAGCCCGTGAAAATAGATTTGACTTAGACAAAAGGCTGTACAGTGGAACCTCGGATTACGAGCATTATTCGTTCCGGAAGTGGGCTCGTATTCCAAAACACTCGTAAACCAAATTAAATTTTCCCAGAGGAAATAATGGAAACTTAAATTATTCGTTGTACAGCCCCAAAAAATACATAAAAATAATTAATACAAAATATAAAGTAAAAATAAAACAAATGAACGTGCATTTTACCTTTTAAAAAAGTAAAAAAAATATTCCTGACAGATAAGTGTTTGTTTGTGCGTGCAGGCAGTATGTGTGTGTGCGCGCGTGTGTGTGTGAGGCTAGAGTAAGTGGAGACTCTTGCTTTCAGCCCCTCCTGTCTCCCCCTTCTCATCTTACACAGTAAAACTTTCTTCTTTCGTCTGAATTAAGCACACACACATTAACGGAAAGACTGTTGTCCTCTCCTTAATTATTAAAGCTTCTCCACTTTATTTTAATGTTGCTCGCGACAGCGTAACAGCCCGTTAATTCATGCTCGTGTAATGATGAGATGGACAAACTGGTCGATGCCCGTTCTTTTATTTTCTGCATTGTCAGGCTATAGTACAAACTTTCGGGTGGATCCTCCACTTAAATCCAACAAAAAAAACCTACTGAAGACCAAGACTCAGGCTCTATATCCTGCTTACATCTCGCATTCGCGTTCAAACACACCGGGTTACATTACCCACAATGCATCTACCCACAATGCATCTCCCGCACTGGACTACACTTCCGAAAACAACGGTCATAAATCAACGTCTCTCTCCCACTACACTGAAGGCAAAAAAAAGGCAATAAACATTTTTAAGACACTCACGTGACCACAAACTAACAATCACTGCTGTAAAGTAAAAAAGACATACCAATGAGCCGCATCCTTACCTCTGATAAGATTTGTGACAGAGCTGAGTTTCTTCGGAGAGAAGAGTGTGTCTCTCTCACGCGCGCGTGTATATGTGTGTTTTTTTTTCTTTCTTTTTTTTTCTGAAGGGGGATTCTCACACACAGCCGGCACAGTTTCAAATTACGCTCGCGCACAGACACACACCGCGATGAGGAAGAAAATGGATTTTTAACCGCTGTATTGAGAGCTTTACACACGCGCACACGTGTGTTATAAGAAACAGTACACGCGCTGTACACACGCGCTTCCGAACACAAAATAAAATGTTTTACACACACGGGTTTACAGTATTATAGTAAACAGTACACGTGTGCACGGATGTTGATTATATCAGTAAGAGACGAGCACTAAGACCCAGCAGGGGAGACGATTACCCACAATTCTGTAACGCAAGAGAGAGAAAAACCGTTGGCTCTGTGGTGACGCTCGGCGCATGCGTGATACATGATACTCTGTGCTCATAAACCAAGACAATGCTCGTTTTCCAAATCAAAATGTATTAAAAATCTTTGCTCGTCTTGCGGAACACTCGTAAACCGCATTACTCGTAATCCGAGGTTCCACTGTAATTCCTACATGGCTTATGCAATATTTCTGTTGAATTCCTTGCGTTAAAGCTGTAAGTCTTCACTTCAATAACATCTTGTTTGTTATGGTTCAAATTTATTGTGGTGGTAAACACAAAAATTGAGTCTGTGTCATTGTCCAAATACTTATGGACCAGACTTTATCTTTTGTATAGTATTGTTAATAGTATAGCTGCTTACCCTGGGTCTTCTCATGTTTAGAAATCACAATAGTAACCGTTTCAGCAGATAGGCAATTAAACTTGCAACACCTTCATCTGTGGAAAAATAAAGTCATAACAGGCATTGCTGAAATATTTTGGGATTGATATTATGGATTAATGTTTAGCTACAATAATGCATTAAGCAAATTAAGTTTCACTTTGGCAGAGCTGCTGATTCTGCCCTCTCATTCCTCTGCCTTATTTTCTTGGGATGCTGCTGCCAATGCTTTTTACAGGGATTATGCAGCCATTGTGTTCTTTGCCAATAACCGTTTTGAAACGGGAAAGAAGAAGCTTCAGTATCTAACATTTCAGGACTTTGCCTTCTGCGCTGGGCAACTGATCAACAATTGGACAGTTGGAGCTGTTGGTAAGATAATTAGAATCAAGTTTCTTAATCACATTAGAACAAATAAATTAATTGTAAATGGTTTGTGGAATATTAGTTTATTTGAATGCTTCTACTAGTCCAGACACTTAAAACTGTTTCTGTTTCTGTAACCTTTCTCTTCTCATTCCACTTCTGCTCCAAGACAACATGGTGGAGGACATGGATGTGGATCTAGACAAAGAGTTCCTTCAAGACCTTAAAGATCTCAAAATGTTAATCACAGACAAGGATCTTTTGGACCAGCACAAAAGGTATTGGATTGCAACCTGGCTTGAGTTTGAGTGTGGGATGTGGATTGAGATTAATGGAATTAATGTAGAAATGCCAGCGTCTCGCTTTGTAATGAAGGCAATTTCTTGTCTGCCTAGTCTGGTATGTGTAGCTCTGCGAGGAAAGACTAAAGTCTTCAATGAAATGGAAGCCAATTTTAAGGTACAAGAATGCTTATGCTGAGTTACATTAATTCTGTATTGAATTTGTGTCATGCTTAAGCAACATGGATAGATTCTTATCTGGTATATTTCAAGCATAAAATATGCTTTAAGGATTTTATTTGGAAAATTTCTCCCTCTAGAACCTTTCCAGAGGCCTAGTGAACATTGCTGCCAAATTAACAAACACAAAAGATGTTCGCGATTTCTTCATTGATCTTGTAGAAAAGGTAATGTTCATATCCTTCGCAAAGTTTCTGGAAATGTGCCGTATGTAACTCTCGATGTTACCTTGAAACCTTGCTTGTGTCCACTCCACAGTTTATTGAGCCTTGCAAATCGGAGAAATGGACATCTATAGACGTCAACCTCTACCTCACCCACTACACAAACTCTGCACACATACTGGACAGTTTCAAGTGAGTACATTGTGACTGGAGAACGTGTGTGAGCGACACTTTTTCTTATATACAGGTCTAGTAGTTTTTCTCTGCTTTTCTTACTGGTGTAGTACAGTACTATACAAATCAGAAGACATTCTGTAATGACATGACATTTAAAAAAAAATACATAATGAAAAGTTTAGAAATTATAGACATGACTACAAGTTGACTGCCAAAACAGCCTAAATTCTCTGCCGTGTCATTTTAGAAGGGATGAAACGAGATGTTGGGTTGTTACAAGTGTTTTTGAGAACATTTCTTCAGTTTAGTTTGATTCTCACATACTGTACTTCTTTTTCTGCATGTTCCAATCAGACTTTATGATGGTTTTATCTAACAAGTTGCTAACATTCCTTAAACATTAATAATATAATATTCAATTTGTTTAAAAACTAAACACTCTTTTATATAGGTAAGTATTGCCAGAGTCATAAAATAGGCAGACATGTGGTGTGTCTAGGGCTCTGCACAGTCCTGTACAGTGACCTACCAGTGGAGGTCACTGTATCTCATATGATTTGAAACTAACCTTTTTTCTAGCCTAGTCATTTATACACTTGGACCACTGTGGAATGTAAATTTGTGTTTACACGACACCTACCAATATACTAAGTGATGACACATTCACCCCAAACCATGGGAATTATAAACTTCTCATACAAGAGTTCTTGTGTGGTTGTCCGGTTACAAATAAATAAGTGAAATGCTATTTTGCTTACTATAACAGTCACTCCATGGCATTTTTATACCCTTCCTTCTCACATTTTCTCTTTTTCTTATTCTCATTCTCAGGCACCAGACTGTCTGGACTAGGTATATGGGAGTTATTAAAAGCTGCATCCTCAGAATGTATCACGAGTGAAGAATAAGATTTCTATGTTGTTTCTTTGTCTCCTCTTCACCCAAAACTGCTTTGGACTCACCCCAACCCATCTCACAGTCTGACCCTGTCTTTCTTTAAATCCCATGTTCATCATTTTTGCTCCTCTAATCCTTACCCAAATATTTCCAACAGCTGGCCATCTCTTGGATTCCCTCCTCCCACGTTTTCCTTCTCTTTATCCTCTGTTCATTTCTTTACCCATTGGCCAATGTTGATCCCAGGATGACTTGTAAATAAACAGAGTATTCTATGAGCCCTCCCTACACTGTGTCCTCAATGACTTTACTGTGTTTGGTCCAAACATTGTAATTTAAATGGTCCGACTTCTAACACACAGATTACTAAATAAAAATTATTCAAAAAGTCTACTCTTAGATTAATTAGAATAATATTGAGCAACACTGGATAAGATTGATCTCGAAACCAGGTGGTTTGTAATTTGAACAGTTGAACCAGTAAGTGTGAGAAGGGTGTTGAAGCTGGGTGTGTGAGATGGATGTTGTGTGTGTGGCCTGTTCAGAGGGTGGACTAGTAGTAGGGGAGGACAATTTGTCAAACCTTTTTGGGGGGGCATGGAGGGTTTGTGGGTCTTTCGTGTAAGTTTATACCTAATTCCAAGGCAAATAAATTAATATTTCTGTTTTCCCAAGTAGATTAAAAGTGACCATTTGAATGCATTTATTAATAAAGAAAAAATGCATTTTTAAATAAATGTATATACAAGTGTCAGAAAACCCAACAAAACCCTGTATGAATAAATCAATATTGAAATGTTGTAGACCAAAATTGCCATAAAGGTGTAATATATGTGACTGTAGTCTACATGACATTTAAAAAATATTTCTTTATATTATGAAGGGCTGCCAGTGTAAATATTTGGACAGAATAAAAGATGTTTCAAATGTGCAAAACGTGTGCAGATGTGCAAAAGTCTATTCCACTGCCTCTTTGTCTCACTCTTTTCTTTTTCTCTTGCTAATTTTTGACCACATTCCACCAGATTTTCTCCCATGCTATAAATATCTGGAGTATGAAAGGGAGCGAGTGAGCAGTGGAGTGAAAAAGATGGGTGAGATGAAGTTTAAATTGAGGTGGGAGGGGGGAAAATGGAGAGAAAGTTGCAAGCTGTGGGGGGTGAGTTTAAATGAAACCAGGTGCGTTACAGCACTAATGTGTGTGACTGTGTGAATCTATGCACTGTTGTTCTCCCGGCAAATCGGACAGATTTGGAATTTTGGAATTTGGGCCGCAGACCAGGAATTTTCATCTTGGGGGGTGAGGCGGGGGTGTCTGGGGGACGGAGTACGGCTGCACAGGGGGCCTAGAGGGGGGGTCAGAATGGGCTGTCCCTCTTTTTTTTTTTTTTTTTGTGAACACGCTCACACTTCAGCTGTCTGTCTCTACACTCCCTCACTCTCACACTGAAGAGGCAGAACAAGGCAGTAGAAGAAGACGCAGGGCCAGAGACGAGCAACAGAAAGCAAAAGAAGCCGGAACTGAAGAGGAGTGTAGAAGAAGAGAGCCACTCAAAAAGTGAAATCCAAGGCCAAAACCAGAAGAAAGCTCTTGGGGGGGAAAACGTGTCCTGTAAGTATGCATATTATATTTGAATTGACCTTTATTTGGTAAGTAAGGAGACTAAAATGATGCTGCTTCATTCTGAATATATAATTATATTAAAATGATATCAAAGCATAGGTAAAATGCTGGTGTGGAAAAAACGAATGAAGTGAAAGCCATGAAGAAGAGAGAGCAAGCAGACAATGAAACAGGAAGAGAATGTATGAGAGTGTGTGTGTAAGACATAGGGTGAGACCGACAGGTTTTAATCATTCCCAGGCTCTTCATGCATTATACTCGCACTTTTGATTATGAGGCTTGAGACCCTTTTGCTACTTTTGTTCAGCCAAAATACAAAACATTTATGTAAGCTGCACAGAATATAATCACCATGCAACCTTTAAACAATGCCATTTATATATCTTGAACTAGTAACCGAAGATGCACCAGACAGCAGTGATTATTCCTTTAGTATCTTACCCAACCATCAGTATGTTGTTGCACATCATGCGTCACGGATGTAGTATTGCAAAACTTTCCAAACCATTTTCCAGCTACTATTTCACAACTAGTTTAAATGTCACCATTTGTCTAAACCCCATTCAGACAAGTGGGGTGCACTAGCTTTTTTTTTTTTTTTTTTTTATAAAGTGAACTTTATACATGAGAGCAATTTGTATGTATGTGTGTGTCTGCTTCTTGTTTCTTGTCTCTTAGCCTCATTGTATTAACTAGACAACTCTTAGGTTCCCTGAAATTTTGGGCAAAAATCCCCGAGGTACTTAGTGGTGTGAACATTTGTGCCTACAAAAACATTTTGGCCCCCTGAAGAAACACAGGTGCCATAACAAGAAGAGAAAACACACACAATTAAATGCCCACATGACGTCACAGCTGAGAACAGTAGCCTACTATACTAACACAAGCTACTTCTATACTGCAAAGAGCGTCTTGACCTTTTATTTTTGTATCTTTGGTAATTACTAACGTTTGCCTGCATTATTTTATATGGCTTGATGGCTGACTTGAGCATTTATTCAAAGGAAGAGAAGCATGTTGTGGCCTGGGGCTCCATGCCACTGCAGACACTGTAAACGTTTGTGCTCTGCATCTTTTTTATTTATCTAAAAGAGCTCTTGTGCTCAACTTATAAACTAATCTAAGATGTTTGTGCATTACAGTGTAATATAAGCAACAGACAACATTACGTGATAACCAAGTAAAATTTCTCCATTGCCGGAGTCATAGATTTCTATTAAAAGCCATGGCAGATGGCACACATGCTGGTAAGTGCTGAACAAGCATAAATGCACTACTGTGGTTTACACTGGTCAGTGGTGATCCAGTTTATCATTGCACCATTTGCCCGGCATGTGCACAGTGAGTTTGTTTCAAGCAAAATAATGGAATGTTAGCTTTGTGGGCAACAGAGCAGGGCAGAACAAAACACAGACACATCAGAAGACAGGATGATGTAACCGTGTTTGCAGAAAGAAGTAGGAAGAAATCCTTTGTATCTTTACATGTGTGGTCCTCAAATGTATTCCAAAAAAAGCAGGTCTTAAGATCCATGCAATTGTGGTTATTTATGAGAAACTTAGTCCTTAGTCCTAGAGGAAGTGACACATTTACAGTTAAAATTCATATATACGAGGGATGATCAACTGACTGACATTTAAAGACATAGACTTTAAGCACTGTACAGTGATGAGACACTTAGCCACAGTAATGTTTGAATAGGGCCAAAGTTTTAAAGAATGGTTTAGGACTGTAAATACTGATCCCAGCCGAGGTGGCTCGAAACACACTGCAGTCTATTCTGTGAACATCCATCAAATGTGGAACGCCTGATCCTTGAAAATTGATGGGTAACTTGTTGCCAGCTTGCGGAAAAGACTCATCTGTTTGATTCATACACATTCACATTCCATACAAATTTAAATAATTCTTTTGATTGTGTAAAGCTGTTTTGAGACAATGTCAATTGTTAAAAGTGCTATACAAATAAAATTGAATTGAATTGAATTGAATCTGTCCATGGGAACTATACACACAATCATTCACAAACACCACTTGCACATTTTAGGACCTCGGCTGGGAGTTACTGCCTAATCCCTCATACAACCCTGACCTCACTTCAAGTCATTTCCACATGTTCAAGTCAGTAAAGAATTTCTGAGAAGGGAGTGCTTCTGAAGTGAAGCAGGTAGTCTGATCTTGGAGAAATGTTTATACCTTGATGGCATTCAAGCACTAGTGAAACTCTGGGATTTCAGTGCATTAATGTTGAGATAATATAGAGAAAAAAAGTGAATTTTTATTCTCGCAAAAAAAAGTTCTGTTATTTTTAACAAAAAAAAGTCCTGGTTTGACTTGAATGCCTCTTGTATAAATAAAATAAACTAAAATAACATAAATATCCTCTTATTTTGAGAACAAAAGGTATGACATGGGCCTTAGAAAGGGTCAGCTCAAATAGTCTGACTTGCCCTTTTTCCTTGAACATCAGGGGGCTTTCCTGAAGATTTGATACTCTGGGAAAAGTCTGTCACAGTCCACTTGACCCGAGTGGAGAGCCATGCCCACATCCTCACCAGTGGCATTCCAGAAAACCGATGGACTCTTGGCACGCTCAGTAGTCTAAATTGCCTTTACCACCAAACATACTCTGACCAGCGTCAGACGTGGTGCTGCCCTGCCCTTGGGTTGCTACCATGGATCAATCTTGGCTTTCCTAAACTATATGCTGTGTGTGTGTGTGTGTGTGTGTGTGAGTGAGAAAGAGAGAGAATGCATATTTATTAGCGGAGTAAATAAGGCAAGCAACTAGTGCTTGGGAACAGCAACACCAGTTAAAAAATATAGAGAAAATAATTATATATATATATATAAACAAAAATAAGTTATTTTAAAAAGAGTCTTCTATGACTTTCCGAGGGAATTGGGGTCACAGAGTGCAAACTTGAAAGCTCAAAAACTGGCGCATCTACGACACACAGGTGTGTATGAGAACAAATATTGAGCTTTTGAAAACGTACATGAGCTGTGCTTAAACTGTGTACAGATATGTGAATCATGTGGAGAGATTTTATTTTAGGCACATTGTTATCATGACTGGGGAAATACTGTATCAGTGTGTCAGAGGGCCAGACTAAAGTGTAATTCTATTACAAATCGTATTTTAGTCTTTAATAAGATTTATTTCTAGTATGAAGTTTTCTTGTGTGTACTGTAAGTAATGATGGACAACATTGTGTGGTTTGGGCAAAAGCAATGCAATCTCAATTGGAGGCTGATGTAACAAAGTCAGAATGTGTGTGTGTGTGTGTGTTGCTCTGTGGCTAGCTGTTAATCACTTTGACTCAACTTGACTGTACCAGTGCACCGGCCAAATCCTTTCGCACTACGACCATAAAGTCTGACAACGTCATTCATGTTTTGGAGTCAAGACAGCTTCTACTTTCTTTACAATGTACATCATAGTGTTTGTGTGAGTGAGGGATTTCATGCATCAGCAAGACAGTGGTTATAATCTTCCCCCACGCTATTTTCTATCTAGCACAAACCAGCTAACTGTACTGCACTACACTCTCCAGAAACAGAAATGTTTTATAAGTCCTGCATTTGGCTGCTTTTCTATTTATTCTCCAGGCAAGAGACCTGAAAGACAGGACTTATTTAAGCTGACAAATTTACTTAGAAATTTCAGCCCGGTCTCCTACCAAGAACAGTAACTTTTAGTAAATTTTCAAAGTCTAAATGAGCTCTTTCAGACGTTCCCCCCCCCCCAATCTTTTGATTCCATAACATGATCTAGCTAATATGCCTGACAGCGTGAAAGGCAAGCTGTTAGACATTCAGTCTGGTGAAATGTTAGTAAGTTTTCATATGTACTGCATAGTAACAGCACTGATGCCATGCAATTGTAATACAGTAAAGAGTTGACTTATTGTGTGCAATTCCAGTGGAGCCACCAGAGGGCGCCATCAGGTTGCCACAAACCTGGTGACCTTGCCATGAAGCCCTGCTTAGATGTTTGTCATTTTAAGTACCTTAATTGAAGCTTTATTGAAAAATTCAGACTCAAATCAAAAGAAAATTATGTAACGCTATTAAATCTGTGACGAATAAATACATCAAAGATAAATTCTGGATGTCAAGATTTTCAGAGTTTAGGGGACTTATTGCGTTCTCTTCCTCTCTCTTTTTCCCCATTGTCTCCTCCAGATTCCAGATTCACACCTCGGATTAAGGTTGTTGTTCTCATCCTTACAATATAGACCCTGCAGCGTGTACCAGTGTATGTCTGTGTATGACACACTGCTTGTACATTTTCTTTGAGCTCCGAAGAGGCAGGGGAAAGTGTCTCTGCGTGAAGATGTGGTCCGTGTGTGTTTCGTTTTTGTGTGTATGCGTTTCTGTGCTCCTCCACCAAGCTATTTCACAGCCACCCACAGAAAGTAACACCTACACGGTAAGAAGGGAGGGAACTGTTTCCCACTACTTTTCTTTTCTCTGTTTATTTGATAAGCATATGTTTACAATTATGTAGTACATAAGCCTTTGCAATCATGCCTTCTATTCCTTGTTGAAACCTCAGGAGTGCACAGATGGTTATTTCTGGGATTCACATACTCAGCACTGCAAAGGTAACAAATACGTCTTCGTGCTTCCTGGTCATATTATGTTTTATGTCTTTGTTTTATCTATATTAACAGCAAAAAACTCCAATTATTGAAAAAAAAACATGTACCCTTTTCCCTCTTAGACATAAATGAATGTGAAACTATCCCAGAGGCATGTAAGGGTGAGATGAAGTGCTTCAACCATTATGGTGGCTACTTGTGTCTCCCACGCTCTGCCTCAGTAATCCCTGCCCATGATCCACCCAACCAAATCCCTTCTGGTGTGAGCAACACCTCAAGTGAGCCCTGTCCCACTGGCTATGAGGCTCATGGAAACAGCTGCGTGGGTGAGTATGTTTGGAAATGTGTGTGTTTTAGGAGGGGAATGTAGTGTGGGTGTCAGCGAACAGGTGGCAGGAGTGACTGACAGTTTCAATGTTTGTATTTTGAAATCACCATTGTTTCATAATTGACTGATTTTGATTGCATGACAAAAGAATAAAACGCGCACATATTGTTAGAGTTATATACTGTATGCGTAGGTGAGTTATTTATTTATTTATTTTTTATTATGGGTTAAGGGTTCCAGGACAATTCGGCTAGTAATTCAGAAACAGGTGGTATGTTAGGAAGAGGTGGTCTGAGTGTTTTGCACAACTTGGCAGGGGGTAGTCTGCAGGGGGTAGAGGGGATTTGGAGGTCTAAGCGGTTTCCCAGCTGCTATCAGCAGTCAAACCCTCATTAATGCAGCCCACAGTTGTATTACTCAGCACTCAGTGTAAAGTCACACAGTTAGCATTTCTTTATTCCTTCAAGCTGTTAGCCATAAATCAGTAAATGGCCTTTCTGCTGCATTAACAAAATACCAGTGCAGCAGCAAATATGAAAGGAAAAGAGGTAAACCCCAAATGTGGCTTACATAACCTGCACATAGATTTGATTGTGTTTTTTTTATGCTCTCATAGATGTGGATGAGTGTCAACAGGATGAACATGACTGCCAGCCCAGTCAGGAGTGTATCAATACAGAGGGCTCGTTCACTTGCCAGTGCCCGAATGGATACCGCAAAGTGGGAACAGAGTGCATTGGTAAAAAGCAGCTAAGAGGCATAAACAGATTTGGCATTGGTTTGGCTATGTCATACTGAATGTACTTGAAATATATACTACTGTCATGGATGGTCATATTTCAGTAAGATAATAAGACAAGTGATTGTCAGACAGAGCACTTTTATACTTATATTTCCCCTCTCTGTAATTTGGAGAACCAGTATCATAGGAATATCGAGCATTACCTCTCAATTGATTGTGACTGTATTGATGAAGGTGCTACAGAAGAATAACTGATTGACCTGAATGTGAAGTTCACCCAAGTTTACCCGCTTCATTTTTGTCAGACATTGATGAGTGTCGGTACCGGTACTGCCAGCACCGCTGTGTTAACGTGCCCGGCTCTTTCTCCTGCCAGTGCGAGCCTGGCTTCCAGCTGGCAGGCAACAATCGCTCCTGCATTGGTGAGTGTGCCCACACACTGCCACCCCCGTGCATAGCCAACAATGCTGTGCCCTGAGTCATAGGCCATCCTCCACACACACTCAAACTCTGCACACACAGTAATTTGGAAAACCAGGCCCACATGCTGTTGTACAATATCCTACAAAATCATCCTACACATCAGGTCCTGTGAACGGGAGCCAAAGTCAAAACAAACTGCCACAACACCTCGGACTCTGTGAATAAGTCACACTATGGCGACATATTGGAACAATTACTGTGGGGTTTCCAAACTCCAAGCGAATCCTACATTAGGTTTAGTTTATTAAAAAAAAAAAAAAAACCTGCAATTCCTTTGTCCATTACCTTGTATAACTTCATAGCAACCGCTGTGAATTGCAATAAAGACACTATGAATTTTTATTGTTATTATAATTATTATTATGTAAAATTTTCGCATTTATAAACCTGTGGCATGTAGTCCACATGGGCACTTGAAAATGCATTTTATTTTTATCACTGATGTCAATCATAAAGCGAAAAAAAGGTTTCACATTGGCACTCTGAATGCGTAATGACTGCACTTTTTCCATGAAACATGTCTCTATAAAGGATACTTATAATTTGTGTCTGCTGTGTCATGATTTGTGGTTTCAGACGTGGACGAGTGCAACATGGGCGCCCCCTGTAGTCAGAGGTGTTATAACACCTATGGGACTTTCCTTTGCCGCTGTGAGCAGGGTTACGAGCTGGGCTCAGATGGATTCACCTGCAATGGTTAGTGACAAAAGCGTTAGTGAAAGCGAAGCAAATACACAGATATTTTGTGTAATCTAAACAGCATATTACTGAATATTTTTTATTGTATTCTTTTTTGTTTAACCCGCCTCCTAATGTCTTCTTCATTCTTTACACAGACATAGATGAGTGTAGTTTCTCTAGTTACCTTTGTCAGCACCAGTGTGTAAACGAGCCTGGCAAATTCTCATGTGTCTGCCCAGAAGGGTACCAGCTCCTCGGGACTCGTCTCTGCCAAGGTCAGACTTGGTCTCTCCTATTCTGCACAATGCACTGCCCTTATTCAGCCTTTACTTTCTCATTTCAGTTAACAGATCGGTGACATTTGATTCTTCCATTACTGATTTGTATGTGTGTCTTAATGCAGATATAAATGAATGTGAGACCGGCGCACATCAGTGCACTGAAAGCCAGATGTGTGTGAACGTTCATGGCGGTCATCAGTGCTTTAACACGGATCGTTGTCAGGAGCCCTACGCTCAAGTATCAAATAAGTGAGTAAAGTGATTTTTCACCTAACTGGTGCACGGTCTTACAGAGTTCCTCCATCATTGTTCTTTTTGTGCCAGTTAAATTTACTTTAGGCTTAACTTTCTTTAGTTTTTATGAATATGCTATAAATTTTTATATATCTCTTCCTTAAAGAATAATTCAATACAGTCTAGTGTCTTCCAAAACCTTTGATAATAAGTGGGGTAGAAGGTTTATGTTCTGAAGAAATATTGCGAGGTTAACAGAGAGTATCCAGGATTGTAAATTTGTCTGCCCTGTGGTAAATACTCAGATGAAATTTTCTTCTCTCTATGACCTTCGAGTTTCTCTACTGAGCCAGTCGATGAAAATAATAATATATCAATTGGTTTACGTCTAGACAAATGATGATGTGTTAGGCATCATTTCAGTCGCTTTGGGAATCTCTTTTTTCAGTTCCACATTTCATTCTGCCCTCTTTATTTAGAAATTGTGCTCCTTTTAAATCATGTATCTGCTATGGCCTTTATTATTCAACCATCATTATCCTGTAACCCTGCCACTTTAGTCGCTGCGTGTGTCCTGCCTCTAAACCTGACTGTCGGGACTTGCCCTTCTCCATTGTGCACCGTTATATGAGCATCACCTCAGAGCGGTCAGTCCCCTCTGACATCTTCCAGATCCAGGCCACAAGTGTCTACCCTGGAGCCTACAACACCTTTCGCATCCGCTCTGGAGATGACAATGGAGACTTCTACATCAGGGTGAGATGGAATTTATTCACGTTAATTGATTTAAAACCTCCCGGGGTTACTTTCCTGAATGTTATCCTACCCGATCTTGGCTTTTGAATTGAATTATCTCCTGCAATCTGTCTATTTCTGGGATTTAAACTACCGAAGCCAAAATGGCCCTGGGAGGAAGAGAGGAAGGGGACGGGAGGGAGGAGGAGGGGGCACTGATGTTAACAGTGGAAAAGTGCCCAAGTTTGAGGACAATGCAGTTCTATTTTGG
The DNA here is from genome assembly GCA_030522415.1 of Channallabes apus. Taxonomy (NCBI): domain Eukaryota; kingdom Metazoa; phylum Chordata; class Actinopteri; order Siluriformes; family Clariidae; genus Channallabes; species Channallabes apus. Next base: position 25,258,879 of record CM060113.1, read on the forward strand.
TGCCAGATTTTCTGTTTATTGCTTTTTATAGCTAAAGAGCAGGGGGACACTGCACAGTATTGCTTAGCCTTTTTATTTAGATTTCTGCAGCCATAAATGTGCAGAGAAAAAAAAACGTACAGCATGTGCCATATAGTTACATTATCTTTGCACAATCAGGGTTTCATCTATTTCAAATATATGAAGCGGTGTTGATATCTTACTGTATGCATCTTTCAAAAGTACATTACAATTACATTACAATAATTGGATTACGTTACATACATTACACTATGCAAAATCTTAAATTATGCAGACTTCTAATCCAAATGTTTTGTCTTCTCATTTAGCAAATCAACAATATCAGTGCTATGCTGGTGCTAGCCCGTGCTGTGACTGGACCCAAAGAGTATGTCCTGGACTTGGAGATGGTGTCGGCCAACCCCCTAATGAGCTACCAGACTAGTTCTGCTCTCCGTTTATCAGTCTATGTGGGGCCTTATACTTTCTAAATTAGAGATATATTTAGAGCAGGGAGGGAGAGAAGGGCTAGCAAATAAAAAAGTGGCAGTGAATTGCGGACAACATATCCATCAAGGATGAGGTTGGACTGAATTGAAGATACTGGCATAATTAGCAGAACATCTCAAGTTTGCTGGAAAAGCAATGCCATGGTATCTCAAAAGAAATCAAAACAAACTATACAACTACTACTTCACAACTGATGCTGGTCTTACAGACAGATAATATAATTGCAGACCTAGCCATATGGTTTTACTATATTGTGTATGAATACCAAAAAACAAAAAAGAAAACTGCACTACAATTTCAATATCTGCTGTACAATTCATATAGAATTTACTTTTGGCCTTTCTCATACCTCTCTTGTCATCCATGCTTATTTTCAAGATATCTTTTTTTAATTATTTTTTTTTACTTGAGAATGTGTTTCCTTTCTATGTTTGCGTCTTAACACAAACTCATTCCACTGATTATTTTTCGCCACAGCCCTCGCTGTTGGCCCATGCCACCCATCCCCCCCCCCGGTTTGTCAGATATATGTAGCAGTTTAATGTACAAATAATATATGCAGCTCTGCCTACTTCTTTCTGTGCATCGTGTGCGATTACTATTCTTCAGTAACCACTCAGTCCTACGTCTACGTGTCTGTATCTTGTTCCCTTCCAAAAGTGATCACTAATATTCACATTATTTGTGTAGTTATCACACCATGCTGTGTTTTACTTTTATGGTCTGGACTATTACTGTAATAAATGATAATACCGTATCATTCTGGCTATACACCCCTAAGTTGAATTTATTTGTATTATGAGCTACACAGTATGTGAACATCATCCTTTTTTTTCCATTTACTAACTTCATGGCATTGAGATGTTTTATTTTTCTTACTTTTTTCAACAGCAACTTTTATACAGACATAGCCTTTAAAGCCACAGCAAGAAAATGGATAGTTTAGTTTAGTTCTGTCCTTTGGTTTACAAAAAGCAAAACCCCTGATACCTCAGCAGACAGGGAAAAAAAATCATTGTTTCCCCCAGTTTTTTTCTAAACCAAACATAATGCAATTATGTTTAAATACATTGATCCACCATCTCAAGAAGATGATTATGAACCCCTTGTGACTAACTATTAGAGTGGAGAACCGTGCGCTGTGGCATCTCTTAATAGCATTACAGTGGAACCTCGGATTACGAGTAACGCGGTTTACGAGTGTTCCGCAAGACGAGCAAAGATTTTTAATAAATTTTGACTTGGAAAACGAGCGTTGTTTTGGTTTACGAGCACCGAGCATCATGTATCATGTATTATTGCTTGCAGAGTTTCTGTGTGTGTGTGTGTGTGTGTGTGTGTGTAAGGCAGAGAGTGTGTGTGTTTGTTTGGGAACCTGAGAGGAAGGGGGCTGTAAAGGCGAGTGTGTGTGAGTGCGCTCATTCACTTACACTAACACACACGCATACACACACACACTCTCTCTCTCAGCTTTACAGCCCCCCCCTCCTCTCAGATTCCCAAACAAACACACAGAAACTCTGCTCTGTCGCGGTAAGGTGCTGGTTAATATGTTTTTATTGTTGTTGTTGTTTTAGTTTACAGCAATGATTCAGTTAGAATGCGCTCACGCGAGTGTGACTAGCGATGTTCCTTGCTAATTTTTAAACGGTTAATTTTTAAACGGTTTTAAAAATGGTCTCTCCGTTAATGTGGGTGTTCGTGTGTGTGCACGCACATTACACGCGCACACGCACACACACACACACACACACACACACACACACACACACACACACACACACACACACACACACACAAAAACACAGCGCCTGCTTGCACAAACGGAAACTCTTATCTGTCCGGATTTACTTTTACGTTTTTTAAAGGTAAAGTGCAGGTTAATTTGTTTTATTTTTACTTTATATTTTGTATTAGTTATTTTTATGTATTTATTTTTTGGGACTGTAGAACGAATAATTTGAGTTTCCATTATTTCTTATGGGAAAATTACATTTGGTTTACGAGTGTTTTGGAATAGCCCACTTCCGGAACTATGCTCGTAATCCGAGGTTTCACTGTATGTCTAAGCAGGGATCCCACTTAGTTAGGAGAAACATTTACTGCTTGGCAACAGGCAGCTGAAATAAGTAAGGAGATTTAGTGAGTTTAGATCATTGCAGGCTCACTGCACATTCCTAAGCAAGTGTCAGACTACAGAAGCGGGGTTATTATCTTATGCTAAACCCTTAATTAACCTATTTCTCCATTTCTCAATTAACCTATTTCTTCATTGTTGCAAATCAATTACCTGGCAAGTTACCTGGCAGTTTCATTTAAGGAAGATTTTTTTTAATTTAGTACAAAATAACAATCAAACAAAAACAAGATTTACTCAGACTCTTGAAGAAAATATGTAAATATGTACAGAAGAAAAAAAAACTTTTTTATAAATTTGTGTCTGATACAGTTTCCAAGGACGCTGCTCAATCTTTACACAGGGAAGGATGACAACAAGATCACTATTGTACTTTCTTATGTGTGTAGAAGAGATAACGAAAGACAGAAAATGTACTTTTTTTAGTCTTATCTATTTTGTCAAGATGTCTTCAGGGCCTTTCAGTCATTGTGGTCGATTTTCCTTTCAAGGGTGATAAATTGAGGTTCAGGGAAATATAGAGCTACCATGCACAGTTGAATGTCATCATAGCTGGTTTGGAAAGATATAGTCTGAGGGTCAAAGAGCAAGAAGCAATTAATAAAAAAGGATCCAGTACTTGTGCAGATTTAGGTTTAATCTTGTCGAAGAGGTACGGTGTTCATTTGTTCTGTAATTTGACGGAAAACTAATGAACAATATTCATCTGATTTTTCTTTGTTGTGTAATTGTTAGCATTTCCCAGTTGAGAAATTGTTAAGCTATTTAAAAAAAAGCAGTGTTAGCTGGCTACCTATAAAGCACCAAGTCACCAAAATAATAATGATTATTTTTAATGTTCAAAAGCTATCCACTGACTAGCCATAAGGAATGTTTTAATAAAACTTCATATAATTATTTTGTTGAACCTCTCATGAACATCCAATATGGACATCCATACAATTCCTTGAACAGATTAGATGTTTATGCCATTAAGAGGGCATCCTAGTGGTCATCACTTTGCACTGTGGGTTCAAATCTTCCTTCTGGTCTGTGTGCAGGTTACAGGTTCTCCCTGTGCTTGGTGGGTTTCTGGGTATTCCTTTTTCCCCTTAGTCCTGTATGACATGTAATGTAGGTTGACTGGCATTTCCAAATCAGCTATATTATATGATTGTGTGATGTGTGATGGACTGCCCCTGCCATGGACTGGCACCCCATCCACCCAATGCCTTTTGTTCTGAGCATCCTGGGAAATGCTTGGGTTGAACACAGGATAAGTGGTATGACAACTGATGTATTATTCTTAATTCAAATGCATATTTGACTCCAGGCCCAGACCGCAGAGCCATAAGCGTGAGCCGTCACATTCCTGTTTACCAGAGGGACCACAGTTCTACAAATTAGGAACTATATTTAAGTTTTATTCAGCTTTATTTTTACTTTCTTTTATGTGTAATGACCACCTCTCCTAACTATCAATTTCTTTAACGTCCCGGTACTGGAGACACTTAAATTATAATTCACTCTGGCACATCCTTAATGTTTTAGACATATCACTGAACGCAAAAGATTCCACTTTGAAAACGTTGATATTATTATAAACCTACAGACTCTTTCCTACTTGCAATTTTTGGACTGCAAAAAATCCATTCTCTTTCACAGCAATATTTTAAAACATATTTGCAGTGAGAATAAAGGTTCTAGAAAAGTTAGGACCAATTATTATAATTTTCTTTTTATAAATGTGAATTACTTAAGAAGGTCAGATATTGTGCCATGGCTGGTGTTAGAATTACTGTGGGAAAAACATGTACTGACCCATAAAGAATACACTGCTATGACACAGAGAATTCCTTTTGTGCTCACTTATTAACATGCTAATAAAACAAAGGCTCAAATTAAACTTAAAAAAAAAATAAACTTCATGAACATCATGAGATTATTGAACTTAGACTTCTGCTTGTTGGGACAAAAACAACAAAAACATGCTTGCCAGAAGTTAATCAAATGTTGACCCACATAGACATTATGGCACAATTTACATGCAACCTTCTAAATGTTCCCCTAGCAAATATGTTAATATACCAATTAAAATCATATAAACGGATTGGCTTTGGTCACCCATTACTTCTCACATTACCACAGGAGTACTCCCCTAACTAAAACAAGTTCAGCAGCTACTGGCATGGTGGTGTAGTGTTCAGCACAGTGGCCTCACACCTCCAGGGTTGAGGGTTTGATTCGTGCCTCAGGACTGTGTGCGTGAAGTTTGTGTGCTCTCCCTGTGCCTAGTGGGTTTCCTCTGTCCAAAGGACTGTTTGTTCCCACAGTCCAAAGATATGCAGATTAGACTAATTGGTGTTCCCAAATTGTCTCTGTGTGTGTGTGTGTGTGTGTGTGTCCTAAAATGGCTTGACACCCTGTGTACCCTGCCTCGTGCCCCTGGGATAGGTTTCAGGTTCCCCTGGACTTATAAGTATAGAAGATGAATGAACGAATGAAGTTCAGCATCAGATAGAATCAGAGGTTGAATTGAAAACAACCTGTTTAGTAGCCCAGAGTGTACATATTGTTCGTGATGAATTAGAGACATCTTAAGATAAACAAATAGAGCAGAATAGGGCTGCTATATTGAACTAACATTTTACAGGTCATACTAATGATTTAGTCTAAAATTGACTATAAATGTTTGTGGAAAAATTACATCATACCCATTGGTACCCCTTCTACAAACTGTGGGCACAAAACTAGAAGTATATTCATCATATTGAATGTCTTTGTACACTGCAGTTTTAAAGTCTCCTTTCACTGAAACTAAAGTCACCAACTTGTTCTTTTAATTATTAATAATTTGTAATAATTAATAATCATTAAATATTTTTTATTTCACTTTTATTTAACCAGGAAAGTCTCATTGAGATTCAAAACCCCTTTTTCAAGAGAGTCCTGCAAAAATACAAAAAACTTAAAAGTTGCACAATTAAGATACAAATAAAAACAGATAAAAGAAAAGGAAAAGAAAAAAAAGAATTGGTAAAAAGAAAATATACAAAACATGTACAAGCAATGGAATCAGCCTCAAAAACTCTCAATCTGGATTTAAATGTGTTAGTATGGACATATGGAACAGAAAGCAATAAATGATCTTGTGAACGTACGAAATAGGAATCAGAACTTCTCTGTGCCATTAAGGAACTAATGTAAGGTGGTAATCCCAGAATTGCCTTATATATAAAGGAATACCAGTGACAAACCCTTCGGGTGGCCAAAGCACGCCATCCCACCCAATTATATACCTCACAGTGGTGTGTCAGTACTTACTATATAGTAAGTACTACTACTTACTATAATTAGTAATAAACCTCAGAGAAGAGTGATAGGCGGTATCAATCATTCGAGGACATTGAGCAGAAGCATTCATGTACAAAAGATCCCCATAATCCAACACAGGCAAAAACGTTGCTGCTACAATCCGTTTTTATGCGTTAAAAGAAAAACACAACTTATTACGAAAGTAGTAGCATGACAATGCCCCTGTGCACAACGCCAGATCCATGAAGACTTGGTTTGACAAAGATAGTACGAAAACTTGTCCAGCACAGATCCCTGACATAAAGCCCACTGAACATCTTTGGGATAAACTGAAGTGAACATCCAACACTGAAATCTATTGGAGATATAGGTGAAGCTCTAGAAGCTTCCACTGGCCTGATCACCAACAGTTCCAGGTAGGAACAATTACACCATGTTCCCCATGTAATGGTAGCCTGTTGATAAGCAGGACAAATAAGTAGATGTCTGAAAATCTCTAAATGCACAGTCTTACTCAGCGTCGTCTCATATAAACACATATGCTGTCTCCTCGGTTGTCGATGCTGATGACTCATTCTCTGCAAAGCCTTATATAATGATGGCAGAGAGATTTGGCGTTAGTCTACCACAGGGGGGCAGTGTGGCACACGGAGTTTCTCAAAGGCCCAGAATAGAAACAAACCTGGAATTACAGAATCTTGCTGCTTGTTTTGCATCATAATTGACCAGTTACCCCCATTGTTTTCTGTGTCATCCTAGATAATAAAATAAGTACCAAGTAGATAATGGGTGAAAGCGTGAAGGCAGCCAATAAAGAAAAGTCAGTAAATGTCTTAAATGACGGGTGGCAGACAGGCCTCAGGCCTCTATGATCCTCTGGTCAGGAAAAGGTGAGCATAGGCAGAGACTCCTTCAGTAACGTTTAAGGAAACAGACAGATGGACAAACTTATTCTTGAAATGACGTTATAATATCATTACTGCAGCTAATCAAATTGCCATAGGATCCCTAACCATGAATATATACAGTACAGTATACTCGTGCACATACACACACACATTATATATATATATATATGACCTCGAGGTGCCACATCAACTGTGTGTATACATACATACATACATACATACATACATACATACATATTATATAATATAATATATAATATGCCCATATGTGTGTATGTGTGTACAGTATACATACATACATACATACATACATGCTATATATATATATATATATATATATATATATATATATATATTTGTTGGGCATATTATATATTATATTATATAATATGTATGTATACATACACACGATGTGGCACCACGAGGTCAGTCAGAACAGTGCCTCTTAAAGGAGATCATGACAAATTAGGTGAAGATGATAGAGTGGGTGGGGAGGATGTGTGGTGCGGATGAGACATAGTCGTGCTGCTTCCTGTCGGATCTCCGGCAAACCACACACCCAACTGTGAGTACAGCGGCAGGAGTGAGCCGTGCTGTACCCGCCCTGTGGGCACACGGAGAGGTGGGCAGGAGAAACCGTGCCAGTGAGCCCCCACATGCGGAGGATGTTGTGAGCAGCAAATTGTGTATACACTCTGTATACAGGCATGCTCCAATGTGCATGGAATTTTGTGTGAAACAGGCATAGAGTGAGAGATAAAATAAATACCTGCCATGATCTACACTTTGTAATTATTACCTCTTTGTATACATTATCCTTATCCTCTCACAGCATATATGCACATATCCTGTTTAGTTATGAACAAAATATACAGAAAAGATGGCCCAGTCGACATCCAAATGATATTTGTACAGCTTACCAATGCTAAAGTGTATTATGGAAGAAACAAAATATAACAGATTGTACACCAATTAAAGATAACATTATGTCCACTGACTGGTGAAGTGAATATCATTAATTATCTTATTGCCATGACACCTGGAAGGGTTGGGATCTTTTAGGCAGTAAGTGAACATTTACTCCCTGAGTTTGATGTTTTAGAAACAGCAAAAATGGTCAAGCATAAAGATTTGAGTGACTTTGACGTGGGTCAAATTGTGATGGCTAGTGAACAGGGTCATAGCAAGTGTAGAACTGCAGATATTATGCTCCCAGTTCTGCAGTTGTCAGGACATAACAAGTGGTCTAAAGAACGAAAACCAGTGGTGACAGGGTCATGGCTGGCACAGACTCATTGATGCACATGGGGAATGAAGGCTGCCTCATGTAGTCTGATCCAACAGATGAGCTTTTGTAGCTGAAAAAGTTATGGTGGCTGTGATAGAAATATGTCAGAACACACAATGCATCACAGTTTGTTCTGTTTGGGGTTATGTGGCCGCAGACCAGCCACGGTGTCATGTGTCCACTGCCAGAAGCACCTACAATGTTTATACTGTATGAGCATCAAACTGGACCATGGAACAATGGAAGAAGGTGGCTTGGCTGGATCAATCATATTTTCTGTAGCATTATTGTGGATGGCTGTGTGCGTGGAGATTGCCTACTTTTTATGTTTATGTAACATTGTTACTGGCCAAGAGTTGACTTGGCCTGCAAGTTCTCCAGATTTCAATTCAATCAACCTTGTGTGGGATGTGCTGAAAAACCTCACAACTTACAGAACTTATGATCTGTTACTGAAGGCTTAGTGCCAGATACCACAGCACACCTTCAGACCTTCAGTCTAGTTAAGTCTATGGCTTAATGGGTCAACGCTGTTTTGTCTGCCAAAAGGGGACCACACAATATTTCACAATAAATTCAGATTTAAGCAGTTACAACAGACTATGTGCGTGTAGTTCATATACTGTACAAGTTGATTTAATATATATTTAAAATTTAAAAAACAGTAAATTATGTCCATGTCAACTTGTAAACCTCACATAATATGCACATGCACACATGCACACACTTAGACATCATCAGATACCATCTGCTAATATGTATAGATGGTGAAGAGAAACTTAATTCATTTAATACTAGCTATGGAAGGAGCAAGTAGAATGTGCATATAAAAGAAATAGTTCATTTATGGTTGTCTGAACATAATGAGCCTCCTACATGGTGAGAAGTAAAAGGGAAAAACAGCTTATCTGATTACTCACTGACTTTAACGAAAGACTCAGCAACACAGCTACCCACAAGCAGCTGGCAACCCCAGCTAGAACCTCGACCATTACCAATGAACAAAAACAGAACTTGGGACAATGACTATCCTATCCTGTATGGTGCAAAGATGATGTGCAGACTAGGAAAGGTATGCTGTCAAATGTCTAATGCCAAGATTAGCTTACACAAAAGCCAATTAAGCATCAAATACCAACTCCAATTATAGACACCTGATTGTTTCATTACCCAATACTAAGGAAAAAAGCCCCTATTTAAACTGACTCTTGGACATCATAGTGTTTGCCCCCTAATAATTAATCTAATTACTTGTGCATCTTCATTATCACTGAGCAGTCAGGAGGGCAGAACGATGCCCTCCTGAAGGTGCAGAATAGGGAGAGACATGTTGGTCACCCTTAATTGAGCCTTCTACTGAAGGGAATTACATTGACCTCAGAATATTGCAGGGGTATCCAGATTATTGTTCTGTCTAAATTAAAACGACGTTGACAACAAGAGTCATCTACTTTCCATGACACTGATTGTATTAGCACAAGCAAGCCAATACCTCACATGGTACAGCTAATAGAAAAAACATGTTTTAGGTGGAAAAAATGCTTTTCTCACATTTTAAGGACAGTGTACTGTCACTAAACATTCATTCATTCTCTATACCACTTAATCCTGTGTTCAGGGTCGCGGGGGACCTGGAGCCTATCCCAGGAGACTTCGGGCACTAGGCGGGGTACACCCTGGACAGGGTGCCAATCCATCGCAGGGCACACACACATACACATAATTTGGGAACGCCAATTAGCCTAACCTGCATATCTTTGGACTGTGGGAGGAAACCGGAGTACCCGGAGGAAACCCACCAAGCACGGGGAGAACATGCAAACTCCATGCACACAGAGACGGGAATCGAGCCTGGCCGGGGAATCGAACCCAGACCCTGGAGGTGCAAGGCGACAGTGCTAACCACTACACCACCGCGCCGCCCTGTCACTAAACAGGCTTACATAATTTTCTTCACTCTATGTGGTCACCATGATACAGTATGGCCTCATGGTGCTATGGAGGAGAAGACAAGTAAGTAGAAAGGATATATGTTGACGCAAAAATATTTGGAATAGATGCAACAAAAAATAAAGACAAAATGTTTTACAATGCAAGAACAATAGGAGCGTGTAATACAATATTCTAGCATCATTAAAATGGACAATACCATAGCTCTAATGCAAACCACTAAAATCCTCTGCACATTCATTAGATAAAGCATAAATAAATTTATAAATAATCTGTGTAGTACAGTAGGCCAACAGAATAAGCCACATTTCTGTTTCATTTTCTACACAGCAAGGCATATAAATATTTTATATAATTGTCTGCCTTTGCTTTATGAGCCGTAAAAACTATATAAAGATAATTTTTCTCTGATTGTTGAGCTTTTAAAACTTTAAAAATATCTACCATATGTTTGTATAAATACTTACACACAAGCATACGCAAAATGAGAAATGGTTTATAAAAATTTATCACAGGTTGGTATCAGTAATCACTGAGTAAGTGGGGTTATGTAAACTCAAGGCAACTAACTTTTATTAATTATTAGTCAATTAATGAAACTAGGCCATTTCATATGTGTCATGCAAATACCTAATTATGCAATTCGTTTGGAAATGACAGAAGGTCTTGATGGTGAATCAGTCAGTAATGTGTCAGGGAATTTCACCATGGATGCATCTGTGTTTGAACATAAGGTGTCAAGGAAGCATTCATTTAGCTGCCAAGCACAATTCTGAGTTGACTATTTTGCAATGCCACTGCTAAGCATTCTGTTGGCAACCTCAAGCGCTGACACCCAACAAGACCACTCCAATGGACATTGTAGTCTTACTTTTATTCATTTGGTCTGATACCTTAATTTTCTACTCCATCACTTTTCTCTCTCATCCCTCTCTTTTTTCACTCCTTATCTATAACATTTCATTTTCTGCAGTTTAACATTGTAAACTCATTGGGTGGGGTGAGTTTATTTCCATTGGATGAGTCACTGAGATGAATTATCAGCTAAGTAATAGTGTCTGGGCTTTCTTAGACACTGGTAAGTCTCTTTTTTTTTCTGGTAAATTGCTGTATTTCTGAATAATTACAATAATAGTATAATAGAATAATTAATAGTTTCCTTAAACTATGTAGTAGGTGAAATTTTAGACACCAAAACCTGATTTGCAAATGTCAGTACAGGAAAATGAACCAGGCTGCTAGTACCTGGGGACAATGTATTTTAGTTTTCAAAGAGAGGGAGTCAGGGGGAAATTGAGCAAGATAAAAGCAATAATCATAAACCAGCCTAGAGCTAAAACAGGCGCTAAAGTGTTTATTTCTTCCCCTACTCTATAGGTAAATCATATTCTGTTCTACTCTAATAGTTAGGCAGAATTTTACCCCTGTCTATCTTATAGGTACATATAAAGGGAAAAAAATCTTATCGTACATAAGAGTAGCAGGACAATATCATACCACAATCACATAATCAACCTGTTAACGGCTTAGTAAAATGATAGAGACATCTATACAGTCATGATAAAAATACAGAGATTCTAAAATATAAAGCAACATGTCTACACTTAATTTGTTAAAATTCAGTTTTACAGCAAATGAACAATTAAGAGTAGCAAAAAATGCATTAGTCATACAGTCACAAATGATAATTGATTATAGTGAGAAACTATATAGTATTAAATTATATGGGAGAAATGAGAAAGTGACAGACAGGGAGGGGAAAAAGCTTCTGCTAGCAGGTCTGTTGTGATGTCATACATCTACATCACATCACCATGGCAACCTTGCATCAGCACCAACTTACCGAAGAAGAGAGAAGAGAGAGAAAAGAGAGAGTGCTGGCTGAGTGCTGGCATGTATTGCTGCAATTTAGAGGGCACTTGTACAAAAGGAAAAAAGATATATAGGTATATATGTATATACATGCATGTATGTACAACATACTTAAATGTTATCTTCACATTTATCAATGAAAATGCATTGTAGAATTATGAATGGGCACTCAACAATAAGAATAAGCCAGACTCCAGAATTTACTCAGTGTGTTTCTGTGGAAAGAATGAAAGCCTTAGGGATAGAAGAGAAAGCTAGAGAAAGAGGGAGTGAGAGAATGACACCAGAATCAAAAGTCCAGCTATTCCCACTATTCTGTGCTTCAGGTTCTAAAAATAGACCACACATTGAAAAAAGAAGAAGGCAATGGGCTGGGAGAAACATTGGTAGTTGAGAAGGAGAAAGAGAGGCAGAGGGTGGGATTGTGTGGGCATTTGCTGACTTAAATTAGGTATACGTTTCTGTGCACCAGGTAGTACATGAGTCTAAATAATGAGTCTAAATTTATAAGTAGATAGGTACTTACCATTAACACATTGAATTATCAACTATACTTTCAGAAATGCACACATATAGTACATATAAATTAAAACTAAAACAATAAAACAGTCCTCAATTATGTTTAACTATAAGTATGCTGCTATAAAGCTGGACCTTACAGTAACACCATATTGCATAGTATGATCCAGCAATCCATCAGTCTGAACACCTATTCATTTATTCCATCCATTCATAATGTTCTGATTCTTTAGCAATGCCATTCAAATCCACAGTCCTGACTTTACCTTTGCAATACATTATCCTTCTCTTTTATAGACCCTCTCTTCCATCCTCTTCTCTCACTCCAGCTTCGAAGGGAGTGGGAGGTGTTGCTAGGCGACAGATTAGCTCTTTTCTTTCAAGAAGCAGAGTGAAGACCTTGATTCTCTCTTGGTAAAAATAAACACCAGCCAGGAGAAAGAAGCTTGAGATGGAGGACAAGTATCCTTCAACTGCAGAAGAGGTTGCTAACTTAAACTTTCTCAGCCAAGCATTTACAGATCTAGCACTCTTTTAATGTCTGTTTAGTTCCTGAGTGGTACTGCATGTTCCATTCTTGCAATTTACGAGTTTACGATTAGTATTTGTTTAGCAGTGAACTCTGGTGCGTTTCAGAATTCCATTACCATAAAGCAATTGAAATAGCAAGAGCAACTGAATTGGATGTTCTTTGTGCTTGCTTGTTATTAACCACATTAATAATTTTCTGTTGTATCAAGGTCTTTCAGAATTTACTTTACAGATCGAAGATAGAAATGTGATAGAAGATAGAAGATGGAAAAATCATGACACAAATGAAAACAATATAGATAAAGGCATCTGCTGCAGATTCAATACACAACTGGCATAAATAATCAGAATTGCAGTAATATAGGAATTGGGGAAAAAACATTTATTGTGATTATTTATTAGTGTTTACCCATTCTACAAATAATATGGTTTTCCAGACCATAAACTATATTCCTGTAGTTCAATGTACTCCATGACTAGGCATAATTTTGGACCAGAAGAAAATAACATTAAAAGTTGATCTGTCCTGTGAACATCCTTTCCACAGGGATGGCATAGTTACAGTGGCTTGCAAAAGTATTCGGCCCCCTTGAAATTTTCCACATTTTGTCACATTACAGCCACAAACATGAATCAATTTTATTGGAATTCCACATGAAAGACCAATACAAAGTGGTGTACACGTGAGAAGTAGATAAACAAATAAATAACTGAAAAGTGGGGTGTGCATAATTATTCAGCCCCCTGAGTCAATACTTTGTAGAACCACCTTTTGTTACAATTACAGCTGCCAGTCTTTTAGGGTATGTCTCTACCAGCTTTGCACATCTAGAGACTGAAATCCTTGTCCATTCTTCTTTGCAAAACAGCTCCAGCTCAGTCAGATTAAATGGACAGCGTTTGTGAACAGCAGTTATCAGATCTTGCCACAGATTCTCGATTGGATTTAGATCTGGACTTTGACTGGGCCATTCTAACACATGGATATGTTTTGTTTTAAACCATTCCATTGTTGCCCTGGCTTTATATTTAGGGTCGTTGTCCTGCTGGAAGGTGAACCTCCGCCTTTTGCAGACTCCAAGAGGTTTTCTTCCAAGATTGCCCTGTATTTGGCTCCATCCATCTTCCCATCAACTCTGACCAGCTTCCCTTTCCCTGCTGAAGAGAAGCACCCCCAGAGCATGATGCTGCCACCACCATATTTTACAGTGGGGATGGTGTGTTCAGAGTGATGTGCAGTGTTAGTTTTCCGACACACATAGCGTTTTGCATTTTGGCCAAAAAGTTCCATTTTGGTCTCATCTGACCAGAGCATATGTTTGCTGTGTCCCCCACATGGCTTGTGGCAAACTGCAAATGGGACTTCTAATGGTTTTCTGTTATCAATGGCTTTCTTCTTGCCACTCTTCCATAAAGGCCAACTTTGTGCAGTGCACGACTAATAGTTGTCCTATGGACATATTCCCCCACCTGAGCTGTAGATCTCTGCAGCTCGTCCAGAGTCACCATTTCTGATCAGCGCTCTCCTTGTTCGGCCTGTGAGTTTAGGTGGACGGCCTTGTCTTAGTAGGTTTACAGTTGTGCCATACTCCTTCCATTTCTGAATGATTGCTTGAACAGTGCTCCGTGGGATGTTCAAGGCTTTGGAAATCTTTTTGTAGCCTAAGCCTGCTTTAAATTTCTCAATAACTTTATCTCTGTCTGGTGTGTTCTTTGGACTTCATGGTGTTGTTGCTCCAAATATTCTCTTAGACAACCTCTGAGGCCGTCACAGAGCAGCTGTATTTGTCCTGACATTAGATTACACACAGGTGCACTCTATTTAGTCATTTGCACTCATCAGGCAATGTCTATGGGCAACTGACTGCACTCAGACCAAAGGGGGCTGAATAATTACGCACACCCCACTTTGCTGTCATTTATTTGTATTACATTTACATTTACATTTAGGCATTTGGCAGACGCTCTTATCCAGAGCGACTTACATTTTTATCTCATTATACATCTGAGCAGTTGAGGGTTAAGGGCCTTGCTCAAGGGCCCAACAGTGGCAACTTGGTGGTTGTGGGGTTTGAACCTGGGCTCTTCCGAACCGTAGTCCAATGCCTTAACCACTGAGCTACCTATTTATTTGTATAAAATATTTGGAATCATGTATGATTTTCGTTCCTGTTCTCAAGTGTACACCACTTTGTTTTGGTCTTTCACGTGGAATTCCAATAAAATTGATTCATGTTTGTGGCTGTAATGTGACAAATTGTGGAAAAGTTCAAGGGGGGCTGAATACTTTTGCAAGCCACTGTATAGAGGGAATAACTCAGAGTCATGTGTTATCATATTTCACTGGACTTGCTTGTGGATTTATTCCATGCATCTTTCACTCATGCCTATTTCTTTTAATTTATTTATGCTCCATTTTCCTGACCTCCCACAATCCTTACCTGGACTAGCATGACAATGATAGCCATTACCACAAACATCACAACCAAACTGGTGCGTATACACTGCTGCAAACCTGAAAGTACAGTATCCACATTCAAACAACGATTTTATGTTAATGGTTGCTAATAGCTAGGATTACACTGTATGTCTAGATATTCTTGAAAGTACAATATGTAAATATTATAATATAGTAAATGTTTATTTGCAGTAAATAAAACTGATCAATAGTAAAGATTTGCAAAAACTGTCTGTGATTACAGATGTAGGTCTTATTGTTATATGGCCCTGATTAAGCTAATAAGAGATGCATTGTTATTAAGATCCTTTAATAAGTACCACGTATTGTTCTTTCCACAGATTTGTCTTAGACTTCACACGATTGCCAGGTTTTAATTTAAATTTTCGTTATAAAGCACAGACATTGTGTTTAAACCCATTTGCATCACGTCGAGTGGAATATGTCAGTCACGGCTGCATGGCTATTTTTAGGCATAACGACGAGTCGTCTAGCGCTTCACACTCCTCGTGCAACAAGTATGAAATACAGTGCTGTAGCTTGCAGTTGCGCGTCTATCTATCTATCTATCTATCTATCTATCTATCTATCTATCTATCAGACTTGCGAGTATATAAACCTTTGAATGAGTTTCAAAGCGATGCATAATAAACTAGAGTAATCTGCAATCTTGCCACGTACTTCTCTCTTGGGCGATGCGCGAGGTGGCCCTGAAAGCTGCTTCACTGCGGAAAAGACAACTGAGTCACTTAGAGTTGCCAAATATAGATCCTCGAAAAGGTGCCTGTTGCTCGAAGTGAGGTCTATTCAAATCGCATGGCAGGATCATTGTTTTCACCCTTTGCTGTGACTCACATACTGGCTAATCAGGTATTATGGACAGCGACAATTATGAAGGGTAAAGATAAGAAAGCACCATCTAGATGTAGAGTGTGTGCATGGGCAGAAATGAGCTAGTGATGAATGAAATGTTAATCGGTTATTGTGTGTCTGGAGCTCTGGATGTCAGGTATTCAGTGTGACGTAGCGATGCCAAAGCCACCATCATCTTACCCAAGCTGCTCTTTGAACACTCATGTTGTTGAGTGAATCATGTTTGCGCTTGGGATATTAGCCATTTGCGTTGTCATATTTGGACTGATCTATTGGCTGTGTGCCACAGCGTCGCACTGCGTGCACGGTCTAATTAAAGGGAGCTCAGTGCAGCTGCATTTCTGACAGTGCCACATTCGGCTTTTCCATATAAGGGTAGAAAGCAGGAAAGTATAGCTATAATACATACATCCTCAGTCACGTCACGTGATTCCTTAAGAGCAGTTTACTTCGTAAAAATGGTGCATTAGCAATTTCCCACGTTCTTGCACATTACAGTGATCTGCAACGGGGAGAAAATGGATTTGCTGGAGTAAATATACGATTGCAGGTAACAAACAACATACAGCGCTGTGTATTTATAAGCCTCATAGCTTTATGAACATGCAACGATGACAAATGACACAAGATACGACTAATATTCGGCATCATAAGTGAGCTTTATATTTAGTAATAGTAACAGCGGTACATGAGAAATTATTCGTTGCATGACAGATAGAAAAGCCCCCTTCGCCCCCCCTCCTCCCTGCAACACAGGAGCCCGGTGACTCCGTCTACGTTTCACACTCTGACTCCACCCACCGCTCGGTTTTGTCCAAATCGGGCTTTTTGCGTCGCCGGGGCTCCCGATTTCAAGCCTACGTCATCACTAGGGAGAGGGGATGCTGACGTCGGAGCGGAGTCAGAGTCAAGAGTGAAAGAGTTGGGAGGGGTGAGAGAAGAGAGTTTCAGCCTTGTGAACACTGATATGAGGCACATCAAATCACCTACAGCAACCCCCCCTTTCCCTCTCTCCTTCTTACGTCGGTGTTGGCGCGTTGGGAGCCCCCCTACACCAGCCTATATAAGTAACCGGCAGTCATAGTAACTCCACCAGATTTACGGGCTCCCGAAGTCTGGGCGAGATAAGGCTTTTTCAGCAGCCGAACCTACCAACACTCCGATCCGTGGGAAGTATCCTGCCAGCCTCCGGTCCGCGGGCGCTTTGGCGGAACCGAAGAGGAAAAGCCGGACATGTGAGCATACCGTGACAGCGTTATTACACTCTGACCGCATTCAAGGAAAGACAGTCGGGGCTTTCCTCCAGTCAGACTACAGTCAAATATACATCGCCGAATAACCGTTTAGCTTCCCCTCCAACATCGTCCACGATGTACCGTTCAACTAAAGGAGCATCGAAAGCTCGGAGAGACCAGATAAACACAGAGATAAGGAACCTGAGGGACTTGTTGCCTATCTCTGATGCGGACAAGGCACGCCTCTCCTATCTACACATCATGTCCCTTGCGTGCATATACACAAGAAAATCTGTCTTCTTCTGCCAAGGTAAGTTATGTTTAATTTTGCTAATATATGCATATATATCGTTGCAGTATTCTGGGATCGTTAAAGTGGACTGTTGCTGTATGCGTCTGTAAAGCATTCGATTAGAGGCCGCTTTTAAGCTGTAGTATTTTTGCCTATGCGCACTATGTGAATTATGGCAACAAGTGGGTCTTGGGTTGAACAGATTTTTAACTGATGAACTGAAATATATTATCAAATTTACAATGCGCACGCTATTTGTTAAATGAATGAATGAATGATTATAAAAAATAAGCTTCAGCTAAGAGAAGAATCTCTTATGGAATTACAGAGGTTGCGAGCCGCTCGCTTTCCGTGGTGCTAACCCGTAGTTGCTGTCCATGGTGCTTAAATAGGGTTGCGCTTATGTCTGGAGAATTTGTGAATGATTCACTGACTTACTGTACACCATTTTTTCAGAGGCTGCAGTTGGCAGTACTGAGGAAGGTGGAGGATTCTTCTCATTTCATGAGCTTTCTGAACTGGTGCAATCAATACCAGGATTTCTAATGTTACTGACTGCAGAAGGCAAGCTACTTTACCTGACAGACAGTGTCTCTGAGCACCTTGGACACTCAATGGTGAGTCTAACTAAAACAATTTAACAATTAGAGTGCCCAAGCATTTCTATTATGTAATTCATTAATGAAAGTATGAGGTGGAGTGTGAGAACCATTTTTCTTATACAACATTGTGAATTAATTTTCAGGTAGATTTGGTTGCCCAAGGGGACAGTGTGTACGACATAATAGACCCAGCAGACCACGCTATTATGAGGAGTAGTCTAGTACCTCCAACTGCTGCCGATACTGGTAAGGTGTAAATGTTGGCACATTCCTCAGTGTCTAAGTGTGATTCAGCCATTCATATATGGAGAAAAAAAAATCTTAATTTTGACTCTACTTTATCTTTTAGATCGATTGTTCCGTTGCCGCTTTAACACCTCCAAGTCAGTGCGAAGGCAGAGTGCTGGTAACAAGCTTGTTTTAATTAGAGCTTGCTGTTTGCTACCGGTACATGGTCCTACCCCACCAGGATCCTACTGGACTTCCAATCCAGTGTGGGTTTGCTTTTGCGCACCTCTGGAACCCCACCCACCCCGACAAAGCAGCTCCACTGAACAACCCTTGACCCCATCGTTGGAGAGCAGTTTCCTCCTAGTGTGTTTTCGCTCACAACACAGCCGTGATATGAGACTGCAGGATGCACAAGATAGGTGAGGTCTATCTTCTTCTCCCTCTTAATGGGCAATTATTCAATCTCAGGACTAATATTATAATATAATTAGAACACACTAACTATATTAGAGTTTCTCACTAGTGTATTTATTCCCTACAGTGTTAGTGTATATCTGGGTATGGATGTGGAAACTCTTCGCTCTCATTCCTGGTACAGCCTGCTGCATCCACAGGACCTTACACATGCTTCAGCTCAGCATCGCAGCCTTCGTAAGTGTCAGATTGAGTAATCACACATTCAGGATATTATAAACTATTTCAACCATACCACCAGCTGTCAGTGCATTTACATTATAAGAAATTATCCACAGTTTATTAGTGTAGTAGAAAAGCAATTCTGAGCACCTACAAAGATAATGCATGACTCAAGATTTCATGCAAGATGGAATGTCTTGACTAATCAATTTTCTCATTTTTTTCCACAGTGAGAGAAGGAGGCGAAGGCAGAGCTGAAATGGTAGTTCGTGTGGAGGCTGGGGATCATTCATGGGTCTGGCTTTACATGGTCCTGCAGCTGGAGACTGGAGAGAACCCTATCAGCAGCAACAATTATGTCATAAGGTAAAATTTATACCTGATACACTTATATAAACCTACAAGGTCTACTCATTTTCAAATGAGTGTGAACCTCACTAATATTTTATTTTATTTTCCTTGACATAGTGAGCCAGAAGCCTGGGCAGTGAGGCAACAACTAAGTTCTGAAGAGAGCCAGCTCTCTGTGGTGCTGAGCACCAGTACATCACAACAAGATATCATCAGCTTGCAGAGTCCTGATACACTCTCCAGTCCTGACCAAGTGTTTACTCCGGGGAGCAGTGGTCTCTCGGGTCAGTCATTTGATTTCAGTATGACTGTGTGCAGCACAGGCTCTACAGAGGAACAAGGTACAAGCTCTTCTATTGAACCGATACCATTGGAAAGTGGTCCACGCTCTAGTCTTTCCTCTCTGGAGGAAGAAACCTTGTTTCAGCAACCACCCAGTGAATCACTGGACAGACCTTCAGCAGCTTCATCACCTGATACAGTTGCCACTGTGTCAGATTTGGACTTCCTTACACAGAACATTCTACTGCCCCCTGCTTTTCAGGTCGATCCTCCATTACCTGCTCTCCCCCTTCCTTTACCCCCTGTGCCTACCTCCCAGGCCCAGCAGACTAAAGAGTTTGTGTGTACCCCTCCATATACACCTCAGCTAGGCAGCAGCAGCTTTCCCTTTGGAGAGCCTCTCTTCAGTTTTGATCCCACTGGTGCCACCACACCTCCACCCCTTCCATCTACTGCAACAATCACAACTACAGTAGCTCCCACTCTATCTCCATCTGCTCCTTCAAACCCTCAGGGCAGCCCTGCTCCTCCAACCACCACACTTTCCACCCTAGTGCCACTCACCTTGCCAGCTTTGTCTACAGAAATTCTCTTCCCTTCAGATCCTAGCAGTGGTTCACTCTATGAGAAACTTCCTCCAACCCCAGACAGTCCGGGTGATGGGGACTGCACTGTTATGAGTTTGCCTGAGGTCCGCGGTCCATTGTATGTTGATGTCCCATATGGACCACTCCCTTACCCACCAGAAGGCCTGCTTACACCTGAAACCTCACCTGGAAAACAACCAAGCCTATCTTTCTTCTCAATTGAGCAGGAGAGAGAAAAAGAAAGAACTGAGATCTCACTTTTAGCCCATCACATAAGCACACTAGCTGAGGGATTCTACCTGGATCCTCTCCTCTCTAAGCTGTTACCATCTCCTGTTTCTCCTCGACCTATATCTCCCTCGCTTGACACAGAAGGACCTGAGACCATTTCACTTCTGGGTGAACTATATCCTGTCAAATCCTGGAGAGGTCTGGACCTGCCCATCTTCCCAGATGATGACTCTCTGTTTGAAGAGAGTGTCTTAGAGACCATCTTTCAAGATCTCTCATCTCCATCAGTCTCTTCCACCCCTTCATCTCCCTCCAGTCCTCCCTCTTCCCCACCAACTCCTGAGTGCTGGCATCCACCCCTGCACTTTGACAGGGTCTCTGCTATGAGTGCCAACCACTTCTGTAGCGTCCAATCGGCGCACTCTAACCAAGCGACCGGGTGCGGGGTTACGCTGTCACCAGTCAACAAGGGTGACATCGTAGATGGGAAGGCGGCAGGCGAAGTTGCCATGGAGACAGAGGTTGCATCATCACCACTGTCAACCAGTATTCCGGCATCTCCACCACTACAGCTGACAGCCTCGCCTGTCATGCCGGTGCCTGTCTCCTCGCCCGTCAGCCCCGCATCGCCTGGTCTGCCCTGCGCCCAGTCCCTCCTCGAGGAGCTGGCCGCCTTGGAACCCATGTTTGGGGCAGGTGCCTCGATCGCTCCTGGCCTGGGGCAACAACCTGAGTTGTATCAACTCCAAAGTCACCTGCCACAACAGTGCTTCCACAAAGGTAAGAACAATTAATTTTTGTTAACAATTGTCTGCAAGTTTCAACTTAAAATAATGGTTGAACATTGAAGTATTTATTTTTGGTTTTCTTCTTTCTCATTGTCTTTCAGATGGGAGTGGAAGTGATCCTCCGTTCTAAAATAAGTCTGTGACTTACTTCATTAAGTATGGCATATTGTCATATTTCATGGAGCTACTTTTACTAAAAAGTGAAGATTATTTAACTGTATAATTATATACATAATGTATATAAGGATAAAAAGACTTCCTCATATTGCTCATATGAGAAAAGAAAAGAGTCAGTCATATTTTGTTCATGTATTTCTCCATGAATTTATATGTCAGGAATGGTGCACTATCTCTACAATGATGCAATACACTAGCTGTGTTGACCAAGCTGTGAAAAACACTTGGAAGTCAGTTTTTGTCTCTGCTTTACTGTAACATGAGCTTTTATCAGAGACTAAGATCTCTTACTTTGCAAGCACAGTTCAACTTACAGACTTGCATTTGTATTCACTCGTAGTGAAAATTCTCTGAAGTTGTTAGCAATAAAGATGTGGACATAAAATCCTACCTTCATATCTGAGATGAAAAACAACAACAACAACAACAACAAGCAGTTTAAAGCTCAACTCCTAAAATGGCAGTATCACATGCACAAAGCTCAATGTATAGACACTGTACCAAGTCATAACTAGCAATTTCTATAGAAATCTTTAACATTTAGATTTTATCAGGCTTTATTTAGCTTAATTATTCTGTTCTCATCTGAAAACAGCAATGCCGACTGCACTACTAAATGAGAAATTCAGGCAACACTGAGCTTTGGGTTTGTGGCTGCTATGTTTTTTTTTTTTTTTTTTTTTTTTTTACAAATCTGTGTATCAGTGTGTTGTACAAATGTTACTTTGATCTGTGAACATATATAAGCCAGTGTGCAACAAAGGTCAGGTTTCCAGCATGCTTTGACCAATCCAGCGGACACCTTCTGGAGAAGAAGCCACCAGCTGAGATAAAGAAGAGCACTTTACTGGACTCATACTTTGGCTAGTGTTAAATGACTGCTTGGTCAGCCATGTCATGGGCAAGGCTAGATGCAAATGCACTGGACTTTTGCAGCATCAATATTTGTAATGCTTGCATTCTGTTGTTGCTATTGTATGCTTTGCACAACCAAGGCTTGCTGAACCCAGCCTGGCAGCATATTTATACAGTTAATACCACAGTAACATCGTAACTTTACTGTGTGCGGTGTAGAGTGGTGAACATGACCGTGTGAATGACAAATTCTTCTTTTTTGAGAGGTGTTTGAAAAAAAAAACTTTTGTTTTAAAAATTAAGTGGACGATAGGGATGGGGTACTATTTCTATTCAGTTACTAGTCGACATGGGTTTAGAATGGTTCAATTCCCATGGTGTCGACATGCTAACGTAGCGTTGTCTACGGTCAAGTAAAGGATTGATTCCTACGTTCTACCTATTTACATGCTAAGTTAAAAAGTATTATACTGTATGTGTGCTGTTATACAGAATTAATGTTTGGTGTACATGCCTCTAGAGAGGCATGTGCTGAGGTTTCAGTATGGTAATAGGGTGTATACATTTGTAAATTTGTACAAACAACAGATCTGTACATATAGACCTTTGTATTGTATATGATGAAAAAAATACTTGACATATGCTATATATGAAGAATGGACATTGTGGATCAGTGTTCTTTATGTGTCGCTGATAAGTGTATTTGGCTGTCAGACTCAAATGCATTTATATTAAAGTGCACTTAAATCTGCCCGTATCTTTCGTATCATTGTCTTTAGTCTTTGCTTATTTGAGCTTTTAATTTCTTGCCTCTTCTCTATGCATACCTACTGTCATCTGTCCATCGCTCCCATTTGCTCTACCATTCCATTGCATCCCCTCCTTCCTGTATGCTCTCTCTCTTTTTTCCTACCGAGGACCATGGACTGCTCAGCAACAGCACTGACGCACACTCATGATGAGACACTATCTGACTCAATGTGACGCACATGCTTGACACAGAGGCTCTCGCACATAGAGAGCCACTTCCCACTTTGACGCACACGTGCACTGAATGGCGATCAAAATCCCTTCCCTATCCTCCTTCCCTGGCAGTGTACAATGTACCTGCTATGCATACGTCACACCACAGCGCTGTCAGATTCCATATATGGGCTTTCCTGCTTTGGGGTACCAATTTTAGCTCTCTCCTCCCCTTTCTCACAGCATCCTTCCCAATATGGAGAGAGAAAGAGAGAGATAGAGATAGATAGAGAGAGAGAGAGAGAGAGATCATGAGGGAGAGAAACAGAACACTGGAATGCTCACCATATTGCATATGCACATAGGTACTGGTAGGTGAGTTTAGACATCTGATATTGATTTAAGCCAATATCACAACAAGAAAATCTCTCATAATTATTCTTCTGTCTTATAATATTTATCAGATTTTTACTCCTCTTCCTTTTAGTTTAGTTCATATGTATATATGCTTTGCAGAAATGTACTGCAGCCATAATTCAGCTATAAGTTTTAGACAAAGGAAATTGAACATCTTGAACCAGCAAAAATCATATATGCAGACATACATGCGGAAAGACCAAGCGCAATGTCACTAAAACCTATCCCGGCTCTCCTATGCCACACTGTGGCAGATGTAGTGCACTCTCTTTGTATCATAAAAAGATACAAACCGCATCATCAGTACGATATAAAACATATCCATTGGTTTAAAATCTTTGCTTTATTTATTTGTTCATTTTATTTATCCACCTAGCTGGGTGCATCAACTTATGACTTCATGTCAGTGATCATTGCTGTACAGGAAGTTACACTACTAAGGACCCTAACCTCTGGCATCCACCAGCATTCAGGATTTTTGAAAACTACATCAGGCAACAATGCATGTTTTTGGACTCTGTGGAAACCATAGTACTCAGACTAAACCTTTCAGGCATGGGAAGATTGCATCTCTGGAGGTGAAATTCAAACCTCCAATCTTGGACATGCAAGGTGATGGTCCAACCACGAAGTCACTGTGCCGTCATGTGTTCTAATTAATTTCAAATTCTATATTTCCAGGTTCTTAAATAACAGCCTAACATGACCTTAATCACAAAGAACACTCCGTGGAGGATTTGATTTGTGAGACAAATTAAAAATATTCAGTCTAATTCAATGTTGGACCAGAGTATGTTGCATAAAACCACACTGGAATCAACATTATGCTACACTAGTCAAAGACAGGGTCATGGTAGCTCCTAAGCTCATTGATGCATTTGGAATGCAAATAGCATAAAAAGTTAATGTTAGCCATGATAGAAATTTGTTAGAACGGACAGTGCATTGCAACTCGCTGCGAATGTATGGGGTTGCATAGGCACAGACTGGTCAAAGATCCCATGCTGACCTCAAGCCCCTGCTCAAAGCACCTACAACAGGCCTGTAAGCATCAGAACTGGATGGAGCAATTGGAGAAGGTGACCTGAATTACATTTTCTTTTACACAATCAAGTTTCTTAAACAAATTACAGGACATAAATAATCTGCTTCTAACATTTTGGTGCCAGATACTGTACCACAGCAGATGTTCAGAGGTCTTGTGGAGCCAATGTACTTGATCAGTCAGAGCAGTTTTGTGGCACAAGTGGGACTTAGTACTGTTCGTGGTTTTAATGTTATGACTGTTCACTTTACATGCACCGATCAGCCATAAATTACAATACAAAACATTATGAAAAGACATTATTGTGTTGGTTCAATTGTGCCATTGGGGTGGCTCTGGACCCTTGGGGCAAGACCTCTATGTGTGTGCTGTGGTGTCTGGTACCAGGTTGTTGGCAGCAGTTCTGTTGGGTGCTGAGGGCTGTGGGATGGAGTCTCTGAGGACTGGGCTTGTTTGTTTTTAATATAATAGTTTGGTGATTTGAGACGGTTGCCAGATATTAAAATGCATTTTCAAAGGGTTATTTTAACTGAAAAATTAAGAGACACACATTGAAGATCCGAAGACCAACTGTAACTTGTAAAATATGGGACCTTTAAATCACTGTTTCTAACCTTTAAAATCATTGCTTCTAAGCTCTTTAGGTTTTTAAACAATTCCCATGAGATTCTGGTCCATGTTGACATGATTGCAATTTTTAGGTGCACTTTCATGATGTTAATCGTTCCTCTTACCACACCCCAAGGTGTTCTATAGGATTCAGGTCAGGTGACTGGGAAGGTTACTGAAGAACACTGAACTCATTGCCATGTTCATGAAATCAGTTTGAGACTTGGATAGACAAGCATTGTGACGGTGCATTGTTATGCTTAAGGTAGCCATTAGAACAAGGGCAAATTGTGGCTGTCAAAGGATGTACTGTACATGATCAACAACAATACTCAACAAGGCTTACTGATTGATATTAACAGAGTGTGTCAAGGAAACATTCTCCACACCATTATACGACCTCCACCAGTCAGAACTTCTGACAGATTGGGTCCTTGGATTTATGTCTCTTTCTGACCCTACCATCAGAAGAAATACACACTTGTCAAGCCAGGCTACATTTTGTCCAGACTTCAACGGTATTTTTGGGGAGCATGGGCCAGGGGTAGCTCAGTGGTTAAGGCATTAGACTACGGTTCGGAAGATCCCAGGTTCAAATCCCACAACCACCAAGTTGCCACTGTAGGGCCCTTGAGCAAGGCCCTTAACCCTCAATTGCTCAGATGTGTCATGAGATAAGAATGTAAGTCGCTCTGGATAAGAGCGTCTGCCAAATGCCTAAATGTAACCACTGCAGCCTCATAATTTTTGGTGGACAGAAATAAAACCTTATGTGATCCTCTGCTGCAATTTATCCCAAAGTCTAATGTTTTTCTAACCAGATTGTCCACTCTCACCTCTCTCATCAACAAGGCATTTCAGGTATCTCATTGACCTCTCTTCTTATCCTGATGTGTCCATCATTCTGGAACAGGGTAAATCTAAACTCATCAGACCATGTTAATTTTTTTCCCAATGCTCCACAGTCCATTCTTTATGTTCAATAACAAATTGACACTTTTTTTTTCTGATTAGCCTCATTGATAGATGGTTTTCTTAAGGCTACACAGCTGTTTAGTTCCAGTCACATAGTTCTCTTCATGATCATGAGGAACCATGTCCGGTCACCATACCGATTTCCAAGCAGACCACACAGGACCTTCCTCAGCAGAGAGCATCCCCTGATACTTTCATGCGGCAAGTACTCCAGACAGAAGCAGGGCAGCAGGATGTGTCAGACAGTTGTCAGGTTAACTCACGTTAACCTATTTGTTTTGGGCCTTAGTTCAGAGTGGTACTGTAGATATGGATAGACAAAACACACACTTTTTACCACAAGAGGGCTCTGGTGGACATTTGATGAAAACACAGTTGGCCGGGAAATGTCACAACTTCACTCCCCTCTACCTCAGGTGTGCAACAGGTTTGCTCTCCTCAGTGAAGCGCCCACTGAGAAACCTGTAAAAGCACTGGTTATAGGAAATGTTATCTAGGCCTTTAGGGCCACCGGCAGCTTTAGTCAGGTGTGGGTCTGGAGTGTCAACCTAGCAGAGTCAATATCACTATAAAGTGCAGTCGAGGCTTCAAAATTTCCATTTGTACAATGTATAATAAAATCACAAAATGTTTCTACCTGGTCATGGACCAATTAGTGGACATGTAGAGTAAATAAATTTACATTGCATAGTCATTATAAAATTTACATTTTCAGAAAGACATATTGCTGATAGTAATCACATCAATCTGAAATATCAGCCCAAAAGGATTGGACATTTGGTACTAAAGTTATCATTTTAATGAGAACAAGGTGGACCTTCAGTTTGCAAAGTGATTTACTGTTGAAGGTGACAGTATACTGTTTATTACATATATTTAGAATTTCTGAAAAGTTTTTTATATTTATTAATATTTCACTATGACAAGCTTGACAACATAATACTACATAAATTATACTGTATACACCATTTATGTTGACATACCTGTATATGTATGGTCATTTATAATAAAACCTTATTTTTAATATTTTGCAATGCTGTATGTCTATGATAACAGAGTGATGAAAACAACAAAGGCACTTTATAGTTACAGACCAGTATATTGACCCAGTAGTTAAATCTTAGTGTGTTAGGCAAACATATATTTTCAGAATCAATTCCTCATGTATGAGCTAATGATATACATTTTTGTCAGTCAGGGAGTATAACTTAGTGAACACAACGTCCAAAGCAGTAGCATGTTCTGGCCCCATGTCAATGTAGCCTGGTGTTGCAGCTTACAGAAGTTTATGGTCACTGTTGGATGTCCATAAGAAGTGTTAAATACTCAAGTTTGTTTTTAGTAACCTAATCAACAAAATATAAGACCATATCAAGCCAGCATCTTTGGTCTGAAGTAAGGACTGTTAATTATTAGAGCACTGAAAGTGCTTATTGTTAATGAAGCTATTACTGGATAGGAATTTAACTTGCTGTGTTTAAAAGATATGTGGATTAAACCAAATGAGTATTTAACAGTAAATGAAGCTAATCTTCCTGGACAAAGTAGGGGTTAATTAGAACATTATAGAAGCCACTCATTGCTTTGCATACTGTTGATTAATAATAACAAAGATTAAACATAAAAGGTATATTCTTATTTCCACAATTTTAATTCCTCTCAGATTGCCTCATGTCATTTAAAAAGTGTCTTTTGTCAAACGCACGCACACAATACTCTCAGAAAGTTATCACCTATGATTGGATCATTGTCTGATCCAACAAAATTTGACCAGACAACTGAATCCCTGCAGAAATACCACATCATGCTTTTGTTAGCTCTCGGATGGAGTATTGTAATTTTTACTGGCTTGATGTTTCAGTAGGTGCATAAAAAAGCTCTGATTATTCCAGAATGAAGTATCGAAATTCCTCGCTAAAAACTATATTATGTGGGATGAGCCCAGTATCCAGTGGTTAACAAAAGTGGTCCAAGACCGGACAATCAATGAACTTGTGACAAGGTGATGGGCACACAGGGTTAAGCTATGTTGATGTGCATGGGGATTAAAGGGTAGCCTATCTGGTCTGACCCCACAAAAGAGCTACTGCAGCACAAATTATTTAAATGGTCAATGCTTGCTTTGAAAGAAAGGTGTCAGAACACACAGCACATCACTGAATAGCTCCACACTGGTTAGAGTGACCATACTGGACCCTGTCCTTCACTGAAAGTGCTCACAATTGGTATGCGGGCAATACAGGGTGGGTGAAAAGTAACTAGCCATTAAAAATTGGTAATAAAGTCCATATTTCTAATAGAAATGCATTGAAACAAATTGTACATGTACTTTATTACATAAAAAAATGAAAGCAAATCTTTAAATGTAGGCACGGGTGGTGTCAATCAGTTTCCT
This sequence comes from Channallabes apus, assembly GCA_030522415.1. NCBI lineage: Eukaryota > Metazoa > Chordata > Actinopteri > Siluriformes > Clariidae > Channallabes > Channallabes apus. The sequence goes on from CM060113.1 coordinate 25,287,890, forward strand.
CAAACAGCTGGGGAAGTCTTCTTAAGGAAGTAATTTGGGATATTGCTGAGAACCTACTGAATCTACGTCACCAATTTCTCCAGCATGTGAGAGAAACCTCCTCAATTGTATAGCCCCACAGAAAAAATAACATGGAGTGATACTGTATCTGGATTTCTTGGAGGCCATTCATGAGGTCCCCACTGTCCTATAGTCAACTATTAAATTAGTTAAAACTAAATGTGGGGGTGTACCATCCTGCATGAAAATAAAATCACCATTGTTACCCCAGCCCGATATCATATTTACGGTATATTGCCTAGCTAATTTTCATAGACCATAGAATTAGACCATGGACAATGAAAGAAAGTGGCTTTGGCTGGTCCTTTACCTCATGTGGACAGCAGGGTGAGTGTAAAGTTTTTGGTGAACAGGCAAGTCTTGCACACTCTCATACATTCATTCAGGTTTTTGACAGTGGAGTGACTGGCTGGGTTATGTCCCATGGAACTAATGGTCTACTAAAAGATAGATGTGATTGCTGAAGACATTCTCACTTAGCAATAATGAAGATTATTTGGACTGCACTTGATACAATACATTTTGCTATCTGGCTTAGGACTGTCATTGCTCTAATAGTTTTAGAACTAAAATTATGAACAGTTTTGGGCATGGATCTCCATAAATCAACCGTTGATAACCCCAACAAAGTGTAGTTGTGTGTGTGTGCTCTGCGATGGATTGGCACGCTGTCCAGGGTGTACCCTGCCTCGTGCCCTGAGTCTCCTGGGATAGGCTCCAGGTCCCCGCGACCCTAAATACAGGATAAAGCGGTATGGAATATGAAGATGTTAGGGATTTATTTATGGTTGCACTCACCCAAATGAGGATGGGTTCCCTTTCTTAAATTGTTATACAAACAAAATTAAAATGAATCATGGTAGGTAGACCTTAATATTGAGAAAGTGTATAGTGTAAAAAAGCACATCAAAAAGCACAGGTCATCATTAATTTTATAGTCAAGGTCAAGGCCAAAGTCTTCAGAACTTGCACAACTGTCTATATATCAGGTCTCTCAATTGTTCAGTCCCTATGAGAAACAAAAGATATGATGGGAGGACATTTTCCTCACATCAGATGTCATGGCCGACCTCATCCTCACAGATTGTATACTGTAAAAAATAAATTGTAAATTTTACGGTAAAAAACGGCAGCAGATATCAAATATACAAATCAAATATACAAATGTCAGGGTGGACATTTTTAAGTGTTTTGGGCAGACAATCTAAGCATATAATTTTATAGAAAGGCATTTATTACAACTTTCATTCATTCATTCATTCATTTTCTATACCGCTTAATCCTGTGTTCAGGGTCGCGGGGGACCTGGAGCCTATCCCAGGAGACTTCGGGCACTAGGCGGGGTACACCCTGGACAGGGTGCCAATCCATCGCAGGGCACACACACATACACACACTCACACACCCAATCACACACTACGGGCAATTTAGGAATGCCAATTAGCCTAACCTGCATATCTTTGGACTGTGGGAGGAAACCGGAGTACCCGGAGGAAACCCACCAAGCACGGGGAGAACATGCAAACTCCATGCACACAGAGACGGGAATCGAGCCTGGCCGGGGAATCGAACCCAGACCCTGGAGGTGCAAGGCGACAGTGCTAACCACTACACCACCGCGCCGCCTATTACAACTTTACACACAAAATTTATCATCACACATGTTAAAATTGTTTATGTCTTCTGTCCTGCATTGTGTTAAATATGTTCATGTATTTTGTAATGGGTTTGGCACAAGTGGGGCAACAACAAACGCGGACATGTGGCAATGTCTTCACTTAGGGAAGGAAAGGGTTAAAGGAAGGGAAAAAGGGAAGGAAAGGTGTGCACGTGCAGTTCTGGTGGGCAGTGCTCTGATGGTATGTGGGCACAGGCTGGTGAGCAGTGGCGGCGGGCAAAGTGGCTCGTGCTAGCGGCTGTCCTTGCCACAGTGATCAAAAGGCGGAATACCATTCACAACTTTGAAGTCCTTAGTTAATGTAAATTAGATGGCTATAAACTGTAGAAAAAAATATTAAAATCCTTAAAATATACAGTATAATTAGTGCAATCCCATACAACCAATAATGTTGCTATCGTATTTTTTACGGTAAACTTTTGTCAACCACAGTTTTTTACAGTAAAATTTACAGAGCAGATATTGTTCTGATTTTTAAACTCTATCAACAAAGGTTTAGTAAAATTTAAACTGATGCTTCAGTATATATTAGTAACAAATACCTTCTCTGAAAGTTTATATGTTACATCCATAACGCATAATGTCATATCCATAATGCTTAAACTAAGACAAAATAATGTTTTCCTTTTTATAAATACAGTATATTGTAGATTTTACTGCAATAAACTATATTTTCATATGTTTTTAACTGTTAAATTTGAGGTCTTACTCTGTAAATCTAATTACAGTTTTTTTTACAGTTATATCAAGTTTTGTGAAATACGGTTTTATTCTGTAGCATTTATACGGTATTTTTCTGTTAAAATTACAGACATTTCTTTTTTACAGTGTAGAGAATGTAGCATAATGGAGAAAACACTGAAAGGGTGAATACTTTCTAAACTGCAGCTATACATCTTTTTAAAGGTTATTCTTCACTCTGTCACCCATTCAATCTCTCATATGGTCTCTATTCATAATGTTCTAATGTTCAGGGTTGCAGAAGGCCTGAAGCCCATACCAGGGGACTCTGTGCAAGAGGCAGAGAACTCACCGGATAGGGTGCTCGGTGTGTCGATGGCAGCGCACAAGCATGCAAATGCTAACACACAATCACTTACATACTATGGGCAATTTGGAAATGCCAATTAGCCTAATCTGCACATCTCAAGAGTACCCTGAGGAAACACCAAGCACACAGGGAGAAAATGTAAATGCCACATGCACAGACTCATGGTGGAAATCAAACTCTTGACCCTGAGGGTGCAAGGCCACAGTGCTAACCATTACGTCATGACAGTTATTGACGGTACTCACATAACTTACAATAACTAATAAAGTAATATGGAGAGTAAACTACTTAAGAGTAATCTGTTCCTTTCTGACAACGATAAGAGCAGGAGGTGTCTGAGGCAGTCAAAATTATCAACAAACATAAATCAAGAAGTGCTTTGTGACAGCGGGCTTAGAACCAGCAAGCGCACGCACACACACACACACACACAATGCCGCTCATTATTCATCAAAAATAGGTAAAGCACTACTCGAATTCAGCACCACGGCCAGCGCCACAGAGTGCAAAGAAAGGGCCGGCCTCAGAAACTCCTTCTACGTTATACGCTCTTCTGACTCTACAGGAAGCGTCACGCTGACCAGACGGCCGCCTAACGACCACACACACTGCACGCAACAGCCTGCACCTGTACATATCTGCACATCTACATTGAAAAAATATGTATGTTAAATACCCAGAGGGACCCTAATATTAAAATACAAACATAAAAATGCTCACTGGCAATTTGCTTATTTAATAAATGACTGCTATAAGCAAGAGAACTTTCTATCTAACATAAAATAAAGAAAGGCAGCTTTTTTGCCTCTAGTACTGCAGGCCTTGACCAAGTTGAAGAAATAATGAAATGAGATGATTATCTGGGCAAGAAATGCACAACCCAACACAAGTGCTAAAGATCATGGGGCTTCCAGCAAGACGATGACAGGAAACACTTCACAAAACATCGCAAAACAATGATGAAAAAGGAGAAAATTACCTGTAAACAAAAAACTGGCCAGAAATGATTCCTGATAAATAAAACTAATTTTTAAATAAGAAATCTACTTTGGGCTAACAACTCTTTTTGAAGAGTGGAGAAATATACCAAAGAAACAAGAAGATTAAATATTCTAACATCCATACCCCAATTAATTATAAGGAAAGAGTATGTTTTTTTTACTCTTTTGTTGTATGATTTTAAACATCCTTAGGTAAACAGATAAATAAATTAAAACTATAACCATTTTTAAGAAAATATATGATATATTTAGCGGCACGGTGTTGTAGTGGTTAGCACTGTCGCCTTGCACCTCCAGGGTCCGGGTTCGATTCCCGGCCAGGCTCGATTCCCGTCTCTGTGTGCATGGAGTTTGCATGTTCTCCCCGTGCTTGGTGGGTTTCCTCCGGGTACTCCGGTTTCCTCCCACAGTCCAAAGACATGCAGATTAGGCTAATTGGCGTTCCCAAATTGACCATAGTGTGTGAATGAGTGTGTGTGTGTGTGTGTGCTCTGCGATGGATTGGCACGCTGTCCAGGGTGTACCCTGCCTCATGCCCTGAGTCTCCTGGGATAGGCTCCAGGTCCCCACGACCCTAAATACAGGATAAAGCGGTATAGAAGATGAATGAATGTTATATTTAAAACACATGGATGGCAATTAAGTTGACTAGAATTTTGTGTATATACACCATGTCTTTCCTTTCTATCCAGACAGAATAACTATGTGCAGTACGAACAGAATGTTGTCTCCGGTGAAAATACATACATTCATAAGGTGGATAAAACTCAGGTTTCACTTAAATGAATCTTGATTGTTGTAGCACATTCATGTGCATGAATGTTACGCTTATTCACATGGATTCACCACGAGTTGTATACACATGCATTCTGTCCTATTAATGATTCAACTAATATAGTAAATCCCCTAATGGTATTTTAATGAAAGCATTTCTGAGAGCTAAAGAAACAGCATCTCATTAGAAATAGAGAACCCACTCTAAAAGACAATAACATTACCATACATCAATAAATGGTTTAATTCTTTTTTATTGTTAAAGCATCTATTTGTGCTTTCACAATGACTTTATTTAAATTTAAGTGGTCTTTAACTATTTAAAATAAATAATGACAATATCTGTAAATATCAAGATAAGAAACCTTTATGATTGATCTACTTAATGAACTCACTAAGTCCATTTACATATTAAAGCTACCTTGTATTTCTTGAAAAGAATTATTTTAAATATAAGCATGCATTGAATTAATAGCTTGCAGACATTAGCTACATTTCACCAGAGTACAGGGTACATTTTGCTTATTAACATGAATTCACTATGACATCTACTCAGTTGCATTGGGTATTATTAGTGATTCAACCAATATAGCAACTATGTTGTTTTGATGAAAATCCCTATGCGTTTGATGAGATAAGTAGCTCAGTGAATCCCTGAAAAAGACAAAAGCATTTTAAGTGTACATTAGGCAAAGGTCTCTTTTGAAGTATGTGACAGTGGATGGCAGACCCATCAAAGTAAAGCCACTTACAGAGGTCCGAGAATGGGTAGTCACAAAGCCAGATGAGGATATAAAGTGAACCTGAAACATCACATTCACAGTGCTTTATCTGTTTCTCTTTAGAATAGATTAAAAAGGTGGACAAAATAATCTTTAAAAAGAACTTGATAATTCATTTGCATGCACCATTTAGAAGTGAGGGCTAAAAGTTAATAGGCCGATTTCAGTAGCTGACGAATTAAAACACACACACACACACACACACACACACACTTAAAGGCACATAGGCAGCAGCATTTATTATTTTAAATCGTTTCACGCTATATTGGTTTTATGCTGTGTTCCATTTGAATACCAAAAACTGCAAACAGGAAAGTAATAACCCTTCTTCTGTTTAAACCCAAAGAAAATCTTACAATTCTATCAACTGTTGCTTAAGTTGTAATTTGACTGGACTGAGTGTGATTAGTCTATCTATTTTAGTTTTTTCCTCCAAAGGTAAATAAATCAAACTTGTTTGTCTTTAAAATACGATATTAGATATATAATAATTTGCATGTATTCACACTGTACCAGGTGCTGGTGATGACATGCAACTCAGTGACTTGGGGTAAAAACTATTAGGCCCAATGTACATGAAATCTAGGAGCTGTTCCACTCTGTGTAATCACATGCCATGACTTTCACTGACAGGCTGCATTAATCTCCTCTACAGGCTAGACAGAATCAGTCCAGCATTACTTCTTCATACCAAACTGTGTCCGTGTTACAGTCATTGTTGGTGCTGCTGCACCTGGTCCTACAAAAAAATCCAAAAAGTAAAGAGAGGATATTTATGTAGACTGCTATAAAGTCTAATATATTAAAAATTAGAATTAAATATAATGGTTCATAATAGCAAATGTATACATGCTTTCGTTCTCCCAGAATGACCACTTTTATGAGAAAAGCCTTACATTCACGGTATTTAGTTACAGGCTAATAACCTACTTTGTTATTCCTAACAGGCCCCAGGAGGAATACTGTTGAAATGTTAACAATCCCAGCGTTGTCATAAGGAGCTGGTACTGCACACAGAAATCTGCATAAATCCAATCGGCAAGCAGTAATAACTCTCACACATTTAGGTGACAGGGTAGGTATGTAAAAACATCCAAACTTCTAGATTCATGTGTGTGTTTTATACGGGTGGCTTGCCTTGTTATACGGGAAAAATAGCGCCACAGTTTACTGCAAGGCCCAATGCGTATGTGGTGGATAGACTAGTCTCAGGCAGCCTGCATAAAGTAGCCATCCAACTATAGCACTTGCCACATGCCTCTGATCAGTAGAGGTAACAAAGCTGCATTGCTGCATTTCAAGAACACCTGTGGTCTAAAGGCAGTGTAATACAGTGTGAGAAAGAGTGTAAGACTATATGTACATAGTAATTTTGTATATGTGTTGAAGGTCTTGCCCTATATGCCTATGTGCACAAGAAGGTGTGCAGGTGGTCCTCATTGGACTCTGTGCATCTGCATGTACTGATTGTACATCAAGTAATTGTGGCTGACCTGTAGGACAGGCATATCAGATATTTCATTAGCCCTAACCACAAAGACAGACTAGTAATTAGATCACCAAGTCTGAATAAGTGAAGCATATATATAGATTTTGGCCAAGAAGGTGACAGTTTCTCATTACATATACTGCACTCAATCTAACAGACTGTACTGTATTACATCATCCTAGATCAACAAGTAGTTTTTTATTATTATTTATTTATTATTATTTTTTTTTATAGTTGAAGCACATCTTTTATAGGGTACATTTATATGTAACATTTTTATATATTATAAGTAAGTAATCATAAGGCATAATAGAAACTTTAATAGCTATACTAAATAAAAAGAATGATAAAAACCTTAAATATCATTATCAGAAACATTCAAGATTAGAGACAGTGGCACTGAAGAAAAAACAGGAGGCAGAGCAAGAGGTAGCAGAGCTGAAGATGTTGAGGTTCTCTTTGGGACTGACAAGGATGGATAGGATCAAGAATGAGTTCATCAGAGGGACAACCTATGTTAGATGTTTTGGAGATAAAGTCAGAGAGGCCAGATTGAGGTGGTTTAAACATGTTCAGAGGAGAGATTGTGAATATATCGGTAGAAGGATGCTGAGGTTGGTGCCAGGCAGGAGGTCTAGAGGAAGACCAAACAGGAGATTTATGGATGTAATGAGAGAGGACATGAAGTTAGTTGGTGTGAGAGAAGAGGATGTAGAGGATAGGGTAAGATGGAGGCAGATGATTCGCTGTGGCGACCCCTGAAAGGGAACAGCCGAAAGACAAAGAAGAAGAAACATTCAAGATAATTGGTCCACTGAATGAGGACACTAAAACTTTTTTTATTTTTGTGAAGCTGCTTTGAGACAATGACCATTGTTAAAAGTGCTATATAAATAAAATTAAATTGAATTAAAATCCATTTTCATATGAAATCTCCCCTAGCACTTGGGTAAATGTGCCTTGGACAAACATATATTGTACTTGTGTTGTAAAATATCAGCTCTTTCGCATGGATTTAATGACTAGCAAAGATTAGCTAAATTTCATCTGATTAAAATAACATAAAATCAGACATTTTATATTATGTTTATGAAATGCATGTAAATGCTGGTGTTAGATGAACCTGGTGTTAGCAGGTGTTAGATGAACCAAAAATAATTAAAAGTTTTTAAAGCAAAAAAATGCCTGTGCATGGTCTGTACAGTGCCACCTTGTGGCAATTCCGCTTTCCCAAGACAGTTCTTACCTCTGTGATTAATTTGATTTCCTTATTCTGGTAAAATTGAAGCTGCCCAAAGGGACTTCACGAGATGCAGGGTATTGCATGTTAGTAACATTTCACTCTCCTGATGGGAGTCAGGCTTTTCATTGCTGCATGATTTTTAGGATGTGTAAGTTTGCACCATATCCAGGTATGATACACTATGTTTCTCCAACTCATCAGGAAATTAGTCATAAAGGAATAGCACTTGATGGAAAGCCAGGTCTATACAATATCAAGGTGAGAACAGCTACAGCAGTAAGAAGGTTAATCATAAGTGTGTATCATTAATATTTGATAATGGGCGTGATGCATTAGTGGTGACCACTTATGTAAATACATGGAAGAAATATAACACAAGCTTAGAACAACAACTGGCTTCCTAGCTGTTTAAACTCACAAAGCAGCTTTTACCCATCATCATGAAGGCAGGGGATATTGACTACATTTATTTACGCTCTTTCAACTGAAGAATGGAGGAACTTGTTTGAACAGAGAAGCCTCAATCATTTTGGTGTCACACAGAGAAAACCATTCTGTACTGCCCAGGCAGAGAATAATTCCTGACCGTCACTTATTTCTGATAGACACATAGTCTTGCACTGCTTCACTGTGGAAAGTGATAGAACAATTTTATGAGCTCATTGATGGCCTGACTACCTACTCAGTTCCAGGCAGGTTTATGAAAGGATTTTTTTGTGCGACTGATTACACTGTGCTCTTAGCACTATGTGTTGGTTAATGTTTGCAAAAGAAAAAAGCTCTTACACGAAGATCACAATTATGACACAAAATGTGTCAATTATACCGTAATTTTGAGTACTTTTTGCTTAACCCCAGGCAGAATAATGGTTTAGCTGGATCCTATCCAAGAAACAGCAGGAATTACAGTACCAATGAATGAGATTTTACCCACCAACATACATGATCACTTATATTTTTACTACTACTGTAACTAGAAAAATGTGTTTGAGGATGCCAGCCTTTCACTGACCCTCTTTCCAAAGTTTACTGAAAGCATTAACATTATGTAATAAAATGTAACAATATAATTAAATAAATGCAAATACAAACTCTATATTGCCAAAAGTATTCCCTTGCCTGCCTTCACATGCATATGAACTTGAGTAACATCCAATTCTTAATCCATTGTGTTTAATATTATGTGTAGCTATATAGATCACAGCTTCAACTCTTCTTGGAAGGCTTTCCACAAGGTTTAGTAGTCTGTTTATGGGAATTTTGGTCATTCTTTAGTAGCACATTTGTGAGGTCCGACACTGATGTTGGATGAGAATGCCTGGCTTGCAATCTCTACTCTACTGTAATTCATCCCAAAGGTGTTCTATCGGGTTGAAGTCAGAATTCTGTGCAGGCCAGTCAAGTTCTTCCACACCAAACTCACACATCCATGTCTTTATGGACCTTCCTTTGAGCTCGGGTACGCAGTCATGTTGGAACTGGAAGGCACCATCCCCAAATTGTTCCCACAAGAGCATTAAATTGTACAAATTGTCTTGGTATGTGGTATGTATCCTTCCACTGGAAGTAAAGTGCAGCAGAAATTGTGGGGGTACGAGGAAACCAAGCCCACACCAGTTCCCACATGACTGTGTACCAGTGCACAAAGCAAGGTCCATAAAGACATAGATGTGAGTTTGGTATGGAAGAACTTGACTGGCCTGCACAGGATCCTGACCTCAACCTGATAGAACACCTTTGGGATAAATTAGAGCGGAGACTGCGAGCTAGATCTTCTTGTCCAACATCAGTGTCTGACCTCACAAATGCGCTACTGGAAGAATGGTCAAAAAATTCCATAAACACCCTTTTAAATGTTGTGGAAAGTTGAAGCTGTTCTGGCTGCAAAGGGTGGGCCAACATTATAAGAAACCCTATGGATTAAGAATTAAGATGTTACTCAAGTTCATATTCATGTGAAGGCAGGTGAGCGAATACTTTTGGCAACATAGTGTAGCTTGATACACCAAAAGAGCTGGCTGAAGTATTGAAAACTGATCATGTTTGTAGCATACAGAAAATGATGCAAGAAAGAAACAAAAAACTTGAATTAAAGTTGATCCAGTCAATGTAACACCATAAAAGCATCTCAAAACATGACATCTACACCAGCAGAAGACCATATTGAGTACCATGTCTGTCAGCCCACAGCAGGAATCTGAGGCTACAGTAGACACAGACTCACACAAATTGGAAGAAGACTCAAACAAGTTGATTGAAAGGAGGCAATATATCTGAACAATCTCCACTGCAATATGCAAGTGATGGAGAAAGAATTAAGCAATAACAGAGTGAACTAACAGTTCCTACCTACCTCAGCTAACCTGTACTAACCTACCTCATGTCAACAGTTATGTGCGAATAATGTGGGGGAAGATTTTCTTGGCATACTTAGGGCCCCCTATATACTGATCAAACTTCATTTGAATGCCACAGCCTATTTGTGTATTGTGGCTAACCACATGGCACTATTTGGCCACAATTTACTCAATTAAAAATCAATATGTCGGGCACAATACTGCACCATGTCACACAACTAAGTTATCTCAAACTGGTTCCTTTCATATCACAATGGGTTTAGTGTACTTTAACTGTCTCCAAAGTCACCAGTCTAAATCTAAGAGTGCCTTGGAAATGTGGCAGGATAGGAAATTTGCACCATCAATGGGTGGCTGACATCTCTGATAGACAAGAATTTACACTGATCATCCATAACATTAAAACTACATAGGCTTTGGGTTCCCCTTATGCCACCAGGGCAGGGCGGATTCCAAACCTTTTTTTTTGTGATTTGGACTGCTGCACTTTGTTCCCACGCCGGTATGGGTGAGCCTTGGGTACCCATGATCTGGTCAGCAGTTTACTGGTCGTGGTGTTAATGTTATAGCTGATCAGTGCATCATGACATTGAGCAGAATCTAAGAAATGTGTTTCATTTGTGAGATTCATGCCATGAAAAATTGTGGCTGTCCTTAGAGCGAGGAGAATTTTTGTGCTGTATTAGTATGATGTTCCTAATAAAGTGGCCAGTGATGTAGTTTTACTAGAATTTTTCATACTGTCTCATTCTTAACTGTTGGACTGGACAAAAGAAGAAAAACAGGAAAGGAATACAGAGTAAGAAATAAAAAGAGAGAACGAGAGCAGGAGAAAGGGAAAGGCTGTTATGAGAACTAGAGGTCCAGTAACCACGAGAAATACAGCTGAGGTAATATAAATGTATTTTATTACCAAACAGGGCTTTGTGTAAATTCAGTTTTTCCTAATGGTGTCTGCACAATGCAGCGGTGTGTTGACACGGAATATAAACAACAGGCAGATACAGTGGGATTATTTTTATTTCTTTTTTCCTGTGGCTGCCTCCATGTTAGCTGCCGCTTCCTCCTTCAGTCTCTCTTCACGCTGTCGAAGAAATTCGCCATAGTCTTCGGGTGACAGGCTGATAGAGCGATGACAAGAGGAGAGTGTGGGGAGCAAGCAAAAGTCGTAACGAAAGAGGAGAGGAGGGTATCGAGAGAGGAGGTGGAGAATGAGGGGAAGAGGTGGGGAAAGAGGGGGGGGGGGGAAGAGGGGTGGTGGTGGATTGAGAGATACATCAGCATTAGATTAGAATTTCAAAATTCTCTTCAGTTCATTGAAAAGCAGAACAAATGTCTTTCATGCATGCTTGATGAGTCAGTGTAGTTGTGCTTTAGTGACAAGGTTGATTCAGCCAGGAGCAACAATGTCATCTTTAAGACATCTGAGACCTAGTTAACTAATGTAATGAGGTCCCGTTCTCTTACCCCTTCCAAATGCTAATAAATCACACTGGCACAATGCTATTCCAAACTGTTGTTTGTACATCAGTTAACAGAAAACTGCTTTGCCAGGAGGTAAAAAAAATCTGTGGCTATGAATATGTGCATAAATGTATTACCTAACTCTCAATGAGATTCCTCATCTTTATTTAACTATTAAATATGCAAACTATAAAAATGCATTTTAAACTAAAATCAGGGTGCATAATGAGTTGAAGCCTCAGCTTTATCCTAGGGAGCACAAATAATTAATTAAGGAGATAAAATACAAATGTGAAGAAGTTTGAATGATCGCATTTTGATGGATCTACATTGATTAAAATCCCCTGTATCTAATATTATCAAAATGCTAGTTTAATTAGTTAGGTCATGCATGTGTATAACTCTGTATATAGTAGAACTGTGTTTCTTACTCATCGACAACTTTGATGCCGAGTGATCTGGCTGAACCGATGATGCTCTTGACCACGTTCTGCATGGAGGCGTCCTGCAGCTTGAAGCACTCGTCCTGTGCCTTGACCTGTGCTATCTCATACACCGCCCTAACAGACACCATACCCGCCGTCTCATGCCCTGGTGAGAACAGCAGAGGCACAGAGCTGGTTAGGAGTGGAAAGATAGAGTCAGACATGGGGAAAAAAAAAGAGAGAGAGAGAAAAAACCCTAGAGCACAAAAGGAAAAGCATAAAAGTGTAACTGTGTGAGAGTGAGAACAGTACTGGAGGACTGTGAAGGAGGGGTGCGGTGAGAAAAAAAAAAGAAAAAAAAAAAGAGAAATCTTCCGAGCTGTCAGAAGGAAAGAAGAGTGGATATTTAAAGAGCAGCTGTTAAGAGAGGGTGTAATTGAAGCAGACTTGAACATAAGAAAATGAAGCAACATTTACAATTCTCTTTCCTCCATGCAGCACCTTTTTGCCATGGATTTTTACGGAATAAATTTGCTGCCTCTTCTGGCATGGCTCAGCATAAATATATCATCAATCAAAAAAATTCAATCTGAAGTCAGCCTGTCCATTCGTAAAACATAAGCTGGGACTGAGGCATACAAATGGGCAGCCAGGAGCTGCAAGAAGGCCGTGACAATGTTTGACGACCACAGCGTTAGTAGCAATGGGGCTAAACTCACCGGTTTTTCCTGCTCCTTTCTCGATGCCTGCAGCTTGCTTCAAAAAGTAAGAAACTGTGGGCTGCCCGATCTTTAAGTCATACGTCCTATCAGGCTGTGGGGAGGAAAAAGAGAGGTGGCTTAATGCTAGCTCATCAATTAAAATTGATTAGCAAGTAACAAATTTATAATATGCTAAAAACATAGTCCGCACTCCTGCTGCAGTGCTTAATCTTAGTAGCGTGCATGGTTTTTCTATTTGACAAACCATCAAAACACACAACAACCTTGTTGCTCCTGTTTTGCAAAGATTTATCTTTCATCTAGTACTAGAACCAAGGTCTCTCCATGTAAACATGTGTCTATTACTGACACTTTGGCCTCAAACTCTACAGGTGAACCTTGCAAAAGTCTAATTGCTATTCATAGCCTAAAACTCACACGCACAGCACACATACGGGCATACACACACATACGGGCATACACACAGGCACACACACACACACACGGACACACACACACACACACGTCTAGGCTGCTGCTCCTGAAGCTTTAAGGCACGGATTAAGCATCACAGAGTGGATCAAAGACAATGAGCGTGGAGCAGACAGCCTAATGGGGCAGCTGGGAATTCACAAGTCCGACACGGCCGTGTGGCCCAGCCTGAATCGACTGCAGCCATCCAGCTAAACTCTGAAGCCAAAAACGTCAATTAAACACCGTAGTTAGCTGAGGCCAGCTAATCTTTCACTTTTGTCTCCCCTAATCCATCTGACTGCAAAAAAAAGAAAAAGAAAAGAAAAACAGAATTGCTCTAGGGCCTGCTTTGCATTTGGCTGTTAATCATTATTGTTATTTCCTCTTTTGTTTTGAACGCCAGGACATTTCTTCACTAGCCATTTGCATAAAAGCAGAATCACTGAAGACGAATGGAAAGCAACAAAATTCGTGAAACTATGCTGCGGGTAGCATGAAACATGCATGTTAAGTGGTGCTTTAATAAATATAAAAGTCTTCTCCAATGAGACTAAGGAACACAGAGAAATGCTCAGGGTATTGCATCTTATATTCCAGGCTATCACTCTATACTATATTAATTTTTTCATTTTCAACAGTTATAAATATAGGCTTGATCATTTGTGAAAATTCCTTCCATAATGACAATTAAGGTCAGCAGGTGACAGCCCTATTTAAGAATTAGTATTATGCTATAAAACATTTCAGTCTAACATTAAACTTGGCTTATTCCACACTGGCAGAGAGGAGCGGCCAGAACACTCGGCTTCTGGAAGCAAGACCCAGGGAAAGTTTATGAATGTTGAAATAAATGTTGTTTATGATCACCACGCCACACACAGAGAAACATGGCCATTCACCAGCTTCCCCAGGCTTCAGTGAACCATGGTCAGGGTCATAATGTTTGAAAGGAAGAAATTTGGTCCAGCAATGAAATTACTCATGCAGTAACAACAAAAAAGAACTACTGTGCCACAGTGCTCCAGGCTTTGCATAAGAGGCATGTCCCATGGACCAAATAATTTAGTTCATTAACGGCTTTTTCAGACCTTACCCAGAGCGACTTACATTTTATTTCATTATACATCTGAGCAGTTGCGGGTTAAGGGCCTTGCTTAAGAGCCCAACAGTGGCAAACTCAGTGGTGCTTGGGTTTGAACCTGGGACCTTTTGAACAGTAGTGCGGTAATGCCTTACCCACTGAACTACCCCTGTGCCATGTTTGTGGTGTTTGAAATGTCATCCTTTTTCGACAAGACATCACTATACAGCAGCAGTGATTTATTAGAATTAAAAAAATATATATATAAATTAATTTTCAAAAATAATGAAAAAAGGTACATTTCATTGGAAATTGTCTTGAGTTCCACTGTTGATAAATCTAGTAAACAAAACAATTGGTGTTTCACTATTGTTGGTAATGGATTTTTCATGCAGGGCCAGAGACTATCCTGTTCATGTGTTCAGTAGACAGCTCAGACAGATACGCACACACGCCTGGTATTTTCATGTGGTTGCAAAGCATAGTTTGTGACTAGAATAGTCAAAAAATGTATTCTGAGAAAAACTCCCCCAACACCAAAACTTAAATAAGGGGCTTAAATCTAGATTGAGTCTTTAGGCATCATTGTATACATTAATTGGTTGACAACCTATGCTGCATTTTGTACAGGTTTTTTTTTTTAAATCAGTGAATTTACACCTCATGCTTTCATAGCAAACAACAACAAGATAAAATCCATAAACAAATTATTTAGGAAGACGTGTGTCGCCTGCACACTAAACCTGCTACTACTTTAAATGCAATGCGCATCTATGCTTACTAATAAAGCTGTAGAAGTTTGGTCAAATTCCCACGAATAGTTTAAGACAAGTTTCAGACAGAAAAGTGTGATGCTGACGAACAATGCTGATGGCATATGACGGACAGTAATATATATGCTTTGCAGGCATGCAAAACAAAGAAAGGAAAATAAGACCACCAGCAAAGTAATGCAAAGACAACACAAAGAGCACTGGAGAGCAGGTTAAAAAAAAAAAAAAAAAATCCCAATAATTCAAAAAACATCACTTTAAAACATATTTATGTAGTAAAATAGATAATTGGACACCATTCTCTCTTTGTGTGCTGTTTAATTTATATATAATCTTTATATTTTTCTTACAAAATGAGTCCTCTCTTGCTCTCTCTCCATCCTTTCTGCAAGCCTGGAAGGCTGCCATTGTGTGTGTGTGCATGAAATGGACTGGCAGATGGAGGGAGATGGTGAAGGGAGCTGTCATTTCATATGGATCTTGCATATTATCTCTGAGATAAATGGTTAAATGGTTCTTTTCAGTCAAAAACGTCTTTTTATTTATTACAACTATGCCAAAGTTACCTCCCCAAGGTTAATTAAGTGGTTATATATTTTTCTGATATCTGCTGTAAAAAAATAAAAAAATAAAAAAAATGCTTAAAAGGACAGGCAATTTTCTTTACTCAGTTAAACCAAATATTTGGAGATAAAAGTAATTGAACATAGGAATCGAGTAGCCTTTGCTTAAACGCACAGCGCTGCACAGATGAAAAAGTGATTGTGCTACAGGGAACTGCATTCTGAATGTGGGAGGAAGAGCAGTGTAGGATGAAAGTATTGAATGATAGTTATAAATCATCTCTGGAATATTGCTGTTTAATTATTTATTTAATCTACTTATTCAGAGTGTTAGTCTTATTTTAATCCAAAGACAAATGAAAGTGTTATTTCATGTGTGATGGATTTTATTATCAGCAGTCTAACCATTTTAACATGATCTTAAGAAAAACAACAAGACAGATAGACAGAGAGACAGACACTAAATTGATCCCGAAGGAAATTCCAAACATCCAGCGGCAATGGAGACTGTAGGTTTGCAGAATTGATTGCACACCGTATGTCCTACATAGTATATAGTCCTACACTACATAGTATACATCCTATATAGTCAGTAGACATGAGATAATGTGAAAGCTGACCAAAGTTAGTTCAATGGTAAAAACACAAAACTACAAGATATATAAAGAATATAGATAAAAGGAAATAAGTCACAATTAATAATAATAAAAAAGGCATAAGTGAAATGCAGTGCAACCTTGATGTGCAATTGTATTTATGACTAAGCGACAGCTTAAAGAAGAAGAAGAAGAAGAAGCAGAAGAAGACAAAGTTACAACAGTGCAAATAGTAATAGTAATGACACATGCAAGGAACAGCATGAAAGTGACACTGACCGAGTCCATGCATATTGGCACAATAGATAATATTGAGAGTACTGAGCTGACCATGAAACTAGATGATGAGCGAGTTATGTGGGCAGCACTGTGATGTACATAGCAGAAGAGCCCCAAGTCTACAGTAGATCTCCCAGTCCACATTCCCATGACCCTGTATAGAGTATAGAGGTGGTGAAACACCAAATGGTTCTGGGGACAAAGATTTCCTGAGTCTGCCAGTTGAGATGCTTTGTAACAGAGGTCTTCAACTGAATACACTCTTCTGTTAAAATATGATGTGCAGTGGGTGATCGGGCTTGGCCATGATGGACAGCATTTTTTATGTCCTCTTCTCCACTTCTGCCTCGAGGGAGTCCAAACCAACCACTGAATCAGCTCTCCTGACCACCTTGTTCAAGCACGTTGCATCCCTGCTTCTGAGGCTACCTCCCCAGCACACTAGCGCACAGGAAAGTACACTGGTGATGACTACCTGGTAAAACAACTGACTGATGAGTCTCTTCATAGCCAGTTGTGGGATGTTTCTTAATGATCTCATATCAACTAGATAAAAGGTCTGGCATTCATTCCAAGTGTTGAATTCACATTCGGAAGCTGCACATGAAAACTCTTAATATCCAGTGTAAAGGGGTGAAGATGTAAGTAAAGGAGGCATTTCATTAGACTGAACAAAGAAAATAGGGAGCTGATTGGCCCTGTTTTCAGGGGGGAGTATGGCATACTTTCACTCGCAAATCAATCATAGCATAGCATAATCATGGGCATAATCTCTGTGAGAAGGTGGAAAGTACTTTCCTTAAAAAAAGGGCATTTTGTCACCCCCTAACTGTGGATGAACAGCAATTTGAAAAGATATGGTTGGCTTTTAACCTCCGCTTTCTTGGAAGAAGCATGTTATAGCATTCACCCTCGCTGGTTGGTAGATGTCACCTTGAAAGTGCCCTGAAGATAGGTGGGAAACAGATACAATTTAATTAGAGAGAAAATTGAGGGGGGGGGGGGGGGCGGAAAGAACACCCTGGCAAGCTCAGCAACACCAAAAGGCCTTGAAGTCCACAGAAGATTAAATGACTAAAATGGAGAATCTTCTGGATGATCAGCAGAATTCTTTCTTTAGTGAAGAAATGGACATTCAAAACAAGCCTAGAACACTCTGGAGGAGACAGTTGCGTCATTGTGAAACTTTACAGTCAAGACAATGTAAATCAATGAACATATATCTGTAACACGCAAGAACAGAAAGGCCAGATTAGACTTTGCTTTAAAAAAAAAAAAGTCTGCTCAGTTCTGATACAACACTAACTTGTAATATAGAAGAATATGGGAAAAGGAAAGAAAGGGCTCAAGATCAAAAGCTCACCACGGCATCTGTCAAAAAGATAATGGAAGAAATGTTATGGCATGGGCATGTGAGCAACATGGGTTGTGTAAAATGATGGACAATGGACAACTGGAAATGGTGTTGAATTTTTAACAATTAAAATACAATTGCCATTTTACATGAATAATTGGTATAATTGACTATTATCAATCATTGTCCCGTCAATATTGTTTAATGATGAAGTGACTACTGATGCAAGTATCAGGATGAATTATGAAGTGCATAGAGCTATGCTCTATACAGATTATATGCATTATACTTTCTGCTCCAATTCAGTCAAATCATGCAAAACTGACTGAGGGTGTTGCTTCACAGCACAGATGGATTCTGACGTGAAGTGGTCATTCAATCACAACTTGATTGCTTCATTTCAAACCCATTGTTGTGCTAAACGCCCCCCCCCCACACACACACACACACAAATCGTCTTAATATTTATGGACCACCGTATATAGGCATGTTTCCTAATATGAAATGTTCTTGCACACCATTTTTATTTATTTATATATTTTTATTTCAAACCCAAGGTTGCTGTGAAAATACATAAGCAAGTCGAATAAAACCAGACCTACATACTGTAACAGCACACAACTTTTTTTCCTTTGGCGTAGGGCTGCACGATATTAGGAAAATATGCGATATGCGATATTGTTGTTGAATACTGCGATAACGATATTTCTTGCGATATAACATTTCCCTAGAGAAATGCATTTTTGAAATTATTATTATTGCCTATTTTTTACAATTATTTATTTATTTATATGTAATGATCATACTAAAATAAACAGGTAATAGATATTCGTCTGATGTAATTAAATCTAATTCAGGCTAAAAAGAAACTATATGTCAAGGAAGTTGCAAATATTTAGACTTCAAAACACTATGAATGACTTAAACCCTCAGCAGATATTCTGACTTCTGGTTTGCTGTTACTATAAACCTGCCAACACAATATGAATTACTTTCAAACATGACTTTTTATTTACATGTAACCATACACTCATCAATAGTGTCTTAAAACAAGAGCATCTTTTAAACTAAATATTCTCTTTAGCTTGCCTGTTTTTTTTAAATAAAAATAAATATTATTAAACAAAAATAAAATGAAAAAAATACTATTTGTTACACACACACACACACGCACGCACGCTCCGCGACCGGCACTAGGACCCAGAAGTAATGCGGGCGCAAACCCGGAAGTATAAGAGGAGTAAACAAACTAGTGCATACAGCTTAGTCACTGAGTTCACCATGTCGGTTCAGATTCGAGTGTGTGTTTATAGGACGCGGGTTAAATGTGTTTTTCCCTTGCTCCCCTTCTGTGAGAGTCCTTAAACTAATTCGCGTGGTTATCCTGCCTACTCACTTGTTTCCGCGTTCGGGTTTACCGTCTATAAAGGGCTAACGGCTAATCGCTAAATCTTCTGATCATCCGGGGTGAGTTCGCGACAGAATGAAGTATAAAGATATAAATAATATATATTATAATATATATATATATATATATATATATATATATATATATATAAAAGATATAAGCGGGTATAAACATAGTAAGGGCCCATCTGATTGGTCAAATTTGGACATACAAATGCTTGGCAAATAAAGTATTTATCGCAACTCCTTGCGATATGGTTATCGCGCATGCCATTATCGCGATAACGATATTTTTTCGATATATCGTGCAGCCCTACTTTGGCGTCATCTGAAGTTTGTAGTCTATCAGAATCCATCAAATACAACCAATGAACTCAAGGAGGAAATCATTTCTACATGTAGCTACATCAGTTCTGATACACTGAGAAATGTTTAATGTTCTTGTATTAATCATATACACAAGAGCTGTGAAGTCAGAGGCAGTCAGGTTGAGAATCTGCTCTAATTTATAATAAAAAAAATGTTTTCCTACAGACCCAGACTTTTGGACTACCTTGTGTCTGTGTGGGTTCTTAGAAATTGGAGAGTTGAGGATAAGGAACAAGTTGTTTTTTTCAGTCATACTGAACAACTTTTTCATTTTATGCCGTGATAGCCACAAATTCTTGTTTTTTCCTGACAAAAGTGGACTCTGATATTCTGTTGTTGTGGCCCTTCCACCTCATGGTTTGACGTGTTGAGTGTTCTGAGATGTTTTTCTGCTTATAAAGCTATAAAGATTGCTTATTTGAGTTACTGTACACTTCCTGACAGCTTAGAACAGACATTCTTTTTTTTTTTTTTATCTCTCTCTCATAAATAAGGTGTTTCAACCTTCAGATCCACCATTTGCAGGATTTTTTGTTTTTTCACACCATTCTGTATAAACGCTAGACATTGTTGTGTGCAAAAATCCTAGAAACACCCAGTGTTTTCCACACTTAGTGTATACTTGGGGCGGCACAGTGGTATAGTGGTTAGCACTGTCGCCTTGCACCTCCAGGGTCCAGGTTCGATTCCTGGACAGATTAGATTCCTGTCTCTATGTGCATGGAGTTTGTGGATTTCCTCCGGATACTCCGGTTTCATCCCAAAGTCCAAAGACCTGCAGATTAGGCTAATTGGCATTCCTAAATTGCCCGTAGTGTGTAAATGTGTGTGTGTGTGGCCTGCGAATGATTGGCACCCTGTTCAGGGTGTATCCCGCCTCGTGACCCTGAATACAGGAAAAAGCAGTACAGACAATGAGTGAGTGAGTGAGTGTACTTGGGTGGGTCGCCCAGGTATATTATTCACAAACACGAGAAAAAAAGAAAAGAAAAAAAAACATTGCATTGTGGGAAGTCATAGGTTAAGGCCGCATAAACTGGGGCCACAAACGTAAAGGTAGTAAGTTTTATTGTGTTGATACATTATCGCCATGTGATGTTAAATGATTTTACAGGAATTAACAATTTATCCTTTAGCAAAACAGCACATGCTTATAATAATTTTCTATAATATTTATTACAACATAAATGTTATTCATGTAATTCATGTAATCCATAGAAATGTAATTCATTCATTCATTTTCTAGACCGCTTAATCCTGTGTTCAGGGTCGCGGGGACCTGGAGCCTATCCCAGGAGACTTCGGGCACTAGGCGGGGTACACAGGGTGCCAATCCATCGCAGGGCACACACACACACACACACACACACACACACACACACACACTACGGGCAATTTAGGAACGCCAATTAGCCTAACCTGCACATCTTTGGACTGTGGGAGGAAACCGAAGTACCCGGAGGAAATCCACCAAGCACGGGGAGAACATGCGAACTCCATGCACACAGAGACGAGAATCGAGCCTGGCCGGGGAATCGAACCCAGACCCTGGAGGTGCAAGGAGACAGTGCTAACCACTACACCACCGCGCCGCCTAGAAATGTAATTCATATTAATAATAATTTTATAAATATCATACAATTGTATTATATTATTATTATGTGAGCCAAATAGCATTTATGTGTTATCCAAATGAAGAGATTAAATGATCCACCATGCCCTATATAGTCTTATGTATGACACAAAGTCTATGATACAGCAAGATATGATATGCGAACTTTGACCCCGTGCATGCGCAGTAATATGCGTGAAACTGTCTATTGACGGCCGCCCGAGTATACTATATGTGTGCACACTAAAATCTGTCCGGGGGAACAATGCCATCCGCGATCAATTAATTAGTAGCGGACATTAGTAGCGTACACCGCTCTCGAGCTAACAGAGTAAACAGGTACTCGAGTGGTGTAATGCCTGATACTAATGCAGTGGTTCTCAAACTTTTTCTGTCATTCCCCACTTAAGGGGGTGAGCGAATTTTCAAGCCCCACTTGTCAATAAAATAATAGTGAAATCGGCCAAGTTTACTGTTTATTGAAATATCAACTTCTAAAGCAATAAGATCAAACAACCCCAAGTTAAAAACAGATAAAATACACGTGTAATTGTTATAAAAGGCTTACATTGTCACTTATCATTGCATAATTGACCCCATGTTTATTAGCTGCTCAACAATCGTTTGTAGTTTTTTTGCACTGGCCAATTCTGTATGCAACTTTGAATGAAGCCATTTGTGCTTTGCTGTCCACTGATTCAGATGTTACCATGCGATTCTCCTGCTGTCTGTATTCTGCCAGCTTTCTTTGAAAGAAGTCTAGTGGCTTATTAACGTGACTGGAGTGTGTTGTCTCTAAGTGTCTTCCTAATTTGTTGGGTCTCATGCGGTCTGCTGCCAGCGGTTTAAGACACAAAACACACACGGGTGTCACAATATAGCAATTTGTATCTGAAAATACATAAATAAAAATTCAAACACAAAGAAACTGTTTTACATAATGTAATTTTATATAAACTGTGAATTGCTGAGGTTTGCAGCATTTTTTTTTTTACTTTGGCCATATTCGTTTGGATGCTTGGATTTCAGATGATAGAAAAGGTTTGACGTGTTGCCACCACTTGTTAAAACAGTGCACTTGCGTACCTTCCAAATCACGTTCAACTCATCCGTATCACTTTTCTTATACCCAAACCAATTCCACACTACAGACGATGCAGCTTTTTTCTTTACAATCTCCTTGTTCTTGGTTTCGTCACATGTAAGCAAACTCACTGCTGCTGCACCGTCTTCTTCCATTGTCGAAGTGTATGTGAAGCCAAACACATGAAAAGTGGGACGAAACCGTGGCACCCGATTGAACCGAATATCTGTGCAAATACAGCGCAGCGCGAATATCTGGATAGCGCAGTGATGATCTGGTTTATTCGCGCAGCGCCGCTCAAATCACAAACCTGCGCAACCCACTGTGTTTTTATTTACAAACTATTTAAAATGTCAGGACTGTTTAATATTGTTTCCGCCTTGCCATGCCTGTTTTGTACGTGCGCATCCCAGCGGGGTAAAATGTATTTTGATGGTCGGCGCGGTTTATTTCTGTCAGAGTTGCGCAGTGCTGCCCAGTGGGTCGCGCAGGTTTGTGATTCGAGCAGCGCTGCTCAAGTTGGCCCGACGTTAAACCGTTATTGTTGCACTATGGTTCCACTTTTTCTCCCGGCCCACAACTGATGTTATTTTAAATTTACTTGTATTAATGATCCATTTATTTGTGTGATTGTTTAGTTTTTTCCTATTATTTTCCACTAATTTCCTCTCGTTCATTGCGCCCCACCTGTCATGTCTGTATTCCCCACTAGTGGGGCACGCCCCACACTTTGAGAACCACTGTACTAATGGAACGATTGCGGATATTAAAAAGGATAAGAAAGGCGTCCTGACGGTTACGCAGACTCAGCAGAGAAACAACTTCTTTTTTATTTATAAAACCCAGGAAGATTAATACAACTCAAGCAGCATGAACCCTTGCAGCAAAACAGCACTGATCAATGACCGATTAAACAAACAAAACAAACCGCTTATACGGAAGACCTGCGGAAAGTCCATCACACTGTGCGTCATGTACTGTAGAACAAAGGGTATCTCAGAAAATGGTAATGACGTCATACAAATTCAGAACTATGAAGGTAAAACAGTAGAAAAACCAGAGAGCTTGCAAATTTGAATGTGAGAACTTGTAAAATTAATAGTTGTATTTCTAAGTTGAAATTTATACTCACAGCTCTGATGTTTTGAATTCACCTGTGTTTTGAATTCGAAGTTGCAGATTAATAGTGACAAATGTGTAAAGTGTCACTCATATAAACAAAATGACAGGCACAATTGTGTACTACACATTTATCTTTGCGCTTTACTTCAGTTTCGCTGTACAACCACAAGTCGGCACTCACAACCTCTCAGATCTGGCAGTACAACCTCAAATCCCAGCGCTATGACTTTTGCTATTCATTTTGCGACATTCCTGTAGCAAAACTCACTTGTGCACTTGTAAACGCGAACTTGACAGAGCAGAGTCGGGGGCGGGAATGAAGTCATTTTATTGGTCGATGCGCCTCACCAATGAACAACGCCAGCCAATGAAATGGGACGTTTTGTGCGCGATGACGTCACAGACTACGCAGAGCAGCTCGCGCCGTTTCGGTGGTGTAGTTCATTGGTGAGGCATCGAGCAATAAAATTACTTCATTGCCACCCCAGCCCCGCCCCCGACTCTGCTCTCTCAAGTTCGCGTTTACAAGTGCACAAGTGAGTTTTGCTACAGGAATATCGCAAAATGGCACCCTGTCCAGGGTGTACCCCGCCTAGTGCCGAAGTCTCCTGGGATAGGCTCCAGGTCCCCCGCGACCCTGAACACAGGATTAAGCGGTATAGAAAATGAATTAATGAATGAATATCGCAAAATGAGTAGCAAAAGTCAGAGCGCTGGGATTTGAGGTTGTACTGCCAGATCTGAGAGGTTGTGAGTGCCGACTTGTGGTTGTACAGCGAAACTGAAGTAAAGCGCAAAGATAAATGTGTAGTACACAATTGTGCCTGTCATTTTGTTTATGTGAGTGACACATTACACATTTGTCACTATTAACCTGCAAATTCGAATTCAAAACACAGGTGTTCACATCAGAGCTGAGTATAAATTTCAACTTAAAAATACGACTATTAATTTTACAAGTTCTCACATTAAAATTTGCAAGCTCTCGGGTTTTGCTACTGTTTTACCTCCGTACAGAACTCACAAAATGCTCATATTATTATGTCACAGAAACAACCTAAAAACCATTAAAACAAGTGATCTTATGAATCTGTTATTTTATTGCTCAGACACGTATGTATATAGCTGGTTAAAATGGAAATAAAAAAAATCAGTTCATCATATCGCTGATTATATAAGTCTAAGGATAGCTCTATACTGCACAATTGTATTGTATATTTATTAAAACAAAAATGGCTAAAATACTCTGGGCTTTAAGGGCTACATGCTCTGAAGTACAGTGCCATCTTTATACACAGAACAGTTCTTAAAGTTTTTACTCACGTCTTACTCACATCTACACATATGAGTAGATGGAGGGAAATGTTTGTAGGTTGGATCTCTGAAATGTGAAATTTATATAAATATTAAATAAATCAAAAATATATGTATTTACTGTTTGTTATATGTATAGTAGAGCACTTTTGTACTGGCAGGTGATGCCGGCCTGTTCCACTGACTACCACTGCAAGAAAAATTTCACACCTATGGGCAACACTAAATACCCCCAGAGAGATTTGAAAGCCTAGAGATCAAATTTCCCCTATTCTGATGTTTGATGTGCACATTAACTGAAGCTCTTCACCTATACAGTATCTGCAACATTGTGCTGCTGCCACATGATTGAATAACCTTAGTACTGATGCTGTTTTTACAAGAATAAATCATTCTTCTTCTACTAACAAATATAATCTATTGCACATTTATTTACATGCTGAAAATTGCTTAGTATGTCAGACTTTCCAGATACAAGTGGATTTTATTTAATAGAGCCTATTTTGGTTGACCTTCCATGGCAAACAGTCTATATTCACAAAACCACACTATCAAAAAATGGACAGGATTTTGAGTGGCAGTAAAAAAAAAAATGTGGGTTTAAAAATACCACTGCATGGTGGATTTTGAAGGTCACACCAGTGAATGAACTGTCCCATCCTCAGTCTTGTCAATTTCTGACTGCATAAACAGGAGAACAATGGCTTGCGGCAAACAAAATTAGCACTACCTCAGTGCTATACCTGTAAATTAAGCTTGTAGATGCACAATAATAAAGCCCTTGGAGAAATATCAGGACTAACACAAGCATGCAAAATTTTTTATTACAAATAATAGTATCAGCCTAGAAAAACGAGTGTACAGTATCATTTCTATGGAGTCTCCCGCCAACTCCATTCTTTACCTTTACAGTAAAATCAGTGTATCTTTCAAACTAGCATGAGATGGTTGACAAGAAAAAGTAATCACAGACACTTTTTCCCTCAGAAAATGTCTCATTGCTCTGTCAGAACATTACTACTATGCTTTGAACAGCACAAGAACAACAGATCCTGACTTTTTCTGCTTTTGGCATTTACAGCAACCAAACCTCTGGGGGATTGAAGTTAAAACAAAAATTTCAAACCTTCAGTGTCTGCCATGTGAGGCCCCAGATTGATATTACAGCAAAACAAGATCAATAACACCTGCTTATTTACAGCAAATTCTAAAAAAATTTTTTTTACTTCCCTCCAGATATGCTGGTTAAATTAGGTGAAAATGTCACGGTGTAAAAGTCAAATGTTACTTAATGATAATGCACGCCTACATCTCTAAGACCATGAAATGCCTTCAGGAGATGCAAAAAATACAGAAGCGGGCAAAGCAAGAGCTTCCCCTGAGGCTTTCAGACAGAGCGGTAAACCGGAGCACTGCTAAATGAAATAAATGAAAAAAGAACATGCGTTAGGAACTTCTCGTTAGTCATGCAACCCCCTAAAGTTTAAAATGAGCAACACTTATGAAATAAACAGTATTCCTGAACACCTTCAATATAGAGCCTCTCAGCCTGATACATTGACATCGATTCCACATGCAGCACAGTACATAAGAATGCACCTTTAGTTAAGAGATTGAGACAGGCTGTGATTTGTCCATTAAACTATTTTTCCTGGGTGGTGAAAAAATAAGCTGAAGTGAAAAAGAGAAAAACGATTGCATGGGGAGAGACAGAAAAATAAGTGGTGTCAGGTAAGTCTCTCCTAATGCACCTAAGACACAAATCATTCATGCTGCTTCCATTACTCTACTAAGCACTGAAGTGAGTACATTACTAGTATTAACTCCAGGAGCTGAAATGATAACAGTGTCTTTGGCAAATACACTATAATAAAGACAAGTTCACGCCAGGTGAAATCTATGTGCATTACAGCGGCTACTAATTTCAAAGTCTGTGCACTGCAGTCGATTTCAGTCAAATCGATGATTCCATTTGAACATAATATCCATGCAAGCTTCAATCTACACTTTAACATTCATACTGCATCGGTGGCTACTTATAACAAGTGGGTTAGAACCATATATGAGCATCTCCAAGGACTCATATAAATGGAATAAATGAACATGGGCCAAGGAAGACAATGATAATTTGCCACAACACTGGGTCCTTGTGGGAGAGACTACTGAACAATGTGATTGGATTTACAATGCAAAATCAAATGAAAGCTAATTTAAATAAATTGGTCACATTTTACCTTGACATTGATCTTGATGGGAAGAGGGATGCCTTCTTTGAGGTCTTTGGTTTTCTCATTGAAGTCCTTACAGAATGCGCCTATTGGGATGCCTCGCTAGAATTACAAAATAAAAAAACAGGAAAGAAGGTTTTGTAAACAAATTCTCAAGTCTTAATGGGGCAGAAAATACAATAATATGATAATGGTACTGTGGTAAACTATGTTTAATTCACTCTCTTGAGATATCACAGGCATCAGCTATCCTTACATCTGAATTGGTACCTTGAACATTTTAGATGGCCGACTTGAGGTGACTTTCATTTAAGGAATACCAATTACCTGTTTGAAAGGCGGCATAGTGAGTGTCAATCATTCAATAACTTATTGGTGCACTGCAAGTGCCTGTGCATGCTTGGCTGCCTATGTTAGCACAGGAGTGGGAGAATGGAGAAGTCCATTTAGCCAAGAGTAAGAGAGACAGAAAGTGTGAGTGAGAGTGTGTGTGTTTCTGTGTGTTTAGAATATGGCAGTCATCATGCCTGTGAGACATGATAAATGAGATCCTTGTTACTGCTCCTTGCCAAATAGAAAACTAAATGTACAGCTGACATTAAGTGAGCACTGGCTGCCATTTCTCCTCTGTTCCTTCATTTCAACATGGGTGCATTTTTACTGACTCTAATTCACAGGCCACAACTAATCAACAATTTAATTACAGAAAAGAGAGCCACTCTGGCCTTCCCAAAGGCACCATGTGACTCTTTATTTTGCTGTAAGATTTACAATAAAGGTAAACTCTGAATTCTTGAACCAAATCATTTACTGTCAGTCTGACATTTCAAAAAAAGTCAGCCAATTGTTTAGAAAAACTGAGCAAGGGAAATGGTTTTCAATCAAAAAATGATTACAGACATTCAAGACCTAAGGCACCCTAAATCATCTTTGCTGCACAAGGTCATTACAAGGTCATTCCCATGCAGTGCTCACTTTTTAATTTTTTCACATTTTTTACCTTCAAGTAAATTATATATATATATTATATCTGTCTTTAAATATTATATACAATATATATACACATACATACACAATATATACACAGTATATACAGTATATATAAGCCCCTTTTTGTTTGCTCTAGTGATGGACAGGATGACAGATGAAGTTAGACAGGAGTCTCCATGGTCTATGATGTTTGCAGATGACATTGTGCTTTGTAGCGAGAGCAGGGAACAGGTAGAGGAAAATTTGGAGAGCTGGAGGTACGCTCTGGAAAGCAGAGGAATGAAGGTTAGCCGCAGCAAGACGGAATACATGTGTGTGAATGAGAGGGACCCAAGAGGAACAGTGAGGCTACAGGGAGGGTCAACGGTCGAGAGCAACGGAGAGTGTTCAAAGGAGGTGAAGAGACGAGTACAGGCAGGTTGGAATGGGTGGAGAAAAGTGTCAGGTGTGTTGTGCGATAAAAGAGCATCAGCGAGAATGAAAGGAAAGGTGTACAGGACAGTGGTGAGACCAGCAATGCTCTACGGCTTAGAGACAGTGGCACTGAAGAAAAGACAGGAGGCAGAGCTAGAGGTAGCAGAGCTGAAGATGTTGAGGTTCTCTTTGGGAGTGACAAGGATGGATAGGATCAAGAATGAGTTCAGCAGAGGGACAACCAATGTGAGATGTTTTGGAGATAAAGTCAGAGAGGCCAGACTGAGGTGGTTTGGACATGTTCAGAGGAGAGAGTGTGAATATATTGGTAGAAGGATGCTGAGGTTGGAACTGCCAGGCAGGAGGTCTAGAGGAAGACCAAAGAGGAGATTCATGGATGCAGTGAGAGAGGACATGAAGTTAATTGGTGTGAGAGAAGAGGATGCAGAGGAGAGGGTTACAGTGGTGTGAAAAACTATTTGCCCCCCTCCTGATTTCTTATTCTTTTGCATGTTTGTCACACAAAATGTTTCTGATCATCAAACACATTTAACTATTAGTCAAAGATAACACAAGTAAACACAAAATGCAGTTTTTAAATGAGGGGTTTTATTATTTAGGGAGAAAAAAAATCCAAACCTACATGGCCCTGTGTGAAAAAGTAATTGCCCCCTGAACCTAATAACTGGTTGGGCCACCCTTAGCAGCAATAACTGCAATCAAGCGTTTGCGATAACTTGCAACGAGTCTTTTACAGCGCTCTGGAGGAATTTTGGCCCACTCATCTTTGCAGAATTGTTGTAATTCAGCTTTATTTGAGGGTTTTCTAGCAGGAACCGCCTTTTTAAGCTCATGCCACAACATCTCAATAGGATTCAGGTCAGGACTTTGACTAGGCCACTCCAAAGTCTTCATTTTGTTTTTCTTCAGCCATTCAGAGGTGGATTTGCTGGTGTGTTTTGGGTCATTGTCCTGCTGCAGCACCCAAGATCGCTGCAGCTTGAGTTGACGAACAGATGGCCGGACATTCTCCTTCAGGATTTTTTGGTAGACAGTAGAATTCATGGTTCCATCTATCACAGCAAGCCTTCCAGGTCCTGAAGCAGCAAAACAACCCCAGACCATCACACTACCACCACCATATTTTACTGTTGGTATGATGTTCTTTTTCTGAAATGCTGTGTTACTTTTACGCCAGATGTAACAGGACACGCACCTTCCAAAAAGTTCAACTTTTGTCTCATCGGTCCACAAGGTATTTTCCCAAAAGTCTTGGCAATCATTGAGATGTTTTTTAGCAAAATTGAGACGAGCCTTAATGTTCTTTTTGCTTAAAAGTGGTTTGCGCCTTGGAAATCTGCCATGCAGTCCGTTTTTGCCCAGTCTCTTTCTTATGGTGGAGTCGTGAACACTGACCTTAATTGAGGCAAGTGAGGCCTGCAGTTCTTTAGATGTTGTCCTGGGGTCTTTTGTGGCCTCTCGGATGAGTTGTCTCTGTGCTCTTGGGGTAATTTTGGTCGGCCGGCCACTCCTGGGAAGGTTCACCACTGTTCCATGTTTTTGCCATTTGTGGATAATGGCTCTCACTGTGGTTCGCTGGAGTCCCAAAGCTTTAGAAATGGCTTTATAACCTTTACCAGACTGATAGATCTCAATTACTTTTGTTCTCATTTGTTCCTGAATTTCTTTGGATCTTGGCATGATGTCTAGCTTTTGAGGTGCTTTTGGTCTACTTCTCTGCGTCAGGTAGCTCCTATTTAAGTGATTTCTTGATTGAAACAGGTGTGGCAGTAATCAGGCCTGGGGGTGACTACAGAAATTGAACTCAGGTGTGATAAACCACAGTTAAGTTATTTTTTAACAAGGGGGGCAATCACTTTTTCACACAGGGCCATGTAGATTTGGAGTATTTTTTCTCCCTTAATAACGTAAACCTTCATTTAAAAACTGCATTTTGTGTTCAATTATGTTATCTTTGACTAATAGTTAACGGTTTTTGATGAGCAGAAACATTTAAGTGTGACAAACATGCAAAAGAATAAGAAATCAGGAAGGGGGCAAATAGTTTTTCACACCACTGTAGATGGAGGCAGATGATTCGCTGTGGCGACCCCTGAAAGGGAACAGCCGAAAGACAAAGAAGAAGAAGATATAAAGTATATATATAAATTACACTAGATTTGTGGTTCCTCACAAATCTAGTGTAATTACTTTTTCTAAAAATGTGTATTTTATATATAAATTTATATTATATATATACACACATTTTTTTTATATATATTTCAAAATAAAATATGCTTGTCAATTTTTTTGTTGCAAAAAATGTTTATACACACATTGTAAAACCATGCGGAAGGCATCTAAAATATGCAATAATCTAATTTTACCAGTTGATATTGAGATGTAATCAGATAAATCAGATATTGATATATCAGATGTAAAGTCTATGCAAAATCTAAAGTGCTGTGAATTGTTTTTTGAGGCTGGTAACTCTAGATCATCATTTTTTCTTTGCAGCAGAGGTAAGTTTTAGTCTTGCTTTCCTGTGATGGTCTTCATGAGAGCCAACTGCATCATGGTGCTTGATGGGTTTTGCAAATGCACTTGACAATAATGTTCTCGCAAGAACTATTCCAGAAAGGCTGACCTTTATGTCTTAAAATAACAACGGACTCTTGTTGTTGTTACATAATTACCTATTGCCATATGTGCTATTTCATACTGTTGAAAAAAATCCAGTATTATTTTAGAATGTAGAAAATAAATCCAAACTTGAAACTTTTACTGAAACTTATAAGGACAATTTTTTAATACTTGGATGCAAATCCTTTGCCACTGCCTGCCTGAAATTTGGAACCCAGATTTCCAACTCCAAATGAGTTTCTTCCCTTGAAATACTTTGCCAGGCCTTTACTTCCACCACATTCAGTCCCTGCTTGATGTTAGATTTTCTGCCTTCGGTATGTGAAAAGCCTTTTCAATTTGGTTGAGGTCATGTGATTGACTCAGCCATGCAAGAATATTCCAATTTGCCTTAAGAACCTTTGTGTTGCTTTTCCTGTGAGCCATGGGTCATTATCCATCATTGTGTCATGTATTGTGATGTACCTTCTTATCGGGTTTGTGGCATTTGACAGAATGTGTGCAGAAAATATAGCTCTATATACCTCAGAATTCATCCTGTTATGTCTATCAGCAGTCACATCATAATAACACCAGTGACCCAGTTATGTTGGCAGTCATTTATGCTCATACCATAACACATCCTCCATCTATGTGTGACGGATGATGTGGTATGTATTAGATGATGAGCCCTTTCTTTACTTCTCCTATTTTTTCGCTTCCCATCTCTCTGGTAATAGTTCTTAAGTGTTACCAGTAGTTTTCATCTTGCAGTCAACTGTTAATATTTAAATTCATAAATGCATCTTTGGAAGGAGACCTTGACAATGACATACCTGCTTCCTCCAGAATATTCTTGATCTGGCTAGATGTTCACTAGCGTGAAGAATTAATCAGTGGTGATTTGGCTTTCTCAAAGTTTCTACTATCTCTGATAGATCTGTTCAGTGTAATAATGGTCTTCTACAGTTTAATCTACTGTAGTTAAAAGGACTGATGAACAGCTACGAAAAGCACATATATTGGAATATAAATATTTGGAATCATCTACCGATCTTTAATTTCCTAAATTTGTCATTAATTAATGAGGAAACAGGTCACACTTGGTGTGAGGCTGCTTATCTGTAAATTATGCAATTACACTTGAGTCCGTGAAACTGTAGGGACTTTGTGATTCCTAAATGTTTCATGGAATATTTTTCTTAGACTTTTTAAATTAAAGCCAAAAGCCTACACTTCAACCATATCTTGATTGCTTCATTTCAAATCATTGCTGTGGTGTCCAGACAGTGCCACAAATACTTATGGACCCAACCGTGTATATTCATGAATATGATAATAAAGATTCATGAGTTTAATGGTGTCCCAATATGGGACAAAAAAAAGTTTTGTTTATAATGCTATCCCCATCTTGCAACAGGACAGTAATAAAACCTCTACCAAACAGATAACAACAAACAGCCTTGGCCTGGACCACAATAATGCAGTGAAGGAGAACTATTTTCAAAGCAAGATTTATTTGAGCACCTTTTTTCCCAATGACAAAACTGATGTCGTTGCCATGTCAACACCAGGAAATACTGGTCTGGATGAGTTAAATGCTTTTGGATGCAGGCACCAAGTAATCTTCCTCATGGCAGATGGCATTACTATGGAGCTAGTGTATTGCATTTGAATTAGAAAAAAAGAAGAAGAAAAACAACTTGTGCTAATAAAATGCAAAACAAAAGAGCCCGAATCCAGTCTCCCTGCTGACTTGCTTATTAAGAGCAATCTCATGTAAACCGTCTTAGCACCTAAGCTAAGTCTGATTTAGCTAAAAAAACAACAGCGCTGAGTAAACAAGGGGGAAGGATGGGGGTTCATAATTAAATATATATATTTTAAATATTCATTTGTTGTTACTCAGACAGGCTCATCAAAACAGCCTATAGTAAAGAGTCAAACTTCAAAATGTCTGCATTTTACCTGTAAATCAAGGAACACCACAACAATTCGAAGGGAGTTCTAAACATAAAATGGATGATCTGCTGGACAAACTGCTGTTAACTTTATGTGGAATGTACATGATTGATATTAGCATGAGCATAGTGGAGTACAAGACAGTCGAACTGAATCGAGCAGTGGCGGCCACAATGCATGTCTAGAGGTTTCATTATCATAAGTGTGGCCACTATAAGATTGGAAAACTGTCTTTGAGTGTAAAGGAGAGTCAATCTCCTTGGCACTCTTTCTACAACATGGTGTTGGTTCATAGAGATGCCAAGTGTTTAATACAAAGGGCACAAGGTTTTCACTTTGATGTTCTGGCCAAATTGACAGTCCAGGCTGCTAAGGCCTGGGGATCTAATCATCCTGATGTCAAGCAGTCCAATTAAATCCTTTCTTTTTCCTGCCGTGACTGATAAAAGAAAAGTAGTTGTGAACAAAATGGTTGCTCTACATCACCTTGATGGGGGCATTTAGCTCCCCCTAGACAACCTATTCAATACTTCAGAGGGATATTAAAGTTCTTTATCATTTTAATTTTCCCATAATGTATCCTTTATGACAGGGGGGGTGTCTTAAAGAAAAGAAGGTCCTCCACAGCCATGCCTGATGAAATTTGTAAGTAGCTGCTGTCGCAGCAAAAGAACAATTCATATAAACATTCAACTTCATTGAAAACCTTTCAAACTGACCTTAAAAATGGTAAAGTGATCTTATAAATAGTTTTTCCTTAGTCAACAAGGTCTCCTTAGTGGATAAAATAATTTTACAATTTATGCTCCACTTTTCGAACCAACTCAGTGATTATGTTTTTAAATAATAAAAATAGGATACAGTGGATACAGGTTTATTTACAAGTAGATTTTCACATACGTCTTATTTGTTTTGGTGCAATTTGTTTACATTTCCGTTAGAAAATCACTGTAAAAATTAAATACATTGAATAGCTGACACCCCCTCTTCTTGTTATTGCTAAACAATCAACCAAAAATGCAATTTTAACATTGGCTAACATTATTTATCAAACTACAAGGCACCAAAGGCAAGAAGTCTACAAGAGTTATAGCTATTATCTCAAAATTCATAGATCTTACTATTTACATGCTACAGGATCTTTTGAAGCAAGATAATTTTGACAGTTTGTCTTGCTGAACTAGAAAAAGGCATTTAAAAATTGGTTACTTGTCTTAATCTCACACAGATTATGAGAGAAATATAATTGGTACATGAAATAAGATAAACATAATTTAAGGTTCATTTAACATTTGCTGTAAAAAGTTTGCTACTCAAGAATGCCCTTATCCACTGTTTCTCAGAACAAAAGTTTATTTTGGAACGTATCTAGTTGAGGATTTGGTGAAATTCTCAACTAGAGACATTGCAAAAGAAAGATTTTAATGGAACTGGGTTGTATGGTCTGAGAATACAAAAATACAAAAAAGGGAACTGTTTTACCTGGAAACCTGGCATAATGGGCACAACAAAGTTCTCAGAGATATTAATCTCCATCCCTGCCAAGAAGCTACTGTATATCTGGGCCATACAGTACTGTAGTTAGCTCTTGTTTAGTAATACAATTATCCAAAATCAATCCAAATGCACAAAAAAAAAGTTTTTTCTTGACTTTGCTTCATATTCCAAAATTTCAACATATAGTATAAGACTGTGTAAGTATAAGTGCAGTTTTGCTTGCAAAAAGAGGTTGTACAAATTCCTAAATGCGGTTTTGACCTTTTCAATCAAAATGTAAAATAAAAATAAATAATTAGAAAATAATTAAAATTAGATTATATTTATATTTTCATTGTAAGATTAAGCCACCTAAATACAAATATAGTTAATTAACCTTTTCACCAATGACTCTAAAGAGAGTGTCAATAATTCTGAAGCTGACTGGTGTCTGCTGAACATATTTTAAACATGGGATGTTTTCAACATTGATAAACAGATATTCCAAGGCCGTATGGTGGCATGTATGATATGTGTACAGTATATACATGAGCAAAAGTGGTTATATGTGAAAAGAGTGCAAACAAATTTTCTCCCTGAACACATTTAAGATCCCAGCCAAACTCAACAAAGAGCAGTTCAGTGAAGCATAAACCCTGAATTAATGAGCTCTGTCCCATGAGTACAGGGACTGATCCTTATAGCTGAATTTTGAAAAAGCTGAAGATTTCACACAGAGCAGACTAAAATGAATATACTGACAAGAACATGTGAATTTTTTAAAGCAAATTTGCCCAAGATTTCATTCTGTAAAATAAATGTTTCATTTGATGCTTTAGCATTAGATCAGTATGATTGGAATACTCAAATCAACAAAGGTAATCAGATCTTGTCTGTGTCTCTTTCATTCGATCAAAGGAATCAGTTGCAATGAAAGCTGTACTTTATGACTCTAAATATTTTTTTTTCTAGTAATGGTAGAATCCCTGCAATCTTTAATGCCAGCAGTTGATATTAAAGGCCAATAAAATCATTTAAATAGCTTAATAGAAAATGAACAAGCTGCCATGAAAATGTTTATCCATTGTCATTTTAAGGTAATCACAATGCAAATTAGTTTACCAGCTCTATAGTATATAAATAAGAAATATAAATAAACTAAGTAGTCCCTTTCCAAATCAATTAGAAAAAGTAGTACCTCAATCTGCTCTTATATTTGTTTTTTAAAGCAAAAAATATAAAAATATTAGCTTTTGATAGTTTGATATAAAATGCAAAAAGTGTATATTTTTGTGTGTTTATTCAGAAACACACATTCTAGGACAGAGCACATACTATATATGTAGCTATAGAAAAAAACCAGCTTTGTTAGTTTTCAATGCCTGCACCTTCAGTAAGCCATGGGGCTATATTAATGGGTCACGACTTTAACAAAGGAAAACACAGAAGAATGGTAGTGGAACTGGGTTCAGTATACTAAATGCAATATACCTTTGCAGTCTCTTACTGTTGTTTTGAACTGGTGTAACCTACATTGCAATAATACAGTGCATCCGGAAAGTATTCATAGCGCATCACTTTTTCCACATTTTATGTCATGTCACAGCCTTATTCTAAAATGGATTAAATTCATTTTTTTCTCTGAATTCTACACACAGCACCCCATAATGACAACATGAAAAAAGTTTACTTGAGATTTTGCAAATTTATTAAAAATGAAAAAATTAGAAAGCACATCAGAATTCACAGCCTTTGCAAAATTGAGCTCAGGCGCATCCTGTTTCTCCTGGTCATCCTTGAGATGTTTCTGCAGCTTAATTGGTGCCCACTTCTGGTAAATTCAGTTGATTGGACATGATTTGGAAAGGCACACACCTGTCTCGGAGTTCTACAGACAATTCCTTTGACTTCATGCTTGGTTTTTGCTCTGACATGAACCGTAAACTGCGGGACCTTATATAGACAGGTGTGTGCCTTTCCAAATCATGTCCAATCAACTGAATTTACCACAAATGGACTCCAATTAAGCTGCAGAAACATCCCAAGGATGACCAGGGGAAACAGGATGCGCCTGAGCTCAAAGGCTGTGAATACTTATTTACATGTGCTTTCTCAATTTTTTTTCTTTTTAATAAATTAGCAAAAATCTCAAGTAAACTTTTTCATGTTGTCATTATGGGGTGTTGTGTGTAGAATTCTGAGGAATTTATTTTTTTAAAAATCCATTTTAGAATAAGACTGTGACATAAAATGTGGAAAAAGTGATGCGCTGTGAATACTTTCCGGATGCACTGTACATAATTTTAATTTTAAGCAACATAATGAAAGGTACAGGCACACATGCTATATATACAGAGCTGTAAAAAGTATTTGCACCCCACATGATGTTTTTTTGCATAATTGTTACATACACTTAAATGGCGTTGCATAACCCAAGTGCACTTGAGCTTGAGGTCACGATCTGGTTTCCAGGCATTCTTCTTCAGGATTTTCTGCGCAGAATTCATGGTTCCGTCAATTATGACAAGTTTCCCATGTTGCAAAGCATTACCAGACCATCACACTATAACCACCATGTTAATTGGTATGATGATCTATTTATGAAATGCTGTGTTAGTTTTACACCAGATGTAAAAGGACGCATACCTTCCAAAAAGTTATACTTTTGCCTCATCAGTCCACAGAATATCTGCCCAAAGGTCTTGGGGATAATCTAGATGTTTCTTGGCAAATGTGAAATAAGCCTTGGTGTTCTTGGTGGCTTTTAAACTCTTCCATTGATGCCATGGCTGACCGAAGATTTCCAAGAAAACATTGCTCATCACACTGCTTCTGCTGACTTGCCTTCTTCCCATAGTGACATCTCTTCCCCAGGCGAACACTGAAAGCACTTTCAGTGGGAACAGGAGTCAGCATGGCAACTCTAACCTGTCTGTTACAATGTACAGTAGACCTATATGTAGCAAGCTCTGATACTATGCATGTTCTAACAACTTTCTTGCAAAACCAGTATTAACTTTTTGAGCAATTTGTGCCATAAGAGTACTTCTGTGAAGTTCTACAGCTGAAGAGCAATGTAACTGGCACTTTCAGGAAACACAAATAATTAAGTCTCTGAATGAGAGAATGAAAGGGTTAATTAATACTTGTTAGAATTTGTTAGAAGCACAGAGCATTATTTAGAGCCTTAATATTAGCAAAGAAAATTATGGGATTAATGGTCAAATGACCAGCATGGCAGTTAAGTAATGCATGAAACCACAAGAATAAAGCTGTGTAAGGTGCATGAATATTTAACATACTGTAAGCACCATTTAAAAAGAGAGAAGAACCATGTGTGGAACAAGACATACACATGAGCATGATATAGGACGTGTGGCAGAAAAGAGTTCCTTACTCTATTTATGTGAATATGTGCAATTCATCGATAACCAGGGACAGGGTTCATTAAACTATAAAGTGCACTTTCATTAATTACCCCGATTCCTGTTTTCCTAATTTCATTTGTTGCAGTATTCCTTGTATTATCACAATTCTCCCTATCTGGGTGGCATGCAGTTGTTTACTTCAGACTATTAAATTCCCCGACTCCAGCAAAAGACTGGACTGGGCACTCAGCAAATATAGTTCATGCAACAGAAATTAAAGGTGCAGTACATGAGCTTGTGCATGATGCAAGACAGAATTAAAAAACATCTGGATGATTGATGTCTTTGATAAAAATATTTACTCACTGGGCATAAAAATATTTCTCTGATCAGGTTACTGGCTAACCAACTCCGGAAACAAAATGTTTTGGAGCAACTGTTGAAACAAAATTATTTGTACAAGGCATGGGCTTTAACTCAGAAACATGGCTCAACACATCAAAGCTGCAATCTTGTTGGGCTTTTCTTATTTTCACAGGTAGACCATCTGTGTGTAAATGAGGTGTGTGTGGTGACAGCTTACTGTTCCTGTGTGTGACAGATGGCCATAGGGTATGTGAGTATGCTGTTGGATTGAGACTTGTTTGCGCTAGAGGACATTTGGGCAGCAATCAGGTCCTCGGTACTCCAGTTATCCTTCATGTCCTTCCAAACTTTGCTGCTCGCGTCAGGGGGAAAGTGATGACCGTGCAGTGCTGGACATTTGCAACTCCCTCCATCCTACTTTTCCATGCCCTTGTTTTCTCTTTCTCTCATTCTATGCTTAGAGAGATAGAAACAGGCAGAGCTCACTGACCTTCAAAGACACCCATTGGGACTAAAGACAGAAAGCTTAAGAGTGCAACAGAAGGGGGCAGACAAAAAAAAAAAAAAAAAAAAAAAAAAAATATATATATATATATATATATATATATATATATATATATATATATATATATATATATATATATATATGAAGTTGGGTAATAGAAAATCTCTCCGTGAAAATCAGTGAAGCACACAGATGATCGTGACAAGAAAGATGACTTGGCCTCTCCCTTTTCTCTCCATGGGTCTGATTAAACCACACACTCAAATGACCCTGCAACCAAAAGATGAGGTGGAAGGTTGTAAAGAAAATGGTGCGCACAGACAGAAAGAGAGAGAGAGAGAGAGAGAGAGAGAGAGAGAGAGAGAATGTGCTAGATGGTTATTTTGATTTTATATGTTAATACCAAAGGGAACATGGCACACCAGAGAACTTAAAGAGGGCAGGGAGCAGA
This sequence comes from Channallabes apus, assembly GCA_030522415.1. Taxonomy (NCBI): domain Eukaryota; kingdom Metazoa; phylum Chordata; class Actinopteri; order Siluriformes; family Clariidae; genus Channallabes; species Channallabes apus. The sequence goes on from CM060113.1 coordinate 25,327,325, forward strand.
TGACATGATCAGGCTCGATTTCCTTCTATGATGTTGTCTGAATTAGATCTGAAAATAAATCACCTCCTGACATAAATTCTTAAAAGGCAGCACGTTTGATCATCAGTTTATTTGTTGCAGTTTTAGCTGTTGCAAATTTATTTTTTTGTCCTAAAGGTCACAGCCATATAGTATGCTTTAAAGAAATTAATTATTGTTCAGGTGATTAACTAATATTGCCAGGAGCCTGAAGAGAAAGATTAAGCTACGGTAGTAAAAACAAATAAAGAGCTTGGCAACATCTCGTGGACGAAAATAATTAGGATATGCAATAACTTATGAGTGACGACACAGTAATCTGGGATTCTCTTCTACGCAGTTGCAGTTACTGTACCTAGGACTGAAGAAGTATAGTATAGTAATTAGACTATACACAAACGAAGAAAGCTGACTGATATCTCTCTCCTAATACACAGACAATTCAAACATGCCCGCCTGCTATCTCGAGTGGTTTGGCTATAAGTGAAAACGCAAGAGACGGAATAAACGGGAGGGGGGGGAGAAAGGGAGGGCGCGTGCACGTAGGCTGCCTACAAATCACATTCTGCAATCATAAACTCGAGCCATGCGCTCGCTCGCCTCGTTATGTTATTTTTGCCCCCCACACGGCAGTAGTAAGCACATCTCGTCGGAATTAAACTTTTAACATCTGAGCTGGTGTCTGATTTAGATTCTCGTGCACTAGCACTCGTCGACTTTTTCTGCACAATGAGCCCTGAACAGAGCGCGTGAAGCTGGTGAGCGAGCCCGCGCGCGACAGCTGAAAGTCGGCAGGCGCTCGCGCGAGGTTTGAGCGGAAACAGTTTCATGGAGAAGCTCCGCGAGCTGTCAGTGGAGGAGCGGCGAAGCGAGTAAAGGAGAAAATCCTTATCCTTAGAATTTTTTTTTTTTTTTTTTAACAAACCCCTACCGGAATAGCAGGTGATCCGAGGTTTGACAATGTAGCTATTGAGCTCTTTCGCATAGGCTAAATGGCTTCTTTGGATTTACCGGTATGTGGTGAGATTGAGGCGCAGCGACCGCGACATTTCAAGCGAACAATTGAACTGTTTTGGACAAATCCGACTGAAAACACGACCTACATTTACACCAGTTTAAGGTAAATACACTTAAATACACAATATACTCATACACACAGTTACCGAGACTGCTTAATCTGGTACATTGTCTCTCCTCACAATAATGCAACAAACTTCAGCTGAACCGCTGCTTCATTATCCACGCTTTAATGAACTTTAACCATTAAACTTCACACTGACATGGCTGAGATGCTTAATAACACTTAAGTACACTGCAGGGAAAAAACAACAAACAAACAGTGTTTGAGTTTCGAAAATTAAAATAAAAAATAACATATCCATGTAAAGCATCATTGCTCTCTGCGGTGAACCATGACAATGAAATTCCATAAATATATCATTAATCCAAATCTGGTTATATTTGTAATACTCCACAGATCAAGATTTTTTAAGCCTTGAGAATGTGACTTGATTCAGTGTATCTGACACACACACACTTGACAGCATGGAACATTTGATTTGTGTTCATGTAACTGGAATGGATAGCTACAGTAGGTCTGTGCAACAACTCTGGAGGTACCTCAGTTTCCGAGCCCCTCTGAGATATGTATTTGGTATTGAAGGGAAGGCCAACAGGGAATCTGTGCTTAAATAATGCATGCACGCTCACGCTTGCGGACCCACACACACCTGTGTACATTCCAAGCTATTACTCATACTCATGGTAAAACAGGACACATTGTCTGCTGGCACACTGGAAGCCTAGTCACTACTGATGTACCTGGAGGATTTTCAACTAAATGTGTTTACTTCTATCAAAGTGAATTACAGGGTCAAATTTGTGTCTACCCTATCAAACAGACATGCAGGGCTTGGATTTGATAACACAATGATTAGAAGACGTACTATTTTCAATACTAAACTCCATAGACAGGCATTTTGAAACCCCATTTCAATTCAGTGCTGGAAGTCTGTAATTCTAATCAGATATCAGCAATGCAGACACTCTTTTCATTACACAGATGACCAAGTAGACTAATAACCCTAGGTCACTTAAAAAATATTTCCTCCATCTCATTCTTTCTATTTATTAACACATGGTATTCCTACAGTTCTCCGGGACTGAATAAATCTGTCTTGTACATTGATATTTCATTTTTTACCCTCAGCAGTCGCCTGTGCCTTTTGTCTCTTATTCCTCACCATGTCACTAAGGACCTCAGTCATTTCCCCAGACTTATTTATGAACGACCACCATCATGCACTAACGTTTTATTAGACCTGTAAAAGCCAATGGAATTAATCAGTCTTTTTTCTCCTTCCCGACCCAACAGGACTCTCACTGTTAAGGTTTTAGCTCTTTCCATTTCTTTTAGAAAACACACATTTGCATATAAATATGTGGGCATGCACAAACTTTCCCTCCAACTTGAATATTCTAAAACATCCTATCTTGTTGCATGTAAAATTGTAATCTAGTGCAAGTCTCCTCATTAGGACAGATTTAATTCATCTCCACTATGGATAATGTATTCACAACGATGCCATTACCACATTTCTTAAATGCTAATGATTTTCATATTAGGATGCCATTGATCATTGGCAGCTCCTAACACCCGAAGCTGCCTGGTAGACTTTTAAAAGACAACTGGTCAATTGGCCGAGGATGCATACATTCAATTTGACTATAAAGATTATAATTTTTTCTCCACACAAGTCAATAAGTGTCCTTGGTAGAAATATAGCTTCAAATAAGAATTTATACTGCATATACAATCATGTAATAACACTTTGTGTTATAGGTTTATAGAGCTGTGTTGTGGAATGCATGTATTCAGAATAGATAAATACGATTTATCTGAAAAATAATCATGTGAAAAACAGCATTTTCACTAGTGCTATCTTTTATATCATACTGGCAGTCCAGCCACAGAGAAAACACGCTTTGTCAGCATGCCTGACCTCAATTTGAACACAATTAATTAGTGAGAAATAAGGCAGTAACACTGTGATTAGTGTACACCTGATGCAGAAATTTTGGGATATTTGCAGATAGAAAGGAAAAACTTTTATAACTTTTCATGAAAAGAAAAATAAAGGTTACACATTCATGTACTGACAAATTTTAAGAAATGTAAATAAAAGTAAGCAACTAATTCTTAAATGTAGCCCCCCCCCCCCCCCAAAGAGAGTCCAGTTTGCTCCTTTATTCTGTGCACCAAAACCACTGTGCTGCTGTTCAAATTTAGCTGAAATGATAACTGGGAGAATTAGACTACTGCCTATTCTTGACAATAATTACAGAAATACCTACCGCACAATTACTAAGCCCTGATATTGTATACATATTTGATACAGCGTATCTATTCTATCTTATTACTAGGATTTAAGTTAATATTTTTATAGTAACAGCTTGACAAGTCCAAAATAAATATTCTCTTCCTTCAGCATATTCTAATTTTATGCTTATTAGTATGGTCAATCCATGCTAAAAAGTATGAACCCTATAACCTATAAGAGTATCCCCTGATACTCTACACAACATTGTATTCTAAAAGTGTCTTGTTTCTTCTTTTATTCCAGGCATGTTACCTTCACCCCAGGTGTGTTTGTCCACCCTGGTTACGGTCAGCACGATGGCTGTGCTTGACCTCTATCTCCTGGAACAGAGCATGCTTGGCCGTGGGAGTAGGTCTTGGCCAGCTACATGGGCATGCACTGCTGTGGCCCTTGGTGACCTGGGTTTCCTGCTGGCACTTCGCTTTGTATCGGCTGGCGTTGCATCGGAGGCACGCTCGCCACGGCGTGCCTTTGCCAGCGCTCTCTGGTTTCTGTTTCTATCCTTGCTGGAGCTCAAGCTTTTCTTTGTGTGCCAGAACTACAGGCATGAACGGCGGCCAGCCGACCCACTGGCACGCAAAACACTCACACTTCTGCTCTCCGTGGGGCTTCCCTCGCTTTTCCTAGTACTGACTGGAGCTGAGCACATAACACCGACACACCGGAAGCAGGAAGTTCGTGCCAGGCTCCTTTGGGTGGCCCTTGACCTCCTAGATGTGCTGGACTTGCAGGCTGGCCTGTGGGAAGAAGCACAAAGTAGTGCTTTAGTCCCACTATGGGTTGATGGTGTTATCTTCTTCTATTGCTATGTGCTACTGCTTCTCTTGCCCTGTGTCTCACTCACTGAGCTAGCACTTCCAGGACTGAGGCGGGCACGCAGGGAAGCTGTATACCCATGGCTCAGTCTGTTTGCCATTAATGTGATGACACTGGCGCTCAGGGCTGTGGGTGTACTCTGGTACAGGGACCCAAGGATATCCACAGTGTTCGTGGGGAAGAATGTACTGGCACTGGTTGTTAAGCTTAGATCAGCTTGGGATATGCACAGAAACAGTAGCGGCGGGGGACAGGGAGAAGGGGGAGACAGTGGAGGGAGAAACCAGCGCTTGGGGATAGATGCGGAGCAAGTGGAGCAAGGGCAGAGTGGCACAACTCCATCCACTCGGGACCACACACTCTTGCGGACTCATGGCCAGAGCCATATACGGCTGGATCATGCTGAGAGCTCCCTGGGGTCTGCCTACATTTCACAGGAGCTCTAGATGGACAGATCAGCCACTGTGAATAAGCAACAATGAAAGACTTAACTTTTTGGTCACCAGTTGTCCTTCCGGTCTGGGTTTTGGCCAGAAACAAGTAATAACTCATCTTTTTAAGCACACATTCTACTAGTGCGTGTTGCATTCTGATCTTGCTTTGTTTTTCATTGTATGGAAAGAGTCATTTCTTTTATCCAGTGCCTTTCTGGCCCTAAAATATTTAATTTAAAGGCAAATAATCATTTAGACCGTGTTCCCGTGTTTATACACAAAAGAAGAAAAAAACACCATTATTATTTTTTTTTTTTACACCATTAGTACTTTCCTGGTGCATTATACACAATGCATTTGTACATTCCCAAAATTACTTTCCACCATGTTAGTACATAGTGCTTCTCTTGATCTTTAACATCAGTTGCATAAATAAGCATTACCTTCAGTGGGAGTTTAAAGTTTTTATGCTAGTTAAGTATTAACCCTCCTCTTCATTTTTAATATTACAGTTTTATCATGGCAGTCTGCAAGTTGCTATACACTTCTTTTCCTCATAGACAGAATTACACAGAATCAATTATATTTCATCATTGTAATTAGGTGAGATATAACTATTAAACCATTAAGCTACCATGATGACTAATCTTATATTTACACCATAGCCAATCTTGTCTTCATATTTTAGTCCTGTTATGTCTGTGCTTCGTAACAGTGTGGAATGTACACATAAGATGCAGTTTTAAATTCATTTGAATCACATTTAATATTTTAAAATGTTTATTACTATACAAATTATGGTTTTCATACATTTTCATTTTATTCAATAAAGTTTACATAAACGGGTTTCTGTCTTGAGCTAATATATGTATGCCGACCTTCTAAACATTGTTTTAAAAAAAACTGTTTTTAAAAGATTGCAAAATTAAAACTGTTATTTGGTAGTCATTTTACTGAGTTTTACAAGGTATTGATTATGTAATAGATGAAAATGCATGAAAATAATTCATTGACTCATTAAAAATTGTTTTAAGACCAATAAAACAAACATGACCCTGACACCAATGGACACTTAATACATTTGTATTATTATGTTAGTATTAAATATACTGTATAAGAATTTGTATGTATTCAAATACTGTGTAAGGTATTTGAATGCAATGTAAAGTTATTGACATATATCTACACATATGTAGGGTATAATTCGATGAATATAAAATTAACAAAATTGCTTATTATTTTATTCAACAACAACAAAAAAGAAAAACAATTAAAAATTTTTAGCCTAAGTAGACTAAATCCTGTTCACACATTATTTCACAGCTTAAGTAAGGTGACCGAGAAACTGGGCATAATATCTAAAAATAAACAAATTAAATTTAAGTGCTATTTTATAATGGGCCAAATAAAGCAAGGGGTGGGGGGTCGGATGCCATATTGTGAAATTACGCCAAAGATGTTTATTTTGGTGCTTATCGTTCTCTAATTTATATATCATACACATCTTTTTATTACATTTGTAAAGTTGCAAAACCTGGTAAGTCTGATACAAACCTCAGGAATGTACATGTTTTTACACACACACAAAAAAAGCTGATCACAGTTTTTTAAAGCATTTCCTGAAAAAAAAAAAATGTACCACGCACACACAGACATACACACAAAAGAAACTATCAAAGAGAAAAGTAGGACACATTTGAGAAATGGAGCAAATTAATAAAGTGCCTTCTTATGCGCAACAATTAAATCCAAGTTTATTGATTTTGTTGACCACATTTTAAAAAAAATTTGTACACTATATTGTCTGAACCACAGCATTAAAGCATTATACTTCACTGCGATATTTGTTTGACAACAACCAGTTCCACATTAGACTGGATAAAGAATGATTAAACATTTCTAAGATATCTGATCAACTCTCTGATCTCATCTTTTAAAGACCTACAGCGACTCTCAGGATGCTGTCTGAAGAAGGATTTGCATTGATATTTTTGCTCATTTATAAAGACAGATGTGTCATCTATATTTGAGTAAATCAAGTTTTACTGTAGTGAAAACAGTCAACATATCCCTATTCATCATCATCATCATCGACATCTTTAGATTATTTAAATTCATGCAAAATGGCATGTGAAACAAATATAAGGTGGGGGGGGGGGGGATTATAGTGAAAGCTGATTCACTTCAAATCCCCCATTTATCACTGCTATTATCATAATTATGTTCAGTACAAAGAGAGTGGAGTGATTGCTTGTGCAATTATGGCACGAATCTCACACACGTCTGACTGAAATGCCAAGAACAACAAGCCTTAGGAGGTGGTGACACAGAATGTCATGGCCCGGGGAACTGACAGAGTTTTCATTCTAGCTCCATCAGTCATCTCTAACGCACTCTGCGCTTTCCTGCCTCTCCACTAAAACACTTATTAACCTAATTCATTAAAAAAAGGACTTGTTTCTCAAAGGCCTCGTTTCTCAAAGGCCTCAGTGCTTACATTCAACTTCATACATGTGATTTATGGGTGAACAATTAAAATAACACAGAATAGGCTGACAAAATTGAGGAAGTGGGGTTATTGGTTATGATGTCATGACCTGCACTGCTTTAAGCGGGATGATAAATGACAATAACAAAAGAATGACATGGGGCACAGAAACGCAGTTTTTTTAAAAATATTATTTTATTATTATTTTTTTACACCAACACTACATGCGATCTGAACGAGCTTTTTGATGAGCCAAAAGGGTTAGAAGAAGAAGCGGAGTGAAAAAATTGAGTGGATCAAAAGATCAAGAGAAAATTTAAGTAGAACAACAGTGTCACTGCTTGAGAAATCACACTAATTATTACCAAAAAAAAAAAACTAGCAGCAAAATAACTTATTTTTATTTCAAAATGTACAGAATTGCACGTTTTTGCTCTAATTCTGCAAACTGCTGTCAAGCTAGGTCGCAGTTTATGAGACACCACTATTGGCCATTTACCCCTCCTTTCCTTATACTTTTTAGATTCTCTACCTAGTAGTAGCAGTTTTTTTCCTGAATCATAATTTATTCACCTCTGCTGAAATTGTCAGCTCTTTCTTCCATTCTTGTTCTCCTTCTTTTATTTATCTCATTTGTTTAAGTTTGCTCCCCAGCCGCTATGCACCCTACCGCTATATCTTTACTCTGTCAGGGTTGGTTAGACAGAAAAGAGGATAACTGAAAAAGCAAGAGGGGGAGATTAAAGGGCCAGTGCCTAAAGCTAAAAGGATGCTGTGCACAATTTATTTACAGTTTACTACAACCCCATACACACAATCTCTCTCTCTCCTTCTCACACACACACACACACACACACACACACACACACACACACACACACACACACACACACACACACACACACACACACACACACACACACACACACAGTGCATCAAAGAATGGGCTCAAGCAAAGCTGATGACCGTGTTTTGAAACACACAGTGAATAAACACATGGCATTGCCTCGCTCGACTGCAACTCATTTTATCTCATTTCCAAGGCTGAACAGATTTCTGCATGCTAGTAAGCACACTCTGGTGGCCAGACAAAAGTGACTTTATAGAGAGAAACACCGGGCTCGGTTATTGTCATTAGGACAGACAGAAGCTTAATGGCATCATTAGAGTTTCAATTACATTCTTACTTAACTAGGTGTTTTATGTGTAAACAGCTATACAGCAGTGTCAGTAACTGCTATATGAAACATCATTCTCTTTGACAGACAGTACAAAGGAAAGGGATTAAAAGTAAAAAAATAAAAATAAAAAAAAACTGCCTACCTGTCCCAGGATGGGGCCCAGTGGAGGTCCTGGAGCTGCCTGTCCCGATCGAACAATAGCTCTGATCACACCACCCACTTCCACCTTCTTCACTGCTTTTGCTGCCTTGGATATTTTGGACATCTCTTGTGTGTCTTCCTGGACCTTGGCCTCCCTGTTCACAAAAGTAATTGCCAAGTTCTAATTTAAGGCATTAAAAATTCAGTGCTCTACAATCGATACATGACCAGAGGCAAAATAATGTGTTGCACACCACCTCTCAGATACGCTTCATAGTCTAAGACCACATACATACAGCAGGCAAATGTGGCCTAAATTTGACATAGATATGTTAATTACTTTGACTAAGTGAACAGCAAATAAAAAACAAGAAAAACAAAAACAAAGGCACAATAAATCCGACATCCGTAATTCAGATCTGGGCCACTTTTATACGTGGTACAAGAAGCCGAAACATATGCGATACGTGGCCATGTGACCTCTGTCTGAAGAGGCAGATGGTAGTTATGTGACTTTAATGTCAATCCAACTCAACATTCATCATAATTTCATGCACTTGGGAAGGCAAAATAATAGTGAAGGAGAATTCTTGTGGTGGGATAGTGAGGAAATACTGTAGATATCGTCAACATCTGGGATAATGCTGTTGTACAAGCAAAATAACAAGGAACATATCACAACACTGCCTGAATGCAGAGATCTGAGAACATGGCTGCAATGCCAAAGGAAAGTTAAAAGCACAAAAGCAAAATTGAAAATACAAGGATGTGTACCAAAGAAGTGTGGATGTGGCTGAGCAACCTGCCCTTTTTCCAGTGAGCTTGAGCACATCATGTGAACACATCAAAACTGGAAGATGGACGATAACAGAATAGCTTGAAATGTGGGGGCTTACACACACACACACACACACACACACACACACACACACACACACACACACACACACACACACACACACACACACACACACACACACACAAACACTACTGATCCATTATAAGCACAGCTCAGGCTCTATAAGGCACAGTAATCCCTATAGGCTCATATTGCGCTCCACACAAGGGTGCTAGAGCGTAGCTAGGGTAACGCCTGAGGATTCTTTCGAGACCGAATTCAATTGACAGATTCGATCAAATACTTGAGTGATGCAACGGCCTCAACTTTTGTTTGTGCAGAGGTTATTTTAACCACCTCCCCCCCTCCCCACACACACGCACGTATTCTCTTTAAGCTCCTTACACGCAGATTAATGGGCTACACATTTTGTGAAATCAGTATGGAAGAATGGCTTTGCAAATAGGCTAACGGCATACAAACCCCACAGCATGTCTTAAATGCTGTTTAATCAGTCACGGTATAGTCACATTAATGCAATGTGAAGTGATTAATTGAATCCATGAGATAGTACACCCAGTAAAAGGAAAACTCACTTGGTAGAAACAGCCACAGGGGACCCGCTTTGAGCTTTGTTGCCACAGATCACAGATCTAAGCACACAAAGGGACAAAAGCAAAGGAAAGCCTTTGAAGAGCATTGAAATAGAACAAGTGTGACCAGAACCTGTACTTTTTAATGTGTGCACAGTATAGTGCAGAGGAAGGTTCAGTGAAAATACCCGCACTTGATTTGCTTTAGAAATGCCAAGCACGTCAAGCCCTTTATTTCCAACCTCTTTACGCTGCTGCTCTAACGCATTTACACTCTTTATGAAGCATGTTGCAGGATGGATCAATTTATTAGTCAGTCAGAGAGGGAACGCCTGGCAACCTCTATGTACTATTCAGAATCGGAGGAGTCTGCAAGCAGGCCAAGAGACGCAATTTACTGAAAAAGTGCTTTTCGATCAGTGTTTTACGTTACCAGGACCAATAAATGCCGTTGTTTTGTTTGGTCTGTGCTTGGTTGTTGCATCCCAACACTTCTCTGGTCTTGGAATCATTTCTGACAGAAGAATAAATAATAAAATGATTGTTTTTTCACCCTGACACTCCGTGCAGTGGAGTGACAGCCAGTTCGAATGTCAGCCGACCAATTTCAGGATGTTGGTGTTTATAAAATCGTACACACTTTATAAAGCACACATAGGCCTTTTAAAGGCACTTTGAACGCAAAGTCCCTATGAAATGGCTTCTTAGACCTGATTTGATTCTTTATGTCAGAGTGAACCGATTTAATAATTTGCGCAACAGCAAAATGCCACACAGCAGAATCTAAAGAAATCCGACAGAACCTACTGTAACTAAATATAGACAACAGCACAGAGATTAACAAGAGGATTTTACCCTGACGATGTCAACTAGATATGACTGACCAAACAATATTTGATTGATTTCCCAGATGTGATGAAATATAAAAATGAAACAAGAACATGTCCTCATTTTATGTTACGTACAAACATTGTGCTTAAAGAGCTCTGAAACACCCATTTTATTTCAGAGGCACTTAATGGATTGTTTTTTTGCAATGTAAAGAAATTAAAGAATATTATGTTTTCAAAATGTTGTTATTCATGTACACATTTTTATTCCTAAACTGAATGCATCTAAAATGCATATTTTAGATGCATATTACATGTATCAGTATTGCTCATATATAGGCGAACAAACCAATTATATTTTATCCCACTGAAAAATAAGTTTAATATTTAAATTTAATCACAGTGCCTTGATTTTTATTTGGCTGTGGCAGGAATGGAGGGAGAGAAAGAGCAAAGAAGGGGAGGAGCAGAGTGGCAGTAACAAACTAATGAGAGAAAACGGCAGATGGAGCTGATAAAACATTCGCCTTTACTGTTAACGCTGAAGCATTAATTATCCTGTTTGTTGGATTGCAAGCTAATAACTTGAAATCGTAAAAAAGCCAACAAACTAAGAGTAATGATACTCTTCAGTCAGGATTTGATTTGATGCACGATACTGGTTTTATTACTGGTTCATATTTTGAAAATTATTTTCATAAAGAATGAAGTCATCTTTTTTTTAAATAAAAAGCATCAGAGCAGGGGAAATCTATTAAGATAGAATTAGCTCTGCAGTAGGACCTAAGACACGATTTTAACTTCCAGTAGAGCTCCAAAGTCGGCTAAAATGCCCGACATCCACATATGTATATTTGAAAGCTAATAATGTTCTGATGATTGTCTTTTTCAGTGCAGGTTCTCCATGAAAGAATGAGATTACATGACTAGCATGTTCTCTATAAAGTTTATCTCCATGGGATGCACAGATTGCATCAATGGGTGTTCAAACAGCGTGGCTGCTGGAGAATGATGACTCACATGTGAACTGCACATTCTGGTGATGAACATTGTTCCATGTATGCAACTAATCATTACACCCTAATGATGAATTAAATTGAATTACAGGACTCAGGACAAACGTAAATCTTTACTCACTCGCTGTCTATACCGCTTTATCTTATATTCAGGGTCGCGAAGAGAAACCGGAGTACCCGGAGGACACCCACCAAGCACGGGGAGAACATGTGAACTCCATGAGCACAGAGACAGGAATCGAGTCTGGGGGGATTACGTAAATCTTGAGAAACCCAAAATATTTAAGAGCCAAATCTAATTTTTAAGAGCCCACTGGCGACAGTTTCAACCGCTATATGGAGCCCTGCTATGTTACCTGCACTGTATAATAAACCAATATTATAAAATCACCTTACACAACCTTTCAGCCTCCCTCCTCACAATACTTAACAATAGCATTTTACCAAAAGGCTGCATACAACATGGTCTACTTTTCGTGGGAGCTTAAGGCATAAAACCAGCATTTATCTTCAACTTTCATTGCTGTTTCTGTAAGCTTTTCTTAAAATCCTCTTGATTTCATCGGACTGCTGACGCCATCATCCATAAAGAGCTTTAAGAGCAGGTACAGGATCTCAGTTTAGGGCACATAAAAGAAATTTCAAAACATTAAATGCATCATGGAACATTATGAAGCCCACCATCAACAAGTGAAAAAAAATGGGGCACCACGGGGATGTCTCTCCAACATTGACATCTGTGTTAAGGAGTAACATGGCTTGAAGCAAGCCCATTTGGAAGAGGGGGAAGAAAAACACATCTAAAAGTCTGATGAGACTAGGATAGGTGATTTTGGCCATAATTCTTGCCACAAATGCAAGATAATTCATCACTTAGTCGGCACCATAACAAAAGTGAAGCATGGTGGTGGCAGCATCATATTAGGACTGTTTCACCTGAGCTGGGACAGGGAAACAGAAGAACATTTACAGAGTAATGTTACACAGCTGCAAAGAAGGCCTCCTCAACATGCAGTCTTCACTTGCATCTGGCAATTTACACTAAAACAACCAATCCGCCATAGAGCCCCTTCATAGCATGTGCTTTTAAAGTCCCAATATATCACTATTTCTTTAACAAGTTGACACAGGTCTTGGAGCTCCCCCAAAGTGCATCTGTTCATGCTCCAGCTGAAATAGCCCTCAGATAATGCATTTTTCATACCTCAAACTCCCTCCCTGCATGTCACTCCTCAGTTTCAGTATCTATGTAAATAAGCTACTGCTGAGCCACTCCCTGACAGAGAAGAGCAGAGCTGAGGAACAAACCGGGGGAGATGCATCTCTTTATATGAGGTCACAATAGGGAAAAAATAATTGGCTTGGTTAAGCACTAAACACTACAAAAATTACAAAAAACTGGGAAAGTTTTTTTTTGGTTTATATGCTCACATTCTCATGAGACTCATCTAAATGTCTAAAAAAGTGCATTTTGCATAATATGGTCCAGAAATCAGAGGAGGTATAATATATATAACATATAATTATAAAAACATATAATATATAATAACATATAAAAACATATAAATATAGGTATAACATATAATTGCTTGCAAAACAATTACGGCATGTAAACCGATTGCTTTGTGGTTAGCTGATCACTGTTTTTTTAAACCTTATGTTGGTGGGTCTCACACTTCACACATCTCACTGTTACGCCTCTGCTCCTCAATGACAGCACTCATTTTTACAGAGATTTGGTTTCATCTCTGTGATTACCTCTGCTGCCGGACAATGACCGCCGATCCATCTCTCTGCCTTTTACACAGAATGCACAGAATGGCGAGGAACAAACAAGGCACAACTGCTCCAACTTGAACATGCTGTGTGAAAGGGTCTATGAATAGCCCCAAATACTCGCAACAGCTTTGTGCCATCTATATTGACACAAAACCTGCTGGCCTTTTGTTAAATAACTGAAGATGAAGAACAATGTCCCTGGATAGGTGAATCAGCTGAGAAAGGGCTGATAGTACTGTAGGAGGTGAGAGAGATAGGAGTATGGAATGAGAATGAAAAAGAAAGAGAGAGAGAAAGATAGGTGTGATAGACAGAGATAAGTATATGATGAAGTGAGAGTGGGCTGTGCATGTAGAGGTAATAAAGAGAAAAAGAGAGAGACCAAAGTGTGTGGGGGTGAGAGGTGAGAGAGGGAGGGAGGGAGATGAGAGTCAGGAACTTTCTCTCTTTCTCGCACCCCTTCAGAGTATGAGGGTGAAGGAGGGCGAATCTACTAAGCGTAAATTATCTACTGAGATAGTAGGTAGCTGACATAATTACAGCCCACAGCAAGTCTTATCCATCATACACACGGTCTCAGAATGTTTTGAAAAAAATTATATACTGAATATATAAGAACATTAGACCCGTGTTTAGGTACACTGCATATACAGATCATCTATTTGATTTGTTTATATATTGGAACAGCAGTAGTAGATTGAGCTTCCTTGCATTAAACCTATTAAGAGGAACCCCAATATTTTACATCCTCAAATGCAAACTTATTTTACATGTCAAAGGTTTGGACACATTCTAATTCCATGGTCTTTCCTGATTGTTATTTATTTCCTCACTATAAAACAATGATGAAGGCATCTAAAATATGCAACAATCTCCTTAGAACAGTTGATATTGAGATGTGTGTGCTACTTATGCTCGGTAAAGACTTGATAATGTCTCTAATCAGAGGTGCTGTTGGTTAATTGGTGATTTCTGTGGCTGGGAACTCTAAATTAACGTCTCCTCTGCACTGCAGCAGAGGTAAGTTTTGGTCCTGATTTTCTGGGAAGGTCTTCATGAGAGCCAGTTTTATCATGGTGCTCAATGGGTTTTGCAACTGCACTTGATAATACTGTTCTTGCAAGAACTATTTCAGAACAGCTGACCTCTGTATCTAAAAAATAACAACTGACTGTTGCCGTTGTTGAAACTAAATTATCTAATGCCATATGGTTTATTTCATACTTTGAAATTTCCAGTAATATTTTAGAATGTAGAAAAACAAATCTAAATTTGTGTACAAACTTTAGACTGGTGTATCAAAAACTGTGACTGTTACTATATATATTAAAAATAAAATCACTGTGGCCATAGATGATTCGCTACACAAAAGAACTGTGATACATAACTAAATCTCTAACACTGATGCAACCATTTTATTACCCACTACTGGAAAACTGTGAAGGTTAAATGTAAGCCAATAAACAGCCTAATCAGCTGTTTAATTCAATTCTCAGATGAAAATAATGAAGCCTGGACACAAAAGGTAATATCCAAATCACAACAGTACGAGCGAGAACGGCAGCCCTTGACGTTTGATTTATAGCCGAGAGACCGAAAATGACAAAGAAAGACATGACTCTTCCCACAAAGTGCTTGATACAGCATTTGCATATATAGATTTACAGCCTGGCATTTTGAAAGCCCACCAGTTCATCAGGGTTCTCCCGCTATTGCTATATTTATTTTCAGGTTGAAACAGATTGAACTTGCACACATGGGAACACTGCTTTGTTTAGACCCAAGAATAACCAATTTGTTAAACCTGCTGAGCAAGGCATCTGTACCCTGTGCCTCTGTTTTTTGTTTTACAAAATAGGCTGGATTTGTTCCAGTAAATAGTATAGAAAAGTATAGGCTACTAAAATTGGCCACTTATTCATCACAGAAAGCTTTCATGCAGTAAATCACCAAGTGATCAGTTTATATTAATGGTAAATGTAAAAACCAAATGATGCATAGAATTTACTGCCATCACAATCTGGCTGCTTGTCTCTCATACTTTTGCTTCAGTATTAAAAGTGCAACAAATACTACATTGGTGAAGAGTACACTATTTCTCAGGGGTACAAATAAACCATTTCTTTGTTGACAACAATGAAATTTCAATCCTTACAACACATCAAATTTATAGAATTGTATGTATCTGCAGGTATGGCAAAAGGTTAAGTACATGCTATTATCTGCTCATATGCACTTAAAGCGTGATGAGATGCATACCGATTCCACTTTAAATGTTAAAATCTGTACAAAAAATATAAACTATTATATAAATATATATAAAAGATTTTTTAATGCATTCATTAGTTTTTAATGATTAGTTTATTTTGCATCCAATGCAGTACATTTAGCTACACTATTTACCTAAAACACCAGCTATCAGTTCAGAAAACACTTGCTATCAGTTCAGAAATTGGGTCTACTAAGGGTTAAGGAATTGGACTATGGTTCGGAAGGTTCCAGGTTCAAACCCCATGACCACCAAGTTCCCTCTGTTGGGCCCTTGAGCAAGGCCCTTAACCCTCAACTACTGAGATGTATAATGAGATAAAAAGTCGCGCTGGATGAGGGCGTCTGCCAAATGTAAATTTATTCTTTTTGAAGATGGGGTAGCTAACCATTTTTGCAAGAAAACATTCTTGTAGTCCGGGTTCAATTCCTGCCTCGGGTTTGTCCACATGGAGTTTGCATGTCCTCCCTGTGCTTGGTGGGTTTCCTCTGGGTGAAGACATGCAGATTATGCTAACTGGTGGACCCAAATTGCCCATAGTGTGTGAATGAGTGTGTAAATGTGTTCATGTGTGCACCCTGCTATGAATTGGCACCCCCATCCAGTGTGTACCCTACCTCATTCCCCAAGTCTAATGAGATAGGCTCTAGGTCCCCCCACCCCCATGACCATGCACAGGATAAAGCGGTATAGATGATGACTGAGTGAACATTACTGTAGAAAAATACATACACTGGCTTGTAAAAAAGGTCAAGTTATTGGCCTACAGCAAACATAAGAAACAAATAGAAATTTGAACTGTCCAAGACACTGTTAAAACCTGGAGGGATAGTGGCGAACCCTCAACTATGTGGAAGATTGGAAATAAAATGAATGGAGATCACTTAAATGTTTGGAGAAGTTGCTTTTTGAAAGTAATACCATTTCTTCGACACACACACACACACACACACACACACACACACACACACACACACACACACACACACACACACACACACACACACACACACACAGAGAGACTCACAGGATTGGAACTAAACAGCTGTGTGACCTGTAGAAATTGACTAGTGAGGCTAATCAGAAAAAAAAGTCTTCAGTTTGCTAGGGAGTGTAAAAGTTTGGACTTTAGGGCAATGGAAAAAGGTCTTGTTGTCTGATGAGTTTAGAATGACCCTATTTCAGAGCGACGGGTGCATCAGGGTAAGAAGGCACGCACATGCAGCGCTGCACTCATCATATATAGTACCCACTGTATAAGCTGCTTGAGGAGATATTATCTGGGGTTGCTTCAGTTGGTCAGGTCTAGGCTCAGCAACGTAACAAGACATTACAATTAAGTTAGATAATGACCTGAATGTACTGAAAGACCAGGTTATTACATTGATGGACCTTTTCTTTCCTGATGGCACAGACATATACCAGGACTCACACTGTGAAAGAGTGGTTCTGGGAGCATGAGGATTTTTTTTCCCCCCACATGAATTGGACACCACAATGAGCACCGTAATCAAGGCTAATCAAAGCTTGAGTAGGTTGTGAAAGATAAATATAGAAATATGTTTTATGTTTATCTGTTCTGCATTTTCAAGTACTTCACCCAAATTTAAAACTCCATTTTAAAGCTTCATCAACACAACTTAATATAATAACTTGAATAACATAAAAACAGGTTTGAAATGTAAAACATTCATAAGAACAAATTCAATTATAAATTTAAACAAGAACAATAATCAAAATTTTGTTATGAAAGCTTGATTATTGTTTGGGATCATAAACTACCCGCAGACCTGCATATATATATATATATATATATATATATATATATATATATATATATATATACATACATACAGTGGTGTGAAAAACTATTTGCCCCCTTCCTGATTTCTTATTCTTTTGCATGTTTGTCACACTTAAATGTTTCTGCTCATCAAAAACCGTTGACTATTAGTCAAAGATAACATAATTGAACACAAAATGCAGTTTTTAAATGAAGGTTTACGTTATTAAGGGAGAAAAAAACTCCAAATCTACATGGCCCTGTGTGAAAAAGTGATTGCCCCCCTTGTTAAAAAATAACTTAACTGTGGTTTATCACACCTGAGTTAAATTTCTGTAGTCACCCCCAGGCCTGATTACTGCCACACCTGTTTCAATCAAGAAATCACTTAAATAGGAGCTACCTGACACAGAGAAGTAGACCAAAAGCACCTCAAAAGCTAGACATCATGCCAAGATCCAAAGAAATTCAGGAACAAATGAGAACAAAAGTAATTGAGATCTATCAGTCTGGTAAAGGTTATAAAGCCATTTCTAAAGCTTTGGGACTCCAGCGAACCACAGTGAGAGCCATTATCCACAAATGGCAAAAACATGGAACAGTGGTGAACCTTCCCAGGAGTGGCCGGCCGACCAAAATTACCCCAAGTGCGCAGAGACAACTCATCCGAGAGGCCACAAAAGACCCCAGGACAACATCTAAAGAACTGCAGGCCTCACTTGCCTCAATTAAGGTCAGTGTTCACGACTCCACCATAAGAAAGAGACTGGGCAAAAACGGCCTGCATGGCAGATTTCCAAGGTGCAAACCACTTTTAAGCAAAAAGAACATTAAGGCTCGTCTCAATTTTGCTAAAAAAACATCTCAATGATTGCCAAGACTTTTGGGAAAATACCTTGTGCACCGACGAGACAAAAGTTGAACTTTTTGGAAGGTGCGTGTCCCGTTACATCTGGCGTAAAAGTAACACAGCATTTCAGAAAACGAACATCATACCAACAGTAAAATATGGTGGTGGTAGTGTGATGGTCTGGGGTTGTTTTGCTACTTCAGGACCTGGAAGGCTTGCTGTGATAGATGGAACCATGAATTCTACTGTCTACCAAAAAATCCTGAAGGAGAATGTCCGGCCATCTGTTCATCAACTCAAGCTGAAGCGATCTTGGATGCTGCAGCAGGACAATGACCCAAAACACACCAGCAAATCCACCTCTGAATGGCTGAAGAAAAACAAAATGAAGACTTTGGAGTGGCCTAGTCAAAGTCCTGACCTGAATCCTATTGAGATGTTGTGGCATGACCTTAAAAATGCGGTTCATGCTAGAAAACCTTCAAAGAAAGCTGAATTACAACAATTCTGCAAAGATGAGTGGGCCAATATTCCTCCAGAGCGCTGTAAAAGACTCGTTGCAAGTTATCGCAAACGCTTGCTGCTAAGGGTGGCCCAACCAGTTATTAGGTTCAGGGGGCAATTACTTTTTCACACAGGGCCATGTAGGTTTGGATTTTTTTTCTCCCTAAATAATAAAACCCCTCATTTAAAAACTGCATTTTGTGTTTACTTGTGTTATCTTGGACTAATAGTTAAATGTGTTTGATGATCAGAAACATTTTGTGTGACAAACATGCAAAAGAATAAGAAATCAGGAGGGGGGCAAATAGTTTTTCACACCACTGTGTATATATATATATATATATATATATATATATATATATATATATATATATAGTTTTTTTTTCTGAGCTTCACCTTTTAACACAGCTGTAGTTTCTATATAACTACCCTGGAGCAACAACATCAAGGACTGATCACTCAATTAATGTTTTAATATTTATGAAAGGAACGGTGAACCAGCCCTATATCCTGTATGTGGCCTTTATTTCATGACTGGCTATAATATGTGCATCTCAAAAGCTGCTATGATGCCTACATGTGCCACCATCTATAAAGGATAATTATAATAAGCATAGTGCTTCATACAGCAGCCTAGCTATAATAAGCTGCCAAGTTCAAACATCACCATTCAAAGAGCACAGCAGTATATTAGTATTCTGTCCACTGTTTCAGGAGTTGCATATTGATAGTGGCAGTACTGTGGGAGGGTCAGTGAGGTGCCCCAAAGCAGAACTCCTCCTCTCGGGTGAAGTTTGCAAGAACTTTTTAACAAGACTAATCACCTCTACATCAATTTTCCATTCCCAAGCTCCAGTGCACCAATTTTCCATCTTCAACTAAAGCCAAACTTAGTATAGGCTATTAGCTCTTTTTAAAATAAATTAATAAATAAATAAGGCACTTTTTTTTCCTGAAGTCACTTTTGATTGATTACATTAATATTCAAACCATTTTACGTTTTGATAGCGAGACGTTTTAGAACTACATCTGTAGATAGCATTATACTGTAAGACTACCTAATACTCGATTCTGTTTGGTTAGGAAATTTTTATAAATTTTAGGATTATGTTCACACAATTATTTCAGATGCAACATGCATATATATACCTTTAAGTACGGTATATTTGAGTAACATTTCTCCCAAAATGTGACCTCATTATGGGTCAGTTTCTCGGACACTGAAACGTCACAGTTTCGGGAGTGAAACAGAGGGAGGCAGAGGTATAAAAAAAAAAAAATGCATTATCTTAGCTGTATTTCATCTGGAACATTAACAGATATGTTTAACACATTTGTTAAGGAAATAGTACAACAATGACCGATGACCTGAGAAAGAGGAACCACACTGATGCAGAAGTACAGCAGTGGGTGAAGACTTTGGTGTCTGCTGACCTGCTTGCTAAAGCTCAGTGGTTGAGAGACATGCTTTTGCAGGTGGATTTTAATGGGTTTGCCAAAATCAAAGATGATTGGACAACAGGGAACTATCAATCCTGCTGTAAGATACAGTATCACTGCAAGTCCGGAGTAAAGACAGTAAAGACTTTATTTAGCCCATTTACCATGGACATTCTCCAGCTGCCAGCAAGGAGAGATTATTGGCAATGATGGAAATGGCTTTTCCAGACTAGTTTTCCAAAGCCCAAGACAAGGGACAGACTTCAGTCATCTATAGGTAATAATAATAATAATAATAATAATAATAAGAAGAAGAAATTTCAAGTATCTTCACCTACTAGATAATGAAGCACATTACGTGGACTACTCTGACAATCTGTGAAAGCTAAATAGTTTCTCTACTGCCTCTTCAGTCAATTTCAGTCACTCTGTGAAGTGAATGGCTTTGTGGAAGGAGATGACCGCATTCAAGGGAAAACTCTCTTTCCATCAGTATCTCCCCCTCAAACAAATAAATTGGAGTATCATGGTGTGGGTCATGGCGGAGAGAGCCACTGGTTATGTCACAATCTTCCAAGTATACACAGCGTGTGAGGAAACAGAGGATAATGGTCTGGATGATTGTCTTATCATGGATTTAGTCAGATCCTACAATAGATCTCAAATTTCCATTTTTACAGACAACTTTTACTCATAGGCTGAGCTTTGAGATCATGATGCATAAACTGGATGGCTATGGCAAAAAAAAAAGCTTCTTGGACAAACCTGACTTTACACTGAATTAAAAGGATGACCTCACTTCCTGTGTTTGGCCGGACACTAAGCCTGTCAAGGTACTATTTAATTACCTTGATCCCACAGTGAAAGGTGAAGAGAAGAAGGTAAGAGTGCAACCAAACCCAGGGTGCAGTGCCAGTATGTCTTTTATTTCTGACTACCAAATTACAGTATCATATTATCAGTTCCAGGATTTAGTAAAGAACTCGATAAGGAGGCTCTTCTTCTTCTTGGCAGATATTACAATGCATACAATGCTGGAAGGCAGTGTTCCCCATTTGAACATTTTGGTTATTTATTTCTCACAGAACACAAGGCTCTTAGTTGGGAATTTCCATAAGTGCACTACAGAATAGTGCTGATTTGGAGAGGCCAAGACCTTTGTTATTTCAGCCACACCTTGTCTATTCCATGACAGTGGCTGACAATATGCAAAAAAAATTTATTCTATTGATTTTCACAATTACATAGGAGGTAATAGTCACAACAGTAATAAGGACCAATAGGTATTGCTCCATGAGTGTACTACAGAGTAGATTTTGAGGGGTCAAGCCCTGAATTCAATGATTGTTTTTTTTTTCAGCAGCTCTTAGTACACATAAAATATCATAAAACATAATATTTTAGAGGGTGGGCCATTTATATGGATACACCTTAATAAAATGGGAATGGTTGGGGATATTAACTTCCTGTTTGTGGCCCATTAGTATATGTGAGGGGGAAAACTTTTCAAGATGGGTGGTGACCATGGTGGCCATTTTGGATCCAACTTTAGTTTTTTTCAATAGGAAGAGAGTCATGTGACACATCAAACTTATTGGGAATTTCAAAAGAAAAACAATGGTGTGCTAGGTTTTAACGTAACTATTATTTCATGAGTTATTGCAACTTATTATTAATTATTATTAACGTATTATTATTATTAGATATTGTTAGTTGAAATCTGCTGCAATGACCGGTTACTGCGTTCACCAGACATCAACACAATTTCTATCCGCTCCTCACGTATTAACCTCTGCGACATGTCAATGGCTGTAAACAAAGAGAAACTTGTAAATAACTCATGAAAGAATAAAGTTACATTAAAACCAAGCACACCATTGTTTTTCTTGTGAAATTGTAGTTCTTAATGATTCCTCTTACTGTAGATATGAGCAAGTTTATGCGACTGGTTATTTTCTTGTAGCCCACTGCCTGACTAGGTTGACACACATCTGCCTTACTTGAATGTTCTCTTGTCTTTCCTATATTGAAGTTAAGAGAAATAGGCCTCTGTGTCACATCATATTTATACCACAGAGAAACAGGAATTCATGAATTATTAGATACTCCGATCAACTTTAAAAATTACAGTAAAAAAATGCTTCAATTACATTTATTTTATCGGAATTATTAGAGGTGCCAATAATTGAGAGAGCATGACAGTGATTTTATAAAAACAATGATTTTTAGTCATGAATTTTTTGTTTTGTATTTTTATTAGAGTTAAAGGTTAGATTTTTCAAAAATTTTAGTGTGAGATTACACTTCTGTAATAAAAAAAAAGAATTTATTAGAAACCTATGAACACATTTTAATCAAGGGTGCCAATAATTGTGGAGAGCTCTATATTGAATGGTATTAGATTTTTAAAAATGGCCTGTCGCATAGGTATGGCAGGGGAGCTTTGATGGCATGGTGACACGCCATGTCTGAACTAATATAAGAGAAACACGGGTGTTTTGAAGCAAGAATATTTACAATCAGCTACAAAGAGTGGCTGAAAG
Organism: Channallabes apus; assembly: GCA_030522415.1. NCBI lineage: Eukaryota > Metazoa > Chordata > Actinopteri > Siluriformes > Clariidae > Channallabes > Channallabes apus. Next base: position 25,350,228 of record CM060113.1, read on the forward strand.
ATCCTGAACTCTGACCCAAACTTAAAACTCAAGTGGCACTGATCATCATTACTTTTACAACATGCAAGTTTTACCACTACTGAAATATGGGAATTATGTCTCAAAAATTTATATTCAATTGATCTTACAAAATTCTTATATTTTATATACAAAAATATATATTATCAGTCTCTTTATATAGTTGGTTAAAATGACAAAATAAATTCCATGTTGCCTATTCTGTTTAAAAAAAAAAAAAAAAAAAGACATGTGTCACTCCACAGTAATTATGACCCTAAATACACACACACCTTAACCAAATTATATATGCATTTGTGATGTGTGGGTGTATTATATATACAAACCGGATTCCCAAAAAGTTGGGACACTAAACAAATTGTGAATAAAAACTGAATGCAATGATATGGAGATGGCAAATGTCAATATTTTATTCAGAATAGAACATAGATGACAGATCAAAAGTTTAATCCAAGAAAATTTATAATTTTAAAGGAAAAATATGTTGATTCCAAATTTCATGGTGTCAACAAATCCCAAAAAAGTTGGGACAAGTAGCAATAAGAGGCTGGAAAAAGTAAATTTGAGCATAACGAAGAGCTGGAAGACCAATTAACAGTAATTAGGTTAATTGGCAACATGATTGGGTATAAAAAAGAGGTTCTCAGAGTGGCAGTGTCTCTCAGAAGCCAAGATGGGTAGAGGATCACCAATTCCCACAATGTTGCGCAGAAAGATAGTGGAGCGATATCAGAAAGGTGTTACCGAGCGAAAAATTGCAAAGACTTTGCAGTTATCATCATCAACTGTGCGTAAAATCATCCGAAGATTCAGAGAATCTGGAACAATCTCTGTACGTAAGGGTCAAGGGCGTAAAACCATACTGGATGCCCGTGATCTCCGGGCCCTTAAACGACACTACACCACAAACAGGAATGCTACTGTAAAGGAAATCACAGAATGGGCTCAGGAATACTTCCAGAAACCATTGAACACAATCCATCGTGCCATCCGCCGTTGCCAGCTGAAACTCTACAGTGCAAAGAAGAAGCCATTTCTAAGCAAGATCCACAAGCACAGGCGTTTTCATTGGGCCAGGGATCATTTAAAATGGAGTGTGGCAAAATGAAAGACTGTTCTGTGGTCAGACGAGTCACGATTCGAAGTTCTTGTTGGAAATGTGGGACGCCATGTCATCCGGACCAAAGAGGACAAGGACAACCCAAGTTGTTATCAACGCTCAGCTCAGAAGCCTGCATCTCTGATGGTATGGGGTTGCATGAGTGCGTGTGGCATGGGCAGCTTGCATGTCTGGAAAGGCACCATCAATGCAGAAACATATATTCAGGTTCTAGAACAACATCTAGTCATCTCTTTCAGGGAAGACCCTGCATTTTTCAACAGGATAATGCCAGACCACATTCTGCATCAATCACAACATCATGGCTGCATAGGAGAAGGATCCGGGTACTGAAATGGCCAGTCTGCAGTCCAGATCTTTCCCCTATAGAGAACGTTTGGCGCATCATAAAGAGGAAGGTGCGACAAAGAATGGGAGAAGAATGGGAGAGCATTCCTATTTCTAAACTTGAGAAACTGGTCTCCTCGGTCCCCAGACGTCTGTTGAGTGTTGTAAGAAGAAGGGGAGATGCCACACAGTGGTGAAAATGGCCTTGTCCCGACTTTTTTGGGATTTGTTGACACCATGACATTTTGATTCACCATATTTTTCCCTTAAAATGATACATTTTCTCAGTTTAAACTTCCGTGATTTATGTTCTATTCTGAATAAAATATTGACATTTGCCATCTTCACATCATTGCATTCAGTTTTTATTCACAATTTGTTTAGTGTCCCAACTTTTTTGGAATCCGGTTTGTATTTACAATACAAAAAATGGCGAAAAAAGTGCTCCTCAACCAACAGTTCCTGAGAGAGCCATATCTGAGCATGGCTGTGAGAAACTCTTCCAGAAGAGAAGGGTCTGCAGGGAGTGTGTGCTGCCAAGCAGTGGCACTAACTCTCATGCCAGTGCCACCATCTATGACTGCAGACAGCGCAGTGAGGCTGTACACACTGAGTGTTTTCGGCTGCACCCTTATCGAGGGGATGCTACAGTGTATCATTCAATCCGCATAACAATTTGGCACAGGTTTTTACGTCGGATGCCCTTCCTGACGCAACCCTCACATTTTATCCAGGCTTGGGACCGGCACTGCATGCAGTGGCTGAGGTTTGGGCACTGGCTGGGAATCGAATCAGGGCTTCCGTATGGCAGGCGAAAAACCTACCACTGAGCTACCAATGCCTAATACGTTGGTTTTAATAATAATAATAATAGTCTGATATGTTGATAGTCTTTTGGCACAAGGTTTATGCCAGACGCCCTTAGTGATGCAACACACCCATTTTATCCGGCTTGGGACCGGCACTGCATCCAGTGGCTGGGATATGGGCATTGGCTGGGAATTGAACCTGAATCTTTCGCATAGCAGCCCAATGCCCTTCCATAACATTTACATTACACCCTACAATTATAATAATAAGTGCCATAGGTCATAACGATTTAACATACTTGTTCTAATACTTCATTTCTATAGCAGCAACATTGGGACTTGTATGCCAGATGCTCCACATAAACAGATTAATATTTGTAAATGCTCATATGTGAAGGTTCTCTGTAATTACACATTTCTTTAGCATGTTCGAAAGGAGTAACAGTCAAACTACAGCTGAAAGTCCTTAGAAAAAAAGGGCTTTGTAGTTTCTTGTCAACATGACAAGCTGCATTTTTATTTATAAACTTCAAGAGATGCTGGAGGCTGGTGAGAGAACATCCGTTCGAAGCTCATATCAAATAAGTGATAACATGAACTAACAGCTTGTGTAGTGGATGTTCAACAACATAAAATTTTACAAGAAAAGTATAAAATGCATGATGTCATTCGTTTATTAATAAAAAATTGCTACTGTTGGCAAATTGAAGTTGTAAAATATGTTGAGACATATTTTTATTATTAAATAAAAACTTGAATGTGTTATTTCTAAAACTGAAATAGCCAGTTCACATCTATGCTTCCTGATGACCTGTGGAAGGTTTCGCCAAATTCCCATGAATAGTTTAGGTGGAGTTGCAGATATAGGAAAAGTGTGAATGCACTTTCCGGCAGATGGCGGCTACTGATGATGCAGATATGAGAAGGACAGTGATCCCTATCTGTCGTCTATGCTTCACAGTCAGGGGCCACAATGAAATAACCAGCTCATATCTACAGTATTGAACATCGACTATACAAGCCAGTTATCCATGACACTACATTCATTCGTTATACATGAACTGTAGGATATAGTAATCATACCCTGCATTGCTCGTTGCTGGGGAGAAGAAAGTTAGACCAAATTAGCGAAGAAGCTACTCAGACTGGCATTGTAGCAAAAGTTCTTTCTCTGATCACACATTCGGCTCTGGTCTACCACAACAAAAAGTTACTTGGTATGACTGTGTAGCCTCATTACTAAACCTCTGACTGTTACAGTATACAGGTAGTTTCCGACTTACGAACGAGCACAGTTCCTGCAGCACGTTCGTAAGTCTGATTTGTTCTTAAGTCTGTCAAAGTGAGTCTTATATGCCTTTGACTCAAATACACAATGTAAAGCATACCAACCCACATGATTAAATCTGTCCTAAGTAAATGAATCTCAGTTGTAAATGAAACGGAAATCACGGGTGCCATTTTGTCTCAGAGCTGTTTTCCAATCTATTGGACTCTGAAATAAGGATTATTCACCATCAGGACGGGCTTTACAGGACAGTCATTTTCTATCATCGTGCTTCTGTACTGATTCATTGAAACCGGTGAGGCCGACTCTTGCAACCGCCAAACATACAAAAATTTACCACGTTTTATGTTGTAAGATCACCATAATCTTCAATTTTAGAATTACATTTGTAAAAACTAACGAGCTAAAATAAAATGAATTTCAATTAAATACTCAACAGGAGACAAAGCAAGTATTCCCTATGTGTCGCCTATGCTTTGGAGGCAGGTGACAGAATCAACTTCTGAGCGTCAAAATCGTCCATGTTGATTATTTTACAATGGCACACATTTCATTCCTACCTTAAAGGTCATATGTCTATGTTTTGAGAAGATCGAAAAGAAAATGTAACATTTACACATTTTCATCCCATTCTGTACACATCATGTATTATGATGTCCTAGATAGGACATGATAATGGGTACCATCTAATGTCTTGTTTGTCTGCACTCCTAAGCTTGTTGCTGGGTTGTACACACAAAATCCAAACACTATCTTGAATTGCAATTTTTCTATACGCTGGTGCGCTATGAAGTTGACCAAATCATACCGAAATCCTTATGCACTGAATGGACTGTAGATAAAAATTACCCAGGTCATACAATCAGCATTACAGAGCATTTCAGCCATACTAAGGCTTAGTAATCTCAGAGTAAGCCATGACTCACTGGTCACTTACTCACCTGCAAGTAAAGTGTATAAACCTGCTGATGTCGTAAATGCTTTTTCCCTTTTTAAACACCCAGTGACTGGGGCAGACAAACTGAATGTTAAAATGTCATGTTTATAGAAGTGAGTGGTGAATTTCCAGCACAAAGATCACTGTTAAATGCTAGAGTGAGCATCACAATAAATAGACTCTCATCCATTTAAGATTATCTTAACATGGCACTGCTTTGGAAAATCCTTTAACAGATAAAAAGAAAGAGAGAAAAAATAAAAACATTATTCATAATGCACAGAAGTCATAGGGCACATAAGCAATTTGCACCATGTGCCTTTTCATCTGAAACATTAATTAACCAATTACCAAGCAAGTTAAGCTAGTATTTTATTTTTTATTTTTTTACTAATCATCTATATATGATAAAAGCAAAGCTGAAATCATGTAACATAATCAGAGTGTGCTGGTGTACATTTGAAGCCAAAATCAATCGCCTAATGATATTAATGAGATACTAATATTTAAAATTTGCAGACACTCATCATCTATAGACTTGAAGCTCTAATTCATCCCTAATCTGCTCAGGGTAAGTTTCTCTTTCTTTCCTTGTATACATGTAATTGCAAGCAAGAAGTTATTATATAAGGCGAGATATGCTGTGGCCCCTTTTCCCATATGGATTACTGCAAACGTCTACACAGTAATGACATCGCGGATGTACTGACATACTAATCAGTAGGCAACTGCAGTATGCAATTTGGGAACATGTACTTCGGACTGAATCACAAAGGGATTTCATTGTGCACAGTGACGCGATTACCAGTAACTGAATATAAAGTAAAATGCAAATGCTCTGGACGATCAGTGCTCTAATTGTGCATAGCAGACCACTCTGGTGTACAGTATATGCGCTTGTTTTGCTGGATCAAATCTTTCTGTTGATCTCAGATCTTTCAGCCCACTGGATAAGATGAAACTGTCCTCATTCTCTGCAGAGCTGAAAATCTCTGATACTAATTAAATTGTATTACAAAACCTACCAACCATTATGTGCTTTGTGTAAGCGCGCTGCAGAAACATCAGAGAAAAAAAGTTACCCAAACAAAACAAGAGATGAGCCAATCATTGTTTGAGGATAAAATGTTCTGACATCTGCAATGAAGCAAACCTGTAGGGGGAAGCCGTGGCCCCTTCCCCGATCTCCCTCTTGTCTCAAACGGAGAAGTTCACACAGGATGCTTTCAAGGTAAAAGGAGAATATTTTAACTTCATTAATATGAAATCAAAGTAGTCAATGTATGTGCTTCTCCCTAATATTTGCTCCTTAATCGTTTCCCTATTTTAGTCTTCCCACAAATTTATTATTATTATTTTTGAACTATAAAGTTTTAATTGTAACAGGGGTGTGTAGCCTTTTTTACATTCACTGCTTAATTTTTTTTCCCTGATACAATAGAATAAAATTATTCTATAATAAAGTGTCAAATCTAGCATTGACAAATAATGTTAATGGTGATGATCGGTATAAAGTGATTAAATACATTGCTTCCCCTGGCACTCTCCTTCTAAACACTGAGCAGCAGCAACAATGTAAACAGCAACTATGGGGATATTACATACTGGATTCCTAAAAGGATTATTTTGACCCGTCATGTCACATGTTTTGTTTAATTTACTGCGCTTTACTGCATATTCACATAACAATCGACCATCCTGCAATCTACGCCCTACTAGAATTAATTCTTAAATGTAAATGTTTTTTTTTCTCTCGCCTTTTTTGGTTCTGACCAAAACAAATGTTTATCACGTTTTTTTTAAATCAGAAAGGGGGGAAAATAAGGAAGAAAAATAATCGCACAAGCCCAGTGGAAAATAAATCTCTCATGCCTGGTTGCTTATGATCATCCATTCTGTGTTCTCTGTCTATTTTGACTTGTGCAATTCTAGATCTGATCTCTGTATTTTGCAATTTGACAAGATTTATTCTCAGGCTTGTCTTTTAATTAACAAGCTAAAGTTAGCCAGCTGGCATTCTACAATCAGCTCTATATAAAACTAGATATCTTTCAAGCACTGTAGTGTAATAAAGTATGACATCTAAGAAAACGCATCCAAAAGGTTCTGCCAAATCTGACTTGACAGCTCTGACTAAATTAATAAGACTGTAAGGAAAACTCACAGTGACTCAAACATCACCGTTTCCCCCTCCTTTGGCCCAATAATAACTCTTATTTTATATTTTATCCAGTTTCAGTGTTATGTAATTTAACAGCCTTTGTTATATACTTGTAATAGCAGCTCATTTTAAATGCAATGCAAAACTCTGAGGTTAATATTTGTAGTGACTGCTTTGGGATTGATTGTTTCTACCTTAAATAAACCGACCAGAGCCGTTGTTAAGTTTAAAATGAACAAATGTACATGAATTAATTTTGAAGCAGTTCACTAATGTAGCTAATAAACTACAGGAATAAAATGTCTAATAAAACAGGCTTATCTAGATCTACATGTGAAGTAGAGCCCTTTTGCAAATTAAAGTTCATAAATAAACTGTATCTTGCGCCCCCATGTGGTATAGAATATGTCACTCTCAGATTAGAAAACAAGATATATAAACCAAGAGTAGTACTTGTCTAAAGAAATCATTATAGATTGTTCATCACACAGATTGTAGTCTAGACATTTTGCAGTGATGGAAATGCTTGTATTATAAACGGCATGGCAACAATAGCCACATGCTCACATGGGACATTGACTGACGAGCATTATTACATTCAGCATTCAATAAATAAAAATTATGATTCCTGTCCGTGTATCCAAATATAAAACATCTTATAATGTGGAGCAGTTCAGAGTGTCCCTTGTGCTCCTTCAGTAACACTCATACACAGAGAGATAAACAGCCATCTTAGCATTCTTCTAATAACTGGCTCTGAATTATTATGCTGTGCACAACACAGATCTTCATAAAATTCCCATGATAAATTTTGATCATGGTTGCACTTGAACTTTAATGAACTTTCAGTGACAGCATCTGTCTGCATTTATCTTGCCTTCATTTAAGCAATAATACTTATAAATAATAAACAAAGAACTATTTATATATGCAACTCGAATAGCTAGAACATTCTCCATACTATGGGAAGTGCCACAAAAAAGAAAACAGCCACATATCTTGTGTGACTATAATATCTCACGCACATTTATCCATTGAGATAAAGGGTGCAGGTCTTAAATAGAGACAGCAAACTGATGAATGGTTTACATTCACCTTATATACAATAGAGTCATATAAGTCATGAAAGCACAAATATAGTCAATTTCAAATTATACAATGTGATCCCAATTTCTTTATATCTAGAAAACATTGGTATTGCATACAGAACACAAATGCTCCAGCATCACTGCATCCAAGTAGGATGCAAAGCATTTCATTTACATTAAATACCAGGTCAATAAAATTATCTGGAATTACTTGATAGAAATATCTAGCCAGGTAGGTCAGGACAGAGTATATGAATGATAAAATAGAAAACATGGAAGAGCTCAGCCTGGTCATAGCCATTTCTGAAAGCTGACTGAAAACATTTTATTTAAAAATAAATAAATAAATAAATAAATAAATAAAAAAAGCTTCTGCTTCAAATGAAATGTCATTTTTGATGTGACCTAGTTCAGGGTAGATCACACAGAATCAAAAACTTTTCTTTTGAAAACAGTCTGTGAAACATTTCCCAGAGCTTGATTAAAATGGAAACATGGCTTACATGGCTCTTGTACATCTTGCACTAAAACCTACATGAAAAAGATATTTAATTTTTTAAATACAGTTAAACGTTATGTGACAAATTTTATTCTGATTTTTATAACCTGCACCACTTATACTTCAATACAGCACCTTCTGTGGCTTATCCTAATCGTATTCTGGACACCTGTCAAATCAGCAGTCTTCCCTATGCATGTATGAACTAGACTGAGAGATAAACAGGATTTATACTGAATAAACAGTACTTTATACAAGCTCTGAATGAAATTTACTTTTTTTTCATGAGCTGTATGCAGTAAGCATCAAAATGAAAACAAAAAGGCTTGAAATATATTACATGATGTGTCTATAAAATGAGACTTTCTCTTATTATCTAAGAAGTGTGTGTGTACGTGTGTGTGTATGCGCACTACCAATTAAAAGTTCAAAACCTGCTTCAGTGTTTTTTCTTTATTTTTATTATTTTCAATACTGTACATTAATAATGAAGACATCCAAACTATGAAAGAATGTGTATGGAATTACGTAGTAAGCAAAAAAGGTGTAAAACAACCCAGAGTATGTTTTAAATAATATCCAATGTAGCCACATTTAGCTTTGATGAAGGCTTGGCACGCTCATGGCATTCTCTCATCAGATTCATGATGTGAAAAGTTAATTTGCCAAGAGTTCATTTGTGATGTTTCTTGCCTTCTTAATGTGCTCGCCATCAATTTTCTTGTGCTGAGGAATGGTGGGTATACAGTCAATAGCCCTATCAGTGTTATTGCAAATACTATACAAATTCATATTATGGCAAGAACCACTCGGTAGTGAAGCCTTGGATTGCGAGAACCTTGGTCTACGAGTAAAGATTTTAAATAAATTTTAACCCGGTAAACGAGTGAGGTCTTGAAATACGAGCAGCACAGTGGGTAATCGTCCCCCATGCTTGTCACAGTGCGCGTGCATCACACGTATAGTCAACATCGGTGCGCACATATACTGTTTACTATAACACTGTGACCAAGTGTCTGCGTGAGAAAGAGCACCTTTGAATCTCTGTCGGTAAACTTGTGTGTGGGTATGTGTGTGGGTGTAAGTCATCCTACACAGTAGCCCCCAACCCCCCCACCTCACCTCCTTTCTCTCCTCTCTCTGGTCTGAATCACTACAGCTATGATTCTTTTCAAAGGTAAGGTGCAGGTTAATTTGTTTTATTTTTATTTTATATTCAAATTTTTATACTAATATTTTTGGGCTGTGGAACAAATCATCCGAGTTTCCATTATGGGGAAATTCGCTTTGATATACGAGTGCTTTTATATACAAGCATGCTTCCAGAACGAATTATGCTCGCAGTCCAAGGTTCAGTCAATCTGTAAATCATAATAAGTTTGAATGAATCACCAAAACCATCAAAAGCTATGATGAAACTGGCTCTCATGAGGACCGGCCCAAAGAAAGAAAAAGAGCAATCTTTGCTGCAGGGGATGAGTTAATTGGAATGACCAGACTCAGTAACCACCAATTTACAGCACCTCAGAATAGAGCCCACATAAATGCTTTTAGAAGCGGTAGATATATTTCAACACCCACTGTTTAGAGGACACTGTGTGAGTCAGGCCTTCAAGGTCGAATTGCAGCAAAGAAATCATTACTTCTGAAGAACAAGAAGCAGAACAGATTTACACTTATTGGGACCATTGGGTTACGTAACAGCATTCGAGGTAGGAGAGTGATGGCGGGCTGCTTCAGATGACGTGACCTCACCTGATCTAAATCCAACTGAAATGTACTTAACATCACTGGGAACTCCTACAAAATCCTGGGTTATTTAACTCATTTTTGTTGACTAAATCATTCCATATTTGTTTTGTTATCATTTTAATGTCTTCAGTATTAATATCCAACATTGGGAAAACAATAATAAAAAAAAAAGAATAAGAATGTGTGTCCAAATTTTTTACACACACACAAACACCTTTCCATTGCTTTTCATTCAATTAACGTTTTTTTTTTTTACATGACACACATCTATAAACATAACACTATTGGTTCACATAAAAACTGTAGCACATTTCAACAAGGCAACACAAGTCAAACACAGGGTTGATGTGTGGACATACAGTTCGAGAGTTTGGGCTGTAGACGGAATGAGAGAGGAAAGGTGCAAACACTGGGACGATTTTATAGATGAAACGGGTCATGTAACAACATCAGACCATATTGATATAACGATCTTGTTTTAAAATATATTGATACACTTTAAACATACAGGACATACAAGTCCAGATTTAACCTTTTCCAGAGGGATGGGTGCATCAGGATTTATGCTTCTGCGTCAAGTCTACACTGTAGGTCTGGTAGCCATGCTCTCTGTGGTTTAGCCTCCCCAGGAATGTAACTACAAATTGTGGTCATGCAAACCAAAATTTTCTTGTACCATCATATTTTCATATTTGTCTTCTAAGCATCCATGCTTGAATTGAGTTAAAAGTTAGAATATTAAAAGTTAAAAGTTCAAGTAATATGGACAAAATTGAGAAGAGACGAACCAAAGAAGTTAGTTGCGTGGAATAAAGCTTAGGCTCTGTGCAGAAGCGTAAATCAGGCTCATAAAAGGAAGCACATAAAGTCATCTGACTACCCGCATGTACTAAATGACCAGATTATCCCATTAATGGATTGTTTTTCTTCCTGATATAATGGGCATATTCCATAAATTTGCCATGAATTGAGTGTGCTGTAAAAGACTTTCTGGAGCGGTTAGACTCGCTGGTCATCAATACAAAATCTCGGCCAAAATAATGCATGAAAATAAGCGTTGTGACATTGCATAAGGTGACAAAGCCACAGGGAAAGCTGTCCCAACGCAAAGGTGACCCAAAAAATTTTGACTTTTTTTTTTGGCCAGACAGTGTATATACGACAGGATTACGATTACTACAAACATATTACATTTATAGATTTCTGGCAACCAATACTAAAAACTGTATACCAGTGTCTTAGTAAATCATATCTGACTTAATTTTCTATACAAAATAGCTCCGTTAAAGTTAACCAAACAATGACTTGAGCCATAGAATTCTGTTCTTTGGAGCGCAAACACTGACTTATGGAGACCAATAAACTTGTACTACCAAATAAGCGACATCTAATGATTAAATAATAGTAACTAAGTATTATTGAGCGGATGGAGGCATGTTGGCTTTGTGGTTAGCACTCGCGCCTTGCACCTCCAGGGTTCGGGTTCGATTCTTGCCTTTGGTCTGTGTGCATGGGGTTTGCATGTGCTTGGTGGGATTCCTCCGGTTTTATTTATCCTTTATTTTACCAGGAATGTCCCATTGTGATACATTATCTCTTCTTTCAGGGAGTACTGGCCAAGGTGGCAGCAACAAAGTTTAAAAGTTTCAACATATATACACATAGAACATACAATGTTAACACATATAAACATACAGACAGAAAAGAGAGGAGAAAATAAAGAATTCAAAATATGTGTATATGAACTAAAAAAAATATGAAAAACAATGACACTGTTGTATACGAACTGAGTTTAAAATATTTTTTTAAACATTTAGAGAGGGTAGGGAGTCCAAATTTAGGATATTTTGTAATGAATTCCACTCATGTGGTGCATATGAAGAAAAGGCAGTTTTGCCTAACTCTGTCCATGTTAGTGGAGAATGAAGAAGGAATTTTACTGATGAACGTGTACTGTAAGTGTTTGTGCAAAGTGTCAGTAGATTGCATATGTAATGAGGTAGTTTACCCATTAAAGCCTTTGCAATAAATCAATACATAGTAGGCAGTGAGATTTCCTTCTAAGGTGCAGTGATGTCCATTGCATCATGTCATATAGATTACAGTGATCTGTTTTTGCTGCAGCACCAGTTACAAATCTCAAAGCAGAATGACTTTTTAGCTTTTTTAGATGGAATGAAGATGCATGCATATATATTATGTCACCATAATCTAAAACTGATAGGAAAGTGCTCAGTACTAATCACTTTCTGGCAGTGAAAGGAAAGCATTTTTTTTACGATAATAAAAATCTAATTTAGGATGAAGCTCTCTCAATATACTTTCTATAAGGGCTTCAAATGACAACTTGTCAATTTCTCTCCAACAGTCCAAAGACATGCAGATTAGGCATTCCTAAATTCTCATAATCTGTGAATGTGCGTGTGAATGTTGACCAGATATCTTAACACAGTCATAAAATGAGAATAAATTTAATTATCACCATTGACCTCCCCAGTTGGAGTCCAGAGGCTAAATCCTTCATTAACAAATGCTCCTTCAGCATGTCTAAATATACAGGATAAGCAGCACTACATAGATGTTACAGAACATGGTTACTTACACTAAAATGCATTGTACTTAATCCACATTGCAGTTACACCTTTGAGCATAAATCTGATTTCAAAACCTAAACCAGATAAAAGCCTTTAATTCATTCACGTAGTGTCACAACATACATGTTTTATCTGATGTAGTTTTAACCCTGGAGAACCCATGGGGTCATATTTGACCCAGACTTTTAGTTCATCGTCATATTCAACCCACACACCAAAGTAAAGATTTCTTTTTGCATTACAACCCAGTGTGCCCTATGTGAACCCATAACACTGACAATTAGTGGTAACTGACTGAACTAACCTGATTTTTTTCACATCAAACATGGCTGCTACTGTGCTTTTTATTTGGTGATATAAAAGCTGATGCCAGTGTTTTTAGTTCCTGCCTTAGAACAAAATTTTATGTGCATAGTCATTGATGAAAAGTTAAAATCAATAAATATATTTTGAAATGAGAATCTGGTCTTTCCTTACTAAGAAAGAACTCCTGCCTTTATGTCATGAGTGAAAGTTACCAGTTGGTAAAACATACTGGATATCCCAAGGGGTCATATATAACCCATGTCATTACATGTAGTAGGAAAGGGTTAATTAAAAAAAACACCTGTTTTAGGGTTCACTGGGTCTGTATCATCATTTCAGCCAAAGGAGATATATTTCCTATTAGGATAAGGTGGTCTGGGTTTTCCAGGGTTAAGAATACGATTGTGTCTAATCAGGAAATGACTTTATTTTGTTCAGCCTGAGGGTCTCACACATCACACACAACCAGAAGCAGCACATGATAGTTGTTTACTTTTTTATTTATCACCTGGTAATTCCCACATGATACATTAAAGACGGGATTCAGTGAGAAATCAATGAGATAAGCTGCCGGTTTTATGTTTTTATGATAAAATAATGTGCACTCACCTAGCAGCTTGAAACAGTGTTGAGAGAAACCCGGCAAGACCTTCACGTTAACATAGAAACATGCACGCTGCCATATTGCAGGCGAAGAACTACAGAAGGTATGTGAGACTGCCTCCTACTGTTCAGGAGGAAGAACTACATGTGTCCTATCCCGAACGTACTGTGAGCATGATAATCCACACAGTAGACAGTAGCCACTCTCCGAAGACTAGTTGTTATATTTAATAAGTGAAAGCTAAATCCTTCATTTGGTGTTCAAAAAGCACTTACAGTATATGTATGTGAAGGTGTCCAGAGTCAAGTTTCAACCATTGATGCATATAGAGAGCAGACATGACCAAAGGAAAACGTATGTGTTTCCACATACTCACTCACTTATCATTTATCCTGTATACAGGGCCAATCCATCTTGGGGGCAAACACACACTTATATGCACTAAAGGAAATTTGAAAAGGCTAATTTTTATTCAATTTAGTTTCCATGTAAATAAATCCATTATTTTTATTGCAATTTATTATTTAATTGTTCAAAATGGGCCAAATTCAAATATTTGTAAAGAAGGATTTTATATATCTATATATAAAATAATACACGGAATAAAGTGTGGGTTGTGACCTCTATGGTCAAGCCACAAATATTGCACTTACCCTGTGTAAACGTTAGACGGCGACGTTACCACTGGAAGGCTTTCAGTCAGTCGCAGAATAATTGCGTCATTTGGGCTGCGTTCTCTTCAATCTGCATGGCTACAGAGCCGTTAGCTAGCTAATTCAGCACGTTTTATTACTATACTTGGTAAAAAGTGAATGTTTAATTAGTTTACAATAATTATCGGAATGGCGGACGCAATTCAAAAGAAGCTACAGTCCGAGTTGGAAAAATACCAACAGATCCAAAAAGGTATCTGTGCGAAAAGAGTAATAACCAAACCGGGTGTGAGTGCTGTGGATGCACTAATTTAGGACTTTACAATTCGTTGTCCAAATGTTTTTTGTTCGGGTGAATCTGGAAACGTTAGCGCGTATGATTTACTGTATTGTAATGCCGAGTTATTAGAGATGCAGTTAAACCACGGAGATATCTGCAATACCGTTTTAATAATAGACTCGACAGCCTTCATTTTTAGGTGGTGGTGTTTACCATTTATTCCACTTTAACATTGTAAATAGTCGTTATATAGTATAAGTGAGTTTAAGTCATAACATACCACTATTTATTACTGATTCCGTAACAATACGACTTTTGTAATGGCTGGATGCAACATCCATTCGTATGTTTATGCCATGTTGCTTTTTTGCTTAATTATTATCGCTGTATTGCACAGTATGTTGCAGGCTATTGTATATGTAACGTCCCAAAGTTTTTGTTAACATCTTTAAACATTGTTAATTTATTTGTTATTTGCTTTATATTTAATATCGCATGATGTGCGAGTAATAAAGTTCTTGAATCTTTTCTCACATTATAGATGTCAGTAAAAGCATGTCAGCCCGACAGAAGCTTGAGGCACAGCTTACAGAGAATAACATAGTTAAAGAGGTAAAAATATTGTTAAATTCATGTTTCCTGATTTTTCAGAAAGTCCCATTTTGTATCCTGTGTGTAATTGTACATATTAGGTTGTGTGATGCTTAATTGGTCAATGCCACATAGAACTCAACTGATTGGACTTGCTTTTTCAGTTCAATTTTAGCTGTATAGCGCTTTTAACAATTGACATTTTCGCAATGCAGATTTACTCAATCAAAAGAATGATTGAAGGTTTTATGAAATGTGTATGACTCAAAATTATAAGATTGTCCCCGATTAGTAAGTTGAGGAGGACGGCGACCGGGGCAAGGAAAAA
Source organism: Channallabes apus (assembly GCA_030522415.1). NCBI lineage: Eukaryota > Metazoa > Chordata > Actinopteri > Siluriformes > Clariidae > Channallabes > Channallabes apus. Next base: position 25,365,583 of record CM060113.1, read on the forward strand.
CTCCCTAAGCCGGTAGTGGGAAGATGCCTTAAGAGGAACCTTTGTTTCCTCCTCTTCTGTGTTGGAGCACACTGTTACTCACCACATTGCACAATTGCACTACTGCTTATATGCTGCATATCTTTCTTTTTTTTTTCCCCAAAAAATTCAAGAGGACCCACTTTCACTTTAAAACATGGACAATAACATGCATATCTCATATTCCACTCATATTGCTGATCATACCTACATGCCATCTCTGTTGTACATTTTGCACATTCACATTCTGCACATTGCTATGTATGGTCATATGTGAAATAAATATTTGTAAATTTTGAATTTATGTGGTCCCTAGGAGCTAGACTTGTTGGACAGCCAGAATACAGTTTACAAATTAATTGGACCTGTTCTGGTAAAACAAGATTTAGATGAAGCAAAGGCAACAGTGGCCAAGAGACTTGAGTACATCAATGGAGAAATGTAAGTTAATCAGAAGTTGTGTGCAGTGTATTGTGCTGCTGCAACTATAATAAAATATCTAAATAAACAGCATAATTACAATCATTCACATAATATTCCAGACAGTTGCTCCATTATTTTAAATTGGTTGACATTACAAGAATTAACAACAGTACAGTTTTGCTCATGGAAAACTTTGTCTGTGTCGTTTCTGTGCAGCAAACGATACGAGACATTACTGAAAGAGATGGAGCGAAAGTCTGAACAGCATCGCGAGGTCCTCACTAGCCTGCAGCAAGAGTTCCAACGTGCTCAGGGCCTTCCTGCTGGCAAAGCCTAATTTGTGAATGGATTATAAATAAACACCATTATTTAACCATCCCTTAACTGATGTGACATCAGGATTAGGGTACACAATAAACGTGCATTTTGAAAAGTTGTTTAAAAAAAAAAAAAAATTTCATATGACTGTAAAGGGTCATGACTAACATACATATTTTTATGCACGTATGCATAAAACTACTGCAACACAATATGTATAGTTAGTCTGCAGCATATAATTCAATTTCAAAAAGTAGTATGTAGATATAGATGCTACTTCTACTGCATTCATAGAATTGTAAGTTCACAGATTGATTTGAAAGTTTGTTCTTTGTTTCATTTGCTATACTGCTACTGCAATTAATAAAAATGTACAATTTTGCTTACGTTTAATGGTGGTCTACTTTGATCTTACCTTTATAAAAACAACCCCACACACAATTTAATACTTTTGTGCACATTTTCCACTCTTATTTAAATTATTTCCACTTGGAGGATTCAGGATTACTGATTCACTCATTGATATTTTAGGAAATGCCCGAACCATAAGCCATCCGAAGCTTCTTAATGTTGGTTGGTCTGTTAGTTTACTGAGAGTGACCCTGGAGCACAGTGGACGCACGCTGGGGCTCGCATGGTGAAGCCAGTGAGTTTTCTTTAATTATGTGGGCAGGCGTGGGGGCGGGAGAGGCCAGCTGTTCTCCTGACAACGTCATTCAGTTCGCTCAGGTATGACGCTATATCAGTGGAGTTTCAACCCCGCCCACATCGCAACAGGCCGCTGAACACCGAATGTAGAGGCGGCGAGGCGCGTACGCTTTCATTGTGGATCCTCACCTCCAATTAATATCCCACCGAGGTCAAACTGGTCCCCCTTCATTTCCCACCCGCGGGGGCTTAAAGATCGTGAATAACAGACATTTAAAAGAGCTGCGCTGTTTCAAAGGAAAGGGTGCGCTGGCTTTTAAGTAATCGCACCCACCACAAACTCTGCGCCCTCAGCTGTAGCGGGAAACCTATAAAAGGATTAACTATTGATGAGAAGTTGGGTGTCTAGCCTATCCCTTTTCTCTCTACTGCTCTTTTAGCTATAGTGGTTGTGTTACTCTTGAAGGTCCACATGTCGCATGTTGAAGTATACAGATTTAAAAAGAAAACCCCAAGAGAATCCTTATAGGAGCCACACACTGGAGATATAAACGTCAATTTCACCTTCTTTGTAGCACAATCCCCCCTATGTGCGCCCATACATTCTTCACACTAATAGTAGGTCCCTAGCTTCCTCTAGGATATAATTTACAGGATATTGTTTAATTAAGTGACTGATCAGTTATACAATTCGTATATGTAAATAAATATTTCTGCATACAATTATGGGCACATAAGGTTTTAGTGCAACCTCCTGGTCCATGCAAGTATGTCTGTGATTAAGTTTTTGTCTAATCTAATAGGCTACAGATTCAGCATTCTGTACAATAATTTTATTTATGGACACCAGACTCTACAATACAAAAAATAAAAGCTGAGACGTTTACAAGTTTTAATCGGGTTTTAATTCCAGGTTTATTGTTATGTGTATTGTAGGCAGTTGAATATTTACTCCCAAGTTCTCCCAGCTAGCATTTCAACAATAGACACACCATAATTATATAGATTATCGGGAAATGGCGCATATAATGTCTTAAACAACGTGTAAAATGTGATTAATATTACAGAGCACAGAAACGATTGCGACAGTATACATTGTAATAATTAAGTGAGACAATGCTGGTAAATTAGGATTGATAGGCTAATTGTATATAATTGTAGGTTATATGATTGCACAGGAGATGTGCATTTTGCAGTAAGTTACCACTTATTATTAGTTTCAAGGTGGCACAAGGCAAGTGTGCTCTCTCCGCCTTTTTGACCGCACTTGAGAACTCGCCGCAACACGTGGCACAAACGCAGCAACTGAGTGAGGGATTTACACCTGCACGAGAACGATTTTCAATTTTAAAAGTTTTGGGTACATCGCAATTTGAAATAAATGGTAAATATTCTGGACATTAGCTTTTGTCTGTTTTTGTGGGTGATATTTTGTTCTACGAATTTAGGGTTAATTGTATAGTCTGATAATGTTCCTTATAATCGGACTGTAAACACAGAGTATAGTATTTACTGTTAGATTCCTTATTTTTTTTTAAGGAACTCCTTAATTTTTAATGGTATGTAAGTTCATTTCAACAATAAATTCGGTTCCAACAAATAAAGTCTACACAGTGTTGTGGTCGCAGCGGTCAGTAAATAACTATTGTTCGGACTGGCAGCATAAGGAGAAACATCCGCTGCTTCTCTGCAAATCTAATCTCATTTACACTCAAAAGTAGTAATTGCATTTAGAAGAATTATCGCCCAATGGCCACCTAAACCGTCTTAGCTGATCCTCTGATGTGATTCCCATTGAGACTCGTTTATAGAGCGTAACAAAGCGAGGCAGAGGAGCGCAGAAAAGCTGAGTTTGTTCATGCTTCTCCTTAGCTCGGTTAAGCCAGTTTCTTTGATCCAAAGGAAATAAGAAACGAGATAGGCGCATTGGATTTAAAACTTTGTTTTTGTTACATTCAGGTTAATTTACTGACCATCGAAAAGGCGTTGACATCATTACATAAAGTGCAAAATACAGAATGCAAAATGCAGATGGTGCATTTACCATTAGTACAATCAACATTTCTGATTTTAAGCTTCCTAAAAGGCACAATGTTTCTGAAAACTAAGTGTAGTGCAATGACAGAAAATGATAAATGAATATGGTTTATTTGAATATTTTTAGTATATGAATGAGTGAATAAATGAATGAATGCCTTTATTGTCACTATACACATGTACAATGAGATTAAAACACCTCCTTCAGTGCAAACATATATATTATATGGGGTGGGGTGGGGGGGACAAGAATCACTGCATATGTAAGTTTAAAGTTTAAATATGGTGTAGAGCGCACACTATTCTATAACAACAAATGAATTGAAATAAATGAGCGTGCTGTTTGTGCGCGACAAACATGACCTGTCCTTGTACTGCACAAGTAGTGGTTGTCATTAACTGCTAGCTAACTGGGTAAGGGGGTTACAAGGGGGTCTGTAGCTCTGTCCACCGTTTTAGGGAACGTGTTGTTTTAAAGTAAGTTACAGGACTTTTCCCTTCATTTCTGGAGGGCTTTTATTTCACTAAAAACGATCTAATATGGATATCCACATAATTATGGATTATTATATTTATGATATAAAAAACCACAGTCTCAGAACAGCACAGCCCTGCCCTCCAGCACTATCAGCAACAGGTGCAGCAGTAATCCCTCAACAGCAACATTGTACGCCATCAGGTAAAACATATAGGCTACATTTGCTTTGCATTGTCCCCACCTGATGACAGTCATACAGTAATTATGCAATTCCATATTAGATTCGTCATAAATGTGAGTTGTGGTTATTCAGCCTGATCTTTTTTTTAAACTTTGAGCACCCGCCACTTTAAACGTCTCTGCACGGCCCTGGTTTGCACTATTGCAATATAATTTATAGTATAGGCCTATATAGAACATATAGTATAATAGTATGATACTTTAGTATTGCAAAGTGCAGTTAAATAGGTATTAAAATCGTTCGTTTATTTTAAACTATTTAATTTGTCTACAGTTACCGCTCTGCTGCAAGTGTAATTGATTGGTCTTCAATGAAAAACGATCAAATCAATGAAAAAAAAGACCAATTAAAATCATTTGCAAATCAAATGAAAATGTATCAAATATTATGTTTTTGGCTGCTGGTGAAAAGGTGTGATCACTACGTAGCTTTATAAGAGTTGGAAATAATCCTGGTGATCAATTGTTATGCATTACAGTATGCAATCGTTCGTTTATTTTATTCTATTCAGTTTGTCTAGAGTTACCGCTCGGCTGTGTAAACTGATTGGCCTTTAATGAAAAAAGACCAAAACCAAAGTGTTCTATATACTGTAAATTGTAGGGGAAGAGGGTGCAAAAGACAACAGTTAAGATGAGAGCAGGAAGTCTAATCGGTTATTTGCATCTGAATGTCTTAGGTTAGGCAGGCAATTGCAGCTTTATGCACACATTACAGAGATAACAATGCACTGAAGTGGAACATTGGGAAACTGAAAGTCTGGAAATGTTTGGCCTGTTTGCAGCTTATAAGGCTGGAACGTTCAGAGGATTTTTTTGTAGTGATTTGAAATATCCATCAGGAAAAAAGAGATAGCTATGGAAAATAGCAGAAAACAGAACAATATAATCAAAGCAACTTGTTGAAGAATATATCCCGACAGATTTATTCTTTCAATATAAACACATTAATACACAAATTGCTTGCTTATGTACACCGTATGTAATTGAATGCTGTCAAGAAAACGTAGCACAATAAAAAAAATTACAAAAAAATAGCTTCCAGACAATGCATGTATAAGTGTCAATTCATAGATAGAAGTACAAAAGATGTAGAAAAACTCTTTCCAAAATTGTTTGCATACTCCAAAAATTAGAAACACTTCTTTCATACAAAAAAATATATGCTATCAATTACAAAACATATATGTAAGACACACTTTACCGTTGTTGTGCACTTCATAAAAATAAAGATTTCAGTATCTACTATACAAATTCCACATATTTACACATAATGTACATTTACATTTCAGTCTTTTGCATGGAAATGATTTGTAAGCATTATGAGTTGTTGATAAATGTAATCTTCTAAGGATTCTGGTCAGTTTTTTATGTTTTTTTTATGTCGGGTTGTCACTGTGGCCAAGGCCTCCACACAGAATCACTTGGTATCAAAGGCAGTCTAGAGCTGGACATTGTCTTCTTTGTAGGCTCATATATGTCCGTTCTTTGAGAAAGCCAAGAATGACCCAGTGGCACGCAAGAGCTGGTTGACTCCACATAAGTTATTGCCTGCTGCCCTGGTATAGACCCGTCATGGTATCTGAGGTGTAGAGCTGGCGAGAGATGTCCTTGAATGGAATGTTCTTTAAGTTCCTGTGGCATGGTCACTGGCATACTCCCCTCTAATTCTTGGCTCTTGCTTGCAATAAAATTGTTGACTCTGAGTAGACATGTTCTCATCCCATCATTGTAGTTCAGCTGACGTTTAAAAGGAGATCCGTACTCGTCTTCTTCCTCATATTTTCTTTTTTCTCTTTTGATGGAATATGAGTAAGGCCTGGATTGCTGCTCTGCCTTCAGGAAATTAACAACGCTTTCCAGGATTTCTGCTTTTTCCACTTTGGGATTCTTCAGTTTCTTTAAAAGGACAACAGATAAAATGTGTAAAACTGCAAAGTTTTGCCAAAGACATTTAACATGACAGAAAATGTAAGAAAACAATTTAGGCATGTGGCATGAAATTCAGAACTTACCTCATTACATGTGTTCTCCACCAACAGAAGCCTTAATGTTTCTAAACTGTGATTAATACGGTCTCTCCTCCGCTTCTCCATGAGGGGTTTGGGAACCTGAAAATTAAAGAATTGTACATCATCAAATTACTATATAATTCCTAAATAAATGCTATCAGTTCTTTGAAACATAACTTTTGATAGATACTTCGTTCATAGATAGGATCTAGACTATTTCAAAATTTTACAATTTACATAACTCAGTGAGGTATAATCTATGGTGTCAAGAATTAGATGTAGACAGTTCAGAAACACACATCCATGCTTCGTAAGTTCGTGATTAAGATTTCTTACCCGTTTCACCAAATCTTTCTCGTCTGGTATATCACTAGACATCGTCATCATATTTAGGAACTCCGGTCGACAAGTTGACTGCAACATAAGATACTGGTAACATTTTGAGTTTAGGTTCATGTTATACTCAAACGCTAGATGTAATCCCCGCCCATGAGCTTACCCGACCAATGGTGATCAGAGTCCTCATAAAACACACCCTTTCTTTAATATTCATACAGTAATGGATATAATAATTGAATACAATAATGTTTAGAATAAGAACAATTAGAATACACGATATGGTGTGAAAAGTAACGAAGAATGTAAGCTACAAAACCACCAAACATCTGGAAAATCGGTTTCGTTTTTCAATGAACAGGTGACGGCTTTGCCAAGTTTTGTGGAAGTTTGAGTTCACTTAAAATTTTTACTGAATTATACACCACAACGCAGAAGAATACCAATATGTTCACCAGACACTGTAGATTTCTGCATAACCGTTAATGGTGGTCCAAGACTTGCTGAACACAAAGTAAATAAGTGTTTGGAATGAGAATGTTTCACTTTCTTGTTAAATCCATGCATTTCAACTGGAATCGAATCCCGTTATTATTATCAGTAAATTAATTTGCATTTTACAGAGTGTAGATTTCGTTTTAAAATCACTTGTTTGTAACCACTTATTCGGGTGTGTCTACATGCTAACTGTTGACTTTTCTCACCAATTCCAACATTTATCACTTAGGTCATTCATGCACATTTAACGAAATGGTGCTAAACGTTTGGCCATTACACCTCTGGTATACCCATCTACTTAACCACACACCAACACTCTGTTGCGGACCCACGCTCTCCCATAGACACGTGCGGAATTCTCACCTCACACATTTTCAGTCACGTGCATAATCAAAATCAGCTATACAATCCACACAGTGAAATGAATACCCGTGCTGAAAATAATCATGTACAGCAGATCTTTAAGAATGCAATAGTCTAAACAAAAACCGGAACATTTTTAAAACTCCAACATAAAAGCATACAAACAACATTTAAGTACAGGTATTTAATAGCCTGTAATTTAGTGTATATGTGTAAGAGTGGTATAAATGGTAATTTCTTCTGGAATATTTGAAAGAAAATAAGACTTGCACATGCGTGTTAACAGCCACAATTAATAATGCCAGTCAAATGTTTCTGTCACGAGTCAGGAATACACATAAAATCCATAAAGCTTGGGGTTAGTTCTTGATTTTAGAACATTCATGGATTACATGGTGCATGATGCATGGTCTACAACACTGTAGTCTGAATTTTGTTATTTCGCCGTAACTCTGTGACCTTCTGAAATATTTACTGCGCAGTTGGTCCCTTAAGTTCACCAAAAGTCCACATTCCCACCTACCGACATGATATGGTTGGGCACAAGGTCTTGGTGCCTCATATGACACTTCAGTTCGGTTCTCACGACAAGATTTCTCTCGAAATTCTGGGATTCTGCGTTTTTGGGGAACAAAAACATTTTATTGATGGGAAGCATGCGATATTAAATCGATCGCACCGATATAATCATAATTAAAATGTTCAATGGTTAAATTAAACTTCTTTCCTAAGAAGTCACGTGTGTTAGTAAGTTAACTGTTGACTCTCTCACTAAGCCTTTCTCACCTAACGCATTTCACTCACACACAAGCACACTTAACGGAAATGTGCTAAAAGTTTGGCCATTATACCACCATATCTCCTCCAACATAAACACGAATCACTAATACAATTGGCTTATATTATACCTTATAAACGCCCAAGCACGCAGTGTTTCCATGTCCCAAAGTTTTAAGATATATGAATGTTCATCTTCACAATTCGGAATGAAGGTTAGCCGCAGCAAGACGGAATACATGTGTGTGAATGAGAGGGACCTAAGAGGAACAGTGAGGCTACAGGGAGCAAAGGTAAAGAAGGTGCAGGATTTTAAGTACTTAGGGTCAACTGTCGAGAGCAACGGAGAGTGTTCAAAGGAGGTGAAGAGACGAGTACAGGCAGGTTGGAATGGGTGGAGAAAAGTGTCAGGTGTGTTGTGCGATAAAAGAGTATCAGCGAGAATGAAAGGAAAGGTGTACAGGACAGTGGTGAGACCAGCAATGCTCTACGGCTTAGAGACAGTTGCACTGAAGAAAAGACAGGAGGCAGAGTTGGAGGTAGCAGAGCTGAAGATGTTGAGGTTCTCTTTGGGAGTGACAAGGATGGATAGGATCAAGAATGAGTTCATCAGAGGGACAACCCATGTGAGATGTTTTGGAGATAAAGTCAGAGAGGCCAGATTGAGGTGGTTTGGACATGTTCAGAGGAGAGAGTGTGAATATATTGGTAGAAGGATGCTGAGGTTGGAACTGCCAGGCAGGAGGTCTAGAGGAAAACCAAAGAGGAGATTCATGGATGCAGTGAGAGAGGACATGAAGTTAGTTGGTGTGAGAGAAGAGGATGCAGAGGATAGGGTTAGATGGAGGCAGATGATTCGCTGTGGCGACCCCTGAAAGGGAACAGCCGAAAGACAAAGAAGAAGAAGAAGAAGAAGACAATTCATGGCTCACAATCCCCAAAGTGTATTCTACAATAGTGGTATTATGTTCAACAAGCTGTTTTCCGTGATAGCCAACTTAAGCTCAAAGCAAGTGATCAAACTAATCAAAACACATTGTCAAAGCAAATTAAACTAGGGGGAAAAACATTTACCTGACAGCTGTTTTTTTTCAGTGCTGGGGTGGGGGTGGGGTTACTGACGTCACTACATACTACCCACCAATCACGCAAAAGCGGAGAGTAGCGCTCCATATAAGTTTCAGGCTTAGTCCGCCGCAAGTATTGATCTGAAAAACTTTCCTGGAAATACTTCACAAAGGCACATTTTTTATTTCGTTCTTCCGCCATGGCTAAAACGGAAAGCATGAGAAGAGTAAGTATGATTTCTGCTAATTGGTCCTAATTTAAATAGGTCTAGCCACTTGCATTTTATTTTACGGTGTATTGATATTTAGTGATTTGGTGTGTTGTTTATACATTTATACAAACTGTTAAATAAAGGTTTAATGTCTCATCTTAGAAACTGAAGCCAGTGATAGAAAAGAAAAGAAGAGACCGAATAAATCAAAACCTTGCTGTGCTCAGGACGCTGCTTTTCAACAGCACAGCAGATACAGTAAGTAAACTGAATCTGAGGAAATTAACTTCACTGTTTTATTATAGGCTATTAACAATTATTATACAGGTATAGTACTTGTCGGTAGAATGTCTGCAATACATACATCATAAAAGCTTATGTATATTACTGCAGCATTAGGAAGCATGTATTATTAATTATTATTCCTGCATTAGCTTGTTTTTCTACTCGTGTACCATCTATTTATATATTGGTAATATAATGGTAATTTATATATTATGTATACCATTCTCCTTCCTCCATTCCACAGCGTTTACAAAACCCCAAACTAGAGAAAGCAGAAATTTTGGATCTGACTGTTCAATATATTCGAAAGAACATACGTGACAAAACAGGTAAGAAAGCTATATGAGTCAATTTTTTATTTTATTATTTGATTGTGTCAACATTTAACATAACTTTAAGCTTTGTCTCCTGTCCTTACAGTCTCGCCCACTCAAACAAACTCATCAAACCCTGCTTCTGCTGCTCACACACATCAATGTGTTCCAGACTTTACTTCCTTCATGGGTCAGATGCATCACTTTGAAAGAGAAAATCCCAGAATGAGCTTGGAATATTTTTCCAGATTGGATTGCGACCAGGTTCATTCTTCCGGACCGTGGTCAGAATCAGACACCAAATCCCCCAGTCCTCGTACAAAACTCTGTTCATCTACACCAGTGTCTTATACACAAGATCTAATCTTCACCGAACCATCTACAATTGCTTCAAAGTCTGCCTACCAAAATCCTATTGTTTTTGCTCCATCCGAACAGCTCTCCCCTCCACCCTCTCCTTTCTACATACCTTTTGCTTCCTCGGTGTCTTCTCCCTCCACCTCCCCACCACACTTTACAACAGCATTCTCTGTCTGCAGTCCTGAAAGTTTACCTCAGCTATTACAACTGCATCCAGAGTCCAGAGCTCTTCCTACGTCACCACCTCTTAAGCTGGACACAAGAGAAGTCTTCCCTTCAGCCCAAACAACATGGAGACCGTGGAGCTGACATGGAACTTAGTGCTGAAAATATAATTCGACCGAGTTGAAAAAAGGCGCTCATAGACATCTAGTGGACACAAGTGGTATCTGAAGGGCAGAATACGTTTGCTCATTCAACTGACACAGAGTCCAAAAGCATTTCAGTGTACATACATACTGTAATATATTTATTGACAAATGCAGATGCCTCAGGCACCTTACTGATATCTATATATCTAGTACATCTACTTTTATACTGTAAATATTTAAATTGTAAGAATCAATCAATTATTCATGATTAAAATACTTGACAAATACATCTATACCTCTAATACTGTTTCATGTAATATATTTTCTTGTTGATCACACAATGCTTATGTATATTTGGAAACAAATTCAACAAACATTAATCATTTTAATAAATAATAAATTTGGGCATGGCAAAAAACAATTAAAAATATAATCATGGGTTAATGTTAATATGTTTTCCAAGAAATTAATACATTATTACATATTACACTGTCACAATAATAATTTAGCAATATAATTATAATATATTTACCAATATAATACTACGAGCATTAACTAGTTTCATGACAGATGGCTACATTACAGTATGTTCCACATATTAATTTAACAATATATAACATTACTGTTCTGCCATAGGAAAAAAACAGCTATGAAAAAAATATTGTGTGAAAATGTTACTAATTCACTTAGCTAAAGTTAAAAAAAAAAAGATAAACCATCTTGACCCCTGTGTGACTGAAAGGGTAACTGCAGACATAAATCGGTTCGACGACCAAATAAATCTCCTGCCAAGTGTTTGGGAACTAACGGCTTAGTGATACTAATATCAGAATACATATAAAAGTATATAAAAAAAACTAAACATTCTATTTGCCATTAAACTATGACAGTGTGAACCTCAAAAAAATTTTTATCGATAATTTACGTATATTCCAATCAATTATAATGAGATAGAGCCTTATTTACTCAAAATGGTGAGATGTTCAATATGGCGACCAGAATAACAATGCCTGCGGTTTGCAGACTATATTCTCGTTTTACCATTTGAAGCATTTGGACCATTGCTTTTGAATGCTTCGCTGATGAGTAGGGATGTAACGGTATTGTAAATACCTTCGTACCGCAATAACAATTCTCTGTCTGAATAAGTGAGTGAATGAGTTGAGTGTTCTCAAATACTCATTCAGCACATGGGCCAGCTGCTATTTTAATTTTTTCTGAGTTTTCAAGAATACTAAATTGAAACTTTATTTTTTTTATATGGTTTAATAATTTTTTTTATTAAAATGTAAGTTTCTGTTTCAAAGTTTACAGATAGATGATTAATTTGTATGCCATTGATATGTTCAGTGTTCATGTATACTGTTTAATAAACACTTCTGGCACTTTTTTCGAGTCTCTTCATTAGTTTAGTTTTTCCTGTTGTCACGTTCTGTTATGATGTTGGACTGTGGGCTTGGTGTTGAGGCATAGATGCAGAGGGGATGCAGTGAAACAGAGTCTTTAATAATAAAATCCAAACATGAACTAAGGAAGTTGGCTAAAAACATGGAGCATGCTATCAAACGAGAACTCAAAATACAAACACAGACTCCGGATTACACAATCTAATACAGCAGACTAGGTATGAAACAGACTAAGAACTCTAAAGGTTAGTGGTTAAAGATGTTAGTACCTAAACAGACTAAGAGCTAATCAGACAAGGAGACTAGACAGACTCAAAGACTAGACAGACTAAGATCTAAACATGTTAGCATCACCCTCATTAGTATTTAAACAGACTACTAGCTAAACATGCAATAGAGGTTACTTACACAAAAGGGTAAACACAAAAGGCTAATTCTCCTAGAGGCTAATCCTGCTAGGAGACACAGAGACATAAACTAAATCAAAGCAAATACAAACTTAAAGAGCTCCAGAAACTAAATGCCAACTATAATCAAAACAAGGAAACAAAACCCACATAACAGAAATTAATGCTAGACCCAGTTTCCCAGAACAAACAGGTATTTATAACAATGCTAATGAGCCTCCTCAGTTCAGGTGAGCATCCGGCACCTGACTGAGGAGGCTTCTGGGAAACTGAGTCTAGGAACAGAACTACAAACTAAAAAACACTGCCCTCTAGTGGGCAACCCTCACACCTGTAAATGATTCAATAAATACCGTACCGTGTCATTCATACCGAGGTATTACCGTACCGTGAAGTTTTGATACCGTTACATCCCTACTGATGAGTGTGACGTTGTTGGCATGAAAATCAACAGATCTAAAGCCATTTTATACATGCACTTCTTTCCATAAACCTGACAGCAACGTAACAGGCAACAACTGTCGGCTTCGTTTGAATGCACGCGTTTTTGAAAAGTCGCTCTGGCAATCTCACTAGTTCAGAAGCAGTCACATTTATGGAAAGCCTTTAAATCTTTATTTCTTTAAATCAGAGACCATGTAGGGCTGAAAAGCTTTTTTTTTTTTAAACAAAAAGTCAGTAACTCAACATCCTTCAGTTTACATGTAAACATATTTATTTATTTATGCTCCATACCCATTTAAACAGGAAGTAACATCACAATTACAATAAAACAACTATATATGTACAACTTACATACAAATTATTATAAACTGGATGACAAATGACTTTAACTATTAGAAGAGATTGTTAGTTCTGAATTTATAAAACAGAATCTAACTGCCAAGAGAAGAGACTGGAAAAACATAACAGAATATAAAAATTGCAACCTGCCTCAGCAAAATTCAGTCAAATACAAATAGAAACAACCATGACAGAAACACAACAGATGACTGAAACATTATTAGTACAGTTGAAATGTATTTACTCAGCAAAACAGATAATAAGACATAAGTCTGAATTTATGGTTTTCCACAAGCAATTCCCCCCAGCCGTTCTGGGGCATAACAAAGCCATTTCTGAACTGGTGAAGCAAAGACAAACTCTGAGGCCTCTTTTTTTTCCAGCTTTCAGCTGTTGTTGTTGTAGGGCATCTAAAGAATGAAAAACAAACAAAAAGTTAGAACTGTACAATGCTGTAAAAACTTGGAGTGGTAGTTGTTTATGAATGACAAAAGGTGGGTCCGAAATTTTTGGAAATGTGACTTTTACAATTGTACAGATCAGGGTTTGAACCGGAACCGAACCGGAAGGCGCGTGTTGTTGTATTGCGTGCCCTACACAGGTGACTTGTGCCTGTTGTTATTGAAAGTTGAGAGATTGGCTGTGGTTGTCGTGCTGGTGGATTTTGTGTTGTAGTGTAAATCTTTTCTTTTCTCTTAACGGTGATTGTTTTCTTTCTTTTCTTTTCTGTTGTTTCTTTGAGTAAGTGTGGATGGAAATGTTCCTCCCGCGAGTGTATATAGTTTTCTTTTGTTGTAAATATTGTAAATATAATATTAGTTTCTTTTGTTGTATATACCAAGGAAGCAGTAGGGGTTGGGCGCCATTTTGTTTAATACCCGTTTTCTCCTGTTGTTTTTTTGTAGTTAGGGAGTTAGTTTAGCCCTGTGTATTTTGGTTTATTATTCTTTTTGTGTTTTGTAGTTTAGTTAGCTTTCGGGGAGGAGATAGGGACAGGTGTTTGTTTATTGTTTTGGCCTTGGCCCAACTCTGAAGCCAAGAGCTTCCTGTGTGTGTGTGTGTGTGTGGTGTGTAAAGAGAAATAAAAGCATGCACACTTGAAATTTTTTGGTTGCAAAGTTTCTTTATTATTATTTATTTCTTTGTTGTGTCCCTGAACCCTAGACCTATTTACTGATTATATATATAAAAAGTAATCACTATTAAAATCTATTTAGATTTCCTGTTGAATGATAGAAAATTCATCAATTGATTGAATTACCTCACACTATAAAGAGTCAACACAACAAGATAGACCAGAGTCCATTGTCCTAACTCAGAATTCTGATATAATACATAATGAATAATAATACCTGATAATAGTACACATAACACAGTAAAATGATAAATGTTCTGAGTTGCTGTATTTTTAATATCAGAATGAGTTCAGTTGTACTGAATCTGTTATTTTTCAATTTCATGTGGTAAGAGGCTTGAATTTAAGTTCAATAAACAGAATATACTGTTCATGTTTGCATATTGCATATTGGGAGCTATCTTAACAGTACTGAATACTTGACTACTACTATAGTGATACAGTGTATGCTGTCATTTATAAGTAAATCTAGATATAACAAACATTAACGTTTCATGGTGAAGAAAAAAACTGCGATTTTCTGGTAACAAAATTGTGGCTAGTAAAAAGGTTGAATGGCTAGTGCCTACGGAAATCCAATAGCCACATTGGCCAGTGAGAAAAAAGTTAATGTCAAACACTGGTACAGATACAACATATGTTTTGAAATTTTCTTCCAAAAAATCTTCCATAAATACAATGCACACATTAGATTTTTTAATATATTGTAGCGTTTTTCGACGCTAGCAGGGATCTTGGAGGACGAGTGAGCTTACATGCTCCTCAATGCAAATGGCTGGGGAGTAGTTTATTACTCTCAGCACAAGCACACATACACAGGTCAAGCACACACACATACACACTCCCAACTTGGCCGAAGCCACCAACCCAAACACCCTTCTCTCTCATGGTAGACACAGAGAAAACCCCCGCAAAGCATGACGGTCGTCAGCCGCCGCCCCGCCCACGCCACACTATGTTATTTCACAATCTGTAAATGTTGTCCTACAATGTACATATTCAATGCTATGAAAACAAATATACTTAACGTAACAATGTAGTCTGTTATATTATGTGCAAAAAAAAATAAAAAACAAAAAAAACCCGTAGGAAAAAAATAAAAAAATAAATCCGTGGCGACGGTTTTGCAATTTGTCCCCTTAGTTTATAAACCACACTCACAAATACTTAAACTGTTCTCTTAGTTTAACAAATAGTGGCCACGGATTAACAAACCATACCCACGAATTTCCAATCCGTATGGTATGGTCACAGTCATACAATGTATAATGTGAATGTATATTTACTCTAGAGTGCAAGCAGAGACTCCGGCAGGACTAACTATGACAGCATAACTAAAAGGGAGAACCAGAAGGAAACACAAACATGAGGGCTCCCTGAAGTGTAAAGCAAACAATCACCTCACAGTCAACAAACCTGAGTGATCAATGAGAGTGAGGAAGACGGAACTTCCGGTTGAGCTTTGATGGAGTAGGACGTGAGTTGGGGAGCTCCCGCCGATTTCGATTACAATTGTTATTCCTTTGCGCTTTTTGGCCATAATTCTAGTCTTGTTTTATTTTGTAGTTAGTTGAGTTTAAAAAGTTTATTCGGGACTGTGTAAAATGGCAGCAAAAAATATAAAAACTCGCAGTACGATTCAAACACAACTGAGGCCTTGTTTGCAAACCGCGACCACATCCTCGAGTGAGCCGTCGTCACCTGTAAAGCCCCCCTCGAGCCAGGCTAATCCGGATATTGACGCTTTTAAAGTAGAGTTGTTGGCCTCGCTGAGGAAAGATATCGCCGAAATTAAAAAAAAAGAACTTCAGGATACTATCGGTGATGCTTTGTCTACTATTAAGTTCGACTTCCAAGCGGTGAAGACGCAGCTGGCAATAGATAAAGCTACTAATGACGCTACCGTGTCCGAACTAAAAGGTACGGTCAGGGAGATGGAGCACGCGCTTACTGTGTGCTCCGACGACATAGCCGAGATGAAAAACACTATCAAGTGCCTCACAGCTAACGTAGCCAAGCTGGAGAATAAATGTGAAGACTTGGAGTCTAGGACGCGGCGTAACAATGTTAGGATAGTGGGAGTACCGGAGGGCCCTAACACGTGCACTACTGCGGCCGTGGCCTCCTTGCTAAAGGAAGCATTTAAACTGGAGAAGGAGCCGCTTTTGGATCGTTCCCACAGGACCCTCCAACCCGCACCTAAGCCCGGCGACCGTCCACGAGCCATTGTATGCAGGTTTCATTACCACACTGACTGTGGTGACATTTTACGACGTGCTAGAGAAAGCCGGCAGATTAAAGTTGGAGACCAGACCATCTCAGTCTTTCCTGACTACACTGCCAAGATCGCACGTGCTCGGGCTGCATTTAATACGGTCAGGCAGCAGCTGCGTGGCATTGAGGGTGTTCGGTATGGCCTGTTTCATCCAGCGCGACTTCGCATCACACATAAGGGGGTTGAGAAGGACTTTGTTTCAGCGGAGGAAGCCAGTGTTTATGTTAAAACGTTGATTTCGGGTTGAGCCTCAATAGTCCTTCAGGTTGGTGCTGTAATGCTGCTAGGTGTTTACGGTTTCATTAGGTTTAACGCTACCTGTGCATTGGGTTTTTTTTCTTTTTTTTTTTTTAAGTATGTTGCGCTAGTTACTGTACGGTTTTCATTTTTTTATTTTCACTTTTATATATTAAGACTAAATCGTATATTATACTCTTGTACTTCGGATTAGTCCAGCACAATCTTTTCTAGGCTTATTGCATTTATTTGCACAGGACTTTTTTTTTGTTGGTATTTTTACGTATTTTCGTTGTTTTGTTAGAATGATCATCTTCTGAGGAAACAATCTTTTGTACAGGGTTTTTTATATATATGTATATATAACATGCTTGTTACACGCACGCTGTTATACAGTGTGAAGTCGGTGGGAGGTTTTTTCTCTCTCTCTTGTTTGTTTTTGTTTGGGCTCTGGTTAGTCCATTCACTTTAGTGGATAATTTTTTTTGCTATTTTGGGGAACACTGCTGTCTCCTTTGTTTTTGTTATGTGGAGACTTTGGGTGTGTGTGTTTAGGGGTATTTTGGGGGGGAGGGTGTCCCGCTTCGGCTCTTTGGCATTTTGGTTGTTGTTTTTTCTTTTTGAATGGTTAATGGTAATATAGATCCCAGCAATGCTGGGTCAGGCATGCCTCTTAGATTCATTAGTTGGAATGTCAGAGGTATGGGCAATCCTGTTAAGAGATCTAAGGTTTTCACACATTTGAAACGTTTACATTCTGATATAGCATTTTTACAGGAGACTCACCTTCGCAGTAAAGATCATTATAGGTTAAATTGCCCTTGGGTAGGTCAGGTCTTTCACTCAAACTTTAATTTAAAAGCTAGAGGAGTTGCCATTCTCATTAATAAGAAAGTTCAATTCTCATCGACCAATGTTATCGCTGATAAGAATGGTAGATACATCATTGTTGCTGGTACACTAATGCAAAAAAAGGTTTTGTTGGTAAATGTATATGCTCCAAATTTTGATGATGCTGAATTCGCTAATAGACTGCTGAGTAACATCCCCTTCTTGAACACTCATTTGCTGATCCTTGGGGGAGATCTGAATTGTGTTTTTGATCCAATCTTGGATCGATCTAATCCTCGTAATCTGACTCCATCATCTATGTCTAAAATATTTTCAGATTTTATGAAACAGAACGATCTTATTGATCCATGGAGATTTCGCAACCCTTCAATCAAAAAATTCTTTTTTCTCCCAGGTGCATCATTCTTATTCCAGGATTGATTACTTTCTTATAGACAGAGCTCTTGATTTGTGTGTTACTTCTTCTGACTATTCTGGTATTGTAATATCTGATCATTCACCTCTGCTATTGGATATTCAGCTTTCTACCTATAAACGTAGCCCACCACTTTGGAGATTTAACTCTCTTCTTCTGGCAGATAAAGAATTTTGTGAATTCATTTCAAGTTCTATTGAGGAGTTCTTGTCCTTCAATCAAAATGATTCAGTCTCATATTCCTTGCTATGGGAGACACTTAAATGCTACCTGAGAGGTCAAATTATTTCTTATTCTGTTCTTGCTAATAAAAAGATTAATGCCAGGTTTAAAGAACTTACAGCTGCGATTAGTAACCTTGATCAAAGTTATACACTGAACCCTTCTCCAGAATTACTGAAGCAGCGTCTTGATTTGCAAGCAGAATTCAATCTTATGTCAACTAAAGAGGCAGAGCACTTGTTACTACGCAGTCGTGGCTCATATTATGAATATGGTGACAAGGCAAGTCGCTTGTTGGCACATCAGCTACGACGACAAGCCACTTCGCGTTTAATTCCTAGTATTAAAAACACTTATGACACTATTACTACAGATCCCTTGGAAATTAATTCTACCTTTAAAACATTTTACGCTTCGTTATACAAGTCAGAATTTCCTACGGACAAAGCTAAAATGAATAAATTTCTCCATAATCTTTCAAACCCTGTTATTGATACTAATATTGCCGGGCAATTGGACTCCACATTTTCCGTTGAAGAAGTATCGAATGCTATTACAGCTATGCAGTCTAATAAAGCTCCAGGCCCTGATGGGTTTCCAATAAAATTTTATAAATCATTTATTGGTAAATTGGCACCATTGCTTTTGTCTGTGTTTAATGAATCCTTGGAAAGGGGTTCATTACCACCAACTTTCACACAAGCCACTATAGCGCACCTTCTCAAAAATGACAAAGATCCAACCTCCTGTGGTTCCTACAGGCCATTATCTCTGCTTAATGCCGATGCAAAGGTGTTGGCTAAAGTAATTGCATCTCGCCTAGAGGATGTGCTTTGAACAGCAAAATGGCTTTATAAAGGGACGTCAATTGTTTTTTAATACCCGTACACTCTTTAATGTTATTTACTCAAAGAATTTATCTGAACTTCCTGAACTTGTGATTTCTTTAGATGCTGAAAAGGCTTTTGATAGGGTGGAGTGGGAGTATTTGTTTGCAGTTTTAAAGAAATTTGGATTTGGCGATAAATTTATTTTTTGGATTCGGCTTCTTTATTCGTCCCCTAATGCCAGTGTACATACTAATGATGTTTATTCAGATTATTTTGATCTGGGTCGCGGATGTCGTCAAGGTTGCCCTTTGTCACCTTTACTCTTTGCCATCGAGCCTCTGTCAATCACATTGAGATCTTCCTCCGTATTCAAGG
The DNA here is from genome assembly GCA_030522415.1 of Channallabes apus. Classification (NCBI taxonomy): domain Eukaryota; kingdom Metazoa; phylum Chordata; class Actinopteri; order Siluriformes; family Clariidae; genus Channallabes; species Channallabes apus. The sequence continues at coordinate 25,385,217 of CM060113.1, forward strand.
GTATCTTCCGTAATGGAATTGAACATAAATTATCATTGTATGCAGATGATTTGTTATTATATATAACTGATCCTGCACTCTCCATCCCGGCTGTTTTAGGTATTCTGGAGAATTTCAGCTCATTTTCAGGTTATAAATTAAATTTGGGGAAAAGTGAGTGTTTTCCCATTAATACGTCAGCATGTCATCTTCAACAGTCTGATCTACCCTTTCATCTTAGTCCATCAGGGTTTAAATACTTGGGGATTAATGTGACTCGTTCTCTATCTGGCCTTAAATCAGCTAATTTTACTCCCCTTATATCAAGGATCACATCTGATATTCAAAGATGGAGTAATCTCCCCCTTTCGTTAATCGGTAAGATTAATGTTGTTAAAATGAATATCTTACCAAAATTTTTATTTTTATTTCAGTCGATTCCCTTATTTTTGTCTCACTGGACAAAATTATTGGTTCTTTCATTTGGGGAGGGAAGCCACTTAGGGTGCGTAAAACTATACTGCTGAGATGCAGATTTAGTGGAGGACTTGCATTACCTAATTTTCTAGCTTACTACTGGGCTGCTCACATTCATAAACTTTGCTACTGGTTAAAATCTTCTGGATCCTCTTGGTGTAAATTGGAGCTATCATCCTGTAAGGGATCTTCTATACCGGCTCTGCTCTATTCCTCTTTACCCATAAAACCCTCTCTGTATACTGATAATCAGGTGGTTCTTAACACACTCAAGATCTGGTTCCAGTTGAGACAGCACTTTAAATTTGTAATGGCATCTTCCTCAGGTCCTCTAAAAGATAACCATTTGTTTCCCCCATCACTCCTGGACTCGTCGTTCTCAGTGTGGTGTGACAAGGGTATAAAACAATTTAAATATTTATATGTGGACGGTGTCTTCGATAGTTTTGCCAATTTGTCATCTCGTTATGGTCTCCCCACTACCCATCTGTTTCGCTATTTTCAAATTCGAAATTTTGTTGCCAAGCGTTTCCCTAATTTCCCCTCTTTACCTCCAGAACAGCAGTGGGAAACTATGCTATCATTTATTCCTCATCATAGAGGAACCATTTTGAAACTCTATGATACTATCCTGTCTCTTAGTAACCACTCAAATGTTAAGCTTAAGTGTACATGGGAAGGGGAACTAGGAATTTAAATACAGGAGGAGTCCTGGGAACAGGCTATAGCGAGGGTACGGTCTTCCACCTCTTGTGCTCGTCTTGGACTTATTCAATTTAAGGTCATGCACAGGGCACATTTTTCTAAGTCTAGACTTTCAGAAATGTATCTGGAAGTGGAAAACAAATGTGATAAATGCCATGGCTCTCCTTGTCATCTTAGCCACATGATTTTTCTGTGTCCTGAGCTGGAAGGTTTCTGGACAGGTTGTTTTGCCATTATGTCCACTGTTCTTGGGGTAACTCTCCAACCTTGCCCTCTGATTGCTATATTTGGGATTCCTGATCGCTCACTTACACTTCATTCTACACAAAAGAATATCATAGCTTTCACATCCTTATTAGCAAGACGTCTATTGTTGCATTGGAAGTCTGCTAAATATCCTACTATCTCCCAGTGGCTTAAAGATGTCATGTTTTTTTTAAAACTTGAAAAAATTAAATATTCGTTAAGAGGATGTACAGCCAAATTTTTCCACAATTGGCAACCATTTATTTCTTATTTTACTAGTCTAGAGGTATTGCCTGATTGAATGTATACCTGTTATTGATATTTATGTAATATGTTTGGTGGTTGTCTTGAGCCGTGTGGGGCGGGGAGGGGGGGGTTTGTTATTTGAGTGTTTTTGTTTAGTGTTTTTATGTGCATGTGTGTATGTGTATTTGTTTATTTAGAAAAATGAAAAGGTAAATTGGATTTCTGTAAATGCAAGTACTGTATTGTTTTCCTTTTTTCAATAAAAAATATTTGCAAAAAAAGAGAGTGAGGAAGACAGCATCTAAACAGACCAGTTCACCATAATAATCTACGTCCATGAGTCCCCCAGATCTGCTCCTTTACCTATAAGGCTAATCTATTTATGAAAATGCTTGGCTAAATAAATAGGTTTTTAGCCTAGACTTAAACACTGAAACTGTGTCTGAGTCCTGAACACTATTTGGAAGACTTTTTTTGGGGCTTTGTAAGAAAAGGCTCTGCCCCCAGCTGTAGTTTTCATAATACGAGGTACTGACAAGCAGCCTGCATCCTTTGATCGAAGTAGGCGTGGCGGATCGTAGGACACTAGCAATTCACTCAGATACTGCAGCGCGAGACCATTTAATGCTTTATATGTCAAAAGTAGTATTTTAAAATCAATGCGAAATTTTACGGGGAGCCAATGAAGTGCAGATAAGATAGGTGTGATGTGCTCATATCTTCTGATTCTAGTGAGGACTCTCGCTGCTGCATTCTGGACTAACTGAAGCTTGTTTATGCACCTACAGTAGCTGAACAACTAGACAGTAAAGCATTACAATAGTCCAACCTAGAGGTGATAAAAGCATGAACTAGTTTTTCTGCATTGTTTAGCGACAGTATATTTCTTATCTTGGCAATATTTCTGAGGTGAAAGAATGCTATCCTGGTAATGTTATCTACATGAGCTTCAAATGAAAGTCTGGAATCTATAATCACACCGAGGTCTTTTACTGTTGCACTTGATGGAACAGAAAGGCCATCTAAAGTTACAGTGTGATCTAAAATCTTACTTCTAGCTGAATGCGGTCCTATGACTAAAACTTCTGTCTTATACTACACAGTATTTAAGGTATTTCTATTTGTTGCGACGTTGATATTTAAACCTTTGTAGTCAAGTAAGCATGATTCATAATGCTTCCTCTGTCGTGAGCCTGTGTGCTCCTCTAAACTGTCTGTGTTCTCCACTGCTATCGCGGTTGACTGTTGCACCTTTATTCTGACATTATCGCACGTGCTGCTTGTGAGTTAACCATGCCCACTTATTTACATTTTGTGGAATAGCCAAAATAAAATTACATTCCACGGTAACGATATATACCGTCATATTGCCAAGACAAGTCAGTTCACTCGGCCACCATCTTTGAAATGCCTCTCAAGCATGCAAGTGCAGCTCCTATCTCTTTGAATGGGAAAACATCAACTTCAGTAAGTTTACAATTAAATTTCATATTTGAAAAGACCAATGAAATCTGACAACAACAGTTTCATAAAGCATGTTTCTTATGGTCACATACCATCAAAAAATACTTTTTTATGATGCTAGGGCAGCCAATGTACATGTGCAGTCAATAATAATAATAATAATAATAAGAAGAAGAAGAAGAAGAAGAAGAAGTAGAAGTAGAAGAAGAAATACAGATGAATTTTGAAAAATTTGTTTTTTGGGAATTTTCGACGAATTCCTACCAAAATTCATAGGCTGGCAGTCCTGATTGAGCTGCACGAAACGGTGTAAGACACGTTGGGGTTGTCTCAAAACTGTGAGGTGTCAGTCCAAAGTTTTTTGCCAAAGAATAACAAGTATGCCTATGCATACTGTATAGGCACGCTTAATAATAATAAGAATAATAAACCCAGACGAATTAAAAAAAATTTTTGGGGGGGAATTTTGGGAAATGAATTGGGACGAATCCTACCAAAATTTATTCCATGGCAGTCCCGATCAAGCCGCACGAAACGGTGTAGTAGCAGCTAAAAATAGTAACTAATTCTATTCACCTCAGGCAGCAGCTAAAAATATTAATGTGTTCACCCTGTAAGGTGTTTGGGGTAATGGCTTCGGACAATGTCTGGGTGTATTTGTGTGTGCGTGTGTGCTTTCTCTGTGTTTGTGTGCGCTATAACTGTGAATGTGCTGCTCGTGCTATACAGTGCTGTGTGGTAATAAAATACTCCCAGCCATTGCATTGGGCAGCAATAAAGCTCACTCGTCTCTCCAACATCCTTTCCGGCGGTAAAACGCTACAATATGAACCAATGCTACTCACTTCAGGTCGCAGTTAAAAATATAAACTAATGCTACTCACCTCAGGTGGCAGCTAAAAATAGTAACTAATTCTATGTACCTCAGGCGGCAGCTAAAAATATGAACCAATGCTACTCACCTCGGGTAGCAGTTAAAAATATAGACTAATTCTACTCAGGCAGCAGATAAGAATAGTAACTAATTCTATACACCTCAGGCAGCAGCTAAAAATATGAATCAATGCTACTCACCTCAGGTAGCAGTTAAAAATAGTAACTAATTCTTTTCACCTCAAGCAGCTAAAAGTATGAACCAATGCTACTCACCGCTACTCTTTCGGCCGCTCCCGACAAGGGGTCACCACAGCGGAATATCCAGTCCGCACTACAACTTGGCACAGGTTTTACGCCGGATGCCCTCCTTGATGCATCCGGGCTTCGGACCGGCACTGCATCCAGTGGCTGAGGTTTGGGCACTGGCTGGGAATCGAACCCGGGCCTTCCGTATGGCAGGCGAAACACCTACCACCAGTGCCCTAGCAGTTTAAAAATAGTAACTAATTCTATTCACTTCTGGCAGCAGCTAAAATATGAACCAATGCTACTCACCTCAGTAGAATTCTGGAAAGTGCAGACTTCTGGGCAGGGTGACACTATTGCTCAGCCAATCAGAAGTGCAAGTGCAGGCCGTCTCCGGGCAGTGTAACAATATTGCTGAGGCAATCAGAAGCACAAAAACTTGAGGTACACAGCCAATAGTTATGCAGTCGTATTTTTTTGTCTTTTGTTGATATATGGGAAGGGTAGTCTACAGAGTTGCACATTACAATTAATTTTTTTAATTTTGTTTTTACATGCAGCAGGTAAAAATATTAACCAATGTTACTCACCTCAAGAGAATTCTGGAAAGTGTAGGCCATCTCCAGGCTGTGTCACAATATTGCTTAGTGCAATCTTCAGTTACACAACCAATAGTCACGCAGCCTCTTTCTTTTGTCGATAATTGTGAAGGGTGCTCTAAACTTCGAAAGACAGTAAAGTGCTGAGTTTTAAACTCTAAGTGATAAAGAGAGAGACTGTTTATTAATAAACAGCTGTGAAGACTTGTTACTATAGTAAACCCTGTCAATGGCAGAGGGGGGCACGCATACTGCTCTGGGTCAGACACAGAAAACGGCAAACAGGAACTCTTAAACAAATGCTTCCCAATAGAATACCATAGGTCTGATCACCAAAATTCTTTCACCGTGAGTGGCAGGAACTTCCAGACTACAACATATTGAATTATCATGCCCGTAGAGTGTATTATACTGATGTGGCGACAGTGTAAAGACACCCTCCGACACCTTCCGATGTTAAATGCGAGCCAAAAATGTTGCACTTTTGAACGGCAAACAGGAATTAAACTCTCAAACAAAAGCTTCCCAACAGAACACAGCAGATCCGATTGGAAAAATTCTTTCACCGTGAGTGGCAGGATCTTCCATATATTGAACATATTGAATTCTCATGCCTGTAGCGCGTGATACACTGACGTGGTGACAGTGTAAAGACACCCTCCAATGTTAAATTTGAGCCGAAAATCAAGAGCAGTTTTAGAATGGCCGTCTATGAGGGAAAGAGAGGGAGGAGGCTGCGCTCCGATGGCATTTGTGAAAAAAATGTTCTGATCTCAATCAGGAACATACGGCATGAAAGAAGACAACAATAACTACGTTTTTAAATTATACATGTAGGGCAAAAGGTTTGGGCAGCAAAGAAGGAGAAGTACCTTTTTTTTTTTCAAATTATTCTCCACAATGTTATTATGGCAGTTGACAGTGGCACGAACATTTCGAGAAAAAATATAATTTTTCATAAAACTTAAACTGCTCTTGTGAAACAACCGTAAAAGATACCAAGACATGGATTTGGTCGATAAAAGTCCAAGGTCTTATGACCCGTTTAAAGTTTGAATGAGGTGTCTACGACAAAGTATGGCCGAGTGGTAGGCTTTCAAAGTGGCCTGGGTTTGCACCTTTAAAACAATAATAATTAGAAGAAGAATAAACCCAGACGAATTTTGAAAAATTCGGTTTGGGGTAATTTTGGGAAAACCGTGCGACGAATCCCTACCAAAATGCATTCCGTAGTAGTCCTGATTGAGCCACACGAAACGGTGTAACATACTTTGGGGTTGTCTCAAAGCTGTGGGCCGTGGAACAGTCCAAAATTTTTTGTCGAATAATAATAAGTGTGCTATTGCAATAGACACACTTAATTATGTGCTATATGAATCAAAATAGGTTTTTGCGCTTGTTTTACAGTCTCATGTACAGTGTACGGCCACTTAAAATTTGTGGTTTTGCGTTCAATAATGTTGAAATGATTGTGTTCAACATTAATAATATACCCATGACTTTTAAAATAAAACTAAGCTATTTCATGATTATACCAATCTTGTATCATTCAAGTTAAATTGCATGGGTAATAAGTCTTAGAATTGCTACATTAATAATATACCCATGACACTTGAAGCTATGACCACTAAAATCTGACACGGTTTTTACAAGTTACTTCAAAACTAAAATATTCACAAAGCAACCCATAAAAATTAACAGTCATAGCTAGCTACCAAACGATTTGTTCTCTCATTATGCTGCACTAATAGTACCTTCAAAACCTCTAAAACATAATTTAGCATTAATAAACATAAGTAAACAGCAAACTAATACTACCACAACATTAACAGTAATGATTGATATGACAATTTAAATAACAATTACAGTGCTCAGCATAAATGAGTACACCTCCTTTAAAAAGTATGAATTTAATCAGTAGCTCAATGAACAAAAGAACAATTTCCAAAATTTTCACAAGGCTGAGTTTTATTAAACACTTGTTTAACTCCATAACATGAAATTAAGGTTAATAATATAACTATCACAAAATCTTCAGTTTTACTCAAATTGGTTGAAGCAAAAATTAATACACAAAAACTACTACATCTAGTATTTTGTATGACCACCGTGATTTTTAAGGACAGCACCAAGTCTTCTAGGTATGGAATGAACAAGTTGGCGACATATTGCAACATCTATCTTTTTCCATTCTTCAAGAATAACCTCTTTTAGAGCCTGGATGGAGAGTGACTTCTGGTAGTTCCCAGAATTTCAAAATCTACAAAAGGGGGTAGGGCTTTTTCATATTTAGCTCCAAAGCTTTGGAATAGCCTTCCAGACAGTGTTCGGGGAGCAGACACGGTTTCTCAGTTCAAAAGTAGACTCAAGACGCATCTTTTTAATCTGGCATACACATAACTCATCCCAGTACTCATACTCCAGTACACCTATACCGAATGGCAACTACGCTAATTCTCCCCATCTGTTCTGTATTTCTCTACCCATCCCGAGGCATCGGGAGATTTTGCCAGCTTCAGTAGACAAAGGCCGACCCTGCGAGGTTCCTGAGGCATCCAGAGAAGGACCAGCTCCAGCTGGATTCAGCTTTATGATGGTTGGAGCTACACATGCTGCTCCTGTGCTTCCAGTGATCCAGACCTCATCTGCCCTCTGCACCTACTGACTCGTCCCTATGCTGAACTGGTCTTCATGACAATTTAAATAATTTCTGTCATATTGAATTTTCACCTGCACAACACACAAGATGTTATATCATTTCTATCTGTTATCGCCCAAATGAGGATGGGTTCCCTGTTGAGTCTGGTTCCTCTCAAGGTTTCTTCCTAATGCCATCTCAGGGAGTTTTTCCTTGCCACCGTCGCCGTCACCCTTGGCTTGCTCATCAGAGACATTTCATTCATTCATCTCATTATTATCTGCACATTTCTCTCACACATCCACACTTCCAATTATTTTCTTTTCTATAATTATTATTATTATTTGTTTTTATTTATTTATTTTCTATTATAATTTTATTTATTTATTTATTACTTTATATATAATTATTCTATATATATATATATATATATATATAAAATGGTTTTTTTTTTTTGTTAAATTTCTTAAATTTTTGTGAAGCTGCTTTGAGACAATGACCATTGTTAAAAGCGCTATATAAATAAAATTGAATTGAATTGAATTGAATTGATGCTCACCTTGTCGCTTCAGAAATCCCCACAAGTGTTCAATTGGGTTCAGATCAGGAGACATACTTGGCCATTCAATCACCTTCACCTTGTTCTTCTTCAGAAATGCAACAGTGTGTTTTGGATCATTGTCGTGTTGGAAATGCAGAACGACCAAGTGCACAGAGTGATGGCAGCATCTTCTCCTTCAGTATAGAGCAGTACATTGTTGAGTTCATGATACCATCAATGAAATGCAGCTTCCCAACACCAGCAGCACTCATGCAGCCCCACATAAGGACACTGCCACCACCATGTTTCACTGTAGGCACCATGCATTTTTCTTTGAAATCCTCACATTTATGACGCCATACAGTTTTAAAACCATTAGTTTCAAAAACAGTGATCTTTGCCTCATCACTTCAGAGTATAGAGTCCCAGAAGTCTTCATCTTTTTCAGCATGGGCCCTAGAAAATTTTTTGTGCATGTGCTTTAGGAGAGGCTTCCTTCATGGACAATACCCATGCATGCCATTCCTCTGCAGTGTGCGCCGTTTGGTGTCACGGGAAACGATCACTCCAGTTTGGCTTTCTACTGCTTTAGCTAACTGCAGTGAACTTGCATGGCGATTTTCTCCAACCCTTCTCATCAGAAGACGCTCCTGTCGAGATGTTAACTTCCATGGATGGCCTGAATGTCTCTGTAAGATGGTTGCACTTCCATCTTTCTTAAATATTTGGATCATTTTTTCTACAGTATTTTGACGGATATGTAAAGCTTTGCTGATCTTGTAGCCCTCACCTTTCTCAGATTTTGTGACATTTCTCTTCCATGTGGAGCCATTGATGACAGCATGAAATTGTAAGGGCTTTTCTTTGTTAAGTAATGCCCTTTTATAGTCACCTGTCTGCTGGACACCTCTTAAATGAATTACCCTCGCCTGTGGTTGAATGCCTGTTAATTAGAATTTTGTAGTCTTAAGTGTGGCTTTTCTCTTAAGACTGTAATTGGGGTGTACTCATTTTTGCAACATGGGCTTGAATGAATTTGTTAGGAAAATCACTTTTTTTGTGTGTTCAAATTAAAAATTTTTGTTTGCAATCAATGGCCCACATTTGTGGGAATATTTTGTAGTATAGTATCTCATAGAAAATGTTGTTTCTGAAAGGAAACTAAAGGTTTTCTGACAAATGTAGTGGGGTGTACTCATTTATGCTGAGCACTGTATTTTATTTATATATATATATATATATATATATATATATTTTTAAGCACCATGGCAAATTTCTTGCAGTAAATTTTTGAACCTGTTTTAAACACAAACACACATGCATACACATTTTACAGAAATGCACTTGGTTAATTTCATTTGCCTTACATTGTTGAATGAGGATGGGTTCCAAAACCAAATGTTTGTCTTATCAACACAGAATGGACTTAATGGACAACTTATGATGCGTCGTAGCTGGGACAAGTGGAACGTGGGGTGGATCCATCGCATGGATGAGGGGAGTAGAAGTCTGACCGCGGACGGGTTGATTATCCTGGTTATAGTAAAACGTCCGATTAAACGAGGGGAGAGCTTGTGTGATAGCGTCTTCAAGGGGATGTGCTTCGTGGCGAGCATGACCCGATCTCCCACCCGGTATCTGGGAGCTTTGGTGCGGTGACGGTCCGCCTGTTTCTTGTAAGAGGAGATGGTTCATAGCAGAGTTCGCCAAGCATGTAGCCACGTTTGCCTGCAGCGGCGGACGAAGTATTGGGCTGACGGAGTCTCCACCTCTAATTCTTGGACTGGGAAGTGTGGAGGCAGGGCCTGCTGAATCTTGCTCTCTATGTCCAGTTCCATGGCAGCGACGAGGCAGTGGGACGGGAGGATAGTGTCATACGACGTAGGGTCCTGGGAGGGAGAAAACTGGCGGGAAAGGGCATCTGGCTTAGAATTCCTTGAGCCTGGCCAGTAGGACAGGGTAAAGTTAAACCTGGAGAAAAATAATGACCACCTGGCCTGAAGAGCATTGAGTCTCTTGGCAGTGCGCAGATACTCCAGGTTCTTATGGTCGGTCCACACTAGAAATGGAAGCTCAGTCCCCTCTAGCCAGTGTCTCCACTCCTCCAGGGCTAGCTTGATGGTCAAGAGGAAATCCGCTGGAGCTGGAAGCGCGCCGTGAACGTGGAGCCGAGTGAAGTCGTAGTCGAGGAGAGGGCGCGTTGGGTCGAGAGCCGTGAAATCCGTCAGCGTGGCGTCTGTGCCGAGACATCAAGATAAGCCGTAGTCGAGAAAGCGCGCGTTGGGTCAAGAGCCGTTAAATCACTGCGGTAAAGCCAGCCGCGGTTCAGAAAAACACGGTCAAGCCAGCCGCGATTGATTTTAGTGTGCGCACATATTACAGTGATTACGGTAGTTTCAGGACCGACACAGAGACAACGCGCTTTCAGAGCGCTTTTCATTTAGACGCCCAGGACTGAGAGATAATACAACATGCTCGTCAATTTTTACTTGCTTATTTATTTGCATTTCTGCTTTAATATCCGTGTTATTTATTGGTGACTTTGACGGTTGTCTGTTACAATATTTTTCTTAAATATTCACCATTCAAATAATTGTTTTATGTAGATAAGTTACAGCAGAATTCGTAGAAAACAGACAAAATAATGTATTTAGTCTTTCTAAATACCAGAATTGATTTTTATTTTGTTTTACTGTTCAAAAGTAGCAGTTATCTATAGTGAGTTTTCTATAATGAGGATTAACGTCTGCTTTGGAAGAGAGGGCAAATAAACAAATGTTCACAATGGGGAAAAAAAAGTTAAATAAAATGCCTTTATTTCACTTCAGAGACCTATGAAAAAATAAATTCTAGTAAGTATAAAACGCCATGGTCAGTTTTTATCCCATATAATGTACACACATTATATGATTAAAAAAAAAAAAAAACTTGTTTGAGATATAAGATATGACTGAACTTTAGAGGGGTATAAAGACCCCATTTCTAATAAGTAGAAAAAAGCAATGATCAGTTCTTATTCAGGGTGTCCCATACTATATACACACCAAATATGAAACAATTTTACTGCAGCATTTTTGAGATATTGGACATTATTACACTTTAAAGGGGAATAAAGACCCCATTTCTAATAAGTAGAAAAAAACAACCACCAGTTCTTATTCAGGACGTCCCATATACACAGCAAATATGAAACAATTTTACTGCAGCATTTTTGAGATATTGGACATTATTACACTTTAAAGGGGTATAAAGACCCCATTTCTAATAAGTAGAAAAAAACAATGATAAGTTCTTATTCAGGACGCCCCATACTATATACACACCAAATATGAAACAATTTTACTGCAGCATTTTTGAGATATTGGACATTATTACACTTTAAAGGGGTATAAAGACCCCATTTCTAATAAGTAGAAAAAAACAATGATCAGTTCTTATTCAGGATGTCCCATACTATATACACACCACATATGAAACAATTTTACTGCAGCATTTTTGAGATATTGGACATTATTACACTTTAAAGGGGTATAAAGACCCCATTTCTAATAAGTAGAAAAAAACAATGATCAGTTCTTATTCAGGACGCCCCATACTATATACACACCAAATATGAAACAATTTTACTGCAGCATTTTTGAGATATTGGACATTATTACACTTTAAAGGGGTATAAAGACCCCATTTCTAATAAGTAGAAAAAAACAATGATCAGTTCTTATTCAGGACGTCCCATACTATATACACACCACATATGAAACTATTTTACTGCAGCATTTTTGAGATATGGGGCATTATTACATTTTAAAGGGGTATAAAGACCCCATTTCTAATAAGTAGAAAAAAACAATGATCAGTTCTTATTCAGGACGCCCCATACTATATACACACCACATATGAAACTATTTTACTGCAGCATTTTTGAGATTGTCACATTTACGTCGGGTGTATGTGCGTGGCATGAATGCAGAGGCGAGCTGACAGTTCAATAAAGTCTTTATTTTTACGTGAAATACAAACACAAAGGAAATAAGCTCTTTCTGATTCGGGTTGAATCCCCCGCTCGGACTGTGCGGACCCCAACCGTTTACCTCTTAATGGTTTTACGCCCTGTTGAACTCTCTCTTCAAAGTTCTTTTCAACTTTCCCTTACGGTACTTGTTCACTATCCGTCTCGTGGCGGTATTTAGCCTTAGATGGAGTTTACCACCCGCTTTGGGCTGCATTCCCAAACAACCCGACTCCGAGAAGTCCGCGCCCCGGCCTCACACCGTCCACGGGCTGAGCCTCCATCAGAAGGACTCAAGCCCCCGGCCCACGCCGGGTGATGCGGACTTCCGTATGACACATTTCCCCGCGCCCACCAGTGGACGGGGTTTTCGGCAGAAGGGAGAAGGGAGAGGGGTCCTGGGACGGGGCGGGGGCTTTTTCGCGTACTGCCTTTTCACCCACCCCGACTCCGCTCGGTCCAAACCCGACCAGCGCGCACCTGGCCACGGCCGGCCCCCGCCCCGAACCAGCACGCACCGTGCAACGCTCGAGCAGCAGGTACCCTTGCCCCATCTTTCTATCTTGGTCACCGGAAAGGTTTCGGGAAGTCCCGAGGGTTAGAGGAGGAGGAGGAGGAGGCGGTGCACCCCCCGCGGGGTGCTACCCATTAATGATCCTTCCGCAGGTTCACTTACGGAAACCTTGTTACGACTTTTACTCCCTCTAGATAGTCAAGTTTGATCGACTTCTCGGCGCTCCGCCAAGGCCCGTGAGGAGCCCGGGAGGGGCCGATCCGAGGACCTCACTAAACCATCCGATTGGTATTAGCGACGGGCGGTGTGTACAAAGGGCAGGGACTTAATCAACACGAGCTTATGACCCGCGCTTACTGGGAATTCCTCGTTCATGGGGAATAATTGCAATCCCCAGTCCCAATCACGAATGGGGTTCAACGGATTACCCGCGCCTCTCGGCGCAGGGTAGGCACACGCTGGTCCGACTATTTTGGCGTGTGTGCAGCCCCAGACATCTAAGGGCATCACAGACCTGTTATTGCTCCATCTCGCGTGGCTGAACACCACTTGTCCCTCTAAGAAGTTGGACGCCGACCGCGAGGGGCCGCGTAACTATTTAGCATGCCGTAGTCTCGTTCGTTATCGGAATTAACCAGACCAATCGCTACACCAACTAAGAACGGCCATGCACCACCACCCACAGAATCGAGAAAGAGCTATCAATCTGTCAATCCTTTCCGTGTCCGGGCCGGGTGAGGTTTCCCGTGTTGAGTCAAATTAAGCCGCAGGCTCCACTCCTGGTGGTGCCCTTCCGTCAATTCCTATAAGTTTCAGCTTTGCAACCATACTCCCCCCGGAACCCAAAGACTTGTGGTTTCCCGCAAGCTGCCCGGCGGGTCATGGGAATAACGCCGCCGGATCGCGGGTCGGCATGGTTTAAGGGTCGGAACTACGATGGTATCTGATCGTCTTCGAACCTCCGACTTCCGTTCTTGATTAATGAAAACATTCTTGGCAAATGCTTTCGCTTTCGTCCATCTTGCGCCGGTCCAAGAATTTCACCTCTAGCGGCGCAATACGAATGCCCCCGGCCGTCCCTCTTAATCATGGCCCTGGTTCCGAAAAATCCACAAAATAGAACCGGAGTCCTATTCCATTATTCCTAGCTCAGGTATTCAGGCGAGTTTGACGGCCCGCTTTGAACACTCTAATTTTTTCAAAGTAAACGCTCCGGACCCCTGAAAGGACCGGACACCCAACCAAGGGCATCCGGGGGGCGCCGGGGAGGCAGGGTCTGGGACAGGTGGTGGCTCGCCTCGCGGCGGACCGCCAGCCCACTCCCGAGATCCAACTACGAGCTTTTTAACTGCAGCAAGTTTAATATACGCTATTGGAGCTGGAATTACCGCGGCTGCTGGCACCAGACTTGCCCTCCAATGGGTCCTCACCCATGGGTTTAGGATACGCTCATTCCGATTACAGGGCCTTGAAAGAGACCTGTATCGTTATTTTTCGTCACTACCTCCCGAAGTGTATTAGCTATTAGCTCTGTAATTACCACAGTTATCCTAGTAATGTGTGGAGCGATCAAAGGAACCATAAGTGATTTAATGAGCCATTTGCAGTTTCACTGTACCGACCGTGTGCACTTAGACCTGCATGGCTTAATCTTTGAGACAAGCATATGGTACTGGCAGGATCAACCAGGTAGCGACGCGTGTGTGTGTTGTGGGGTGGGAGGGCGCGAGGCGCGCGAGGCTCCCGAGGCACAGCTGCGCGTGCTTTGCTTCGTTTCCGTGTGGCGTGAGCTGTAACCGGGGGAAAACTGTGATCTTTCCTCCGCGGAAGGACGCGTGGCCTCCCCCCAACTAACCTCCCCGACCGGCGCTGTCGCGATCGGATGCGGTGGAAAGGAAAAGGGGCTGCGCGGCCCGTCCGGGACCGTTCTCGGACCTGCTGAGTGAGTGAGATGGCCGTCTACGACTCCCTGTGATGAGGCACTAGGCGGGGGGCGGTGGAAGAGAGAGGTGAACCCGCAAAGGTGGAGGAGAAAATTTGGAAAAAAGGGAAAAAAAAAAAAAAAATGACCGAAAACCATGAAAAAGGGGCTTTAAAGCCCGCTCCCGTACCTTCCTGGGCGGCCCGGAAGCCGTTCAGGGGTAGGGGGTCCGTTTACCAGAGCCCTTGGTGCTTGGACCCCTGCAATTGCTACTCATGAAATTCTGACCATACCCTTCTGGACACCCTACGGCATGGCGGTACCTCCACACCGCGGGTGAGGCGGGACCCATGCCCAGGAAGGGGCCTCGAGGTCGGGCACAAGCCGGAAAGCGATAGGCCTGGATCTGCCACCACGGGGTAAAAAGTTGGGACTTAGAAAAATTTTGACCGGCCAAATCCTGCTGGAGGAATTGGGCCTCAGGCCGACCAGAGGCACTCTCGTCGCCACGCTCGGCCGTTTTCCGCGATCACACCCCTGGAGGTCTGAATCCGCCTGGAGGAAATGAATCCTAGCCCAGCCCAGGCACCTCGGGTCTGCTACGCTAGGCGCCCCCACCCGCAGTCACACCCCTGGAGGTCAGATTTAAAAAAAAATTTCTTTCGCTCATATCTCAGAAACAGCCAATTCCGCCTGGAAAAAAACGATTTTGCCCGGCCCTAGGCACTCCCCTCGGCCGCTTTCGGGCTCACCCCCACTGCCCAAGGGGCTCCTGGGACCTGGGGCGGGGGCCCCGACTTCGAACGGCCATATCTCGGCCGCCGTTGGACCGATCGGCTCCAAATTTCGCATGGGGAGTTCAGGGGCAGGCCCCGTACCCGGCGCCACATGCCCCGGCCCGATGCCCCACTCCAGCACCCCCTGGAGGATTACCCCAGGTGAGGATTTGCCTCATTTTACTCTCTGGGACTTTGAAAATTTCCCCGGCTCTCAGCTCACGCGCAGGCCGAATCCTCCATGAGGAATCGGATTCTACCCGACCCCGGGCACACCAGGTCGGCCCCACTAGGCACCCCCAGCTGCGGTCTGACCCCTGAATGTCAGATTGATGGGACGTTCATTCACTATGCACTCACAGGCTGAATCCTCCTGGATGAAATGGTTCCCAGCCGGCCTAGGCACCCAGGTCGTCCACGCTAGTTCAATTCAATTCAATTCAATTTTATTTATATAGCGCTTTTAACAATGGTCATTGTCTCAAAGCAGCTTCACAAAAATTAAAGAAATTTAACAAAAAAAATAAAATAAAATTATATATATAGAATAATTATATATAAAATAATAAATAAATAAATAAAATTATAATAGAAAATAAATAAATAAAAACAAATAATAATAATAATTATAGAAAAGAAAATCATTGGAAGTGTGGATGTGTGAGAAAAATGTGCAGATAATAATGAGACGAATGAATGAAATTTCTCTGATGAGCAAGCCAAGGGTGACGGCGACGGTGGCAAGGAAAAACTCCCTGAGATGGCATTAGGAAGAAACCTTGAGAGGAACCAGACTCAACAGGGAACCCATCCTCATTTGGGCGATAACAGATAGAAATGATATAACATCTTGTGTGTTGTGCAGGTGAAAATTCAATATGACAGAAATTATTTAAATTTGTCATGAAGACCAGTTCAGCATAGGGACGAGTCAGTAGGTGCAGAGGGCAGATGAGGTCTGGATCACTGGAAGCACAGGAGCAGCATGTGTAGCTCCAACCATCATAAAGCTGAATCCAGTTGGAGCTGGTCCTTCTCTGGATGCCTCAGGAACCTCGCAGGGTCGGCCTTTGTCTACTGAAGCTGGCAAAATCTCCCGATGCCTCGGGATGGGTAGAGAAATACAGAACAGATGGGGAGAATTAGCGTAGTTGCCATTCGGTATAGGTGTACTGGAGTATGAGTACTGGGATGAGTTATGTGTATGCCAGATTAAAAAGATGCGTCTTGAGTCTACTTTTGAACTGAGAAACCGTGTCTGCTCCCCGAACACTGTCTGGAAGGCTATTCCAAAGCTTTGGAGCTAAATATGAAAAAGCCCTACCCCCTTTTGTAGATTTTGAAATTCTGGGAACTACCAGAAGTCCGGAGTTTTGTGATCTTAAGGCGCGTGGTGGATTGTAGCGTATCAGAAGACTGGTTAGGTATGTGGGAGCTAAACCATTTAAGGCCTTGTATGTAAGTAATACTATTTTGTAATTTATTCTAAACTGAACAGGTAGCCAGTGCAGGGATGATAATATTGGGGTTATATGATCATATTTTCTGGATCTAGTGAGAACCCTGGCAGCTGCATTTTGGATTAACTGAAGCTTGTTTATTGAGGATGCAGGACAACCACCTATTAATGCATTACAATAGTCCAGTCTGGAGGTCATGAATGCATGAACTAGTTTTTCTGCATCAGATACGGATAAGATGTTCCTAAGTTTAGCAATATTTCGAAGATGGAAAAAGGCTGTTTTTGTGATATTTGAAATGTGATTTTCAAAAGACAAGTTACTGTCTAATATTACTCCCAGATCTTTTACTGCTGAGCTGGTAATAACAGTACATCCTTCTAAGCGCAAGCTGAATTGTGAAAGCTGTTGTGTGCTGGTTTTTGGGCCAATAAGTAATATCTCTGTCTTATCTGAATTTAATAAAAGAAAGTTATTGGTCATCCAATCTTTTATGTCCTGGACACACTCAGTTAATCTAGACAACTTAGGTATTTCGTCTGGTTTAGTTGAGATATATAATTGGGTATCATCAGCATAACAATGGAAACTAATCCCATGTCTTCTAATGATGTTACCCAAGGGAAACATGTATATTGAGAACAACAGAGGTCCTAAAACTGACCCTTGTGGGACCCCATATTTCACTGGCATTATACCAGACGGTTCTCCATTTAGATCTACAAAATGGTAGCGATCAGACAGGTAAGATCTAAACCATTTTAGTGCCGGTCCCTGAATACCTATATAATTTTGTAAGTCACCCTCACCCGCACGCCCCCTGGAGGTCTGGTCCTTTATTACTTCTATTTTATTGTTTTTTTTTACCTCACCGTAAATCCTTTACACTAACCCCCAGCCCCTAACCCTGATCGCCCTGAGACCCGGACAGCCCGAGCCCTAAAACCACTAGCACTCCATCGAGCCTTAGCCGCCCGCCCCAGCACCCCACCTCCGGTGCACCTCTTCAGCCTACGAGCGCTGCCCGAGACGCAGCCGACGGGCCATGCCCCAGCCCTCTAGCCCCGATAGCCACGGAGATACGCCGGCTCAAACCCAAGGGGGAAATAGTGCCACTCACCGCCCGCCACACAGGCCTCCCTACTCGTCCCTGGAACCGGCCTCTCCCCGGGGCTCAAACCCCCATCCCCCAGGACCTCGCCCACCAGCACCCACACTTAAGCACCCCTACATGGACTAAGCATCTCAGTACGGCCCGCTGAAAGGCCGGACCCCTGGGATAACCATGGATTTTTGCACCGACCCCTGGTATAACCAGACCCCTGGTATAACCGGGGACTTTGTCGTTTTTTATTTTTGTTTTGTTACTTTTTCCTGTGCCCCTGGGTCACCCGGGAGGCCGCCGGTGTCCAAGGAGGGCCGGACGCGCGGCCTCGGCTCCCGGACAAAATATTGGATTGAGGGCTGACTTTCAATGGATCGCAGCGATGGAGCTGCTCTGCCACTCACGACACCCCGACCCAGAATCAGGTCGTTTACGAATCATTTAGCACCAGGTTCAACATGAACTTGCGATGCGCAATCGGACAGGGTGCGGGGATCGCGCTTTTTTATACCCCTCTAAAATGTAATAATGCCCCATATCTCAAAAATGCTGCAGTAAAATTGTTTCATATTTGGTGTGTATATAGTATGGGACGTCCTGAATAAGAACTGGTGGTTGTTTTTTTCTACTTATTAGAAATGGGGTCTTTATACCCCTTTAAAGTGTAATAATGTCCAATATCTCAAAAATGCTGCAGTAAAATTGTTTCATATTTGGTGTGTATATAGTATGGGACGTCCTGAATAAGAACTGGTGGTTGTTTTTTTCTACTTATTAGAAATGGGGTCTTTATACCCCTTTAAAGTGTAATAATGTCCAATATCTCAAAAATGCTGCAGTAAAATTGTTTCATATTTGGAGTGTATATAGTATGGGACGTCCTGAATAAGAACTGGTGGTTGTTTTTTTCTACTTATTAGAAATGTGGTCTTTATACCCCTTTAAAGTGTAATAATGCGCCATATCTCAAAAATGCTGCAGTAAAATTGTTTCATATTTGGTGTGTATATAGTATGGGACATCCTGAATAAGAACTTATCATTGTTTTTTCTACTTATTAGAAATGGGGTCTTTATACCCCTTTAAAGTGTAATAATGTTCAGTATCTCAAAAATGCTGCAGTAAAATTGTTTGATATTTGGTGTGTATATAGTATGGGGCGTCCTGAATAAGAACTGGTGGTTGTTTTTTTCTACTTATTAGAAATGGGGTCTTTATACCCCTTTAAAGTGTAATAATGTCCAATATCTCAAAAATGCTGCAGTAAAATTGTTTCATATGTGGTGTGTATATAGTATGGGACGTCCTGAATAAGAACTTATCATTGTTTTTTTCTACTTATTAGAAATGGGGTCTTTATACCCCTTTAAAGTGTAATAATGTCCAATATCTCAAAAATGCTGCAGTAAAATTGTTTCATATTTGGTGTGTATATAGTATGGGACGTCCTGAATAAGAACTGGTGGTTGTTTTTTTCTACTTATTAGAAATGGGGTCTTTATACCCCTTTAAAGTGTAATAATGTCCAATATCTCAAAAATGCTGCAGTAAAATTGTTTCATATTTGGAGTGTATATAGTATGGGACGTCCTGAATAAGAACTGGTGGTTGTTTTTTTCTACTTATTAGAAATGTGGTCTTTATACCCCTTTAAAGTGTAATAATGCGCCATATCTCAAAAATGCTGCAGTAAAATTGTTTCATATTTGGTGTGTATATAGTATGGGACGTCCTGAATAAGAACTGATCATTGTTTTTTTCTACTTATTAAAAATGGGGTCTTTATACCCCTTTAAAGTTTAATAATGTCCAATATCTCAAAAATGCTGCAGTAAAATTGTTTCATATTTGGTGTGTATATAGTATGGGACATCCTGAATAAGAACTTATCATTGTTTTTTCTACTTATTAGAAATGGGGTCTTTATACCCCTTTAAAGTGTAATAATGTCCAGTATCTCAAAAATGCTGCAGTAAAATTGTTTCATATTTGGTGTGTACATAGTATGGGGCGTCCTGAATAAGAACTGGTGGTTGTTTTTTTCTACTTATTAGAAATGGGGTCTTTATACCCCTTTAAAGTGTAATAATGTCCAATATCTCAAAAATGCTGCAGTAAAATTGTTTCATATGTGGTGTGTATATAGTATGGGACGTCCTGAATAAGAACTTATCATTGTTTTTTCTACTTATTAGAAATGGGGTCTTTATACCCCTTTAAAGTGTAATAATGTTCAGTATCTCAAAAATGCTGCAGTAAAATTGTTTGATATTTGGTGTGTATATAGTATGGGGCGTCCTGAATAAGAACTGGTGGTTGTTTTTTTCTACTTATTAGAAATGGGGTCTTTATACCCCTTTAAAGTGTAATAATGTCCAATATCTCAAAAATGCTGCAGTAAAATTGTTTCATATGTGGTGTGTATATAGTATGGGACGTCCTGAATAAGAACTTATCATTGTTTTTTTCTACTTATTAGAAATGGGGTCTTTATACCCCTTTAAAGTGTAATAATGTCCAATATCTCAAAAATGCTGCAGTAAAATTGTTTCATATTTGGTGTGTATATAGTATGGGACGTCCTGAATAAGAACTGGTGGTTGTTTTTTTCTACTTATTAGAAATGGGGTCTTTATACCCCTTTAAAGTGTAATAATGTCCAATATCTCAAAAATGCTGCAGTAAAATTGTTTCATATTTGGAGTGTATATAGTATGGGACGTCCTGAATAAGAACTGGTGGTTGTTTTTTTCTACTTATTAGAAATGTGGTCTTTATACCCCTTTAAAGTGTAATAATGCGCCATATCTCAAAAATGCTGCAGTAAAATTGTTTCATATTTGGTGTGTATATAGTATGGGACGTCCTGAATAAGAACTGATCATTGTTTTTTTCTACTTATTAAAAATGGGGTCTTTATACCCCTTTAAAGTTTAATAATGTCCAATATCTCAAAAATGCTGCAGTAAAATTGTTTCATATTTGGTGTGTATATAGTATGGGACATCCTGAATAAGAACTTATCATTGTTTTTTCTACTTATTAGAAATGGGGTCTTTATACCCCTTTAAAGTGTAATAATGTCCAGTATCTCAAAAATGCTGCAGTAAAATTGTTTCATATTTGGTGTGTACATAGTATGGGGCGTCCTGAATAAGAACTGGTGGTTGTTTTTTTCTACTTATTAGAAATGGGGTCTTTATACCCCTTTAAAGTGTAATAATGTCCAATATCTCAAAAATGCTGCAGTAAAATTGTTTCATATGTGGTGTGTATATAGTATGGGACGTCCTGAATAAGAACTTATCATTGTTTTTTTCTACTTATTAGAAATGGGGTCTTTATACCCCTTTAAAGTGTAATAATGTCCAATATCTCAAAAATGCTGCAGTAAAATTGTTTCATATGTGGTGTGTATATAGTATGGGACGTCCTGAATAAGAACTTATCATTGTTTTTTTCTACTTATTAGAAATGGGGTCTTTATACCCCTTTAAAGTGTAATAATGTCCAATATCTCAAAAATGCTGCAGTAAAATTGTTTCATATGTGGTGTGTATATAGTATGGGACGTCCTGAATAAGAACTTATCATTGTTTTTTTCTACTTATTAGAAATGGGGACTGTATACCCCTTTAAAGTGTAATAATGCCCCATATCTCAAAAATGCTGCAGTAAAATAGTTTCATATGAGGTGTCATATGGGACGCCTCCTATGATAATTGGCCGTTATTTTTTTCTACTTATTAGAAATGACGTCTGTATAGGCCTCTCAAGTGTAATATCATTATTCTTGATATCACCTTCATGATAATTATTGATTAGTGATTCAGACTTTTAAACCTATTGTAAACTTATTTTGCTATTTACTTTCATTGCAGACATTACACCTAATGAATGCACTCAAAAATAACAGAAATTATAGAGCATTGGTCAAATGAATAAACAACTGAGGGATTAAAAATGAGTATATCATTTATTTTGTCTTCAATTTGCATATAATTTATCTGTAAACACAACTACATTTACAATGACTGTATAAGAAGAAATATACAGAAAACATTAGACATCGCACCTATAAACAATAAGGAAAACAAAAAAATGCAAAACACCAGTTTCGAAACATGACACTTTTTTATATCACATCACAATCACGCTGGGCTTTTCAAGAAAAGCGCTCTGAAAGCGCGTTCTCTCTGTGTTGTTCATGAAACTACCGTAATCACTGTAATATGCGCCCGCACTAAAATCAATCGCGGCTGGCTTGACCGTGTTTTTCTGAACCGCGGCTGGCTTTACCGCAGTGTTAAATCTGAATGCAGTGACAAATCCAAAACGCGAGACGAGAGGCAAGAAACGAGGAACAAAGCGAGGTCGGTAACGTGGAAAAAATCATGGACTGAAACGCGAGAAAACAGTGGCAAAAAACACACAATAATCCAGCGGCGAGCTCGTGCGCTGCGCCTCCTTATAAGCCGGAAGAAATCAGCGCCGGATGAGAAACCGGTGTGCCGGCGGGGCGGTCCGGGAGGAGCGATGACAGTGTGGGAAAACATGGCCACGTGATGAGAGCCTGACAGCGTGGGAAAGGAAATGTCAAGGGTCTTTGATCAGCGCGAAGGCACTGAGAGCGTGACAGAATCAATGTCACCTTGCTATCTGGGAAGGATAGAGCTTTGAGAAATGCATTGTAAAAATAAAATAAATAAATAAATAAAAGTATCACATTGACTAGTCATTTTTCTAATGAACAGACATGAGAGCACATTTACCTCTATATCACTTGTTGTGTTAAACAGATTCCATGACTTTCTAGACCTCTTTAGTGATGTTATACATTTAAAAAGTACATAATGACACATCCATAGTGACTTTCTGAGCAGACCTTAGCAACTGCGCTGCATACAACTCTCCATCTTGTTATCCAGAGATACATACCCTTCATATTAGCAAGCTGTTAATGTACAAACATGAATAAAGGAAGGGGGAAAAGAGGGTATAAGTAGACAGTTTTTGCACAGTACATATGCAGGTAAATCATTTTCATCTTCACCTTAATACATCATTACTACTGTAATACTACAATATGACTGCAGTAATACTACAATACTACTGCATTAAAATTTCAATACTACTGCAATTAATATTACAGTGATACCACAGTAATACTACAATAATATAGCAGTAATACTGATATGATACTACTACAGTAAAATTACAATACTGCAGTTAATATTAAGTGGTGCAGTTAATATAGTTGTCATGAAAGGGTGTCTTGTGGCGTAGGCGACATGGCATAGACACAGAGGCAGATATGTTATTTTTTAATAACACAAATTACTCAAAACATGATCAATGAAGAAACAAAACAAACAAAGCAACAACCAACACACTCAAACTATAAGTAAAAGCATAGACCGTACAACAGACTCTATGGCGAAACACCGGCTCTATGGCGGTACACAGGCTCTATAGCTTTACACAGGCTCAGAGCTAAACACAGGCTCTATAGCTTTACACAGGCTATATAGCAAAACACAGGCTAAGTGCTAAACACAGGCTAAGAGCTAAGCACAGGCTGTAAAGCTTTACAATGAGATGTTAAAGCCAAATACGGATCAAAAACATACATAACATGAAAAGGAACCAAACAGGAGTCTATACCAACTGACCCAACTCACAAACATAGCAAACAAGTTTTAAAATGGACAAATGCAAGACAAGAAAGCTATAAACAAGCTATTTATAATAATTCAACTAATGAGTCACCTCAGTTCAGGTGAGAGCTCCCATCACCTGACCGAGGTGCATCCTGGGACATGTGGTTCAAACCTCACCAAAAACACAAAAAAGTCTCTGGGCGCATGGCGCCCTCTAGGGGTTAACCCTGACATAACAAAAAAAGTCTCTGGGCGCAAGGCGCCCTCTAGGGGTTAACTCTGACAATAGTAGTTACAATGCAACATTATACTGCAGTAATAGTACAGAGAATACTACAGATATCCTGCTTGTGAAGTATGTGTATTTTGTAAAAAAAAAAAAAAAAAAAAAATTTTATGAGGGCATTTACCTTTAGAGTGTTTAATTTGGCTTTTTACAGGTTAATGTAAACTGGTAATTATTTTGGCTTGATAAAATCAACATTTTGTTCCTCTGACTCAGTCAATCTAGCAACATGCTAGCGACCAATTGGAATATCACAGCAACCAAATCGTTTAGCCTAACAACCAGCTAGCTGTGACAAGCAACTGGGTTAGCCTAGCAAACTTTTAGTTTAAACACTTCAGCCACAACCAGCCAAGTTAGCCTTTTAACCACCTACTATGGTCTAGCGTCCAGTGGTCCATACTGCTTCATTTTTCCATAGGAAATGTGACACCCAGACAAGTGACTGGTTTAACATTATAATTACCTACAACTTGTACGAGTCAATGTTCTTAACCGTTGCGTATGCTTATAAACGTATAATAAACTTTCTATCGGAACAACTTTCTAATTGCCAATCTCCTTCTACCAAACAACTACATGAAATAATTAGACAATAAGCCTTGTAATTTAAGTGGTTTTGTTGCCTTTGCTGCCATCTTGTGTTCATTACAATCACAAAACATTCACTTCTCTCATAAACACTCAATCAAATTCTTCAATCATCAATTGTCATCTTCTCCTCCTTTATTAATTTTATTTGTAGTTTGATAGGGGAAATAATATTCCATCTTGTTTTCCCTAATACATTTTGAATAGCTGTTCCAGGGTTCGTGGTACACTTGCTTACTGGTCAGCACTGTTGCCTTGCACCTAGAGGGTCTAGGGTCAAGTCCCGCCTTGAGTCTGCGTGCATGGAGTTTGCATGTGCTCACTGTGTTTGGTAGATATCCTCCAGGTGCTCCGGTTTCCTCCCACATTACAAAGACATGCTGATTGTGTTCCCAAATTGCCCATAGTGTGTGAATAAGCGAGAATGTATGTGTGTGTATGGGACAGGGGTAGCTCAGTGGTTAAGGCATTGGACTACGGTTCGGAAGATCCCAGGTTCAAACCCCACAACCACCAAGTTGCCACTGTTGGGCCCTTGAGAAAGGCCCTTAACCCTCAACTGCTCAGATGTGTGAAGAGATAAAAATGTAAGTCGCTCTGGATAAGAGCGTCTGCCAAATGCCTAAATGTAAATGTAAATGTGTGCCCTGCGATGCCAGGGGTCCTAAGTCTCCAACCTCTTACCAACCCTGTATACAGGAAAAGCGGTATAGATGATAAGTGAGTGAGTAAGTGATTGGGTGGGTAGTTTTCCTATTTCTATTTCTTTATGCTGCAGAATTGCCTTTAATTTTGTCATAGGCTTGGATGACATAATGAACTGCAGGTTTAGGAACTATGAGACTGTTGGGTAGTCTACAGTACATAGGTCCATGTTTTTTGCTTAGATATTCCCTACCCATCAAAAGCTGTACGTTTGGCTTATTGTGCTCCCAACACTCATATAGGATGGCCTTTTTTGGATTTGACTCATTATGACATTACCTTGAACCTAATGATTCTTAGTGGTATTTCTTCCACTTCAACCTGAATAACTGGCACTAATGAGGTTTTAAAAGCCTCACAAGAAATCAGGAATGCTTGAGCTTATAGGATATTCAGCTGTTTAATTCTTGACTCTGCTGCAGAGAAGTGAGCTATAGTATATGGCCATAGTCTAGAGTGCTCCCTACTTGTCCTACTATATAGGAGCTAACGATATACGCCTTCGTCAGTCAGAGGTTAGTAAGAGTAACTTTACAGAGGTGTTTAAATTAGCGAAGACGATGTCCGATGAGGTAGTATGCTCTGGTCCCATCCCAATGAGACGTGGCGACATACTGTAGCTTACAGCAGGTTATGGTCACTGAACCGCTGGATGTCCAGGTGGTGCTCCGAAAATAATGTGGGCTAGATAGACAATTGGAAGACCTTTGAGGGCAAAGCTGGCCTATTAGGGCGGGACGGTGTCCGTTCCACTCGGGAAGGTGCTGCTCTCATTTCCTGTAGTATAGCTCATAGTCTCAGTAGAGGTCTAGTAAATCAGTGACAATCCAGAGCCCAGGCCAGGGAGCAGACAGACAGGCTAAACCAACTGTCTGCTAGCTGCATAGAGTCGTCACTCAGGGTTCACCATATTGAGACTGTGTCTGTTCCCCGATCTAAGCAACAATGTAGAAAGACTCAGAAAGTCTGTTTCAATAATTTAATTATTATAAAGACCACAAACTCGGATCACACTGAATGCGCAGCCGGCACCTCTGATCTGAAGCTAGCACTGTTAAATATTAGATCTCTCGCATCAAAAGCGGTTATTGTTAATGAAATTATCACAGATCAGGAGTTTGATATACTCTGTTTAACTGAAACATGGGTTAAACAGGACGTGTATGTAGCTCTAAATGAAGCTAGTCCTCCTGGATACAGCTACATACACCAGCCTCGGTTAACTGGTAGAGGAGGAGGCGTCGCAGTTATTTACAATGATAATCTGTCTATCGTACAAAAACACGGACACAAATTTAATTCATTTGAAATTCTTTATAGTAACATAAGTGTATTTAAGTATATTAAGTCAGCTCAGTCGATTCCACTAATTATAATTTACAGACCTCCAGGGCCGTATTTCTGAATTTTATAGTGAATTTGCATGTTTCATCTCAAACCTAGTCGTTTCTGTAGACAAAGTGTTAATTGCTGGAGATTTTAACATTCATTTTGAGAATCCAGAAGACCCTCTGAGAACAGCATTTATGTCCATACTGGACTCAGTAGGCGTAAATCAGTGTGTAGTAGGACCCACTCATAAAGCAGGTCACACTTTAGACTTAATAATATTCTTCGGATTAAGTATAAGAAATGTATTCACAATTCCACTGTCTGAAATTATCTCAGATCACTATCTTGTCTCAATTCAAGTGTGTCACAGTGATAATGTACGCACAGCACCGCGCTACCGTATTAAACGTACATTCACATCAACTACCACACAGAGTTTTATCAGTAATCTCCCAGAGTTACCAACTTCGATTAGATCTCCGTCTGACCCCACAAAACTTGATCAGGCGACTAAATATCTAGAGTCGACATTTTGTTGTACCTTAGACTATGTAGCTCCAGCTAAAAGAAAAATTATTAGAGATAAGAAACTCGCTCCCTGGTATAACGATCACATGCGCACTTTAAAACAGACCGCTCGGAAATTAGAGTGTAAATGGCGTCAAACTAAATTGTTAGTATTTCAAATAGCATGGAAAGAGAGCATCCTGAACTATAGGAAAGCTCATAGTGTAGCTAGATCAACGTATCTCTCCACTCTTATAGAAGAAAATAAAAATAATCCTAGATTTTTATTTAATACCGTAGCCAAATTAACCAGAAATAAGACCACTACAGAAATCTCCACAACAACATCATGCAATAGTGAGGACTTCATTAACTTTTTTAATAATAAAATTGTAAATATCAGGCATAAAATTGAGGCTTTGAAACCGAACAATGTACAGTAACTGATACAGATGTTAACCTAGCCATGTCAGATCGGAATCTAGAATACTTTACTCCCCTTGAAGAGAATGAACTAATTTCACTCATCTCTTCTGCAAATTCATCAACCTGTATATTAGATCCTATACCGACACATTTTCTTAAACAGATAGTACCAGTAATAACAGAACCGCTGTTGAGAATAATTAATTCCTCACTCAGCATTGGTTATGTTCCAAAATCTTTTAAATTAGCAATTATCAAACCAATAATTAAGAAACCTGACCTTGACCCCTGTCAGCTGTCCAATTACAGGCCAATATCAACCCTCCCCTTTATCTCTAAGATTCTGGAAAAGATAGTAGCGGAGCAGCTATGCTCATATCTACTTAGAAATGGCATACAGAACTGTATCAGTCAGGATTTAAGTCTCATCACAGCACAGAAACAGCACTTGACACCATTGATCATGCTATTCTTCTTCTTCTTCTTCTTCTTCTTCACAGATTAGAAAATGTAGTAGGAATTAAGGGTACAGCCCTCTCCTGGCTCAGATCCTATTTGACCGATCGTTATCAGTATGTAGACTTAAATGGTGATTATTCTGCATGTTCTCTAGTGGAGTTTGGCGTTCCGCAGGGTTCAGTTTTAGGCCCACTGCTTTTTTCCCTTTACATGCTTCCTCTGGGCAACATAATCCGTAAGCATGGTATTAGTTTTCATTGTTATGCTGACGACACACAGTTATATGTCTCAGCAATACCTGATGAGAAAAACCAGGTTACTAATGTTGAGCAATGTGTGCAGGACATGAGAAATTGGATGCTAATTAACTTCCTTCTGCTTAATCCGGATAAGACAGAAGTTCTAGTCATAGGACCGCATACAGCTAGGAGTAAAATCTTAGATCACACCGTAACTTTAGATGGCCTTTCTGTTCCATCAAGTGCAACAGTAAAAAACCTCGGCGTGATTATAGATTCCAGCCTTTCATTTGAAGCTTATGTAGATAATATCACCAGGATAACATTCTTTCACTTCAGAAATATTGCCAAGATAAGAAATATATTGTCTCTAAACGATGCAGAAAAACTAGTTCATGCTTTTATCACTTCTAGGTTGGACTATTGTAATGCCTTACTGTCTGGTTGTTCAGCTAGGTGCATAAACAAGCTTCAGCTAGTCCAGAGTGCAGTAGCGAGAGTTGTCACTAGAACCAGAAGATATGAGCACATCACCCCTATCTTATCTTCACTGCATTGGCTCCCTGTGAAATTTCGCATTGATTTTAAAATACTACTCTTGACATATAAAGCATTAAATGGTCTCGCGCCGTAGTATCTGAGCGAACTGCTATCTGAGCGAACCTACTTCGATCAAAGGATGCAGGCTGCTTGTCAGTACCGCGTATTATGAAAACTACAGCTGGGGGCAGAGCTTTTTCTTACAAAGCCCCAAAATTGTGGAATAGTCTTCCAAATAGTGTTCAGGACTCAGACACAGTCTCAGTGTTTAAGTCTAGGCTAAAAATCTATTTATTTAGCCAAGAATTTTTATAAATAGATTTGCCTTAGGTAAAGGAGCAGATCTGGGGGACTCATGGACGTTGATTATTATGGTGAACTGGTATGTTTGGATGCTGTCTTCCTCACTCTCATTTGATCACTCATGTTTTTTGACGGTGAGGTGATTGTTTGTTTTACATCTCAGGGAGTTTGTGTTTCCTTCTGGTTCTCCCTTTTAGTTGTGCTGTCATACTTAGTCCTGCCGGAGTCCCTGCTTGCACTCTACAGTAAATATACATTCACATTATACATTATGTGACTGTGACCATACCTAACTGCCAACTCTCCTCTTCTTCTCTTTCTCCCCCTCTTTCTCTTTCCTCTTTCCCCCTGTCTCTCTCTCTCTCTGTCGAGCTACATGTCATCCCTGAGCTGCCAGTGATCCAGACTCCCTCTGCCCTCCGGACCTGTCTTATCCATCCTGGTGCCCCGCTTCTGGTTGGAGGTCTTGTCGCATGGATGACCCATGTGTCTCTTTGGGATGCGTCTGGTGTCTGGGGATGATTCTCTCCACTTAGAAGACAGTTCTGGCCTCGACTGGTGTTAGCAGCTGTTTCTCTGAGGACTTGACAATTCGATAGTTCAGGACTGGAACTTTCTACAAGTCTATCTGAGTCTCCAATAACTACCTGGACTCCATTTTAACATCAATTAACATCAACTATTATAGCTGAACTGCTTGCCACCTAACACACTGTATAAATGCAGATCATTTCCTGCTATCTGTTTCACCCAAATGAGGATGGGTTCCCTATTGAGTCTGGTTCCTCTCAAGGTTTCTTCCTATTACCATCTCAGGGAGTTTTTTTCTTGCCACTGTCGCCCGCGGTTTGCTCATCAGGGACTATCTGACCATTTTGATTCATACACATTCACATTCCATACAAACTTAAATAATTCTTTTGATTGTGTAAAGCTGTTTTGAGACAATGTCAATTGTTAAAAGTGCTATACAAATAAAATTGAATTGAATTGAACTATACATATTGTCAAGCTTTTTGGACTTAGTTTCAGTTTTTACAGTGTTTTGTTTCCAGGTAAACTTCACATTAAACATCTAGAATCTGAATTGACTTGTTTGAGCTTTTAACCATATAACTTAAAGGATGTATTCTTGTGAGATCTAATAAAGCATATGACTTGTGTCTTTGCTATCGATAGTTTAAATTCTCATTTATTTGCTCACTCTCAACCTTTGCACATTGTGTCTTATTCATTATAAACTCAATATTCCTTTTCTTAATCCAAAATGCTCCCTCATATGCATACAGTGATTTCCCTACTGCTTTTCCGTATACTGACTCAGTGCTACAGTATAATGTAAATTTATTTTAAAAAGTAACAGCCTGCAGCACTACATGGTGTACCATTTTCAGCTGCTTGTTTCTTTGAATTTTCTGCACCAAACCTACATTCTAGTTTTCTAAAACCCACCTAAGTTCTAATTTGTCAGATTTCATTATTTCTGATTCCAAACACAAAATTGCATCCATTGTGTTTCTTCCCTTTTGAAATCTTTTTTGGTAAAAAGTTAATCAATTCTTAGACTTAAAAATGTGATGTTATTGCAATTGATCTGTAACTTGTTAGGTCAGAAGCATCTTTACTAGTTTAAATATTCTTACTATGGTGGCTTGTTTCCACATTGCAGGAATGGTGCCAGTTCAATGACATAAAATTTCCCAAAGAGAAGTGTCTGTCATACATGCTAACATTTTATAACAAACACCATTTCTCCCTGGTGACATTTGTTGTACCTTCAATAGTGCTCTCTTTAATATGCATAATGTAAATGAAAGACCTAAAGCATCTTGTTGTAGCTTGTTTTCTTGGTATTTGAGTGTGCTGTACCATTGTTACTCATATCCTGCCTAGCTGCTGTTTGGAAATGGTTTGAGCTATGTATCATTATAAAGGTTTCAGCTAGTAGATCTGCCTAATGCAGTACAGGAATTCCAATTGCTTCTTATTCCACTGATCTTCCTAATCATTCTCCACATGTTTGATAACTGTGTTTCTCTTTTAATTGTATTGCAGTATTGCATCCAGAATGTATGTCTGGCAGTTCTAGGATATTGCTTGAACTCGTTTGTATTGGCTCGATTGTTCTACAGAACAGTGTGCTTTAAGCTGTTTAAATTTTAAATTAAATTTTTTACTATTTTTAATAGTGTCAGTGCAGTTTTGATTCATGGTACACACTTTTTATTTATCCATGGTGTCTCACATATAATTAAAAGTTTTGCTTTAGACCTTTCTCATACTTCTTTCTCTAAAATCCACCTTTGTACTTTCCTCCTCTTGGTGCATCCTCATACCATTTTGTGGTATAAAAAAATAATGACTGGTTCAATACATCTCAAGTGCAAATAGCAGCAATTACTTTAGAAACCAAAGTAAGATCGATTGCACTCGCTGTTTGTGTACTAATGTATCTAGTTCCATTACCATTATTCTTTCAGACTAAACCCTTATCAGCAATGAAGTCCTCAAAAGCTAATCCATTTGTATCATTGACGCTACTTCCCCACAATATGCTACGTGCATTGAAATCACCATAAACATACTATTTTACCCTGCGCATTTCTTCCTGCTGCATACAATATACTCACTCACTTACACACTCACACACTCACTCACTTATCGTCTATACTGTACTGCCTTATCCTGTACACAGGGTCATGGTGCCGTGTGGGGTGTGAGGGTGGTGGTGGAGCCTATCCCAGAAGATCCCCGCCTCGTGCCCTAAGTATGCACTCATTTTACTCATGATCAATGTGTATTTATTAATTTTAGCACTTACATGTGGTTCCACTTCTCCCCATATTCTTATAAGAGCTTCTACCTTTCTTGCTACTGTCTTTACAGCTTCAGCTTATGTTAACCCTTGTGCAGTTTTAATTGTCTGAACCTCTGCTGCTCTGTTGTTACTGCACATCCTCCATATGCAGTGCCATGTTCTCCTCCAAAGTTACAACATTTAAGTTCAGCTCCTACCTTACACTTTCACTGCTGTTACATGTATATATTTATTGGCATTAAAAACAGCTCAGTGGTGGGGTTTAAACTCATAGCTTACAGTATATGACCCATGAACACTTTTTTATTTTGTCTAATTTAATTGACCGACACATGTGTCAGAAATCCTGAGATTAATCTTTCTTGCATACATTTGAACAAGATTAGAGGAATAACTCTAATCTTGTTTATTCTTCTGTATTCTTTTTATACAAACGACCAGCAGCATGCCATTTCTTAAAACATTCATACTCTTGAAATCAGTAAGTTTAATGATCATGTTCTACTTTCTGTTCATTTGCCCCATTCACTATCTGTTTCCTCTGAGTTTCATATTTCCTTGGGTTGTT
Organism: Channallabes apus; assembly: GCA_030522415.1. Lineage (NCBI taxonomy): Eukaryota > Metazoa > Chordata > Actinopteri > Siluriformes > Clariidae > Channallabes > Channallabes apus. The sequence goes on from CM060113.1 coordinate 25,417,453, forward strand.
GTTTTTGCATTCTATACTTTATAATTTTATATGTCCCTTTCCCTCTTAAACAGCTTGGCTTTACTAATGTAAACAACCTTACCATTTCAGGCTCAAATTATTGGCCTGCATCAAACAAATAAACCACAGAACAAACTGAAAATACTGGAATAATGTAAAGAATATTTTAAAACATGATTAGAAATGGAAGGATAGTGGTGAGTATCAATCAATCAATCAATCAATCAATCAATCAATCAATCAATCAATCAATCAATCAATCAAAAGAGTCAATGGTGGGTGGACAAAAATGTAAAAAAAAAAATTGCACCTTTTTCAATATACAGTTTAATTATCTTTTTTTGGAATCGTTGTTATGTTTTACCCACATCCAAGAGGATGATTTGGCAAAAAAAAAAAAAAAAAAATAGTTAATACAATCTAAGTGGTCAGGGGGATAAAATTTGTTTAATAAGTTTTTAATAAAATTTGTTTAAGGAAAATTAACAAGTTTGTAACTTGTATACAGTAGTTTGAGCCTGCATATACTAAAACATATACTAAAGTAGTTACAATAATTACCAAATAAAAAAATACATGCATGGTTGTAGCATGCCTAAGACAGATAAGACTGGAACATAACCTAAAATAATAAATGAGCTCCTAAATCCTAAAATCCTAAAAATCCAATCCAAAGGTCACTATCAACTGTGAATGGTATTATAAAAAGTCTTTATCTACTACCCCAATTGGGCATTATGGTCAGCAGAGGGCAACCTCACATAGAAAAAGTCTATGAATTAAACCGACTGCAGGGGAATTACAGTACTTCAAAGAGAAATGTACTCTAAAAAACATATGGCTCAGCATTGTTGCTGTCCTGACTGGTCTTCTGGCAATAAGCCCAAGACTCAAGACTTCTCTCTTTTATTAATGACAGTATTTCTCTCGCACTCTTTCAGCTGGGGATAAGTGTGCTCCCTGTTCCTTATCTGCTGATCACATCTCTATTACAAGGTCTGAATATTTTCTGCACAAGGCACCAAGGGATTTAGCTGGAGAAAACAGGCTCTATGACATGATAGAACATGTCTTCGGATAATGGTTATTTCTTTCTTCTGCCTTTCTACCTCCTTTTCTCTCATCTTCATGTTCAGAAGCGTCTCTCTGTAGTAGTGCCATTTCTTCTGAGGTGGCTATTGTTCATTGTAAGGCTAGCAAGGAGGCAGAGCATGGCAAGGTTTGCTTTTCATAGTTGTGATCACTGCAGTGGCCAACTCCAAGTGCAGGGCAGCACAAATTACAGATCCTCTCAGACAGGGAAGACGAATGCCTCTGCAATGATAATAATTATGAAGAGGGTTTAAAAAAAATAGAAATTTAATTGAGAAAAGGTACATAATAATTGCTTTGATACCCACAGGTTTCTCAGGATGCACTGATTGCATCTAATCTTGTTCGTCACAGCTACTTTAATGCTGACTGTAGCCCATGCATTCCTGATTTGGGCCAAACAGGGAGTAACATAAAGAAAACAGTGAGGAGGAACCAACTTTGGAGAACCAGCCCATTGCTTTTTGTCACGGTTTATTGGGCTTGGAGCTAAATAAATTGTGTTGGCACATCTCAAAAGCAATTTGTTGAGGCAGAGCTGCTGTCAAACATTTCCATCACATGTGCTCACACTTGTACATGTTGAATGCATGCACAAATAACATTACATTGTATGCACTTTTTTTTTCTAAATCTAAACGTTAGCAAAATTGGTTGCAGCTCCATCATGCTTTTAACAACAGCGACCACATCAAAACCAAATAAAGGTTTAAAATGGAATGTACAGTGGTGCATATTTCTTTGCAAGATAATTATTTATTTCAGATTAACTGACAATAATCAGGAAATGCCTAAGGCAATGAGATATAGCATTTAAGGAGTGTCGTTGGCTGAACGTACTTACATTTGAGAACCTTGCATATTTTAACCTGCAATTTCAGCCTGGTCTAATAAATACACGAAGTATTCAAACGTGTTATTTCCCAGCAATGTAAAGAATGACCTTTACTTATAAATGATTCTTACTTCCTTGTAAGCCAGGTTAATAGAGAAAAGTGATAATATTTATTTCCTCATTCTACCGATTCAAAGTATTTAATTATTAAGAGCTGCGAGATTACAGGGGTGGTTAGACTAAGCTCAGGTGATGCTGAATCAACTTATTTCAACTTGCAGTAATACATGTAATGATGTTTGTGTTTAGTGTGCTACCTTTAGATAGAACTTTGTCTAATATTCTACAGGTAAGCTGTACAATAATTCCTATTAAATATATTAAGGAAAGCTATCTGGATTTTTATGAGACTAAAACATCCATAAAGAGCATTAGTTCTAATCTTTTCTAATACTGAGACACTGTTGCCAACTCTGCAATATGATATAAGGTACTGTGAGCACCATGCAATATTTTAGTATCTAGATAGCTCACCAAAGGTATGTTTTTTTTGGATTCAGCCTAAATGGACAGAGAGAAGGAAGACACTCAAGAATGTCGATCCATCACTACCCACAACTAAACACCATTTTCCCCTCTTTCATTTCTCTATTTTCTCTGAAAAGGGGGGGCTTTGAAGTGAACACAGAAGTCTGCACTGAAGCAAAATTACCCAGAGTCTTGGGCATTTTTTTTTTACATAAGTCTGGAGGGGCGGGGAAACCACTTTTCCTTGGAGCTCGGCTGGGAGCGTTTAATCTCTGGTCACAAGAGACAGCAGTGCTGACAGACTGACAGGATGACTGGACTTGTATTTAGGGAGCCATGAGGGCCTTAGTGCCCCCCAGATCATATTTTCAGTGTCCAGGTATTACCACACCACAATGCCAGAATGGTGGTAGTTGATGACCAGAGACTAGGCCAAAAAATTATACCCATTTTAGTCTACAAATCTCTAATCACATTTAATAGAATATAAAAACATACAGTTCTTTTGTATCAACCTAATGTCTTTGAACACATCTTAGCATTACTAAGGCTTCACTGATATTTCATTTTTGCTTATGAATCCTACTTCATTGTCTTCTTACATTTTTCATGGAGTCGATATAACTTGTTTTTTTTTTTTTAATCATTTTAAAATAGCACAGTTAATGTCAGGGCATTTAGGAGAATGTTAGCTATATCAAAGCGCTTTGCAAATGCAAAAATAGCTGCTCATAGACAAAGTAGTTATTTAAGTTATTTAAGTATTATGTATGCAGGGTCCTCTCCCAGTTGTGTAACCCATAGTTAATAGACACTGTATCTGCCTCTAGTCCTTGATAGTCAAAACAAAGATTACTTAACAATAGCTTTCAAGAGCCAGCATTGTGGCATTAAGATACTATTTTAGAACTTTGATTCTATTGAAACATAACTTTCAATAGCCTACTGTGTGATATTAACTTTCAGAGTCTACTGTTATGAAACATTTCATTGTTGTGCAGAAATAATCTTTTTATAACATTCGCTGCTTTTATTTTTTTCTTGGGGAATCAACAATATGTATACCATGTAATTTATTAAATGGCAGCATATTAATTATCTTGGTAATGACCAATGAGTGTTAATGCTTGTGCTTAAACAAAAACCTTCCTCAGATACACTACCGTTCAAAAGTTTTAGATCACTTGCAAATTTCTTTGTTTTTGTTTAGTGATTTATTTTCTACATTCTACAACAATACTGGGGATTTCAAAAATGTAAAATAACACATATGGAATTAGGTAATTACGTAACAACAAAAACCACAGTTAGTTGTTATTTTAAGACATAGAGGTCGGCCTTTCTGCAATAGTTCTTGCAAGAACAGTATTGTCAAGTGCATTTGCAAAATCCGTCAAGCACCATAATGAAACTGGTTCTCATGAAGGCCGTCCCAGGAGGACGAGACCAAAACCTACCTCTGTCGCAGACGAGAAGTTCATTTAGAGTTATCAGCCTGAAAAATGACCAATTAACAGCACCTCAGATTAGAGGCGTTATGAAGTCTTTACAAAGCATAAGTAGCAGACACATCTCAATATCAACTGTTCAAAAATGCATTTTTTGGACGCCTTCAGCATTCCTTTACAATGTAGAAATAAATAAAAATAAGGAACGATCATGGAGTTAGAAAGTGATCTAAAACTTTTGAATGGTAGTGTATATGAGAGTAGGCCATAGATATTTTACAAGTTATGCTTAGAGTTACATGTTCGATGAGCACCCATGGTTGGAATCATTGGTACCTTGTTGCCTTGCCTGACCCCAGCTCCCCCTGCAATGGGTGGGCTATGACCCAACTAGCCTGCAGCCATGCTTACATAAAAACCTCTGCACCACGCACTTGTAATCCTTCAGGATGCACTTTACTTCACTTAGAAGGTGACACCCCTCTCCCTCCTCCTCTAACCTCCACAAAGGTCAGGAAAAACTTAACATGTCAAAAGCTGACACACACACACACACACACACACACACACACACACACACACACACACACACACACAGTTATTTCTTCCGGTGGGGAGTTATTTTTGAGGGTGCGAGAGTCGATTTTATGCTTCTTTTTACTTGTCGTGCAGTGGAAAGTATATTTATTGTATATTATCTTGTTCAATATTGAAAGCATTGGTGTTTTCTAAAACATAAATAATATTGCACCTGATACTCTCTGCTAGGAGGTGAGACCACAAGATGCCTCAGTGTCACCATTTTGGGCTGAGCCCAACCATATTATGTGGGTGGCCCTGTCGCGATATGCTCCCCTGCTCATCTGCAGACATTACCCCAGTTAACCCTCCTGGTAACCTAATGGTAGCATGAAACTCCCAGTAGGAAATCCATAAAATTCAAAGAATTACATAAGCCCCATCACCACAACAAGGGATGTGATGCCAGTGTGATGTCAGGGTTAGGCAGAGCTGTTAACTCATCATCACTTTTGTTGCAAGACTAACTTAACTTCTACTGTATTTCTAAAAGCACTTTTCTCCTTACTAAGTAAAGTCAGGGACATACAGTGTCTAAACATAAAGTTTACAGAAACAACAAAAAAGCCAGAAACCTATCACTGACATACTGTAGTATATCCTAGTGGACACCAGTGGTGAGGGAAGTTTCGAATTATGCAATCAGTGAGCTCTCTTGATTAAATTCATGGGTAAGAGCCAGAATTAGTGAAGCAGGAGCAGCTGCACACACAGTGTCTTCTAAAATGTTTTGGAAAATCATTCTGCACCACAAGAGAGGGGAGAAAAAACATGCACAATCTTTACTATGCATGTGCAGGTGAATGTTGACCTCTACTGGAGATATATTATTTAATGATGGCAGGAGCATTTGAAGAACTCTTTAACCTCTTTATTTCTCCATAATCACCAGTGGTCACTAAATATGGGTGGTGACGAAATAATAAGGTTGTGTAAATGAGGGTGAGAACCATGGCAATAGTGGGAAGCTCTCTGAGTCATGGCTCTGAATTTAGAGGTGTCGGGTGAGATGATGCCTCCATGGACCTCTCACTGGAGTTTTATCTGGCAAATCCCTTTATAAGGAGATTTCTGGATAGACTCAGGGCCAACTGGAAAGATCATATCGCACAGAGGGTTTGGGAATGACTCTGGAGGCGCTGAAAATTTCTCCAGGGAAAATTCTACTGGAGGCGCTGAAATTTGTGGTACATTAATAAAGAATTCTGGACTAACCTAAGTGGTTTGTACCCTAAGTGAAGTGGAAATAAAATAAGTGAATGAACTAGTGAGTCTGACTTGAAACCTAAAGTTAGATAATGAAAAGGAGATTAAAGTGCATGGCTTGATGTGAAACAGGAGTTTCGCAAAAGTAGGAAAGTTTTAAATGAGCTAGTTGTATCTGAGCTAAACACGTTACTTATATTATATTGCTGCAATGCCCATTAGTACCCAAGTTAGTACCCCTGCCCCTACCCCTGTAATGAGTTAATCTGTATTAGGCAAATACAACCACAGATGAACAACAACATTTTTTCACCTTGCCATTATTTATTTTACAAAAATGAAACCCATAGGAAGTGTGCAATACTAAGTACCCCCATGATTCAATGGATTGGAAATACACCTTTAAGAGCAATAACATGATGGTGTCATTTCCCTTATGACGTTATGAGTCTTTCACATTATTGTGGAGCAATTGTGGCCGATTCTTCTTTACAACATTACTTCTGTTCATTGTTGGACATTCGCTTTTTGCACAACTATCTTAAGGCCCTAATATAGCATTTCAGTTGGGTTGAGGTCTGGACTTCGACTAGGTCATTCAAAAAACTTGATTCTTAAATTTTTCAGCCATTCTGATGTACTTGGAATCATTACCTGTTGCATGTCCCAATTTTGATCAAGCTTTAGCAAGATGGCTTCACATTTGCCTCTATAATACTCTAGTATACAGAGAAGTTCATGGTCTATTTATTGAATGCAAAGTGCCGAGGTCCAGTGGCAGCAAAATAAGCCCAAATAATCACTACTCAACTGCCATGCTTGAGAGTGGGTATGAGGTGTTTCTGCTGAAATGCTCGTTGATTTTCCCCAGACATGGCACCAGGCATTAAGGCAACACAAATCCACTCTGTTCTCATCTAATTTTTCCAAAGGACTTCTAGTTTAATCACATGAGGTTTTGTGACCTCACTTGTGCTTTCATAGTGTTTGTAGAAAGGAAGAAACATTCTCCTGGGATCCATTTCCAAACAACCATACTTGTTCAGTCTTCTTCTAATTGTGCTGTCATTGTTCTTATCATTTAAGATGCTCAGTGAGGCCTGTTGGGTCTGAGATGGACTGTCTGACCTTGGGGTGAATGCGCTGGGACGTCCACTCCTGGGAAGCATTACCAATGGCAACTATCTTGAATGCTTTCGACTTTCTCACTTTAGAACGTTGAACTCCAAATTGTTTGCAAATTGTTTTATAACAGTTTCCAGATTAATATGCAGCAACATTTCTTATGTATTTCCCTATTGGCACTGTGTTAACACACACCTGAATGCTCCAGATAAGCAAACTGCCAAAACTTCTGCTCTTATAGAGGTCTGCACACTTGCTGATGATCAGTTAATCAACTTACCTCTTAAATTCTGTGGAAGCAGTAAGCAGGTACTTAGTATTACCCACATTTTTTTTCAGTTTAGCTCCATTTTTGTTAAATAAATAATGGCACTATGAAACAAGTAATATGTTGTAGTTTATCCAATACAGAGATACACTATGATCAGAAGGTTTTTATTATGTTTTCACACAAAAACATCATATAGAATTAAAAGGGGGAGTACTAACTTTTGGATGTGATTGTATTACCACGTTAAAAAGATTTTAAAAAGGTTGTTGCAGTAATTAATTTGTCTAATTGATTACTGTGTAGTAATATGTATATGTAATGTGCTCTAATTTAAATTATGTGTAAAAACTGTAATGTATAATTTTTTTAGCATTGTGCAAAGTGAGTTGTATAAGAATTACATGTTTTAGATTATGTAGTTTAGAGGTATAAAACATTTTCTTTTACTTAAGCCTATTTCATGTGTAAGACTAATTTATTTTAAAGGACTGTATTAACTCACATATAGTAGGTCGTTCAAGTTGGAAGTTACACAGTAAGGTTCAATCTCTTTTTAAAATGCCTAATGGCAGATGAATCTTTAATCTCACCTTTTTTAGTGTCAGATATGGATGTGCAACATGGAGGAATAGCTTTGTAAGAAATTTTTCATGCATCTGTGGGTGAACTGAATTGATGTCTCTTTTTACATTTCCAGTACATGCACACAGATATACACATTGCAATGGACAATCAGCTCCTGCAAATAAAATAGATTTGACAATTTATCACAACAGGATAAATCATCAATTATCTGCAAAACAGGCATCTAATCTGTCTATCTTGACAATAAAATAATGCAACCATTTTATATTTGGGGCTTTTAAAGGTAGCGTGACAGTGTGTGTGTGGTTCTTATGATCTATGGCAAAGCCTTTGTTCTTTCTTTTTTCATCTGAGGTGAAAACAGAAAGATCTTCTTTATCTACGGATAAAGGCAAGGATCATCATGAAGTATTCAGACGTAATGAGTGGACCACCAAGTAAAGGTCGCCATAGAGGAATACAGGTAAAAATGATAGGAGCCCAGTTCTTCATGTTAAGATACAGAAGATCAAGCTTTCCTTGGCAGAAGCTAAGAGACAGTCCAAGATCTTGTGGCACTTTGTGTCAGGTAGATAGGGTGATAGAACATGGTGATAAGTATCATGAAAGAACCTCATCCTTGATGTTTTTTTTCATATCCTTTTTCCCCACACAACCACCATACTCTTGACAAAGGAGCGTTAAGAACTGAAGAGTTTGCAGAAAAAATAAACATGTTTCTTTGACAGGCATGTTTTTGCCAATGATAGGACTGAGACACAAGTGTAAAAAGTGAAACTGATGAGATTCCACACTGCTGTGCAAGTAATATTTTGTTAATATTGTCAGGCAAAATTACCTGTCTATAGTACATGTAATGTATATATATATATATATATATATATATATATATATATATATATATATATATATATATATATATATATATATATATATATATATGCATATTACAAGTATATACATATTAAACATGTATAAAAAATCATATATTTAAAACAATGCTTCATCTTTTTTGTGGGATGTGATAGGGGTATTATAGAGACATTTCATATTCACAAGCACACAGCATTTTAAGCATTTTACGGCATTCTATAATTTGAATAACATAAAACAAAACAGCAAAGATAATAAACCTGCAGAAAACCTGACAGTTTTTCTTTGAGAATATACAGTAAATCGGCATTGATTCGCTTTTTGGCATTATTTTTTGACAATCAGTGTATACCTCACTGAGTGGAATCTTGCAAAAAATCTAGGTAGAAGAGAACATAAATTATTGTTTCTTTAAATGTAGGAAATTGTCAACTTAGACAATTTAGAATAATTGGTTTTACCAGAAACTTTATTATGTATGAGGATCAAATAATATATTTGTAGATTTGAAAAACAACAACAACAAAAAAAAAACACATAATTTAATTGAAGCATACAAAGTTACACACTTGTTAAGAGTCTTTTACATTTGGACATTTTTAGTTTGGCATCACACTAACCTTGCAAGATGCAACAAATGGTTAAATATTAAGTTTATAACTTATGATAAGTCCAGGTCTAAAGGCTATTAAATATTCCGTGGGAATTTTGTGAGATAAGGCGGCTACCCTGGCTCACTGTCTGCATAACACAGCTCTAATACCTTATAATGTTACCCTGTATGGTCTCCTGGTCCTGAAAAAACACACTAACCCTGTGTTATCAGTTTGAAATGACAGCGGACATCAACATCAAGCTTAAAAGGTTATTTCCTCTTACCTAGTATGTTACCTATATGTACTGAAGCCAATATTATAGCTGTCATCCCCCTGAGTGCTGCTGCCATAAAGGAATCTTTTGTTCTGCTTGTAACTTAGACATTGTTAAGCTCTCAGGTGCATAAAGTATGCAAAGGATGGAATAGTATATGTGCTTGTGAACATGGCAAAACTGTTTCCTGTTGACAGAGCAGGATTCCTAAGCAAGTGCTTGCTACATCTTTTATCACTTGTTGACTTTCCTTAAACATTACATTATCCCATGGCCTAAGCTTAGAACACTATAAATTAGAATAAAGCTACAAGTGAAACTACATGTGAAGGGTGTCCTTCTCCTGTTTGTATTTTCTTTCAGTGTCACTTTCTGTCAGAATCTTAACACAAATATGTGATGCCTTAACAGTGACAAAATACATCTCACACTCTTTTGCCTGAAGGTTACAAATTCTGTTGTCTGTTATGTTTGATCATCATAGGTAAAGCTCATCGTTAGTATTTTGCCCCCTCCCGCACCCCCCTGCATTTTAAAGAGGAGAAATGCTTTTGTTTGACGGTGACAGGGGGAATGCATGGATAAACATGGTTTCAGCTCTTCAGAACCTCAAAAAAGGCCCTTAATATACTCTGAGCTCAACTTTGATCTGCTTGGTCTTACGCATCTGCCATGAGCTTTACAAAGGTAAGTATAGATTATTGTGTTATTTTTTTTGTGCTTGGGTCTGTGTCAGTTGCTAAAATGTTGTAATTTGAGGACTGAAAAATACATAAAGGTGGCAATACACTGTTGCTATTTTTTTTTGTCCGGTAGAAGTAATAAAGATTCATTAAACCTGACAGAAAAATAGTCTTATGTCACAGTTTATGCCTTTGTTCACATTGGTTTCAGATGTAAATCTTGTTATAATGCCATATCACATTAAATCCAACTCCAAACCCAGGTCAATTTTTTTATTTCTATGTTATGGAATGGAGCAGTTCAGTGTGTGATCATAAGACTATTGTTTACATAAAATCTGTCTGTAACTTTATTTATATCCAGGAAGCTGTCAGCCTGGACCACCTAAAGCTGCCAAGATGCCAATCTCCCCTTTGGTGCTTAAATACTTTGTTGAAATATTTGATGTTAATCTCACTTTGAATCCATTTTGGGAAATCCAATCTCTTCCTTTCTTCTTACTGCCACCGAAAACCAATCTGTCCATCAGGGTTATGAGACGTTTTATTATTGCAGGCTTGTGATGAGGTGGTAGGAAGATGGCCGGCTGCTTGACAGCAGCATTCTGACCCCTCTTAGATTAGAAAGACTGCAATTAAACAAGCACTTGCATGAGAAGTGATTTTAATGCAGCATCACTCTCTGAAGGAACCCTGATCTAGAATTTCCTTCTGTAAAAAGTAATGATCCTCTCAACTTGCAATCAATGAATTCTGAGCAAATAATTTAGGGCATTTGAAGGCTGTCGAATTATTTAATGAAAATATTACATGTTTCTTGATTAGGTGAATCAGAAACCTTTAAATATTTTTGAACATGTTACATGACATCAAAAAGTCAATACCGCTCATAGTCTATACCGCTTTATCTTGTATTCAGGGTCATGCAGGCCGATCCCAGGAGACTAAGGGCACGAGGCAGTGTACACCCTGGACAGGGTGCAAAGCCATTGCAGGGCACACACACACACACACACACACACACACACACACACACACACACACACACACACACGGGCAATTCGGTAATGCCAATTAGCCTAACCTGGAGGAACACACCAAGCACAGGGAGAATATGTAAAATACATGTACACAGAGATGGGAATCGAACCCAGACCCTGGAGGTTGCAGGCAACAGTGCTAACCTCTAAGTCACCGTGCTGTTCATTAGCTAGCACTTTTACTGAATAATTTGAAGAACATATTATGTCAGAAATTAAACTGCAGTAATGAACCTGTGTCTCTTCACTACTGTTCAAAAACTCACAAGCAAGAATTTTTATTACAGAACATGGCTATCTAGCACAAAACACAAGCTGTCCAGAACTTAAGTCCAAGCTCTCAGTATTCTCCTCACTTTTTAAAGTCCTGCTGTTCATCTGAGGTCATGGTCTGTACTTGTAACCATACTGGTGCAGGCAATGATTAACAAAGTCATAACAACAGTCACAGTAATATCACTTTAAAATCGTAAAATCAAATTCAAAATCAAGGACTAGAACTTTAAATTGGCTGATGACAAGTACAATTCATACCCTACAGGTCATTCTGTTTTACCCAAGAAGAAATCTGAAATCTGATATGAGTTTATTTTCTTAATTCAAGTTAAAACAAGTTATTTTGATAACCATGAAGATTAAAAACAAATCTGAAGACTTTAATAACTGATACTAAGCTCAAATTTCTAATTCACCATTACTCACTGCAGACATTCCTTCATATGTCACATGACATATATCTTATCACCTGGTGTAGCATCTTGTTGTGGTAGCTTTTGCTGCCTTTGATATCGGAGAGCATGGAGGTTTCACCTAAATAAAGGCCCCTTTGTACTCCACTGATTAACTTCTGTACATGAGCTGTCTGATAAGATGAAAAAGCCTCCTTCATACAACATGCAACCATGAATTTGTAAAATTTGTTTTTATTTTACAGTGAACAGGTTGCATTTTATGAAACACCTAAAGTGCTAAGCAGTTCATTTCTGTTATTACATGATGATCATGATGATGCACTTTTAGTTTCTTGGAAATTTGCTCTGTTCTTCAAAACAAGCTTGGAATGAAGCAGTTACTATATGAATAGTGAAGCCCAAATGTTAACTTTTCCATTTATCTGTATCGATATCTATCAAGTGAATAACATATAATTTATGCATAACTCTTTATTTTTGGGACCTATAACTGTAACATAATATGAAATAAATCTGTTCTTATTGTTTCTAACACCTTGTGGATGCCTGAAATCTGTCACATATGGACATTTTCCTGATTATGCTGTGTGAGGGCTATAATATACTCATTTTTAATCCCACCTGGTTTTCACTGAAGATTGATTAAGTGAGTCAAGACAGTCTTACTTTTGTTTAACGACATACATTAGCGAGGCCAGACATAAATGTTGTGCAAGAAGGCCTGGTGCATGGTCAGCATCCCATTTCATCCCTAAGGTGTTTAGTGAAGTTGAGATCATGGCTTAGTGTAGCCTACCCGAGTTCTTCCACACCAACCTTGGAAAACCATGTCTTCTTGAACTTGCTCTGTGTGCAGGGTCATAATAGTACTTAATTTTGTTTGGGATAGACTGCTTAATTCCAGTAAAGTAAAATATTAAAGATACAGCAAACATTCTCCACACCTAATGCCTACTGTTGCCTGTTACTTCTAGTTAATATTTTCCTGGGCAAATGCACAGGCTTTTCATATGTTTTGTCAATATTATACATGGGCTTTCTGTTTTTTCTTATCCTTGGCTTGCATCTTGAGATGAACCCTCTGAGGACTCTTTTTATTATATGATTTGCACTTTTTGCAGCTTGTTTTGCATGACTTTTATTTTTGTGTCTGCTGCTGATTGATTCAATCAGATTCTTATGCATAAACACAGCCTATTGAAAAGAGCTGCAGATTCCAGATGCATTTGTCCCATGTAACATTAAGTATAAAACACAACTGACTAAGAAATGTTTAAGCAACAAGAAACTGAAACTACTTTCGTATGTTTCTGAAAAAATGAGGAAATGATATAAGGGGCGTTCAAGTCAAACCAGGACTTGTGATTGTGCACAATAACAGAGCACAGTTATGATTGAAAAAATATCTATTTCTCTATATAGTCCCTGCTACACTAAAGCACCTATCCCAGCGTTCTATTAGTGCTTCAAGAAGTAGAAAGCTTTCTCAGCATACTGGAGCCTTGATCAAACTGCCTGCTTCACATCTGAAATGCTGACCTTGGAGGAACATCTTTAATGAGCCAAACATGCGGAAATCACTTGATGTGAGGTCAGTACAAGGGATGTGACAAGTTGAGTTCCTGTAATGTGCAAGCCGTGTTCGTGAATGATTGAGTTCCCCAGACAGATGTGCCTCTTCTGCAAGTTGGCCACAAGTTATCTGTCAGTTTTTGACGATCAGGTGTTCCAATTCCTAAATGTTAACAGGAGTGACTGCAATGGGAGGATTGTCATTCACATACTGCATCGTTTAATTGTTTTACTGTGACTATGATTCTCATCACTGCATTGTTCTTGAAGTTATGTTCTGTAAAACTGCATTCTGTTCTGTAAATCTGTTTCATGCCTTCTTTCATGAGAAATTTCATCACAAGTCCAGGTTTGACTTGAATAGCTGGTGTATTTCTGCATGGCATGAATTAAAGTTGTTATTTAACCGCAGTTTGCTTGAGTACAGTGCCAAATCCCTGTCTAATTACTTGCAAACAACTACCTATTTATACGTACATAATACCAGCATTTTAGTTGTCATGTGGCTAGACTACCTGTTTTGAACATACATGCAAAACATACCAAGTACTTATAAAAAGATTCCCTTTCATAAACTGTTGGTACACATAAGCTATTTAAATTTGCCAGACTTAAACTTTCGTAGTGGTGTATTGGCCTGAGGCCACATTTATAAAAGTGTAAGTGTAATGTCATACCAAGTTTAATTTGAATGTGCTTTATAGAAAGCTTCTTTACTCATTACAGAGTGATTTCCTGACATTTTGGTTTTGTAAAGCGTGCTTATACACCATACATGCAACTACTTCTTTTTCTTAATAACATCTATTTACTATTAAACCACTTTGCGTGCAACGTCCATAAGGACACTTTTATTCAAAAGTGAAATAAAGTACTGTTGATCCTGATTTAATAACTAATATCTATGTCAGGTGCTTTTTTCCCTTGTAATGTCATCAAGGTTTTTATTGCCACTTGATCAAGTCTCTGCCTGGGGATTTCCTTTCCTCAGAAGCTTTCCAAATTGCTATGGAGGTGGTTTAGTGTTGTGCCGAAGTGCGTTTCTGATGTTGGTCTCTTGAAGTGTGGTTTTCACTCCAGGTGGACAAATCTGATCCAAAAAAAGATGAGCAATGAAATTCCACACCCAACCCAATCTCTGAAATTGTCTTGCGTAAGTCTTGTATAAAAAAAAAGAAAAAAAAAGATGATTTAAAAACATGGGGAGGAATAGTGCCATGTCCAAAAGTTTGTGGACACCTAACTATACTCACATATGTTGCTTTGTACATTCCTTTTAAAATTTGTTCCTTATTGCCCATACTCTTTTGAGAAGACTTTTCACCAGAATTTGGAGCATTTCTATGAGATGTGTGGTCATTTAGCCCTAAGAGCATTAGTGTAGGTCAGCCACTGATGTTAGGTGATGATGCCTGCTGTATAGTCATTGTCAAAGTTCATCCCAAAAATGTTCAGTGAGGTTGAGGTCACAGCTCTGTGCAGGACACTCACGGTCTTCTACTGCAACCGTGACAAACCATGTCAATATGGACCTTATTTTGTGCACAGGGGTATTGCCATACTGGAAGAGGTTTGGACCACTTTAGTTCCAATGAATGGAAATTGTAATGCTACTGTATAGCAAGCAATGACTTTCCACACAGTTTGCTGAAGGATCATATAACAGTGTGATGGTTTCCACAAACTTTTGTCCATATTGTATACATTGATCAATACTACTGAGTACTGAAATCTATTGATTCCTTTCTTTTCAAAACACCTTTTATGTCACACTTACAGTGGTGTTCAAAATAATAACAGTGTGTTGAAAAAAGTGAGTAAAGCTCCATATCCATATAATAACTTTTAATTAAAATCACATAAATGCATTGGACACCCTGCACATTCTATTCTGAATCACAACATGAAGAAAATGTGCTAAATGGTTTAATGTAAGTGAAGTGAAGAAAAACAAATATTAGTCAGTTAAAAAAAATAGCAGTGTGGAGTTTAATTAGAGAGGTAAATTATTCTTTGAAAATCAGGTGTCAAACAAGTTCCCCTTATTTAAGGATAAATGCAGAAAAGGTTGTCCTGTGCATTTCTCTCTGAAAATCAGAGTAATATGGGCTGTTCAGACATCGTTCAGAAGAACAGCGTACTTTGATTCAAAAGTTGATTAGAGATGGGAAAACATACAAAGAAGTGCAGAAAATTATAGGCTGCTCTGCTAAAATGATACCAAATCATTTTTAAGTTTTAAAATGGAGACCAAAACCAGAAACACGTGGAAGAAAACGGAAAACTACGATTTGAATGGATCGAAGAATAACAAAATTGACTCAAAGAACATCTAAAGTTACCTGTTAGTACTGTTACTATTAGAAGACAGCTATGTGAAGTCAGCAAGAAGCAAGAAGCCCCGGCAAAGTCCCATTGTTGGAAAAAAGACATGTGCTGAAGAGGTTACAGTTCGCCAAAGAACACATTGACTGGCCTAAAGAGAAATGGTGCAATATTTTGTGGACTGATGAAAGCAAGATTGTTCTTTTTGGGTCTAGAGGCCGCAGACAGTTTGTCAGGCGACCCCCAAACATTGAATTCAAGCCACAGTACACTGTGAAGACAGTGAAGCATGGAGGCACAAGCATCATGATATGGGGATGCTTCTCGTTCTATGGTGTTGGGCCTATTTATCACAATTCAGGGCTCATGGATTAATTTGAGTACATCAGAATACTTAAAGAGGTCATGTTGCCTTATGCCGAAGAGGAAATGCCCTTGAAATGGGTGTTTCAACAAGACAACAACCCCAAACCAACCAGAAATCGAGCAGCATCTTGGTTGCAGACCAACAAGATTGACGTTATGGAGCGTCCAGCCCAATCCCCAGACCTTAATCCAATAGAAAACTTGTGGGCTGACATTAAAAATGCTGTTTCTGAGGCAAAACCAAGAAATGCAGAGGAATTGTGGCGTGTAGTACAATTGTCACAGATGTGAAGCAGTTCTCAGAAACCATGGTTATACAACTAAATATTAGTACAAAGATGCACAAGAAAGATTAAACTTCAATTCAATTCAATTCCATTTTATTTGTATAGCGCTTTTAGCAATTGTCATTGTCGCAAAGCAACTTTTCACAATCAAAAGAATTATTTAAGTTTGTAAGTTTGTAACTTGAAGCATTTTTGTTTAAACGGTAAATTCATCACTTTATAAAGATGGGTGATGCTATTTTTTTTTAACTAAACATTGAACTAAGAATGCATTTAGCAGAAGTAGGGTGCAGAGGCTTTGCCGCTCGATCCCTGTGTTAGATCTTTTCCAGGCTTGGAATCATAGGAGCTGCAAAGAGGAGAGCCATTAAGTCCATCACAGAAGCTGCAGAAAGAGCCTCGAGGTGGATTTGGATCAAGAGGTCCGCAAAGTGGGCCAGTGCTGCTGGGACACAAGTTGGGGCGTGATCAACCCCGGCTGGGTCACCTGAGAGAGGGTGTCTGATGTTGTGAGACCCGAAACACCGGATGATCTCAGGAAACATCACTGATGATGTGTCCCAGTGCATCCAGAGATGTATCTAAGTACTAGCACACTTTTCTTCATGTTGTGATTCAGAATAGAATGTGCAGGGTGTCCAATGCATTTATGTGATTTAAATTAAAAGTTATTATATGGATATGGAGCTTTACTCACTTTTTTCAACACACTGCTATTATTTTGAATGCCACTGTATATGCTAATAAACAATAAAATCACAGTTTTTTTTCTGGCTTGTAAATCATCATGGTGTTCTGTTATCTAGAACACATTTTGTACATTATGTGTAATGTTTTCATTTCAATCTCTATTAGTTCTCCATGCTACTGGGTCGTCAGTGCTGTTTCTTGTAGATGGACAATATGAGAGCATTTTAATTACTGCTGCACTTACTGACAGGTGGCTCTCTGTTTGATATTCATATCAAAACCATCACATAGACCCACACTATGTGAAGGCTACTTTGTAAAACTAAACATACTGTAGATGGAAGATATATGTTATGTGTGGACCTGAGCACAAATATATACAGAATATATGTAACTTCAAAATATATATTAAAATATATTCACTTAAAAACAATAACAGTACATTTGCATGTATTTGTTAGGCTAAAGGTCTACTGCATGTACTGTAAGACTGGAGCTTAGTTGTAATGTCCATTGGACAAATGGTACTACATGCATTTTTTATTATTTTTTTTTACAGTAAAATAGGAGGACAAATAGATGTACTGTAAATACTGTGGCGGTGACAGTGAAAAGAGTTTTCATTATCATTAAGACATCAATAGCTTCTCAAGGTTATTTTAAAACAAAGGTATTTGCATTTAGACAACACACAATCCGTTATACCAATGGAAATCTTTCCTGAATTAAATTGGAATCTTTAAATCTAATCCCAGATTGATGAATGATTAATTTGCTTTGATGAAGCATTTTTTTTTTTACAAACTTGTCACAACATTTACTACATTTACACTGATGCCTAAAGTCTTTTTCAGTACATTCCAAAGATTCTCAATTGCGTTAAGGTCTAGACTTTGGTGTGACTTTTTTTCAAATTCATGTGTGAAAATGATGTCTCATGCTCTCTGAACCACTCTTTCCCAATTTGAGTCTGATGAATCTTGGTATCGTCATCTGTGCTGTCAGGGAAGAAAAAGAATTATGGAAATTACCTATTTTCAATTACTGTAGACTCACAGCTACACAGCTGTTCATCCCCAATCCCTTGAGTTCTCTAGACATTGTGCATGTGGAATGCTCGTGCTTTCACCATTAAACATAGCATGCCACTTTTTTATGATTTGATGTCACCGAACGTTTAAGTGATCTCACCATCACAGTTATTCAAGATGTGTTTTTCAACCACATTCTTTCTTGAAGATGGTGTTTCACAACTATCCATCCAGGTTTTAATA
This sequence comes from Channallabes apus, assembly GCA_030522415.1. NCBI lineage: Eukaryota > Metazoa > Chordata > Actinopteri > Siluriformes > Clariidae > Channallabes > Channallabes apus. Next base: position 25,435,794 of record CM060113.1, read on the forward strand.
ATGTTTCACAGTTCTTTACCCAACTTTAACATTGTGTACATTGTATATATACAAGATTTGCTCATGAATTAATCTTCTTCCTACTTTAAGCACACAAGAAGCGATGCCCATGTGTGTCTCTCACAAAGCTTATGAGGTTACTGAGTTGCATGAAAAAATAAACCGTGATTGGACCCACTTTGTATTCTGAATTGAACTGAGGCAGTTAAAGTGCTAAGTTACTCAGTACATTCTTCTAACCTATCGGTTTTCCCTGTGTGTGAAGCCAAACTCTACTAAACCCCCTTTTCTTTTCCTCACCTCTTGTTTTGTTATTTTACCTGACAGTCCAGGTGTGAAAGGGGTGAGGCCATGGAAGAACATTCTATTCTGTAAGCTTGTCATGAAAGAATCTATTGATTGACCTCTACATGCACAATGACAAATGGGTTAGCAATTTTCCGCCTCACTTAGGGGCAACAATGCACATTTCCACTTTCACTTGGAAGCAGTGAGTGTATCATGTGCATACCTTTCTCAGGTTCCGCAAACAGTTTAGCAGAATCTATGCCAACAAACTGGACTAAACTTTTAAATCAATTGTGATTATATCTGGCATTTTGATCAATGTCAGCTGTGACTTACGTATATATGCATCATGTATCATTAAAGCCATAAATAATACTCATGCATCAGAAATATGAGAAATGTAGTAGTTAATGCCTTAGCCTACGTTCTTGGACATAGATGGACTTATTTGAATAGACTTACTAGAGGTCATTTTTCTGTTGTGGTATACAATCACTTTTTAATGATTTCTTTTGTGGTTCAGGGATGTTATTCCATGTTTTGGCTGCTGACTGAATTATTCCCAAGTGCATGAAGAATGTTTTAGGTGAAAACTATGGAAATTAACCAATTGACCTCTGTTCTGACCCCTTCAATAGGAGAACCCTGTGGGAAAAGTCACTTTAATGCAAAAATCAAAGAGAACCTTGAGTTCACAGAGCTGCAGGCGATCTCACCTAAAATTCCCACATGTGAAAAATGACACTACATTATACAAATCTATGAATAAATAAATTTAAAAACACACACAAAAAGGTTATAACACTGACCAAGAAAGTTTTGAAATTATGACCACAAAACATTCCTACTTAAAGGGTCTGGAAAAATAATAAACCATTAAAAAAAAAAAACAATGTTTGGCAGATTTATGCATTTTTAGCTCTAATCACTGTGTCCTGTAGGGGTAACCTGTCATGGTGCTGAGAGTCTAATTGATGCCTCATGCTTACAGGCACAATTATTTGTGCCCAAATGTCAAGACCTAATTTGTGCCTTTACACCTTGGACGCTTGAGCCAAATGCTTTGAGCTGGACTAATGTGAGATTCAGGGGGGTTTGCTCAGCAGATGTGGGGTGGTCTGTGTGAAGTAATGAAGGATTATCCATTTCAAAAAATGAATCAAACTGCCTGATGTTTTGTGTTTAAGAAAGCCAGGACAGGACAATTTCATGAAACTGAGGAAAGGTTAAAGGAAGGCTGTCAATAATGTTTTGTTGTTATGTATGTATGTGGTGGCACAATGGCTTAGTGGTTAGCACTGTCGCCTTGCACCTCCAGGTCCTGAGTTCCTGTAATGGTTCCATCCACGCGTCAATCAGGGCATGGAGTTTGCATGTTCTCTCTGTGCTTGGTGGGTTTCCTCCTGTTTCTCTGGTTTCCTTCCACAGTCCAAAGACATGCAGATTAGGCTGAATGGCATTCCCAAATTGCCCGTAGCATATGAATGTGCATGTGAATGTCCTACCACAGTTGTACAAAATGGGAATAAATACACTGGTCACCACTGTCTTTCACAGTTCCTAGTTAGACTTCAGAGGTTCCTAGTTGTATGTATGTGTATGTACTTATACTCTGTCATAGCACAGTCATAGCACTGAAACCTAAAACATTATGAACAATATTGTGTAATTAGGTTCCCCTTGTGCTGCTGGGGCAGCTCTGACTCCCTGAGGCATGACTCTACATGACCTCTGGGGGTGTGCTGTGGTGTCTGGCTAGGTCAGGGACATTAGCAGCAGATCTTTTGGATTTTTTTTTTGGGTGGAACCATCACGGATCAGACTTGTTTGTCCAGCACATCTAGGCAGTGATTATAGAGATCTGGGGAATCTGGAATTTTCATAACTAGCATCAACTTTTTTCAGCAATTTGTTCTACATTAGCTTCCCTGTGGGATCGGACCAGACAAGTTAGCCTTTGGTTCCCACAGGCATAAATGAGCATTGTGTGCCCATGATCCTGTTCATTGCTATATAATTGATAATCAATGTTAATGCTGTGATTTTAATGGTTAACATGTACATTTAACAAAGAAACAAAGGCTTCATTATTTTAAGACAATTTTGACCCAAAGGATTTCAAGAAAAATAAATATACTGAGCGTAAATACATAAATACATTCAGGGCTGAGGAGTACAAGGATGACCCGTCACAAACATATCTGACATTTGATGTTCTCAGCGTGATGATGAATTATCATTTTTGTATTTAATTAAGCCTGATATTGTTTTAAATATACAGTATGTTATGGATTTTATATCCAAATCAGTAGACCAACACTGTTCAGTGCTAAGCCATGTAAACAGAATTGCATTGTACTTTGGCTTTAAGGTGCTAACTTACTCTTAAATGGCTCTAAATAAATACTTGCTGTGTGTATTGTCAGACACCACCCTTAGGCAAACAGATCCCTATCCTTAGTAGAATCTACTGCTTAAATCAGCAGGTGAGCCTTAGTCCCATCTCTAGGCTCTTCCCTGGTCAGTCTGCAAAAATATGAATTATACTTTATCATAATCCGGACAGACAACTAAGCCATGTGTTATTTCTATTTGGCTGTGTGCACACCCTGCTCATATTCACAGCTGACGAACACAGGAGACGTTGACAGCTGCTAAGGGAACACCTGCACTGTGACTGAACTGCTGAGACAGAGAAAACTGGAAGATAGAGACAGAGCAAGAGAGGGAGAGAGAGAGAGAGAGAGAGAGAGCATGTCTACACTTAAATCTAACCTCCATATTTTCATTTGTTTTAGATTTTTTTTAAATAAAACGTTAATGGATGTTTATAATAAAAACAAAATCATTAAAAATAAAACTAACAAAAACAGATAACCTAAATTTAAACCCAGGTTTAACCTTGAGATGCAAAAGAAATGTTTAGGTTGCTTTTCTTTTTTTTCCATAAATAGTTAATAATAATAATAATAATAATAATAATAATAATAATAATAATAATAATTTATTATTATTATTATAGTTTTAGTTTTAAAAGCAAACAAACAAACAATGCATATTCTTTAATAGGTTTCAACAAGATGTCCTCACCAAGCCAGAACTGTGATGGGATTTTTGGTTATAAACACACACACATACACACAAATACCCCCACACACACATATACACACAAGCAAGCACACACACCTCTGATTGTATTTCCTTCAGACCTCTTCTGGACCACATCTGAAGTGATGAAAATAAGGGTGCATCCATTAAGTGCATGATGTAGGCTTAAGTGAGGCCATGGATGAAGGATTTAAGTGTTGGCTGTAAAGTGCCTTGGACCACCTGCTACAGGGACAAAGGCATCATTTTCAACCCAGACAGACTCAAAAACACCGGTTTAACAAGTGCCAAAAAGTATTTCATAGCATCAGGTATCAAACATGTTAAATTTACTCGCAGCTTTAGCTGTGCTCTTGCTTTGCTGGACCTTTTACTGGACATTTAGAGCAAAGTTACCATCTGACAAGCTGAATGGAATCGAATACCTCAGCATTTGAATTTTTAATGTGATATTATCTGTTATGCACACGCACAACCCACCAAATTGCTACATTATGTAGAGGTAATGTTTTAAAAAATAAAAGATGATCTTTTTCCATTTATCTCTTATAAATATTAACATGCATAGTGGGAAATGCATGTTTATACTATGGATCAGAATTCAACATGCTGTCAAAAATAGTTATAAAGCATGACAGCAGCTACAGTAAAGTCTTTCTAAACACTTGTAGACCATGTCAGAAATGTTTGCCCATTAGGGCCCTATAGTTTGAACCTCTCTTTGTTTCTGTCTCTTACTCGCCTCCATACACTGCTCCTTGTTATAAGTTTTTTAGATGGGAAAATCCCACAGTATCACATAAAGGTTGGCACCATGTCGACTCCCCTGTCATGACAGCCTCTGGCTCACCATCACAGAGATGCTGAGATCACACAGCACAGCTTTCATGCTTCGACACAAATATTCATCCAAGCATTACGGAAACTGTAGCTTGATATGCTTTTTTGCTCGTTGTTGTGGAAATTGCTCATTGAGCCATTCAAACACAGTCAGAAAGAAAAAGGTAAGCCTGAGGTATCTGAATCTCATATTGTCTAAGTGACAGTTGGTTTAATCCCAAATGCTGGTACAGACAATTAAGCTCACTCTTAGATAACTCTTAAATAACAGGTAAAGAAAAAATAAAGAAAAAATAGATATAATGAAAAAAAAGACCAATCAAATGACAACCTTCCATGATTAATATTTCAGCAAAACACCAGTTGTTACTGATAGGTTCTTAAGTGGTTATATTGAGCTCTTTGTTTTTTGTTCATAAAGTGTTAGCAGAGAAGGCTTAATACTTATCAGTTTGACCCCTTTTGTGCAAGACTGCCAAACCACTAGACTGCAGCTAAGGTTGAGTTTTTATTTCACCCTGATCTTGTCATTGGGCGGTTGTTACATGAGAAGGTCTCTAAAAGAAGCTTTGAAGTTGATGAGTGCTGGACAAGTCTTTTGTTCACAGCATAACTAGGGCCACAGAAAACAAACAAAGGTTTAAGGGAATATTTCTCTTTTTTAAAACATTTTTCAAGCTTCAGGGGATATATCAATGAGGTTTCTAAATATCAAGTTTCTAGACAGATATTCTCATGGAAAGTAATATATGGTTGGTGCATTTGAAAAATAATCCTAAATAACAGAAAGTTTAAATATGCTGTTATTAGCTGAACTGACAGAATTGTTTCTGGCCCTTCTTGAAATATTGCTAGACATAACAATCATTTTATATAAGACTGAAAATAAAAACATACTTATAGTGTCAATATAAAGTAATATTTTGCACTTCCATGGTATGAACACATCTGATTTTATGCTAGCTTAAGGCACCTTCTACACTGTATCTAATTAGATAAGTCTACATTTAGATGTAAAAATATATATTATCAAATAAATAAATACATAAAATAAATATATGTAGTGTGAACTGTATAAATAATATGCTGCTTGTATGTTCTCCACAGCTTTGAGTCTCGACATTTCAGTACATCACATAAGTAGTGTTCCTTCAGTTTTCTCCAAAGCTAGTCCACAATAATCCATGTTTGAAAAAAAAAAAACTTGTCATATAAACATCCATTACAGCACCAGACAGAACATTTTCTCTTTTTCCTCTTCAGCAGCAGGCCTAATGCTAAATAGGTTCTGTTCGTTCCATGGAGTTGGGGACACCCTCTGTTGATTGCAGTGCTTAGGAATAATGACCAGCACTGAGCATTTCACCATCCTTTGCCATCTATACTTCCTGGAGTAACAATCCTTGTGGCTAAGGCAGGTGTACCAGGGCTACTAGACATCCATCCATTTCCCTTGTTCCTTTTTTTATTAGGACATGGTTTAATAGACCTATTCCTCTTCAAACACCAAGCTGCTGGTCTCAGCTGTGTCCTACTGTTTCTTTGTAAAGTTCAGGTACTTTATCAGGGACTACTGGCCTGGGGAGAAAATGTGTGAACTTTTGATGTCGCCTTGATTTTGTCCCATCTCGTGGTGTTCCATCCTTATTGAGTGCCACATAGTAGCGAGCCCCCCTTTCTCCTTGGTTGTAGAGGTTGGAGGAATAAGTATTGTACCAGTTCTCTTCAAACTGTTCCCGAAAGATACACTCAGCAGTCAGTTTCTCCTGCAAGGCAGAATGTCAGAATAATTAACCCTGAGTACATGGAGAACAAATAAGCTGTGTGGGTTTTTTTTTATCTATTATTATTACTCTCTCTCTCTCTCACTCTCATACACAGACATGCACAACACATGCTGTACTTAAAATAATCAGCATAAGCTAAATCAGAAATACTTACAGAGCCATAGAGTTCCCCCTTGTCATTCATTCCGAGGTAGAGGCCACTGTCCACTCCTCGGATGCTGATTAATCCTGCAGCAAGGCTTATGAATTCCAAAATACCTGGAGAAGAATAAATCAATTGTTCTAAGTATGTACTATGCAGTCTAAGCTCACATTGTATTCACACAAAAGCTGTTCTGAAATACTAGCTAGGCATGATTACTATACACTGCCTCTATTTAAATTGCTTACAGTACAATCAAGTTGGTCTCATTTTCAAAGAGAAATAGGATAGGCTATAGAGAGTTTTATATGAAACTAGTGCATCACTGTAGCATAACTAACGTAAGAGTCATTAATTTATATATATATATATGTATATATATGCTGAGGCTGAATATATGAATGTGTAGATGTGTCGTAATGTGTATGAAGAATATCATGCACAAAAATAATTTATGAAAGTTTCAGGCAAAACTCTGTTTTAAAAAAATTAAGACACCAAAAACAAATCAAAACTCAACCATACCAAAGCGACTGTGGTCTTTCCGCGTGCCCTGCACCGTGCCATCCGGCAGGATTTCCAGGTGGAACCCGGTTCTGCAGTAAAGCTGTCTCCTCCTCAGGATGCCCTTTAAGTGGTCCAGGTCGGCCGGCGTGCTGCGTGACAGCCACTCAGCCGGAAATCGCTGATCTCCGAGCAGCGCGAGAGTCTCGGCGAGCGGCGGCAGGAAGAGGAGAGAGCCGGCGGCTCCCGCGCCCTCGGCGCCCTGCAGCAGCGCGCTCATCTCCGCCATCACCGGCAGCACACGCGATCGACGGTCACTCGAACCGAGCGCAAAACCCTTAACGCCCTGCGCTCATACCATCCATGATCATGAACGAGTCAAAGAGTTTATGAGTGCAGTGCAAAAAAAAGATGACTCTCCGCGGCAGACTTCCTCAGATGTAATAATAATAATAATAATAATAATAATAATAATAATAATAATAAATAAATAAAATAAATCCACCGATGAGGAAACTTAATTAACCTGCGGCTTAAACGTCAACTGCACTCGGATTTAGTCACTTTCAGATAAATTCCATGCACTTGTCTTGACACCTCGCACTTAACATGAATCACATCCAGCGCGCAGGAGTAAACCTATTAAGTCTTGAAGCGCACCTCCAGGGGAAAACAGCAGCCCGACTTCTGCTTTAAGGTGTGTGTGTGTGTGTGTGTGTGTGTCACGCTGTGGGTGTGTGCGTGATTGCTGGAAGTGGTTTATGCTGTGTGAGCACAGGGCAGGTGCACAGCGGGTGCAGGAGGGCTCTGGTGGGAGGTGCTGAGATTGTAGACCTGCCTTGCCACAGCGTTACTGCGTTTCTCCTTCACGCTAAACGTGTCTATGCGTTTGTACCTCTCTCTCTCTCTCTCTCTCTCTCTCTCCAAGGTGAGTTTGCGTTTGTAAAAAGCAAAGTAAAAAAAAAAAAGTCACATAATCTCAAAATAAAATAAAGCCACAGACAGAACAACACATGTTTTGAATACAATCCTGAGAAGTGCATCCTTTGCATCCATCATTTAAGTGTGTAACACGAATGAGGCTATAGTGCAGTTGAAGTGCAGATGAGCGTGATTGATTGGACTGGGCTAAAGCCGCGCACATCTCGCGAGGACTCTCCGTTCTCCAACTGTATAACCGTAATGATGGCGGCGGCCGCACGCCGGTTTAGCACGATAGTAAATACCGTCACCGCTTGTAAAAACGGCGCAGGCGTTCATGTGAGTACAGCCCAATCGCCAAAATGGAAAATCTCCAGGCGGCAGGTTGTGACAGGACTTTGCATCGCGGTAGGAGGAATAGCTGTGTGTCAGAAATGCCGCGTGAAAGAAGCCCACACATCGAGGATGACGCACGCACTCCCGGTTGTGTTTGCTAGAGAAAAGGTACGGTTTAGTAAATCGTTACTGCGTTTATTTATTACACATTGCTCTTTACACTCTCATGATAGTGTGATCACGTAAACAAGCCGGTCCCTCGGGACTTAGGTCAGTGACGCTCTCCACTGTACAGGGGTGCTGAAAACAAGGAAATCGGATTTTTGAAATCGAAATCTCCACCGGCGCGGTGGTTAGCACTGTCGCCTTGCACCTCCAGGGTCTGGGTTCGATTCCCCGGCCAGGCTCGATTCCCGTCTCTGTGTGCATGGAGTTTGCATGTTCTCCCCGTGCTTGGTGGGTTTCCTCCGGGTACTCCGGTTTCCTCCCACAGTCCAAAGATATGCAGGTTAGGCTAATTGGCGTTCCTAAATTGACCGTAGTGTGTGAATGAGTGTATGTGTGTGTGCCCTGCGATGGATTGGCACCCTGTACAGGGTGTACCCCGCCTTGTGCCCTAAGCCTCCTGGGATAGGCTCCAGGTCCCCCGCGACCCTGAATAGAAGGATAAAGCGGTATAGAAGATGAATGAATGAATGAAATCTCCACCCTCGAATAGAATGTGCACAGCAAAGGAAACACTTCATACTCATGCATAAGATGTTGCCTCCAAACATAATCAGTTTAAATGCTGTGTACATTATTATGGGCGGTAAATAATTCCCGCTTAAATATACACATCAAGGTGTATTTGCTCATTGAAAACATGGATAAATGTAAAAACCTTCGTGGTTCTTTGGACGTCTGCATGGGAGACTGCTTAAGGTCAGCCCTACTGTTCAGTCAGAAGATTTAAATCTGTCAATGATTATTTACTTCTTCCACTGAATCAAATATTTTCTTAAATGTAATTCAGTTATGTGGTGGTGTGATAGGCGCTGCTTTTAAGTTATAGTAATATTTAATAAGGAGCTAACAAAACTAAGAAATCAAAGCATGATTATTTTCGGTAGGCACCTGTTCTAGAAGGTTCTAGGTGTGAACAACTGGTTTATTTTTTGTGTGCTTAGGGAAGAATAAAAAGACTAGACTTTGTCCTAGTCATATTATTGACACGAGTCTGTGCAGCAGGGATCTGTGGGGGACTTACTGAAAAGTAGCACCACTGGTTTGTTAGATCATTAAGCTATACAGAATTGGCTCAGTCTCCTGTTCAATTGCTCTTACACTGTGCTTGTTTATTTCTTTGGTCTCTTATCTTGAGGTGGGTGGGGAGGAGGGCAATGGACATAACCTTAACTTGTGGATTGAGATACTGGAATCCAGGGCTGAGGTAAAAGAACACTGAGCCTTGGCAGGAAAGCTGACATATGATGTGGGTAATAAGTAGCATAGGCACACCTTCTCATGGTGTTTGCCTAGTGCCCAGTGGGCCTGGCTGCATGCCACCTGGAAAAAACATCAACTCTGTCCTTGTACGCTAAGGCTCAGTGTAGAGGAATAAACATTTAAAACGGATCAGCATTTTGCAATAAATTTGACATAAATCTAAATCTAAATCATAAGAATGATTCAAATTCTTATGAGCTTTAATCCTGGCTTTTGTTCTAACCTTGATTATTTATAACCCTTCATAACAATGCTTGCATATTTAATTCCCATAAATGTGCAATAATGACAACATACTTATAAACCCCTGTGACCCCATGTTTATTGGTTCCTTTATTTTGATATCAATATTTTTTAAGATGTGTTTTTCTTATTGTAGACCAAGATATCTGCTGATGAAGAAGACATTGCCATGTCAGCTCATGAGCACAGGTTCCGTCTGTTTAGTTCAGTGGAGTATGAAGGGCAGCTTTACATGACACCACTGGACTTCATTGAGTCGGTTACCATGAGTGAGCCAAAGAGTAAGCATTAAACACATATGCACTAACCACACAATGCAGTAGTTTGTTCTCTTAAAGCCAAACACTTCTTAGCATTTAAAACTGTCATTAATTAAAAACCAGTGAATGAACATAAATCCTTATTTGTCTTATGGACTGAGTGCAACTGAGATTGACATAGGCATCAGTTGGATGTTTTACATACAAGCAAACCACCCAGTTGATGCTATAAAGGAAGCTATGACTGGTCATTGTCTATGAAGTCATAATACCTGCATGCAGATCACTATCTCCACAAGGAATGAGAAAAAAACCCTGAAAAGCATTCCCAAATGAATTTGAGCTCTAAGGCATCTTTCTGATGTCACCTACCTGTGGTGGAAGTTCATATCAAGACAGGTGTGGTTGGTGGTTTGGATCTTAGTTACATTTATTTAGAAACCCTATTGTACACATGTTATTATACACTATTGTCAGAGGCTATTATACAGTGGCATTTTTTTTTATAATATTGGAAGAAAGTTTATACCTAGGATATTTTCACTCCACTTAAGGCTCCACCCTGATTAGTTCTTTCATACCGTGGGTTTAAACCACATTGGAATAATAGAAAGCCACTGGCTTTCTCTAGTCTTATTTCTGTGGTTGAAGGAAAACCAGACTCTTTGGCCTTGGCTTGGGGCTGAATCAAAGAAGTGTGTGTGTGTGTGTGTGTGGTTTCAAAACTGTTTCTGGTGAGTTGTTGGCTAGGTTGGTGTAAGCTATAGCTTTGGAGCTTTCTTCAGGCCTGTTTAGAAATGTGCCAATGGTAGTTTGAAACTGCATATGTGGTTTCACCCTGTGAGTATGCTCCTGTTATCTTTTTGACTGAAAGTGCCTGGTATGTCCAGATGGGAATAAAATCTGAACTCTAATATAAAGGGGCGCCCATTGCTTCACTATGTCAGCCACATTATTTTTAATGGCACATCCTCAGCAAAAGGCATTATGGTATTTATGGTTTTATGCCATGGCTATAAAGGCTGTTTGAGTGTGCTATAACCTTGCATGTTTGTGAAAGCCTATGCAGAGAACCTCTAAGCATAAAATAATTTAATTATGCACTCAAGAGCCAAACCTTATCTTAATTTGTGCTTTTATTTTGTGTTTTCTTATGCACTACACTTAATATTTGTACAGTAATATCAGTTTGTGTTTATGGGCCATTTGCAATATTCTTTTAATAGATTCAGGGCGAGTGCTGTGAGAAGCAGAAAACAATTGTAGGTACACCTGCATTTTAGTGCATGGTCAGTAGAGATTTTGCATTTGCATGGAGAAAAGCTTCATGATTATAGTTGCAGTGCTGAGAGAGGACAAATGCATGAACTCAGTCATGCATTTTATGACCCCTTGGCTGGCTTCTCAAGTCATTGCTATTCCTTCCTTCTTATTTATTTATTTATTTATGTATTTTATAAGTGTTATACAGCAAGAGTTTTGGATTATGTGTATATCATTTTAGCTAGACTACTATTAGACTACAATTTACCATGTATTTTAGTAATCTATTACATTAAACCATATTGGCATACTGTTTTATCAGTTTGTGTGGTATTTAAAATTATATTATTTATTAAATCCTAGAAAAAAGGTTTTGGCGAGCCCTGACAAAACAGGTATGATTTAAACAAATCAACAGAATTTCATGATTTTATGTATGAGGCTTTATTTTTGTAAACATTCTTTAAATGTTCACTTTTTAAATTGAAAAGTTTACTGTTTTAAGGAATTAGACAAGATTCTCTCAGATACACCTGCTGTTTGGAAAGGGTCATCCAGGCTGTTCAGGAACTTAAATGAAAAAGGTGAGAATTCACAATATTAAAAAGCAAATATATTTGTAATCCTATTGATATTTACTTTTACATTTAGTTGCCTGATTAAATGTATACAAAGATTTTTAAGGCATTTATGAACTGATTAGTATAAGTGCTTAAACTTAAGTGCTAAGGCTTTCTACCTGAGGGTCTGAGTTGTCACCTTGTGTTGAAATGTAGAATAAAAGATTTGTGCTTGATCCTTGTGAGCTGGTGAAGCAATCTCAGTAGGGACATTTTATAAAAGAAATTAGATCTGTTACTTACCAGGTGTGGTTTTCCCAAGAAAAATGGAAGCATATGTATTAAAGCAAGCCAGTAGCAAGTCAGAAGTACACATTTATAATTTATGCTTTGCAAGGTTTGCAAAACAAAGACAAGTGTTTTGTATTTGAACCGATGCAAACTGCTGATCTCAGTAACTGAAGCAGGACAGAATGTAGAGGTTATAGATCTGGTGAAGAGGAAAATTATGGATGCTTTTTTCGCACAGTGGTACTATAACAGTAAATCAGTCACTACTGTAGCTTGTTACAGTAAACTAGTTTAGTAATTACAGACACCTGACTGAGAACTAAAGCAGTCACTGTTGTCAGGACTGATTGCATGATTCTAATACTGTGGTCTAACACCAAGTCTATTGAGATGCTGCAAAAGTGTACACAAGGCTACTGAATTCCTATTTGCTGTACAGTATATACACAGGTATGGTACCAGTCAAAAGTTTGGAATTGTTTTTCTACATTCCAGAACAATTTTTTTTCAAAACTATGAAATAGCACAACACCAAAACTTACCTCTGCTGCTGAACAGAAGTTTTTACTTCTGGTTTCGTGTTACCAGCCTTAGAAATCGCAAATTTACATCACCTGTTATTGCATATTTTGGATGCCATCAGCATTGGCAAGTTTTTTGGCACTCATTTTCAGTCCAGTCCCGTCCCTGAACCTGACCAATTTCAGAGGAATGTTTTTTGTTTGTTAATTCACATATGCCTCTTTTCCACTGCATGGAACGGCACGACACGGTTCAGTTCAACTCACTTTGGTTCGGCGCAGTTTGGCTCGGTTTACGCTTCCACTGCAGTGTAGTAACGCTTTAGCGTGGGCAGGATTACTCACGTGTCGTTTAGTCGCGGCGCCGCTACTGCCGTGACGTCATCGTAAACGCGCCACAAACAAACACACAACAATGGAGCATATCGACGGCATGGTGTTCTTCATTCTCGGCATGTGGATGTTTTTAACAGCGAGACGAAGGAGTTTGTTTCAATAGAGCCCGACGGTTAATACAAAAAGGTGCGTGCGATCCTTCTCTGGCTGTTCTAAATATAGCGGTTCTGTTGTGTCTCGTGTCGCAAGTTCGCTGACGCAGTAATGACGATTGACGATTTTCTCCGACTAATCAGTGACCAGCCATGTTTACACGTCACGTTTTGGTAACGGTTCGGCGCGCTTGGAACCTCGGCAGAGGTGGTACTAAAAAAAGGACCAGGTACCATGTACTGTTCCCAGTGGAAAACCCCCCAAAAGTGAGTAGAACTGAACCGTGTCGTGCCGTACTATGCAGTGGAACAGCGCCAATAGTGACCTATGAGTCATTCAAGCCTAAAACCATCGATCCTATGGTATGGACCAGTGAGAAACAGGTGATGACGACAGATGATCAGGCCGGTAATTAATATACTGGTGATGCTGAATGCTGAGAGTTTGGAACAGACAAGGAGAAATGAGATTGCTGTTAAGGTTGTAACATAAATAAGCTATTTTTAAATTGTACCTTTAGGTAGTTTGCAGCCTATCTCAGTAAAACATTTGTTGGCATTTCTGTAATTTACTCTATAAACTTAAATTAAATTTAATATGAATTTTTTTTATAGTGTGTAAATGAGGTGTACTAGATAGATATATAGATAGATAGATAGATAGATAGATAGATAGATAGATAGATAGATAGATAAGACAATTACACCGATCTGTAAGCAAAGAAGATAAGGAGAGCTGTTTGAAATCTGCAGTGTTGAGACTTGTCCCTGTGACAGCTTCCCATCACTGACGATAGAATGAATTCTAAGAATGGCATTGGATTACATTGCTCACACTGACATTGGTGTGAATTATTTCTGAGAATGTTTGCATTTCTGACTGCATCTGCTCAAGCATATGGGCTTAGTTTCTTTCTGCAAGACTGAAACTGAATTTTGTCTGTATGTCTGCAAAACCGTTTAACCTTCTTACACAAAACAGGCCCGAACCTATGTTGTTACTCTGATGGCTCTTCATGTGTCTTATTGTGGCTGGCTTGCATAGCTAAAAATATATGATAGGAGGAGTCTAAACAATAATTTTTTATAGAATAGAATGTTTTCTGTTAAATAACAAGTGAGTTCCTCAATTAATGTTAGGAATGTTCAAAATGTATTCTGATTGAGACAACAGGTCTACAGTCCACTTTGGGAAAAAGTAATCACTCAATACATTGCACTAATGTTTCTTAGTAAAACAATGTAATAACAAAAGCGCATAAAGCCTCTTATATTTGAGCCCCAAGATGATGGCATACCAATGGCCTAACAACAGCTACTGGTAGGTTTTTCAGTTTTATGATGTAGTAGCACTTGCTTGATTTATGTCAGATTTTTCAACAAATCTTATGTGTCTTTTAAAAGAATTTCAACAAACTACTGCATCATACTAATTTCTTGCTGTTTTATAAAGTTTAAAAATGAAAATGCCTTATTGGGTATTAGGACTAGATTTCGTTATATGTGCTCCTGCAGACAGTTGTCTATTAACCGCTTTGCTATGCAAACTGACATCCTTTCCCACAAGACTCAAACCAGTCAACCTGAGCTATCTATGCTTGAGTCACTATCTCTGCCTGCAAACAAAAGCTTGGGAATGCTTTCAACGCTCACAACAATTTTCCTTAAGTCTCTCCCTGACTGAATCCTGACAGTTGCTCTTCCTTTTCTCGCTTTCTGCACAACAAAAGGCCTAGCAGGCCTAAACGAACACACACCCCACATCAAGCATCCCCAATCAGCGACAGATCACTTCAGAATGTTTTACACCTAGGAAAACAAACAGAGGATGGCCCAGGAGCCAGGCACTCGGGCTGCCTTTGTTTGTGTTTGTGACCAGCCCTGATTACCAGAGTAACTGTCTCTGTTTGTGCGAGTAAAAAAACACCAATTAGGAGTTAAGAACTGAACCCCCTTAGATGTTATCAAGGTCTAAGGAGGGATTTTTTTCTGTTTGAAATGTCATATGATAGCTTGATTTTAATTGGAGGTTTAGGGATTAGAAAGGCAAAAATATATAATTTTTCAGCGGTTAATTGGTATATACTGTTTTTTTTGCAGGAATAATCTCGTATACAGAATATCTGTTTCTTCTTTGCATTTTGACAAGTGAGTATAGATGAGTATTCTTTGATTGGCACAGAGTTTTAAATTTTAAATATCATAGTATTTTTTCTGCATCATTGTTAGATTTTTTTGTTGTCTTTTTGCAGAGCCTCAGGCAGGATTTAAGATAGCTTTCAACATGTTTGATGCAGATGGCAATGAAATGGTGGATAAAAGAGAGTTTATGGTGGTATGTTTTCCTTTGGGTTTATACTTATCTAACTGGCTCAGTGCATGTAAGCAAATGTCAAATAAAACACGTTTCTCCATTAGCTCGAGGAAATATTTCGTAAGAAAAATGACAGAAAAGATAGAGGTGCAGAGACTGACAGCTCAACACAACTGGTAAGAGAAACAGCAAATTCTTCTATTCGATCTGAATCATTGCCATTCTGAAACTTGTTAACCCTAAAAGCAATATTACAAACTAAAGAGGCGAGTATAAAATATGCAACGTGGCAAAGTGTGTTCTCGTTTTCTGTGTTCTGCATGTCATCTTCAAGAATGTGGAACTGTATGGATTTCAAGGTTCTGTCAACCATCCTGTATGTATCTGAATGTGTGAGGAAAACATGTAAAGCTTTGCATGACTTGTTTATTTGTCTGCCTGTTGATCTGTGTAGTGCATGATGAAATTTTAAAAATGCCAGTCATGAACATCTGTGCATGTGAGTGATATTCGTGCTAGGAACAATGGCTGAGGCAGACATGTAAAACAAACCTGGGCCTTCTTCACTATTAGGGAGCGTTCCTGACAGGCACAGAGAAATGGGCTTTTACGATGCATTGTGTCACATTTGGGTAAAGTCAAATGAAATGACCCTTATACACTGCTCAGCCTTAGAAAGGTAGGACAATGTGTCCTAATGGATCCTGGCCCAAATGCAATCTGAAACATGTTTCCATTGTCTGGGACAGCACCAAAAGGAGACTAGATGATTTATGTTACTTGTCTACTGTCAGGTGATGTTCGCTGAGGCGTAGTTGCCCAGATCTCGCTTAAAAGGCCCTCACCCGAAGATAGACCGTTCCTCCTGGACCCCCATGTTTTATTTTTACAGTTATTTGAAAAGTGGTATTCATGCTCAGATTACCTTTTTGTAATAGCCTGACTATGAAGAGCCATGTGCCAGTCACAGCTAACAATGATATGAGAGACTAGGAAAACTAATATATTTTTAAAGGTTTTGTTAAAGTGTTCTGAATGTGTTTCTAAGGTCTCACCTAATGTGAATTAGTCTTAATTGCTATCTGTGAGGTCTACTGTTAATTATAATGTATGGCCGGGGAGCATATATTTTCATAGTGCTGTATAGGCATTATAGAACATTTTTTAAGGATTATTGTGGCATGTACGAAGAAATACTACAGTCTAAAATACCAAGGAAGGAAAGGAAGATAATGTAGAGTAAGTCAACAAGAATAAAAAATGATGGCAACAACTTTTTATATAATTAAGCCAAAAAGCTGCTTGACAGTTAAGATGGACATTTCAGGAATTGTTTTAAAAGTGTGAGTATGAATTTCAAGTACACTCATTAATTCATTCATTTTTCATGACACTATGTATGGTTAGCTGGAAACTCCTGGCATGAGGTGGAAAACACCCTGGACACACACTCCCAAAAATAATCTACAAGCAATTTAGAAGCATCAAACAGTATACAAAGTATGTATTTGGACTATTGAAGGAAACCAAAGTCCCTGCAGAAAACCCACAAAGCACAGGGAGCACATAAAATCTTCTGCACACAGAGCATGGATGGCATATGGACCCCCAGTGGCAATGGTGCAAACTGCTGGACCACCAAAGGTTAAACTTAAATGTAGTATAATTTCTTGATGGTTAACATGCTATAATGCAGCATTTTATTTGAGCATATTAACTGGTGTGTAATAATATTTGTAGGTGTGTAAGTTCATTACAGCTTTGCAATATTTCTATTATTCAACACAAATTGAAAAAAGGGAAAAAAACAACAACAAAAATAAAAAAACAAAATTACAAAAGTTTGAGCTGTCTTCACATTTTTTTTTGGATTGCCAATAAACTTGGCAAACTTGTCTAGTGTTCTGTCTGTATTTGAAGATGTGCATGACTTGCATGGCATGGTTTGCATGTTAATAAAAACATATTGTCTTGCATACAATATTTAAAGGGTTTAAATCTTTACTCCTTTCTAAATTCCACATGGACGGTTGTGAATTTGTAACATTTCTGTGGATTTTTCAGTCATGTAATTGGTGAATGCATTTTAAAAGTGTTAACAGCTGTACTTCTAATGCAGGTTCTTAAAAAAGAACAACAAAACTTTGAACCAAGAAGCTTCTGGGATGTGCTGAAGCATGGTGCAAGAGTAGTCCTCTTTTCAGATCTGGTGGAGGTACACACATCCTCTGTCTCATCACTCTTCTGGCTGATTCTATATCTACACATTATCAGTACCTTGGCTGAATTTGAAATGCAGTTTTAAGGTTTTGCAGTAATAATAATAATAATAATAATAATAATAATAATAAAAAGTAATATAAAAGTAATGTAAAATAATAGTCCAAATTAAAATTTGATTGCCGCAGGATAGAACAAAATTCCTGTTTCAATACATCAATGAAATGAAACTGTTTGCTAAGAGCTTTGCAATCTAGTCACGAGTAAATTCAGTGTGTATGCAGTTACAGTGTATTCCATTTGTTTTTGGAATATTTTGCAGCAATAAGGTACAATGAGAGCCTCATCATTCTCAACAATTGATTCAGCTTTTAAGTAAAGTACACTGATGTGACTAAAGTGCACCTTTTTAGCATGGATAATCCACTTTTTATTTCATTCTAACGGAGACAAATTAGAAAATCTAACCACCCAGTTCTCACTAATTAAATGCACACAACACTAAATCACTAGAAAGTTAAAAGCAAAGATGTAAGGCACTGGCTGGCATAATGATATGCACCTGTACTGTGGACAAGTTTTGTGTTGTTTTTATGGAAGGGCACACATCTTATGGATGAATCACTTGTAATGGTTTTATCGTGATTGATTATTTGTGTCATACGATAGAGCAATGAGTAATTCAGTTTACTTGTCTCTTCATAGCATGTACAAGAGAACATTGCTGATACAACTCTGTTGGTGCATTTCTTTGGAAAAAAGGGAAAAACTGAACTGAACTTTGAGGATTTCTACAGGTAAAATGCTAAACAGTTTAGTATTTTATTGCTGTTGGTGTTCTATAAAAAAGACAAATCAAAAACTGGAATTTGTAGGTTAATTGAATACATTGTGCCGAATAATATATTTCACTGTTCTCCATACATCCATTTTGTTATTGTTTTCGTGGCCGTTATATTTCTTAAGCATCTCCAAATTAATGGGTTGTACAGTATGTATCGCACTCATGAATCACTAGTTTTGAAGCGATTCAACCCAGCCTAGTCAGAGGACCACTCATTCAGCACTGCGTCTCTATCTTCCACTCTCGGCAGATTCATGGACAACCTGCAGACAGAAGTACTTGAGATTGAGTTCCTTGCCTATTCTAAAGGTATGACCACCATCAGCGAGGAAGACTTTGCTCGGATTCTTCTGCGATACACCACGGTGGACAACATCAGCAGCTATCTGGAGAATGTGCGTCAGAGCATACCTGATGAGAAGGTAAAGGCTCTGCTTTTCCCATCTAACACAGTGTTGCTCACCAAAGCAGAGTGACCTTTTGACCAGCATGCTTTAAATGTCTCTCATGTCGCAATGCAGTAGGAAGCTTAGCTTTTTGAAGGTAGGGTCATGGGTGCTATACATGGAGATAGATTACAATACAGCTCCCTTTTTTTTTTTTTTTTTTACTATGCCTGCCATTTAAATACCCCAAAACCTTTTTTACTCTTTGATTTTTTAAATAATAATAATAATAAGGAAAATATAACATTACTTTAAAGTATGAATGCCACTGTACATATTTAATGCCTGTTGGATATCCTTATGTAAACACTCAATGGGTTGTTCATTTTGTCAGAACGCATTTGCTTTTCATCAAACAGATATTTAAAGGTTCCTTGGTGACCTAGTGACTAGCATGTAGCACTTTTACTGCCACAGCTCAGGTCTGATCACTGGTAAGGGAACCAGCACCAGCCACTAAGAGGCTGTAGGAGTCAGTGCCCTTCATGTGCCAGTGCCAAGAAGAGTATCCAGTGGAAAGCCTTTGCCACATAAAATATACATATGGATCTAGTATCATGCTGTAACCAGCTAAACCCAGTTTCACCAGGATAACTAGCCATTAAAACTGTCATAAAGATATTAAACAAGTATATATATGCATTAAAATTTTTGCAGTAGTGAATAAACATTCCCCCACTGTGCTCTTTTGTATTACCATATTGATGATGCTTATTGGTCTGGGATACATTTTGTGCAGAGCTTTTCACCTCCAGAGAAACTGCTCCATTGCTTTTCATGAGTGATCCTAAATTACACAGCAGAAATCAATGCAAATACTCAGCTGGGATGTTAACACGATCCTAATAAAAAATACAATCCTGTTTTAGATTGCTTTCAGTTAAATCCCACCTGTGCATAAAACATTTTTTGACCTAATGAGCTGGCTGTTGGTGGATGTGCATTGATGATGAAGCCTGTGTTATCACCACGTTAAGTGATATTTTATGCATTTCCACTTATGACAACAACCAAGCGTCACATGTTACTCATTAGATCATTTGTAAAACAGACATAAGAATGGCACTGCAGAAAGAAAAACGTCCTAGTGACTGAGAATGGATGAATGGAATTCAATAGACTGGTAGGCTTGTAATCCACCAGTCCTGAGGTGTTTTGGATAGAGTTCTTTGTTTTTGTTTATGTGAGAATCAGGTTAATCCTCTTTGGGGGGGGGGGGGGAGTCTACAGGCTGCTTGACCTTAAAACCAAGTGCTGACAGCTCAAATCATAGACCTGGAACAGGACCTGGGTGGTTATACTTTGACTGTTTGACTAAGTTATTTCCTGCCTTTGGATCTGTTATCTGTCTGACAGCTTCAAGGTCCCTTAGATACTTAAGGTTTCCCTCTGATGAAGAGAGTTAAGTCTGGTATAGATAATGTGTTAGTCAGAGCTCTATATTTGTTATCAGAAACATCATTCTCGGGGTTGAGACATCCTTCGGAGAGTCATTATTTTTATGAGCTTTCTCCCCGAGAGAGCACCTTAACCTCAAAATGTAGAATGTCTTTTTTCTTGATGCAATTTTTAAGATACCTTATTTATTTTTATTTTTTTTTTTACAGACTTTAAAAAAGCTAATTTAATCTGTTTTTGTAATCATATTTGTAATCCGAATCTGTGTAACTGTTTTTAACAGGACATTTGATTATAAATGTGTCATGGTATCATTTATTGTTTCTTGTAGGGAATCACTTTTGAGGAATTCAGGTCATTCTTTCAGTTCCTCAATAACTTAGAAGACTTTGCCATCGCCATGCAAATGTACAACTATGCAAGTCGACCAATTGGACAAGGTAAAAAAAAGAAAAATCAGTGCCAATATATTTCCAGTTGTCTTTATACTCTTTGTTGCCTTTTTCCTAAAGCCAAGCCTTTAAAGAGATCTTCTTTACTGAAACATATTACATCTTATTTTATGCACAGATGAGTTTGCACGTGCAGTATACGTTGCCACCGGATTAAAACTCTCCCAACACCTTGTGAAAACAGTCTTCAGGATTTTTGATGTGGATCATGATGACCAACTTAGCTACAAGGAGTTCATTGGCATAATGAAGGACCGCCTGCATCGAGGCTCCTGGGTAAATGGGACGAGAGGGTCAGCCCCTCCACAGCTGGGGCTGTTTAAACACTGTTTATCTTCCTTTTACAGCAGGCTGGGTGACAGCAAGGTTATAAACCCCTAATCAATCTGGAGGAAAAATGTCCATGTAAAGGAAATCAAACAAGTAGGTTCTGTAAAACAGAACGCTGATGTGATACAGACTGAGAGGGCAGAGTTTTGTTAGTTAATAAGTTATTATGTATGGGCTTACTTGGTTCCTGTCTGAGGCTCCAGTCGATATAGAAGGTATTCAGCTTTCAATGCAGGAGCATAGATTCTGTTGTTTTAAATCTGTGTCACTTCATATTCTGATCATTCATTTAACAAGCTGCCATGGGTCTATATTTAAATCATTCTGCAAACATGTTATTCAGAGTGACTTACAATTGAGCTGATCAGATGAGTATTAAGGGTCTTCCTCAAGGACCAAGCAGCTTGACAGTACTGGGATTGAAACTCCAAAACATTTCCCTGGCCACTGGGCCACCACCGTGTTTAAAACCCAGAGAGCTACTAAGCCTTGATCTAGTCACATTGAGCACCGAGAGCTGCTCTGCACTTTGAATGGATTTTAAACATTTGCTTTTTCATTTTTTAAAATATAGAGGTTACAAAAAATCTGTAAGCCTACTCTTACTCTGTTAATTTGTGATACTTATGTTATTGCTATTAGTAAATTATAATATATATACCAACTAATTCCTCCAGAGGAATCACACTATTGCTTTTCACAAGTGAGCTTAAATGACACAGTGGAAATCAATGCAAGTGCTAAGCTACAGTAAGAACTGGATGTGGTGGTTTAAGACTAATTCAAAACAGAATCGCATTTTACTTTGGCAAACCCATCCATGCATAAAGAGGTTAAATTTCAGAGATACTTTGTCTAATCCTCACAGTACTTAGTTAATGTATTAAAAAGAGAAGGAGGCCCTGAAGAACGAAAATGAGTTAAGTTCCTGAAAAAGGCGAGGATGGGTAGTTCACTAGTTCTTTTGTATTCATTTTTATGAATTTTTTTGGAGAAAATCCCTAAAAATTCTTGACCAAATCAATAAACGTGAATGTATCTTTTAGTGCGGTGACAAGGGGGTAGACATGTATATAATACTGTGGATGACCATTTGCCTGAATAGTTTCTGCCATCTAGTGGCCTTAGCTGAAGCATTGTGGCTTATATTTATATATAAAATGTTGCACTCAATGACCTCAATGACTAGGACTTTTGTTCTATTTAACTTTAACCCCTTTGTCTTCTTTCTTTTTACACGCACATATGCATTCATATTTAATTCCCCATAGTCTTTGTCTATTGTCACTTTCATAATTTTGGTATAGGGTTCCATCACACTGACTCTATCTTATTTCCATTCTTCCTTTACTTCTAGGGATATCGAGGAGAGGAGAGGTTCACCTCCTTTAAGGCCTGTATGAAGAAAGAGCTCTCTGGAAAATAATTTTGGGAAAAAGGCAAATACTGTACAGTATATAGCCTTAATATTACCTTTATTGTTATTGTCATTTTTACTATTTATAGCTATTCTCAGTGAAATTAGTAATATTGTCTTTTTTCCCCCACAAAATACACAGCATGAAAGCACAGTGCATTTGACCAAGGCTTTGCCTAGCATTATATTACTTTGTAATATTAATGCACTGGTCAGTTAACAGATACTAGATACCAGCCAGACTCAGGGGAACTGTTAAAGCATGGTATTAATATAAAGTTAAGATTTTAGAAAGAAATTAGTTTCTGTCTTTGCATACTGGCATTAATTGCAGGATGTTAGTTGTAACATTAGGACCTGTGTAATTTAAAATTTTACTATAGCTAGTTACCAATAAGATTAAAATTAGACTATATCTAGTAACCATTATGTAATATTAATGGCTGTAAATACTTATATGTTGTCATCTAGTGAAATTCCTTGTGTTTCATTCCTTTCAAAGCAATAGCCTAAAGACTACACTCAGAGTCCCTTTATATGATAAGCCATTGAATCGGATTATGCCAGTACCTCCAGGAATTACAGTATGCCTAATATCTCTCCACTGACACGTTTGCAGAGCCCTTTAATATCTAATGGGAACAAAATCAAACATACAAATGATACTTATATTGATTTTTTTTTTAAATTGGAAACATTTTCAAATATTTTATACATTTTATAACTTAATTTTCACTTATACAGTATTCTTCTCTTGAAGCCTTATGCAGCAATGCACTTTGCCTTCACTAAAGAACTAAGACAAATTCATAGTGGGTTTATGACTATATTTTTCTATGTAGTCTTTAATATTATGTCAGGACTTATTAAATTTATATTAAAATTATTTTCAACTATTTTCTGAGGTTAACATTTATGATGATGATGATGATGATGAGTAATATTTAAAAAATCTTTAAAGGTATGATCTACAAAGGTAAAATTTCAGATGCATTTAATATTCAAATGACAATACATAACCCTATCATAATGTATTTTGTATGAGCGTCTAATATATGCCCTGACTCATCATGACCTTAATATTATAATCTCCTATACGCATACAAGCTTATCCTTCTGTACATTTGAATATAGTTAGTTTTTATAAGCCATTCTCAGCAAAATACCTCTTCTAGTCAGAACCACATATTCAATCAGGATTGCTAAGAGTTCTTTTTACAAACTTTTATTATCAGGTTATATTTAAATGATCAGGACAATGCCCAAATCCCTGTGGAGGTGGTGCCAACTCCAAATGATGAAATCAACAGATATATTTTTAAAAGCTAACCAGCACTGATATCTCTGTATTAGCCTATGTCTCTCTTTTGTAAAGTAGATCTCTCTGAAAACACAAAAGTGTAAAAACACAATAAAATAACCATTAGACTGAATAAATAACCTACACTATTCAGTGTTCATGTGTTTAATTTTTGTTATGTTGTGGTTGCTAAATTATCTTGCTGTAGGTATGGTAGTTTTCACCTACCTGTATTTTACTATAACATAATTTATGGTAACGAATACTAAAAACAACTGTGAGTGCAATTACATTTTCCATTTGAATTTCTTTCGCGTTATTTATCTGCTATGATTAATAGTATTTGTGCTTAAAGTTGACATGTTTGTTTTTGAAAGTGAAATCACAATTATAATTAAAAAAAAAGACTGATATAATGAATAGTTATTTTTTCCCTACACTTAGGTTCAAATTGACCAAACTTTAATCCAAGGCTTTCCTGCTTCTCAATTCATTGTTATACCTACGGTATAGGGCTTCAGAATGAATTATACCAAAAGCTTAATATCGAACTGCAGCCCTGCAGACCACTGATGTAGAGTCCAAGACTAAACATAAATCTGCAAATTGGCCACATGTATGTCATTTAAATTATGATTTTCTGACAATAACAATGACAATCTACTTTCTGTTCACTATAACACACTTTAACTAACACTTGTCAGGAGATGTGCAAAGTTTGTACCCAAGTGCACTCTTATTAAAAGGAACAAAACAGACAACCAAAAGGGTGAAGGTAACTCAAACCCAGAGTTAATGAGAGCCAGGACAGGCTTTCAGCAAACAGAATACACTAGGCTAGGGAAAACTCAAAGTACACAGTTAAAATGTCAATCCAGAATGTTATTCAGAAGAAAATCCTTAAAATCATTACTGGCAGGATTTCACTCTGAACAGTAGAATGTCAGAGTTACTTAAATGGATAGATGTGGCTTTTTTTCACATTCACTCAAACATTGCCTAACTGCAGCTAGCTATATACATAAATTATTATTAGACTATTAAATTGCTAAATATTAGACTGTAATATATATATACAAAACTAGAATAAAGCATGTTCTGATCATAAATCAATACTGAACTCTTTTTCAACTTAATTGCCATTTAAAAATTTTAAAGCCAACGAGTGCCAAGCTGTTGTGTGTAAATCGCTGGCACTACAGCAACACTGGTCTCTTTACTTCTCAACAACTGTTAAGTCACATAATCCTCTACACATTCATTGCTAACATACTTTATGTGAGCCTCTAACTGTTGAAATCAGCTTACTCAACAGGATAGAGTCTAATAAGAATCTCCTACATATTTTTCAGGTAGCTATATAAAATCCAATTTTTTTCCCTTCCTTCTATACCAGCAATTACATATTTATTTAAAATAAGACACAAAAATGTACCTTACAAATATTGTCCAGTGAATTTCATTCAAGGTTTTTTGATTAATGGTGTTGATGTTATGTAATACATCATATACACTTAATAAAGTCTGTCATAATTAAGACTGTATTAAATGAAAGGATAACTTGAACCAGTGAGTAGCATTGCCAACTCCCATTTTCAGGAACCTTACCTTAACCCTAAGCTCAAGACAGTCTGTAGAATTATGCATGTTCTACATTTTGGGTTTCCTTTAGATACCCAGACGAATTTAACTATGTGGACTGACTATTCTTGAGTTTAGCTGTAAATAAATGTGGAAATGTGTGTGTGATGATTTGGAATGAGTATGTGTATTCCTGCTTGTATCTCTTGTTTCCAGGATAGTCACTTGCTCTGACCAGTGCCTTATTTTATAATATTTTGGTGAGTTCTGATGCACTGCGTGTGGCCAAGACTGGCAATGCAGCATGTTGGCTATTCTGCATTGAAGCAAGTTCTCAAATCTGCAGCTGTTGACTCCTCTGCAATGGAGGTGACTAACTCCTGGTGGTCATCACTCTTGGTAGTGGGACACTTGAGCTAAGACACTTGGTAACTCTCTAATTATTTAGCTTCTACATGTGATCAGGTGTGGCTATTCTGCTTGATGTGCAAATCAGCCCTACAGTACAAGCCCTGGACTTGATGTCAAAGAAGACATGCACAGGACAGTACGGATTGTAGACCATTTTCCTTCATGCTCTTTTAGGAGATATCAGAACAGAACATCACTTTCCATTGTCAACCTGAGAGGATGGCCCAGGAGTTGTCAACCTGAGAGGATGGCCCAGGAGTTGTCAACCTGAGAGGATGGGCCAGTTCCTGAAGACTTTGTAGATGCAGGCTGACACATGCAGTATTGCAGTCTTTTGATGATGCTTAGTGATCCCTCTGGGTTTCCAGGAGCTGTGAGCAGTCCAAAAGTGGGTCATCATCCTGTAGTTGGACAGCAAATCCATAGACTGAAACATGTCCTGGTTTCAGTAAAAGGAGACCAAAAAGTCTGACGTTCTTGAGAGTTAGTATACTGCAAAAATTCAGACTGGGATCAGAGATAAATTTCTCTACAAATACATGCTTAAGACGCTCAGGGTCTTAAGCATGCATTTAGGCCTATCTCCTCTCTCAGCTGGAAGAGCGGTCCACCTGGCCCTATACAAATTTTTTTTAATGAGTACAGGACTAAATCTGTTTGATACTAATGTTATCATTTCTTTGGAACAAGTATTCACTTCTAAAAAATATACAGTGATATAGCATTATGTAGTATAATTACAAAAGAGGATTACAACTACCATTAAAATATTTAAGTTTTGACTTTTTTCCCTCATAATTCCGACTTTAATCTCGTAATTTTAACTTTTTTTCCCTCAACATTCTCACGGATGTTCTCATAAAAGGCAGAATACAGAGAAAAAGTCAGAACTCATGTTTTATGGTCATTTTCCATATACTGTATAAATCCACTTTAAAGTGAATGGGAACAAATGAAAGTCAAATACAAAGACAGTATAATAGACAGTATAATTAAAGAAAACAAAGAACCAAGTTTAACTTACAGTGTTTAAATACAGTGCCGTGAGAAAGTATTTGCTGATTTCTTTTTTTGTATATTTGCAAAAGATTTGGATCATCAAACTAATTTTAATGTCTCGCATTTTAACCAAAGTAAATAAAAAAGTGTTTTAAATGTTAATTTCATTTATTAAAGGAAAAAAGCTGTCCGAAACCTGTCTGGCTCTATGTGAAAAAGTAATTTGCCATCATTGTTCATGATTCAACAGTAAGAAAGAGACTGAGCAAAAAAGGCATCAATGGGACAGATCCAAGGCAAAAGCCACTGCTGAACAAAAAGAACACAAATGCTTGTTTAACATCTTGATTATCCCCAAGACTCTAGGGCAAATATTCTTTGGACTTATAAGACAAAAGTTGATCTTTTTGGAAGGTGTGCATGCCTGTACGTCTGGTATTAAATCAAGGTTTTGGAGTGACCTAGTCAAAGTCTGGACTTAAATCTGATTGAGATGCTGTGGCATGACTTTAAACAGGTTAAACTCTCTAATAGGGCCGAATTAAAACATTTCTAACAAAGAAGAGTTGGCCAAAATTCCTCCACAGCGATGTGAAAGACTCAGTGTCAGCTATCGCAAGAACCTGACTGTAGGTTTAGGGGCAGTTATTTTTTCACATAGGGCCAGGTAGGTTTCGACAGCTTTCCCCCCCCCTTAATAAATGAAATCATCACTTAAAAACTGCATTTTGTAATTACTTTGTGTCTCTTTGTGTCATATTCAAATTAGTTTGATGATTTTAATCTTTTACGTGTGACTTTAAAACAAAACAAAAAAAATAGCACATCAAAGCTAAGTCCGTGTGTTTATGGTCTGCGCCTAATGGGCGTCATGGTAACTTGGTGAAAGGAGGCGGGGCCGTTGTTGCTCGCCGTATGCGCGCACACACACACAGGGCGAAATGACTGTGTGCGGGGCTGAAGAAAGCGGGTGCGTATCCGCTATTTCCAACCATCTACTGTCCTGACGGATCGAAAGAGCTCGGCGTGTTTGCTTTGGCATGTTTGGGTCAGCGGACGGAGCTGAAACATGGCGCCGTCGGGCTCGCGCAGCGCCAAGCGGAAGTGTCAGCGTGTAGTGCACTGGATCCCCGTGCTGTTCGTGTGCGCGCTCGTGGCGTGGTCTTACTACGCGTATGTGGTCCAGCTCTGCGTAGGTAAGGGCGGATCGCCTAAGGTCTCGGTCAACCTGAACCGTGGTAGGAGACGCGTGTCCTGCGCTTTGCGTGGTTTATCTCAATCTTTCATTGCTTGTATTAACGGGAAACATAAGCACATTGTTGCAAGTGCATTTACTTGAAGGTTAGTCGTTAGGACACTGAGATGTTAATATACCCATCGGGAAAATAGCCAAGAGCTTGGATGTGATTATGAAGATAAAGCACTAAAACAGTCACATTCCTACAAAAGAGACAAAAATTGGTGTTTAACATTGTTTGATAAATTACTTGTAATCAGAAATTAAATTCGTCATGCAGTCAATAGTTATATATCGAACATATTTGTGCTTTAAACAAACGCACAATAAATAAATGCTAAGTGCACAGTAACAACTTATAGGTTGTTCTTTTGGCCATTCAGTTATTGTGTTAGAGGTTTCACAAGTTCATCACCATAATGGACCGTCAGATAGAGGACTGTGTTCATTCCATGTTGCTTTGGTTTCTGAAGGAACAGAGATTCATAACAATTGGATCCAATTACCAGCACTTGCTCAGTTTGAAAAGTAAGAGAAATGGCCAAATGTGTTGAAGCCAGAGGTTAGTTCCAGTGAGGTAAGGTTCAGGCAGAGAGCATAGTCCCAACTGCTGCTGCTGAGTAAGACCAGCATTTATGCTGAACTGCAGACAGGCAGTCTATACAGATTGTTGGCACTCAAACTAACTGTAGCCCTAGGACAGGAGGAAAAAATAAATTAAAGAACATTTAAAATCACCAGGCTACAAATGGCTATTACATCATAGTATATCATCCTGAAGGGTGTTTTTGGGATGTTTTAGACAGAAAATTAAACTAAATAATTTTATCTTCCCCTAATCTCTAATGTCCAAACATAATTTACTAAAAAAGCATTTTTTTTGTTTGGTGCTGAACTGCAAGTGTTCCTGATAAGCAGAAGGCAGAGGCTGACTCATCCATGAGGCAGCATGTGGCCTAAAACAACTGAACTTTTTATGAGTGTTTGATCAACCGATTCAATGTCTTGAAGCTAATCCTATTGTCTACCTGTCACCAGGGAATAATCTCCAACCTGACCTTTTTTGATCATACACTCACTTTCAGCACAGGGTGACATTGCCCCCTTGAGGTATTATATTTATTTATGTGATAATATTTGCCTTCTCTAGAAAAAGGATACAAGTGAAGTTGTTTTTCTGTTCTGTGTAACCTGGTACTGTATTTAGCTTCTTCAGGAGAAAATTCTTGCCACACTGAATCAAAAAAGTACCAGAAAACCAAACAAGGCATATGAGAAATTAAATGTCTGCATAGATGGGTATAAAAATACGTGAGGGTATTTGCTAAAAAAAAAAAAAGCTGTTTTAAATGTTAATTTCATTTATTAAAGGAAAAAAGCTGTCCGAAACCTGTCTGGCATCATTGTTCATGATTCAACAGTAAGAAAGAGACTGAGCAAAAAAGGCATCAATGGGACAGTTCCAAGGCAAAAGCCACTGCTGAACAAAAAGAACACAAATGCTTGTTTCACATCTTGATTATCCCCAAGACTCTAGGGCAAATATTCTTTGGACTTATAAGACAAAAGTTGATCTTTTTGGAAGGTGTGCATGCCTGTACATCTGTTATTAAATTAAGGTTTTGGAGTGACCTAGTCAAAGTCTGGACTTAAATCTGATTGAGGTGCTGTGGCATGACTTTAAACAGGTTAAACTCTCTAATAGGGCCGAATTAAAGCATTTCTAACGAAGAATGTGCCAAAATTCCTCCACAGCGATGTGAAAGACTCAGTGTCAGCTATCGCAAGAACTTGACTGTAGGTTTAGGGGCAGTTATTTTTTCACATAGGGCCAGGTAGGTTTCGACAGCTTTTTTTCCCCTTAATAAATGAAATCATCACTTAAAAACTGCATTTTGTAATTACTTTGGGTCTCTTTGTGTCATATTAAAATTAGTTTGATGATTTTAATCTTTTAAGTGTGATAAATATGCAAAAAAAAAAAAAATCAGGATATCAAATACTTTTTGACGGAACTGTTTAAACTCAAAATAGCAGTGATGGAGTGCTGAGATGACCATGAGATTTTAGATGTACACAAGCTGATCCATCTCTCTCTGTCCCTCACCCCACTCTCAGCTTTGTCTTTTCTCTCACCCCATACTCTTTGATTCATTTAAAGTTCCTGAAAACTATGGTGCTCTACAGAATGAATTGGCACATGACTAAATGACTGAATGCTTTAATCAAAGACGTCTCTCAAAGAAGTAAATATACTCTGATAATATTTGTCGAACTTCTATTGGCTACTAATGCTTAGCTGCATTCCATGTGTATGGGGCAAACTAAAATTATACAGGCCAGTCAACCATTATATAGTCTAAATATAAACATTTGCTACTGTAGGAAATCATGCCTTTTTTTGTTCTCATGAAGAGGAGAGCGAGTTGCTTGGTAGAGTGCAGTTATAAACTGAAGTGTCTGTAAGTGGCACCACTTATGATACTGATATCAAAAATGTATAACAATTAAATATGTTGAAAAAATGCATGTTGTTTAAAAAAAAACGTAAACTAACAGATCTGATTAGTCCACTTATCCTCATGCTCTGCTGTTGTCCAAAGTGAGCAGAAAATGGGAGCATGCTAATATTAGGAACTTCTCCAACAGACAGACGAGCTGACTGCTAATGCAGCAGTTTGTCAGCTTCCTTACGATTACAGTTATTAGCTAGCTTACAGTAT
Organism: Channallabes apus; assembly: GCA_030522415.1. Classification (NCBI taxonomy): domain Eukaryota; kingdom Metazoa; phylum Chordata; class Actinopteri; order Siluriformes; family Clariidae; genus Channallabes; species Channallabes apus. Next base: position 25,466,506 of record CM060113.1, read on the forward strand.
GTTGTAATTAATGTTCAAGCATTTATAGGAAAGGAGAATGTTTTACAAGCACCATCCAGATTTATTTTCCCCTTTTACTCTTTATTCACGGCAAAGTGAAATTAGAACCAAGACTTTATTTCTTGGAACAGATTAATAAACAAAGGTTTTTGTTTTAGATGGGACAAAATATACTTGGGCAGTTATAAGTATAACTCAGCATAGTGCCAATTAAGGGTGTAAAGGTATGAAAAAGTCGAGCTTTGGTACAGTAGGTACCTCAGTTTAGAAGTGAAAAAGAGACATGCCATTTTTAAATAATTTTTCATGAATTTAACTTGTAAACATATAAATTGGAACAAATTTGTCAACAGAGGGTAATAATCATTTGCAAACAATTATAAAAAAAAAAAAAAGGAATATGTAAAGAATATATTTGTTTTGAATATTATTTGTACTATATGCTACTAGTGATGGGACTGTTACTATTTTTGCACAACTTACTGAACCCTTCTTTCTCGACAGAATAAATATGGACCATGTCTCTTTTTATGCTAACAGAAGTCAACTTAAGAATGTTAATCCCAAATCTGAGTTTCTTCACTCATTATGAAATTATGTCAAATCAACTTGTATAGAAATATTGTAAAACTATTAAATCTAAAAACGGTGATAATACAGTTCATTTTGAGAAAGAAAACATGTCAGTTCTCCAAGTTAACTGTTTAGCATGTTGTCAACAAACCATGAACATGTTCATGTTTGCAGAAAAGACATTAATCCAACTGGTAAATTACTGCTTAAATGCTGCCTGCTGAAAAGGGACTGATGTACACATGAGTGGCTTGTGTAAAGAGAGATGGGCAAATCCTTCAGATATTATAAAGAAGAAATTGACAGGAGTGCGTTAGGTTAGCAATGGGGTTATCTAGATCAAACACCATGTTTGAACATAAGTGTTCATAAGTATGCTTTTTATCAATAAGTGCCCTAGACTGCAATTTTATGATCAACTGTATAGTTGTATCATTGGATTTGCATCCATATTTTCTGGACACATGAGTGAGGAGTAGAGGTAATTAGTCAACTGATCATCAACTGCTGGTCAACTTGGATCAAGTGGCATGAGAAAATGGCAGACAGACCTGTTAGGCTTGAGGGTTTGCTGGGAACATTGGCAGAGGTCCCTGTCCAGTAGATTCTCAAGGTTGGCTGTCAACTCAAGGGGGAAGAAATGCATTATTATTTACAGCAGGGATGAAGAACTGTTTATTTGGGACATAGGGATGGCCCAGGGGTGGTAATACAGGGATGATGGAAAGAGTACAGCCGACTCTGTTCTTCTGATTATTAGCCTTGGGTGATCTTTAAGAAGAGAGATTGGAGGATGTTTTCCAAAATAAGCGGGATCACACTCCTCTTCCTTTATGTAAAAGTTTATACCACGGTGCTTGAGAATAGGGTCCGGATATTTATTCAAACCACAGTTTCAGGAGGATCTAGTAGACGATACGGTGGAGAAAAAGACTATCAGAACGTTTCCCAACCAGAAGCCGTGGGTGGATAAAACCATCCGCGACGCTCTGAGATCTCGCACCGCTGCCTACAACACGGGACTTGCGTCGGGGGACATGGAACCGTACAAGGCTGCGTCATACAACGTCCGGAAGGCGGTGAAAGAGGCGAAGCAGCGCTACGGGAGAAAACTAGAGTCACAGCTTCAATAGAGTGACTCTAGGAGCCTGTGGCAGGGACTAAGGACAATAACGGACTATAAAGCACCAACATCTGGTATGACGAACGCGGACGCAACTCTGGCAGACGAGCGCAACACCTTCTATGCTCGCTTCGAGGCTGCAGCTAAAGACGCTAACGGCGCTAATGCTAACGGCGCTAATGCTAGCGGCGCTAATGCTAGCGGCGCTAATGCTAGCGGGGCTAATGCTAGCGGCGCTAACGGCTGCAGACAGGAAGACACTGCCAGCACCGGGAACGCGCTCATCATCTCCGAGCACGACGTGAGGAGAGCCTTCAAGAGAGTGAACACCAGGAAAGCAGTAGGACCAGATGGCATCTCGGGTCGTATCCTCAGATCCTGCGCAGACCAGCTAGCACCCGTGTTCACTGAGATATTCAACATCTCCTTATCTCAGTCGGTGATCCCCACGTGCTTCAAAGAGTCCATCATTGTTCCTGTCCCGAAGAAACCACATCCTGCTTCCCTCAATGACTATCGCCCTGTAGCCCTCACCTCAGTAGTGATGAAGTGCTTTGAACGCCTTATCAGAGACTTCATCATTTCTTCACTACCCGACACACTGGACCCACTACAGTTTGCATACCGTCAGAACCGCTCCACAGACGATGCAATCTCTCATCTCCTCCACACATCACTCACTCACCTGGACACTAGGAAAGGGAATTATGTTAAAATGCTCTTCATCGACTACAGCTCTGCTTTTAATACCATAATTCCCTCCACACTCACCACCAAGCTGGAGCACCTGGGACTGAGCTCATCTATATGTCAGTGGATCTCCAATTTTCTGACTGGCAGACCACAGGCAGTAAGGATGGGCGGACATGTCTCAGCTACACTCACTCTCAGCACTGGAGCCCCCCAGGGTTGTGTTCTGAGCCCCCTGCTGTACTCTTTGTACACCCACGACTGCGTGGCCACTACCAACTCCACCTCCATCATCAAGTTTGCTGACGACACCGTCGTGGTCGGACTGATCACCAACAATGATGAGTCGGACTACCTAGAGGAGATTGGAAATCTGGAGAACTGGTGCCAGAGGAACAATCTCCTCCTGAACGTCAGTAAGACAAAGGAGCTGATAGTGGACTTTAGTACAAAGCAGGAGAGGAACTACCAGACCCCCGTCATCAACAGGAGCCCAGTGGAGAGAGTGGACAGCTTCAGATACCTTGGTGTTCACATCACGCAGGACCTGTCATGGTCCTGTCACATCAACACCGTGGTGAAAAAAGCCCGGCAGCTTCTCTACCACCTCAGACGCTTGAGAGACTTTAGACTGCCCTCCAGGGTGCTCAGGAACTTCTACTCCTGCACCATAGAGAGCATCCTGACGGGAAACATCACGACCTGGTTCGGGAACAGCACCATGCAGGACAGACGAGCTCTACAGAGGTTGGTGCGATCAGCCGAGCGCATCATCCGCACTGAGCTCCCTGACCTGCACTCGATCTACAGCAAGCGGTGCTGGACTAAGGCCAGGAAGATCATGAAGGACCTCAGTCACCCCAGTAATGGACTGTTCTCTTTGTTGCGGTCTGGGAAGTGATTCCGCTCCCTAAAGGCCAACACAGAGAGGCTGAGGAGGAGCTTCTTCCCGCAGGCGATAAGGTCTCTCAATCACGCCTCCACACAGGACTAATAACATCTTTTTAAGCTCACAACACTGACTGGACAATCATGGACACATTCATACACACTTGCACTAAATATTTATACATCTGGACAATTGCACATGTCACTTTCATGCATATTTGCACAACCACTGACTTTAAATTCTATATACATATACCCTATATTTCTATATTTTGCAATATTTTATTATGCCCTTATTGTACAGTTAATTTTACTAGTTAAATTTCTTTCTTTAGTATTTCCTTTTATTGATTATTTTACGTACAAGCTTTTATTTTCTTTTTAAGGTCACTGGCGGTCGTGTAAGCATTTCACTGCATATTATACTGTGTATGACTGTGTATGTGACAAATAAAATTTGAAATTGAAATTGGATTGGATGTGGATTAGGGCTGCACAATATATCGAAAAAATATCGTTATCGTGATAACATAAACATTCTGCACACAATGCAATCTACAACCAGAAGCAGGGTACCAGGATGAGTCAAACAGGTCCAGAAGAGGCCTTGATCAGAGGGAACTCAGGAGCGGCATTTGTAGCTCAATAGAGAGAGACAGGGGGAGGGAGAGAGGGAAGAGAGACAGGGGGAGGGAGAGAGGGAAGAGAAACACTGTGAGATGTGTGAAGAAAACCATCAAAACAGGTCAGTGACCTCAACAACATCCTCCACAGGGGAGGAGTGTACTGTAGGTATCACAGTCAGACTTTGAGAGCAGGAATGTTGGATGGCTAGGTAGGAATTTGAAATAGAGATGAGACACTAAGGTTTATAAGATCTATGTGATGGGTAGGCCAAATAGCGGAGGTAAAATCTTCAGCAGCTCATGGTCCAGAATATACGAGTCCATTGTTCAAGCATAGGGCAGATAGAAACATGACATTGTGATTTTGGAACTGGCTTCATAATCTTTATTGATGATGCAACTCATGATAGTGGCAGCAGAATGAAATGGGAAGTCTACAGAAGTTTTCTTTCTGCAGTTTTACAAATGCATCCAATCTAATTTGGAGGAACTTCATCATGCAGTAAAACACAATGCTAACACAAGAAAGCACAACATCAAGAGATAATAATAATAATATAATGAAACGGCTAGCTAGAGTACATCAGTGATTATAAAGGATTGTAGTGTTGAGTGTCACCAGAAGAAATGTGTGTAGAAGAAATGAGCTTGGGCAGGAGGGGGGGAGGAATCAAGAATGATTGTGATCAGAAATCACTTAAGCACTTTAATAACACAAAATTGCATCATAAATCAGCAGTATAAATCACAGACCCAGAAGCATGGTCCACAAATCTCTGATAGGGTGGAAATGTGTGTTTGAACCCCAGTTTTGCCAGCTTTTAAGTCATGTAGCTGATGATTTGAGGTCATGCTGAAGGATTCTGAGGTAGTCCACCCTCATGATTCTATGTACATTGTGCAATTTTTAAAAACACTATTTATACAGTATTGATGGCTAATCCGAGGGAATGCAGAGCCACTGCAAACGTAGGCAATTCTAGAGTTTGTTGGGGCCGTATAAATAATAAATACCTTTGTCAGCCCTTTTGGGGCCCCCTACTGGCTTGGGGCCCCAATCAGTTGCCTCTGATATTAAAGAGCAACTGGGTGTGGTCCTCTGCATATATAAAACTTTGGAATATTTTGAAAAACATATGTGCAAATTGAAGGACCAAAGTTATTAAAGTTCTATGTTGAGACCTGGTACGTTTACATTTACAATTATGGCATTTGGAACACGCCTCTATCCAGAGTGACATGCAGAAGTGCTTTGAAGTTTAAATACACCCTGAGATCACTCTTACAAAAACAAATGGCTGCACCTTACAGCTCTTGAAGTATGTATGATTGTTGTATTAGCAGAGTAAAAAAAAAAAAAAAAATGTTAGTTTATATGGGCAATGTGTGAGCTCTATTAAAAACTGCCACCATTTTTAGCATGATTGCAGCTTAATCCTGTACCATGATACCATAGTGTTAATGTTTTAACACCTTGATTAATTATCTTGTGAATACAGACATTTCACCTTGGTTTTTCCCAAGTCAGTTTAGCATCAGTAAAAGCCTCTCTGCGAGTATGTAAGAGACACGAAGCATAATCAGCTGATCGCTTCTGTTTTATGTGGGTTCCAGCATCAGCACCTGCTGCAGCTGTACAGCATATGCTGCTGTTCACTGCTAGTCCATATACATTGTCGCTCTGTTTAATTTCATATTTAGGTCAGATCTTTGAATTTTCCCTCTATAGAGCTTCTACAGTGAATTGTGTGTTGCTTTAAACATGTGCATTTTGTTTCTTTCTAATCCTGGATTTTGCTAATGGCTTCCTTGTTCATTATTGTTTTCATAAATTAACTCAGAGGATATGAAAAGAGGGCAGAGAGACTATAAATTACAAGAATACAAGCTATCCATGCATGTTGTTAGGGCTAGAGATAGACACCATCAGCTGAGGCTCTTCTGAAAATTAGTAAACCACAATTCTAACCTATATATGTATATGTGTGTTTTTCCTTCTTTACACAGAAACAATTGAAAACCTGGGAGAGAAAAGTAAGTAAGCTTTTTTATAATATGTGTAGAATAGGAATGATAAGAAAAAAGGTTATAGAATGAGAAAATACAAGGGTTAGTCAAACAAAAAGAAGATAATGTTAACAATAAAAACTCATTTCTGATACTTATTTGGTATTGATATAAAAATTAATAAACGCTATTCTCCTTCATACAGTAGCTATACTTGTTCTTGTGTTCAAATATTAGCTATATTAGTTTTCCACTTATTAAAATCTGATGTATTGTATGTGGTACTTGCATATACAGTGGAACCTCGGATTACGAGCATAATTCGTTCCGGAAGCAGGCTCGTATTCCAAAACACGTAAACCAAAGCAAAGTTTCCCTTACGAATTAATGGAAATTCAAATTATTCGTTCCACTGCCCCAAAAAATAAATACATAAGAATAATTAACACAAAATATAAAGTAAAAATAAAACAAATTAACCTGCACTTTACCTTAAAAAAAAGTAAAAATAAATAAGTGTTAGATAAGTGTTTCCATTTATGCGCACAGGCGCTGTGTGTGTGTGTGTGTGTGTGTGTGTGTGTGTGTGTGTGTGTGTGTGTGTGTGTGTTTTCTCTCTCTTGCGCTGCGGAGTTTGTGTGTTGCGTATGCGCACGTGTAATTTGACACTGTGCCGGTTGTGTGTGAGTGAAATATCCCCTCTCTGCTACACACACACACACACACATATATTAAAGGTGAGAGAGAGAGATAGAGGGAGCATGTACAGTATTGTCAATAAGCACTTACCCAGAGTTCACTGAGATCCTCAGCCTCATCATCCACAAACACTGTGTGTGTGTGAGAACCGGCACGGTGTCAAATTACGCACGCGCACACATAACACACACTCTGCAGCACAAGAGAAAAAAAATACACACAGACACGGATGTTGATTAAGTGACGAGCACTAAGACCCAGCAGGGGAGATGATTAACCGCAGCACGAGAGAGAAAAACCGTTTGCTCAGTTATGATCACTTGACGAAAATCAAGAAGCGCATGTGTGATGCATTATACTCGATGCTCATAAACCAAGACAAGGCTCGTTTTACACGTCAAAATTTATTAAAAATCTTTGCTCGTCTTGCGGAACACTCGTAAACTGCGTTACTCGTAATCCGAGGTTTTACTGTAATGGTAATTAGAAATAATAGAAATGACAACTTGCTAGCTTTTAAATAAGTATACTTAAAGAACTGACAGTATGACTGTTTTTGTTTTTCCAGTAGTCTACCTCATGGCATACCATGTCTCCTTCATCATGTTTGTATGGTCATATTGGCAAACCATCTTCACCAAACCAATGAACCCACTCAAAGAGGTATGCAATGCTTTTCCCCACCTCTATCATTTTATGTGTATTATAGATAGATATACACTGCCTGGCTAAAAAAAACAAACAGAACATGCTAATATTTCATTTGACTGCTTTTAGCTATGGTTAGGGTGCACAATGTGGTGGTCAATTCATGTGTGGAAACTCTTCATAACGCTTCATAACATCATAACAAACACAGCCTTCAGAAGCTTGTACACTGGGCACTCTGCACGTGTGCATCGGTTCATACCCCTCCCTTCTCAACCATAACATTATGACCACCTGCCTAATACTTAGCAGGTCCCCCTTTTGCCAGTGTGTCTTCTGACGCCTTCCTATCTTAACCAGCATTAACCTTTTCAGCAATTTGATCTACACTAGCACTTGTATTAGATTGGATTACACGGGCCAGCTCAGTCTACTCTGACCCTTGTCACTCAAATCCTTATGCATGCCCATTTTTTTCCACTTCCAACACATCAACTTCAGGAAAAAGTTCACTTACTGCTTAATGTCTCCCACCCACTTCAAGCATCCATTGTAACTAGATATTAAAAATGTAGCTTCTGTGAGAAGAGCCAAATTGTAATATGTGTACAACACCAAAAATGTAGCTCTTGTGTAATATTCTCAGGCGCAGGGGTCAGGACATACCAAAAGTGATCCAAGGAGGGAAAACCGGTGAACTGGCAACAGGGTCATGGGTAGCCAAGGTTGCCAAGGCTCACTGATGCACATGAGGAGTGAAGGCTGACCTGTGTAGTCTGATCCAGTAGAAGCACTACTGTAGCTCAGATTGAGAAAAAGGTTCATGCTTGTTTGAAGATGTGTGTCATATGACACAGAGGTCATTACTGTTTTGGTGGCAAAGGGCAGGGTTAGTTAATATTAAATGGGTGGTCATGATATGGCTGACCAGTACACACACACACACACACACACACACACACACACACACACACACACACACACACACTACTTTGGAATATTGTAAATCTGGACTCATCATACCATATGACTTTTTCCCTTTGCTCCAAAGTCTAATCTTTATGCTCTATATCAAATTCAGGCCTTTCCCCCACTGATCAGCCTCACTAATAAATAGTTTTCTTATTGCCACACATCTGTTTGTGAGTTCTTCTCGCACTGTTTGTATGGAAATTCTCTTACTCGTATGTAGCAGGGTTCAAGTGAGCTCTAGTCATTGATGATTATTTTTCTGACCACATTGCTTCCACGGAGTTGATGGTTCAGCACTAGCCTTCCAGGTTTTAATAATTCATTGGACAGTTCTAAACCCAATTCCAGTAATTTTATGTTTGTTTTCTTTGGTGGATTCAGGCCAATAATTTGACTACTCTGAAACGGCAACTTTTTTTTGACCAAGCAGTGCATGATATAATAATCATAAGAAGACTAGGAATACAATAAAACAATATAATATTAAAATAGTATAAATTATTTATATAGATATAAATAATATATCTATAAAGATATAGATAAATATAATATGTGTAATCTGGTAGAATTGATTGAACAGACCATCATCTTTGTAAATAGTAATTTAATCAGTTGTTAAATGTGACAATTGTATCATTAATTTGTCTTATAAATACTGTAATTTTAAGGGCAAAATGCCATTCCATACAGGAACTACAATAACTGATTATACAAACCGGATTCCAAAAAAGTTGGGACACTAAACAAATTGTGAATAAAAACTGAATGCAATGATGTGGAGATGGCAAATGTCAATATTTTATTCAGAATAGAACATAAATCACGGAACAAAAGTTTAAACTGAGAAAATGTATCATTTTAAGGGAAAAATATGGTGAATCAAAATATCATGGTGTCAACAAATCCCAAAAAAGTTGGGACAAGGCCATTGTCACCACTGTGTGGCATCTCCCCTTCTTCTTACAACACTCAACAGACGTCTGGGGACCGCGGAGACCAGTTTCTTAAGTTTCTTGTCTAATACAGGCCTCTAACTGTTCAATCGTCTTGGGCCTTCTTTGTCGCACCTTCCTCTTTATGATGCGCCAAATGTTCTCTATAGGGGAAAGATCTGGACTGCAGACTGGCCATTTCAGTACCCGGATCCTTCTCCTACGCAGCCATGATGTTGTGATTGATGCAGAATGTGGTCTGGCATTATCTTGTTGAAAAATGCAGGGTCTTCCCTGAAAGAGATGACGTCTGGATGGGACATATGTTGTTCTAGAACCTGAATATATTTTTCTGCATTGATGGTGCCTTTCCAGACATGCAAGCTGCCCATGCCACACGCACTCATGCAACCCCATACCATCAGAGATGCAGGCTTCTGAACTGATAACAACTTGGGTTGTCCTTGTCCTCTTTGGTCCAGATGACATGGCGTCCCACATTTCCAACAAGAACTTCGAATCGTGACTCGTCTGACCACAGAACAGTCTTCCATTTTGCCACACTCCATTTTAAATGATCCCTGGCCCAATGAAAACGCCTGTGCTTGTGGATCTTGCTTAGAAATGGCTTCTTCTTTGCACTGTAGAGTTTCAGCTGGCAACGGCGGATGGCACGGTGGATTGTGTTCACTGACGATGGTTTCTGGAAGTATTCCTGAGCCCATTCTGTGATTTCCTTTACAGTAGCATTCCTGTTTGTGGTGTAGTGTCGTTTAAGGGCCCGGAGATCACGGGCATCCAGTATGGTTTTACGCCCTTGACCCTTACGCACAGAGATTGTTCCAGATTCTCTGAATCTTCGTATGATATTATGTACAGTTGATGATGATAACTGCAAAGTCTTTGCAATTTTTCGCTGGGTAACACCTTTCTGATATTGCTCCACTATCTTTCTGCGCAACATTGTGGGAATTGGTGACCCTCTACCCATCTTGGCTTCTGGGAGACACTGCCACACTGAGAAGCTCTTTTTATACCCAATCATGTTGCCAATTAACCTAATTACTGTTAATTGCTCTTCGTTATGCTCAAATTTACTTTTTCCAGCCTCTTATTGCTACTTGTCCCAACTTTTTTGGGATTTGTTGACACCGTGAAATTTGGAATCAACATATTTTTCCTTTAAAATGATACATTTTCTTGGATTAAACTTTTGATCTGTCATCTATGTTCTATTCTGAATAAAATATTGACATTTGCCATCTCCACATCATTGCATTCAGTTATTATTCACAATTTGTTTAGTGTCCCAACTTTTTTGGAATCCGGTTTGTACAGTATTATAAATAATACATTGTATATATGTATCTTGTGTCCATGTCCTAAAATCCAGTTTTCTGATTAATAGATAATATTTCATCTTATTTGACAACAAAATCATTGTATCAGTGTAAAGCACACTGTTGCATGTTGAGTAAAAACAGAAATCAGAGCGTTGTATTTGTCTGGTCTGCTCAGTTCCACCTGTCACACACTGACAAAGAACTGCTGAAGCAGGAGGATCGTGCTGAATCTCAACAGGAGATTCTGAGAAGAATAGCCAAGGATTTACCCATATCCACTCGCACCACATCTGGAGGTGAGACTTTCTTATTGCCAGGTGAACTGTGACCAAGAAACATTCTACAGATGCAAGACAAATACTAATGCAGAGTGCACTTTTTTATTCCAGTCAGTCTTTAGCAAATAATTTTTCTACAGAATGAATAAAGCTTATCTCCATAGCTATTCGCTACTGCGATCGGTGCCATCTGGTGAAACCTGACCGATGTCATCACTGCTCAGTCTGTGATAAGTATGATTTTCTTTAATATAAAAGAAATACTTGAAATTTAGTAAACTCTTATCTTGCTGGTGTATCTTCTCAAAACAAATACTTCATACTGTTTTTTACAGGTGCATCTTGAAGATGGATCACCACTGTCCATGGTATGTAGTAGCTTATAAATACAAAGAAAAATATAATACAAAATGTAGTTTTGAAAAAATAAATGCACGACACAGTAAGGATATGAAAATATTTATAGCAGTGAGCAAGAGTCTAAATGTGAATGTGACATTGTTTTTATACTATAGTTCTATAAATATATTAAAATATTTAGTGACATTTAGAATGCAACACTGCTAAATGTTTAGTTTAAGTTTTATTCCACCAGAAACCACACTCATGTCATGCTGGCCAGCTAGGTCACATTGATTTGTACATTGCTGTTAAATGTGCTTCCAGTAAAACTGGGATCCCTTCGCCCATTTCTGACAAGCTTTTAAGTGACCATTAACAGAAATATTGTTTTCTGTGTTCACTAATGATGTCACTAACACTATTGTAGTAACCGTTTTGAAGTACAGAATGGAATTTTACTTGGCGGACACTTGTAGAAATATAAGCAGCGAAACGTCCCAGTTTAATTATAGAATGTGGCTTGACCAACCAAATTTGTGGACTGAAACCAATATGGTGGATTTATTAAAAAAAAAAAGAATAACTTTTTGCCAACCAAGAATGAGACATAAGCTTGACTGAACCCTAAAAATGAACATTTATATATACATTTTATGAGTACTCTAATATGATGCAACAAAAATACAAGTTTTTAAGTCACATCTGTTTGTGTTTAATACTAAAATAATTGTCTTCTGACAGGGTGAACAACTGTGTTGGCTTTTCCAACTACAAGTTTTTTACTCTTTTTCTTGCATACTCTTTGCTGTACTGCCTCTTTATCACTGCGACAGACCTGCAGTACTTTATTCAGTTTTGGACTGTAAGTATAAATGATTTTTTAGCTTAATTAACATCAGAGCATTTGAGTACACACAATTGAAAGAAATTATAAATAACTCAGAGAATGTTTATATATATATATACATACAGTGGCTTGCAAAAGTATCCACATTTTGTCACATTACAGCCACAAACATGAATCAATTTTATTGGAATTGCACGTGAAAGACCAATACAAAGTGGTGTTCACGTGAGAAGTGGAACAAAAATCAGTTATTTATTTGTAAAAAATGTTTGGAATTATGTATGATTTTCGTTCTACTTCTCACGTGTACACCACTTTGTATTGGTCTTTCACGTACAATTCCAATAAAATTGATTCATGTTTGTGGCTGTAATGTGACAAAATGTGGATACTTTTGCAAGCCACTGTATATATATATACACACACACACACACACACACACACACACACACACACACACACACACAAAAAAAAAATAAATATATATATATATATATATATAAATTTCACCCTTCATTTCTATTACTTTAAGAAAAGTGTTAACCACTTAGCATTGTCTTCATTTTCATGATGACAATGTGTGCTTATTTCCAAACATTTGTATTTTCCTGCAAGGTGGATGGTAAAACACACGAGCGACTTAAACAATACTGGGTAGGAATTACTGCGTCAAACAGTCAGTGACTGTTGAAGCTTTATTATATATTTATTTAGCTCCTAACAGACTTCTGTAGTGGCCTTGGCTGCAGAACATTTAGAGAAGTGTAGAGTTACTGCTATAGTAATTATTAGTCACTGTAAACTGCTGTGTCAGGTGTAGAAATAGGAAATTTGCTCTGAAGTGTTTATAGCTTTGCCACTTGTAGTTCCCATACGTTTTTATTCTATTTGAATTTCCTAAATCTATAAGTTGTGTGGTATGATATAATTGGAATTCCTTTTTTATGGTTTCATGTCTTTTCACAGAATGGCCTGCCAGACACTCAAGCCAAGTTCCATATTATGTTCCTGTTCTTTGCTGCCTCCATGTTCTCAGTCAGTCTGGCTTCACTGTTTGCCTATCACTGCTGGCTAATTTGCAAAAATAGATCTACCCTGGGTGAGTGACTTGACCTTAAACATCAAACTGTTATAATAATTTAAAATAGATAGCTGTTGATGACATTGAAAAAAAAAACCCCACTGTAATGGGGGGTTCGTTGGATAACAACTTTAAGTGTGAAACGCAGTAGGCAGTCGGTTAGAACTGAGTGAGATGGTTTCTTAATTGAAGAGAAGCACTCGGTAGGTTGAAAGAGATCTTATTTACTGAAGACTTTTCAGGGATACATGCGTGTGGTTTCTGAATGAATTAAACAAGAAAAATAGACTTAAATATGAATACAACAGTACCAAGTAAACAACACAACATAACACTATGTTCCTATATAACATAGGCGCTTATACTCTAAGTGACCACCAGAGGGCAGTATCGGCACATAAGAGCGGCATAGCGGCCGATAAACACGGCTGTACTACCGGCAATAACAGTCATGGCATATCGCTCAACACTAACAAGAAATAAAAGCGATAACTTACTTCCTATGTACGCACACTGTAACCCAGTATAAACATCAACTTCACACATTAACTGAAATAACTAAAGGGAAGCTGCTGAACTCTCCATGTTCTCATATGCACTGCATCTCTCTTCCTGCCTGCCATCTAGCTCCGCCTCCTCATGACATGGCAGCCATGCTGCAACTCTGATTGGGCAGGATCTGCTAAGTCTTAAAGGGAACCGGGCCTTTTGTACAGCCGCCCCCGAGTTCAGGAACTGAATTCGCTCATCTAACAAAAGGTCTGTTTCTGGTCTTAGTTATCCTCGGGTATGGTTGGAAGTCGGATGAGACGGGCCACAACTCGTGTAAAGGTCTTCCCCTTGACTTCTACACTGGCAGTCCGAACGCGACCATCAGCACCTGGGAAAACCTTAGTGACTCTGCCTACTGGCCAGAGGGCCCGAGGAAGTTGGGGGTCGATGATTAAGACTACATCTCCGATTTCTATCGCCTTCTTCTCCGTTCTCCATTTCTGGCGTGCTTGGAGACCTGGTAAGTAATACTTCAGGAAATGTCTCCAAAAGTGGTCTGAAAGCAGTTGGCTGTGACGCCAGCGTCGCCGACTTAGAGTCTCCGATTCCTGGTAGATTACTTGGGGTAGTGACGCGTCTCGACGGCCAATCAGGAAGCAGTATGGGGTGATCGGGTCAGGGTCAGCCACGTCAGAGGAGGTATACCCAAGAGGCTTTGAATTAAGGATGCCTTCCACTTCAATCAAGACAGTCCTCAACACTTCTTCAGTAACAGTCTGGGCTCCAATGCTTACTCTCAGAGCTGCCTTGACCGAGCGGATCTCCCTCTCCCAGCATCCGCCGAAGTGCGGAGCACTTGGTGGGTTGTAAGTGAACTTGATCTGCTGCTCGGCAAGATGGCTTTGTAATTCGTCTTGGAGGGTGGCAAAGGCCTTATTCAGCTCATGTTCCCCTCCCTTAAAATTGGTGCCTTGGTCACACAACAACTCATACGGTTTGCCTCGTCTAGCAATAAACCGTCGCATAGCCATCAGGAATGAGTCAGAATCAATACTAGTGAGAAGATCTAGATGGGTTGCTCTTGTTGTCATACACTTAAAGATTATGCCCCACCTCTTCTCATTACGTCGGCCAATCTTAATGAGGAAGGGACCGAAACAGTCCATGCCAGTCGAGTAGAAAGCTGGGCGGAAGTATCTCTGTCTAGTGAGGGGCAGATCAGCCATGAGAGGAATTTCTGGGCGGCCCTTCCACTTCCTACACTCTGTACATTGGTGCTGGTGTCGACGGACAGCTTCTCGCCCTCTAAGTATCCAGTACATCCTTCGTATTTCTGCAAATAATCGCTCGGTACCTGGATGGTGCAGCCTCTCATCATAGTCCTTTATGATTAGTACTGTGAGTGGATGTCGGGGGTCAAGGATGACTGGGTGAACGGCATCCTCTTCCATTACTTCACAGTGGCGTAGACGTCCTCCTACCCGGATAAGTCCGGTAGTAGCATCAAGCTCTGGGGAAAGGGTTATCAATCTGCTCATGGATGATATAGATTTCCTAGCTGTCAAACGACTCATATCATCAGGAAAGGACTCGGTTTGAGCTTGGCGGAGGACTGCATTTCGAACGTCCATCTTGATATCAGCACTGGAGGCATAGGCCGCCCCATGAAGCTCCTGTCCGCAAGCGTCCAGGCACTCTGCCAGCATGTCATAGTGCTGCAGCTTAGATGAGGGTGCAGTCGTGGTCACTAACCCAGAAAAGGATGAGGGTCTTAATTCGCAGCTTGGCTCTCCAGACGATAAAGCAGGCTGCTCAGGCCAACTATCAGGGAGTAATGCAAGGAATGTCGGCCCCTGGCGCCACCGGCTGCTGGTGGAGAGTTCCCGCAGAGGCTTGCCGCGAGTGATGTCGTCTGCTGGGTTGTCTGCAGATCTGACATAGCGCCAGACAGCGGATGCTGTCATCTCCTGGATGTTTGCTACTCTCGTTCCCACAAACACCTTGTAACGACATGAGCGAGATGTCAGCCACGTGAGCACAGTGGTTGAGTCAGACCAAAGTGTAGTGGAGCGAATGGGAATGGTGAGCTCTGCGGTTATAAGCTGGGATAGTTGCGCTCCGCTAAGGGCGGCACATAACTCTAGACGTGGTATGGATTGTTGCTTGCGTGGGGCAACGCGTGACCTAGCGGCAATGAAAGCCACTTCGACTTGGCCCTCGTTATACTCTGTTCGCAGGTAGGCCACAGAGCCATACGCCTGCTCAGAGGCGTCGCAGAATACGTGGATATCATAGTTGCAAGGTTGATGGGCTTCTTGTGGGTGAGAGTAGCACCTGGGGAGAGATACCTCCTCTAATCCAGTTAGCTCCTGTTCCCATTCCTGCCATAATACGAGCAGGTCCTTTGGCAACTGTGGATCGTCCCAGTCCCGCCTTTTGTCCCACAGGCGCTGTACCAGAATCTTAGCCCGAGTGGTGTAAGGGATAAGATAGCCAAGAGGATCATATTGGCTTGCTAGTACTCGGTAAATCTGACGCATAGTTACTGGGGAGGAGCATTTGGCTCGATGCTTATAACGGAGTGTATCGGACTGACAGTGCCACTGCAGTCCGAGTGTGGACTCATGTGCATTTTGTTGTCCTTGACTGAGCCAGAGGTCACAGGTATTGGATCTGGATTCAGTGGGGAGGTGAGTAATCACTGATGGACAATTACTGGCCCATTGTCGAAGCTCAAAGCCTCCAGTAACCAGAAGTGCTCGCAGATGATCAACTAGGTCTTTAGCCTCTTGGGGGGAGGGGAGACTGTGCAGGCAATTGTCAACATAAAAGGATCTCTCAATTACCTCCCTGCATTGATCTCCCAGCTGACTGTGATCCATCACGTGTCTCTGCAGGGCATATGTGGCACAGCAAGGACTGCACGTGGTGCCAAAGGGAAGCACCTGCCACTGGTACACATCAGGGGGCCTTTCAGTCATCAGATCTCGCCACAGAAAACGGAGCAAGGGCATGTCACAGGGAAGCAACCTCACCTGGTGAAACATACCACGGATATCACTGCTTACTGCGACAGGGTGCTCTCGGAAGCGGAGCAGTACTGCTAGCAGTGATGGACCTAGTGTAGGTCCTGGAAGAAGGAACTCATTAAGGCTGTGGCCTTCAAACCGGAAGGAACAGTTATAGACAACCCGGTTCTTGCTATTGTGCTGCACCATATGGTGGGGAATGTACCATGACTCGGTAGCGCTATCCACCTCGCTTGCTCTCAGCTTGGCCACATAACCTGCCCTTTCTAATCTGACAATCTCGGCTTGGTAGGCAGCCGCCTGCTCTGGGTTCTTAAGGAGTCTCTTCTCGACGCCCCTGAGGTGAGGTAGAACGGCTTCCTTGGGCATAGTCAGGGGTGGCATACTCTGAGTCCGAAGAAGCGGTGTGGCGTACCGCATCGTACCGTCTACTTCCACTTGCACAGTCTGGTCCTGCAGAAGCCTGATGGCTTCCTGATCTAATTTGGATCGTGTCACTACCTTCTCACTGCGGTAAGGAATCATGTCCATCTCCCATAATCTCTCAACATGAGCAAACAAGTCCGCGTTGTGGACAGCGGATGTGAAGAAACACTGTTGTGTGCTGATCTCACGACGAACCTCATGAGAAGGACCTTGAAGGGTCCATCCGAGGCGGGTTTTAACCGCTGCCGGACCTCCTGGTGGGCCTAATCGGACTGGTTCCACTGGCGTGATGAGATGTGGACAATCTGATCCGATCAGCAACACGGGCTGCACGCTATCCATCGGCTGCAATGGAAGACCAGCTAGATGTCTATATCTCTGCTGTAGGGAAGCCACCGGATAGGTATGTTCGGCGAGGCCTAGTCTCTCAGCTGTAAATGCATGCTGGATTAGGTATTTCTTGTGAGGTTGAGACACGGGTGATACTGTGAAGGAGACAGCCGCCCCATGAAGCACCTGCTGTTCCTGCCTCACTGTGCGCAAGATCAGGTCTTCTGGCTGGCCCTTTAGATTCAGCTGCTTAGCCGCAGCATAGAGGAGGATCGTCCTCTCGGATCCATCATCCAACACTGCGTATGTTTCCATGGATGCATTTTCATTTGCAAGGATCACTTTACTAACTTTCAAGAGGACTCTGCGACTACCAACAGCACGGTCCGCATACAAAATGTCTTTTGTCGTACTCACAAGACATGAATTCTCCTTAGGTTCCGTCTCTGCACTGGTAATCCCCACTCGCTCATTCAGGTCATGTAATATAAATAGGTGTTTCCTGTTACAAGTCTTGCAGAGAGCCTTCAGTGTGCATCTGGATGCATGATGATTACGGCCACACCGCCAGCACCTGTTATTCTTGCGGATCCATACCTCTTTCTGTTCTTTAGTCAGCTCCTTGAAGTTGGGGCATCCATTAAGGAAGTGACTAGCATTGTCACAATAAGGACAGTAGGTGCGGGACTTCTCTCGGTTCTTGAACAGGTTAGACTTGGGCTCTGGCGCGAGTGTTCTACATTCGCTGACAGCAGTGGGCTCCTCAGCACCCAACAGGATGCTCGTAGATCTGTCGGTGGGCTTGGTATCGTGACGGCCTTCCCTTCTCCTGATGGGTACGGTTGGGGCATACATGACTAAGTTCGCAGTGTCATCTTGGACCTGAAGCTCGTATTCTAACCAGTTTGCAAAGTCGAGAAGGGTAGGGACTGTGATTCTGTACGGGTGAATGTATCTCTTAAAGCTGATCTGGAGTTCGTGAGGAAGCTTACTTTGGAGTCTGGACACATGTGAACCGCATTCTAATTCTGCTGTTCCTTCTGAACCCAACTGCTCCAACATACTCACTAATGAGCGCACTCGCAGGGCAAAGAGCTTAAACGCTTTCACATCACCTGGCTTAAGATTGGGGCCTTCCAGAACTTCCGCGATGCTTCGCAGGACCAGCTTGTGTGGCTGACCATACATCTTCGTGAGAGCGTGCATCGTTTCTGTATAGGGTCTCCCTGAGTTACAGTAGGAGTCTGCCACTAACAATGCCTCTTCTAGCTTTAGATGATCAGTCAGAATCTGATACTTGAAACGCTCACTTGCATCTGCTGGCAGAAGATTATCTAGTGCCATCCGTAGTCTGGAAAACTGCCTGGGGTCGGCTGCTGTCAGGCTGGGAATAGTTGGCTTAGGTCCTCGATATAACTGCTCTTGAGCACGCGGCACCTCCATTCTAGGTGTCATCTGAGAATGTGAGGGTAGGCTGACATCTCCCTCCCCCGGGGGCTGACCCTTTCGAGTACCAGTCGTCACATTGCCGTACTGTCGTGCTCCTTCAGACTGAGCTGTGTAGGTATATGGCCGCTGATGGACTGTGTAATGACTCTCATCATCATGTGGAGACCTTGGAGAAGGTGTAAGGTCCTCCATCAGTGTCAATGTGTCACACTGAGTGAACTGTGGTGGAGGAACTTCGTCAGCGTACGCTGCCGAATCTCTCCGACTACTGACGGATGGTGGTACATGAGTGCGAGGGGCTGGTACTGGTGTCGCTGTGCGACGAGGGGTCTCCAATCTAGTGCTGAATTGCTGGATTTCCCGTTTCAGCCAGGCGTTCTCTGCCTTAATCCCTCGCAGCGTAGACAGGATCTCTGGTAGAATGCGGCTGCGAAGCTCATCGTTATCCCTCTTCATTTCGAACCACATAGACTTTATATCAGACAACTGTTGAGTTCGAAGTAAGTACTCTCCGGGCTCTGGTGACACATCTAATGGCCCTGGCCATGCATCTCGGATGGCTAGCTCGTCGGTGTACGAGAGCTGACTCCGAGGGGATGACGATCTTGAGACATTCTCTGATATGGGTGCAGCTGCTTCCCTTCTAGCTTCATTCGGAGGTATAACTGATGGCACTCTCCTCACCGAGTCAGTTCCTCTAACTTGATAATCTGTAAGATATGTAGGCGGCCTTATTTGTCGTCTGGGTCGGACAACAGGAGGATCTGACTCATGATGGGACGTCATCTCTCTACTGTGATTCACAATCCGGCTCGAAGGACCACTTGTAATGGGGGGTTCGTTGGATAACAACTTTAAGTGTGAAACGCAGTAGGCAGTCGGTTAGAACTGAGTGAGATGGTTTCTTAATTGAAGAGAAGCACTCGGTAGGTTGAAAGAGATCTTATTTACTGAAGACTTTTCAGGGATACATGCGTGTGGTTTCTGAATGAATTAAACAAGAAAAATAGACTTAAATATGAATACAACAGTACCAAGTAAACAACACAACATAACACTATGTTCCTATATAACATAGGCGCTTATACTCTAAGTGACCACCAGAGGGCAGTATCGGCACATAAGAGCGGCATAGCGGCCGATAAACACGGCTGTACTACCGGCAATAACAGTCATGGCATATCGCTCAACACTAACAAGAAATAAAAGCGATAACTTACTTCCTATGTACGCACACTGTAACCCAGTATAAACATCAACTTCACACATTAACTGAAATAACTAAAGGGAAGCTGCTGAACTCTCCATGTTCTCATATGCACTGCATCTCTCTTCCTGCCTGCCATCTAGCTCCGCCTCCTCATGACATGGCAGCCATGCTGCAACTCTGATTGGGCAGGATCTGCTAAGTCTTAAAGGGAACCGGGCCTTTTGTACACCCACAATGTATTGCATTTCAATCTAGCTTTTAGGATTTACTGCAGCTGTCTGCTGAAGTCTACTGAGGTGTGAAGTTTAATACAGTGGTGTGAAAAACTATTTGCCCCCTTCCTGATTTCTTATTCTTTTGCATGTTTGTCACACTTAAATGTTTCTGCTCATCAAAAACCGTTAACTATTAGTCAAAGATAACATAATTGAACACAAAATGCAGTTTTTAAATGAAGGTTTACGTTATTAAGGGAGAAAAAAAACTCCAAATCTACATGGCCCTGTGTGAAAAAGTGATTGCCCCCCTTGTTAAAAAATAACTTAACTGTGGTTTATCACACCTGAGTTGAATTTCTGTAGTCACCCCCAGGCCTGATTACTGCCACACCTGTTTCAATCAAGAAATCACTTAAATAGGAGCTACCTGACACAGAGAAGTAGACCAAAAGCACCTCAAAAGCTAGACATCATGCCAAGATCCAAAGAAATTCAGGAACAAATGAGAACAAAAGTAATTGAGATCTATCAGTCTGGTAAAGGTTATAAAGCCATTTCTAAAGCTTTGGGACTCCAGCGCACCACAGTGAGAGCCATTATCCACAAATGGCAAAAACATGGAACAGTGGTGAACCTTCCCAGGAGTGGCCGGCCGACCAAAATTACCCCAAGAGCGCAGAGACAACTCATCCGAGAGGCCACAAAAGACCCCAGGACAACATCTAAAGAACTGCAGGCCTCACTTGCCTCAATTAAGGTCAGTGTTCACGACTCCACCATAAGAAAGAGACTGGGCAAAAACAGCCTGCATGGCAGATTTCCAAGGCGCAAACCACTTTTAAGCAAAAAGAACATTAAGGCTCATCTCAATTTTGCTAAAAAACATCTCAATGATTGCCAAGACTTTTGGGAAAATACCTTGTGGACCGACGAGACAAAAGTTGAACTTTTTGGAAGGTGCGTGTCCCGTTACATCTGGCGTAAAAGTAACACAGCATTTCAGAAAAAGAACATCATACCAACAGTAAAATATGGTGGTGGTAGTGTGATAGTCTGGGGTTGTTTTGCTGCTTCAGGACCTGGAAGGCTTGCTGTGATAGATGGAACCATGAATTCTACTGTCTACCAAAAAATCCTAAAGGAGAATGTCCGGCCATCTGTTCGTCAACTCAAGCTGAAGCGATCTTGGGTGCTGCAGCAGGACAATGACCCAAAACACACCAGCAAATCCACCTCTGAATGGCTGAAGAAAAACAAAATGAAGACTTTGGAGTGGCCTAGTCAAAGTCATGACCTGAATCCTATTGAGATGTTGTGGCATGACCTTAAAAAGGCGGTTCATGCTAGAAAACCCTCAAATAAAGCTGAATTACAACAATTCTGCAAAGATGAGTGGGCCAAAATTCCTCCAGAGCGCTGTAAAAGACTCGTTGCAAGTTATCGCAAACGCTTGATTGCAGTTATTGCTGCTAAGGGTGGCCCAACCAGTTATTAGGTTCAGGGGGCAATTACTTTTTCACACAGGGCCATGTAGGTTTGGACTTTTTTTCTCCCTAAAATAAAACCCCTCATTTAAAAACTGCATTTTGTGTTTACTTGTGTTATCTTTGACTAATAGTTAAATGTGTTTGATGATCAGAAACATTTTGTGTGACAAACATGCAAAAGAATAAGAAATCAGGAGGGGGGGGCGCAAATAGTTTTTCACACCACTGTATGTTTTAATTCAATTTCAATTCAATTCAATTTTATTTATATAGCGCTTTTAACAATGGTCATTGTCTCAAAGCAGCTTCACAAAAATGAAAGAAATTTAACCACAAAAAAAAATTATAATAAATAAATAAATATAATAATAATAATTATAGAAAAGAAAATGGAAGTGTGTATGTGTGAGAAGAATGTGCAGCTAATAATAATGAGACGAATGAATGAAATTTCTCTGATGAGCAAGCCAAGGTTGACGGCGACGGTGGCAAGGAAAAACTCCCTGAGATGGCATTAGGAAGAAACCTTGAGAGGAACCAGACTCAACAGGGAACCCATCCTCATTTGGGTGATAACAGATAGAAATGACATAACATCTTGTGTGTTGTGCAGGTGAAAATTCAATATGACAGAAATTATTTAAATTGACATGAAGACCAGTTCAGCATAGGGATGAGTCAGTAGGTGCAGAGGGCAGATGAGGTCTGGATCACTGGAAGCCCAGGAGCAGCATGTGTAGCTCCAACCATCATAAAGCTGAATCCAGCTGGAGCTGGTCCTTCTCTGGATGCCTCAGGAACCTCGCAGGGTCGGCCTTTGTCTACTGAAGCTGGCAAAATCTCCCGATGCCACGGGATGGGTAGAGAAATACAGAACAGATGGGGAGAATTAGCGTAGTTGCCATTCTTGATAGGTGTACTGGAGTATGAGATTATGGGATGAGTTACTGTATGTGTATGCCAGATTAAAAAGATGCGTCTTGAGTCTACTTTTGAACTGAGAAACCGTGTCTGCTCCCCGAACACTGTCTGGAAGGCTATTCCAAAGCTTTGGAGCTAAATATGAAAAAGCCCTACCCCTTTTTGTAGATTTTGAAATTCTGGGAACTACCAGAAGTCCGGAGCTTTGTGATCTTAAGGCGCGTGGTGGATTGTAGCGTATCAGAAGACTGGTTAGGTATGTGGGAGCTAAACCATTTATGGCCTTGTATGTAAGTAATACTATTTTGTAATTTATTCTAAACTGAACAAGTAGCCAGTGCAGGGATGATAATATTGGGGCTATATGATCATATTTTCTGGATCTAGTGAGAACCCTGGCGACTGCATTTTGGATTAACTGAAGCTTGTTTATTGAGGATGCAGGACAACCACCTAGTAATGCATTACAATAGTCCAGTCTGGAGGTCATGAATGCATGAACTAGTTTTTCTGCATCAGATACAGATAAGATGTTCCTAAGTTTAGCAATATTTCGAAGATGGAAAATGGCTGTTTTTGTGATATTTGAAATGTGATTTTCAAAAGACAAGTTACTGTCTAATATTACGCCTAGGTCTTTTACTGCTGAGCTGGTAGTAACAGTACATCCTTCTAAGCGCAGGCTGAATTTTGAAAGCTGTTGTGTGCTGGTTTTTGGGCCAATAAGTAATATCTCTGTCTTATCTGAATTTAATAAAAGAAAGTTATTGGTCATCCAATCTTTTATGTCCTGGACACACTCAGTTAATCTAGACAACTTGGGTATTTCGTCTGGTTTAGTTGAGATATATAATTGGGTATCATCAGCATAACAATGGAAACTAATCCCATGTCTTCTAATGATGTTACCCAAGGGAAGCATGTATATTGAGAACAACAGAGGTCCTAAAATTGACCCTTGTGGGACCCCATATTTCACTGGCATTACACCAGACGGTTCTCCATTTAGGTCTACAAAATGGTAGCGATCAGACAGGTAAGATCGAAACAATTTTAATGCCTGTCCCTGAATACCTATATAATTTTGTAAGCGATCTATGAGAATATTATGATCTATTGTGTCGAATGCAGCACTAAGATCGAGCAGGACTAGCAATTGGTCTGAAGCTAAAAACAAGTCGTTTGTAATCTTAACTAGTGCAGTTTCTGTGCTATGATGGGGCCTGAAACCTGACTGAAATTCTTCAAGGATGTTGTTATCCTGCAAGAATGTGCATATTTGAGCTGATACTACTTTTTCTAGTATTTTTGATATGAACGGAAGGTTTGAAATCGGTCTGTAATTTATTTCATTCGCGTCCAAATTAGATTTTTTAAAAAGCGGCTTAATAACTGCTAACTTGAAAGGTTTAGGGACGTGACCTAGATGTAATGAAGAATTAATAATGTTTAGAAGTGGCTCTCCAACCGTAAGCATCACTTCTTTTAAAAATCTGATTGGGATTGGGTCTAACAGGCACGTTGTTGATTTTACATGTATGACTGCTAACGAACAGTTTTTCTGATCATTACGTACTCATTTGGTGATGGATCCTTTACTGATATGCAAAAACTAAATAGGTTAACTATCAATTTAGAATTATTTTAGCTCTAAAGCATCTTAATTGGAGCATAAATTTAATTTTAAAGAGCACATAAAATGATTGCTTGTTGTTCTGTACTCTCATGTAATCACTGGATGTTTGACATCATCGCAATTTTGTTTATACACTGATACATTCACTTTAAATCATGTCAGTTTAAATCAAAAGTCAGTTTTGTTTACATCAAGACTTTATTATTGAAGTGTGGATGAGGTCTTTCAGTTGAACCTACGTATTAGCTTATGAAGAAATATAATTTAAAAAATTTGAGCGTATCTGTTTTCAACTTCTTATATTTAATCTTCACATCTCAACAACACCATTTCCTGCCACTATGAATTAGGAAGTACTCTGAGTATGTGTGAAACACACTTGAGGTTTACAGACCACAGTTTTTAGTTGAAACAGCAATCGGTTATTTAGGCACATGTTTTTGACAAAGCTTTTGACACATGACCGAACGTGGAACCATGCAAACAGACTGAGGTTTGAAAATTGCATTTTTAACATTTAAAAAAATGTTTTTTTTTAAATCTAAAGTAATTTGCCCCTCAAATAACTCTCATGCTTAGAGGTCTTCCGTGCACCTGCCTTCCTTCATGGAGCTGACAAAAATGGCTTCAGTCTTGGAGTTAGCAAGAACTTCTGCCAAGTCTTCGGCGATGAAAAGAAATATTGGCTTCTGCCTGTTTTTTCCAGGTATCTCTGCTTGTACATTATCATTGCACATATAAAGTGGTTCAGGAAAATTTTAAAACATATTGGGGTTTCTTTATTGTGATTCTAGCCAAGGCGATGGATGTTCTTTCCCCACATGTCTCGTGAACCCTGACCCAGAACAACCTGCCTCACCATCTGGACATGCTGTCAAAAGGTCCATGTCTTTGTATTAATGATCAAGATCGGTGGATTGTTGACTCTAACTGTTGCCTTTTTTCATTCTGAAACTAACAAGAGCATGAGCTACAGTACACAGTAGCAGTTCAGGCTAGATATTTTTTATTCTTTTATAATATCGCCATTTGAACACAGCAGTGTGTAAAGTAGAGAATCCACATAATTATATGCACCAGGTTTTTATAACATTAAGACCCCATTTTGTCTGTCTGTTTTGTTGATTTCTAGTGATGGAGAATCCAATCAATTTCCTTCTAAACCTCTGAGAGAATCTCAAAGTCGACTGCTGAGCAATGGACAGACTTGTGATGAGACTGAGCAACAAGCCAGAGAAGGTGAGTTTATTCACTGCCTGGCCAAAGAAAGGGTCAATATTTCAGAAGGGTTCAATTATTGGGCTGTATTAAGAAAAGAAAACGACTAAGGAGATATGAAATTACTTCAGCTGGGTTAAAACTCAACAGTAAAAGCCATAGCTATGTTTACTGTAATAGTGGAAGTGATGGAATCTTCATATGCACTCACTGGATTGAGACTAAACAGATGTTTGGCCTAAACATGAAACCACTCTAATGACTAATGAGAAAGAAAGGTTTGAATTTGCTAGGGAGCATAACAATTGGACTTTACAGCAGTGGAAAAAGGTTATGTGGTCTGATGAGTTATGAGCTCTATTCCAGAGCGATGGGTGCATCAGGATAAGAAGGGAGGTACATAAAGCAATGCATCCATTATGCATAGTCCCCATTGTACAAGCCTTTGGAGGTAGTGTTATGATCTGGGGTTGCTTCAGTTAATCAGGTCTAGGCTCATCAACATTATGCGGGAATAAAATTAAGTCAGGTTATGATCTAAATGTAGTGAATGACCAGGGTATAACATCATTAGAGTCTTTCTTCCCTCCCAAAAGAGGCATTTTAGAACTTTTTGAAATTTGAAATTATGAAAGAGTGGTTCTGGGAGCATGAGGAATTATTTTTGTGTGTGATAACATTTTTTTATAATAATTACTTTTTTTTGGCCAGGCAGTGTCTGTATAATCTTGTTTTAAATATTGTTGGCAGCATTAAAATTTATACTTGAATTTTGGATTTTAGACTAAATATTTTATCTTTCATCTCTTAAACATTGATTTTGTTTCTGCAGCTATTTGTGGTTCCCTCCAAAATTTGCGAAATGGCAAGGCCAATTATTTTGTTATACACTGCAATGTAGTTTGGTTTTGAGATCAAAACAGGAATAAAAGAAAATAGACCAGGATTTCACTTTTCATTTTCTAATACTAATCTCTAGTTTTGTTAAACAACCTAGAACATGGCGCCTGTTGTTTGCACCTTCCCGGTTTTCAAATAATCAAAAATATAAAAAAACATGTGACTGCCAGGTGTTTCTTGTTACCCAGATGTGCCATGTTAGATTAATTATTAAAACTATTTATTATTGTTAAAAAGAATAACCAGAAGGTCATGTGACCCGGAGCAAGATGGACGCTTGAGACTTGGCCCTCTCCGAACTACGGCTTATTGTCTCGTTCTCTCCAAGTAAACCTCATATTATCGGTCAAATTTTGTCTCAATATGCCAAAGACACAGCGTGACAAAGATTTTGCTATCTTTTCTCCGTCTGGTTCATCCTCTGGGGTGGGGAAAAAAGCGGTGCTTCGTTCGACCGCGTGTGCCACCAACAAGGACCAGCAAGGCGGAACCAGTAACGTTACCTCAGATCCATCTGGTATGGCAACTACAGATCAAATTCTAGCAGAAATAAAATCTGTGGCCTCACGTGTTAATAATATGGACGAATCGGTTGAAACGCGGCTGGATATGATTGACAGAGCTCTGGGCGACATAAAAACATCTGTGGCGTCGGTTGAGCTCTCTCTTTCTAACCTATCTAGTCGGACGACCGACTTAGAAAGACGCGTGGATGAGGACAGTTACAGTAATCACGACACTCAGCTCTCCGCAATGCAAAAGACGGTGAATATGTTACGGTTAAAAGTCGACGACCTGGAGAACCGCGGACGTCGGAAAAATTTGAAGATCGTCAATCTCCCGGAGAAAGCAGAGGGCTCTACCCCGCTTGCGGCCTTTCTTCAAAACCTTATCCCAACTTTAGTCGGCCTACCGGCTGACTTCCCGCCGCTGGAGATTGAACGCGCTCATTGGACTTTGGCTCCAAGCCCGCTGGCGAACAAGCCCCCGAGAAGTGTCCTCGTTCGATTTTTCCGGTATTCTCAGAAGGAAGAAGTGCTTAAGGCAGCTTTAAAGAAGCGTGATATCCCCTACAATGGCTCTAGCTTACGGTTTTATTCTGACCTGTCTGCGGAGGTTTTGCGCAAACGCCGCGAGTTTGATGCCGTGGGGAAACTGATGGCCCGTCGCAACATGTATCGAGGCTTTGCTTATCCAGCACGGCTTCGCTGTCTATACAATGGGCAGATTCGCCTTTTTGACAGTCCCGAGACAGCTGCCGCTTTCATGGAAAATCTTGACTGAGGTATTTCTTATTTGTTTTCGTTTGTTTTGGAGAAACGTAGACTTGACTTTCACTGGGTCCCTGCCTTCACTTTTTACAGTTTTGAATGACTCTGCAATTCACTGGAACTGAACCCATCCACTTATTTGTTATTGCTATTTGGTATTGTTATTATTAATACTATTATCTTTCCTTTCTCTTTTATTATTAACATATTTGTACTGTTATTGGTCTTAAACCGTTATGCATATAAGGTTTCAGTTGCTTTAAGTAAGCCTCTTTTATTTATTTAAAGGGACCCTGATTTGAGTTTTTCTACTGTATTTAACCTAAGGTTTGGATGTTGTCTCTAGCTACTAAGCTGCTATTGTGGTCTTTCAGTTGAGCTAGGACTACGGTATGTCTAATATGTTTGGTGACTTCATTAGGGGCGGTTTTGTTCTGTCGTTTGGGGACAGAACAGGGATGGGTAAGCGCTGCAATTTTGTTCACTGTGTTTCATGTCTTTGTTTTACAAGGTCAACTCTCTGCCATCTTAATTTTCAATCGGTTACTTTTTATGACTGGTTCACTTAAACTTGTTACCTGGAATGTTCAAGGGATTGACCATGTAATAAAAAGGAAGAAATTTTTAACTCATCTGAAAAAACAAAAGCCCGACATAGTACTGCTCCAGGAAACAAAACTGTCTGATACTGAAAGCTTAAAGCTTAGGAGAGATTGGGTAGGTCAGGTCCATTTCTCCTCTTACTCACAGAATAAGAGAGGGGTGGCCATTCTTATAAATAGGAATATACCTTTTAACCTAGAGCACAAGGAATAAGATCCTGAAGGAAGATTTATGATTACAGGCTCGATTTACAATCATCATATCACGATCCTGAATGTCTATGCACCAAATCTCGACTCACCTAATTTCATATAAAAAATTATTTTATTGTTTAATTATTATTGTAAAGGTCTAGGTTTTCTAGCTGGAGACTTCAATTGCGTAATGAATGCCTCTCTAGATAAATCCTCGTCTGCAAATGTATCGAACCCCAAATCATCTAAGGTTCTTAATGAATTATGCACAGATACAGGTTTGATAGATACAGTACATGGCGCCAATTAAATCCTAAAGTGAGGGATTATACATTTTACTCACATCCCCATAATTCTTATTCTCGGCTCGATTACTTTTTTATACCTAAGCAATTTATGAATGCGATCCAGTCCTGTCGTATTGACAGTATTACTCTGTCAGATCATGCAGCAGTACATTTGCAGATAGACTCTGCTTTCACTATTCCTAGAACCTCATACTGGAGGTTTAACACATCCCTCTTAAACAGTGACTCTTTTTGTCCTTTTGTTTCAGACTGTTTATCTCAATTCTGGTTGGATAATAGAGAGTCCCCAGTATCTTCCGCCATGATTTGGGATGCAGCTAAAGCCACTCTACACGGTCATCTCATCTCTTACACTTCTCACCTTAAAAGAGTCAGAGACAGGAATAGGAAAAAAATTGAAAATGAAGTTTCCAGGATGGAACAAATTAATAAGGAATCCCCTACAATTTCAAATTTAAAATCGCTGGTGAATGCAAGAACCAATCTGAATGTGGACCATACCAGCCACATTCAGAAGCTTTTGCTCTTTACTAAACAAAAATATTACGAATTTGGCAATAAATCTAGTAGACTGCTTGCTCACCAACTAAAAAATCAGAATAATGACCGTTCAATTGTTATGATACGGGATGAGAATGACAACATTTTAAGAGACCCTTTAACTATAAATAGAACTTTTAGGGATTTCTATACATCTCTTTATAGCTCGAAATCTGACGCGACGGGCCTAGACATTGCTGGTTATCTAAGCAAAATTCCATTATTGTCGATTTCAGAGGAAGATCGATCAAGCTTAAATGCTTCTTTTACAGTGGAGGAGATCTGGGCGGCCATTCAGTCTATGCCGAACGGGAAATGCCCTGGCCCGGATGGCTTCCCTTTGGAATTTGTTAAAAACTTCTGGCCTAAAATCCACCCAATTTTTATACCTGCTGTTAATAATATTTGGGAAGGCGAAATACCGCCCTCTTGGAAACAAGCTTCTATTAGCCTGCTCTTAAAAAAAAGATCAAAATCCCCTCGACTGCTCATCCTATAGACCAATTAGTCTTCTTAATGTGGACTATAAGATAGTCACAAAAGCATTGGCTCACAGACTTGAAAAGATCCTTCCTAAAGTTATAAATCCTGATCAGGCAGGTTTTGTGAGATCTAGATGCGGTATGGACAACGTTCGCTGTGCTCTTAACGTTATTCATTATTTCAACACTCAAAATAAGCCAGCAATGATTTTATCTTTGGATGCCGAAAAGGCTTTTGATCGTGTAGAGTGGTCTTTTTTGTTTTCAGTTTTGGAAAAATTAGGCCTACTGTAGGCTCCAACTTTATTAATATCATTAAATATCTGTATGCGGACTCTGTTGCTACTGTTAATATGAATGGTCTGATGTCTGAGGGGTTTCCAGTACATAGAGGCTGCAGACGGGTGTCCTCTATCACCGTTATTGTTTACGTTATTTATTGAACCATTAGCAGAATCGATCAGGATTAATTCAGATGTTACAGGTATCACAGTTAATGGGGAAAAAGCATGTAATTTCTTTGTTTGCAGACGATGTTCTTTTATATCTGGAGAATCCACGAACCTCGATTCCCGCAGTTTTGAATTCTTTAACCTCATTCAGTACCATGTCGGGTTACAAAGTTAACTTGGGAAAATCGGTCTCGATGCCCTTTAATTGCCCCCGTAACCCACCTATACAATGTCCTTTTCAGGTTTCAGATAGGGGTCTTAAATATTTGGGCGTTTTTCTCACTCCCAATTTGAAAAATTTATTTGAGACAAATTATTCCCCTTTAATGCGAGAAATTAGAAAAGACTTGGAAAAATGGACCTCTTTGCCGACCTCCCTCTTGGGGAGAGTCAATGTTATAAAAATGAATGTACTGCCCCGTTTAAATTACTTGTTCCAAAACCTTCCGTGTTATTTAAATTCATCTTTCTTTAAATCACTGAACGCTTCTATATCTCGTTATATCTGGAATAATAAACATCAGAGAGTTGGTCTCTCTAAACTCTGTAAACCAAGAGAGTTGGGGGGTCTCTCGCTGCCCAATTTTCAGTTTTACTATTGGGCTGCTCAACTCAAAACTATAACAAGTTGGATTACGAATAGGCAGGATGCTTTATGGATTGACTTCGAATCCTTATTTTGTTATCCCAGAAGATTAGAATCCCTTTGGTTTATTAATAATATTGATCAGATAAAACATCTCACTGATAATATAATTATTTACAATACATTACTGGTTTGGAAAGATGTGAAAAAATTCTTGAGCATTCCTCAAACTATTTCTGTTTGTTCTCCTTTGGCTTTCAATCTTGATTTTCCAATTCAGATTAGGAGTATTGGGCTGTCGGAGTGGGGTTCTAGGGGCGTGTCTGACTTTTCAGATCTTTTGGCTTGTGATACCCTGAAGTCATTCATTCATTCATTCATCTTCTATACCGCTTAATCCTGTGTTCAGGGTCGCGGGGGACCTGGAGCCTATCCCAGGAGACTTCGGGCACAAGGCAGGGTACACCCTGGACAGGGTGCCAATCCATCGCAGATACCCTGAAGTCATTCGAAAGAATTAGAGCAGAGTTTAATATCCTCTCTGTAGATTTCTTTAAGTACCTGCAGGTTCGGCATTTCTTGGAGTCCCTATTAAGGCAGAACAAATTTCGCACCATTTTATCAGAAATGGAAGAAACCATCATTTCAACTAAAACTCTTAAAGGAGCCACCTCTAAGTACTATGCTTTACTAGCGCACTCAGACTCCTCAGCCTATGATTCTTTAAAATCACTGTGGGAACAGGATCTGCGGGTATCATTTAATCCAGCAGTTTGGACCACAATTTGTGAAGGCATCTTCCCAAAATGCACTTCAATATCTTTACACAAACAAAATTTCAAATTTTTTCATAGAATTTACTTTACACCTGTTCGTCTCCATAAAATGTATCCCGCTTGTTCTAATCTTTGCTTTAAATGTAAAGCACATAGGGGTACATATTTTCATGTATTCTGGTCCTGTGACAATATCCAATCATTCTGGAAGGGGGTTCACTCTGTAACTCAAGAGATAACGGTAAAACATTTTATTTTATCTCCTGCTCTGTATTTGTTGAATCATTTTCCAGAAGATCTTTTTGACTCGAACTCCAAGCTCTTGTTTACAACCCTCTCATTTTTGGCAAAAAAATGCATTTTGCTGAAGTGGTCCACACCCCAGGTTCCAACTGTCACTTTGTGGATATCCCAGCTGTCATCTTTCCTTCCCTTGGAGAAACTAACTTATGATCTTAATCACAGGTCGGACAAATTTTGGAAACTCTGGAAACCTCTCCACTGTTTTTTGCAAAAACTCTGAATGTTTATTTTAATAGAGGTTTTTACTTTCCCATCATGTTTTGCTTAATTTCAGCTGGCAGAGATTTTTATTTTCAAGTACTGTGTGTATTGTGTATTATATTTTTTTTCAGCGCTGTGGGCGGGCGGGTGGGTGGGTGGGTTTGTGTGTTTGTATGTCTGTTTGATTGTATCTGTACGTTCTGAAAATCTTTAATAAAAAAAAAAATAAATAAAAAAAAGAATAACCAACATAAAGACCAGAGAGACTAGGGGAGTAAAGCATGCCATTTTGAAGCTGAGAAAAGCGACATATGTATTTTCTATGTCCTAAACAACAATTTGGAATCCAGCAGGAGTTTTTGTTTGTCAAAACAATGTAAAATTTAAAATCTTATTGAAAACTCATCTGCGGTCGTATAAGCATTTAATTTTTTATCATACTGTGTATGACTGTTTATGACACACACAAAATTAGAATTTTAAATGTCCATTAAGACTAAACACCTTGGACAGAAAACTTGGTTTAAGATTAAAATATCTTTATGTTAAGCAGAATGTGGGGTTCCATTAATATAATTCTCCACAA
The DNA here is from genome assembly GCA_030522415.1 of Channallabes apus. Taxonomy (NCBI): domain Eukaryota; kingdom Metazoa; phylum Chordata; class Actinopteri; order Siluriformes; family Clariidae; genus Channallabes; species Channallabes apus. Next base: position 25,499,173 of record CM060113.1, read on the forward strand.
CACCCCAAAACAAGTTTTAATTCGGTCTTATTTGAGAGAATCCCTTGTACTCTATTTAAAGGCATATATTTCTCTGTCAGATCAGGAGGTTTTTAATCTAGGTCGAGCCACTGACTTTCCCAAGGATACATGAAAGTGGTTTTATATTGAAACAAAGTGTGTTTTGTTGTCTGCATTCTCATATTGATGCTTTGAGTAAAGGTTATGAAGGAAAATGATGTTATGCAAGAAACTGTTTTGGTGATTATAGGTTAATCAGCTGATCTTATGGCTGATTTACAAGAGACGAAGAAACCAAATAGATTTTTTTTTTCATGCTTTCTTGCTTCTTCCTTTTTTTTTTTGTCATTATGAACAGGAGCAAGCAATCCAGCCATGATCATAGAGAAAGAAACCTAGTCTGGTCACGGTGATGACTTCTTTAAGGAAACAAGGTTAGTTTGTTTGTTTAAAATGGCATATATCACAAAATAAGTATTTTTTTTTAAATATCATATAATGTATACAAGACTTTTTCATTTTCAAAATGTTATTACAAAATATTTTGAACCTCCTCTTTTTTTGATTTAATGTATGGACAGTATGTACACTAGCTGGCATGGATTCCACAAGTTTATGCAAAACCTAATTATTCATTTTAGATCAAATCTGTCACCTGACCATATGCTTCAGTGGAAGAGATTAGGTGTGAGAATAATTTGACCTTTTGTACACAAATTTGCTTCCATTTAAATCGGGACCATAGACATGAATTTAATTCAAGAATCTTGAATATTAAACAATGAAAATGAAAGTTCTTTTTGTTCTTTTTTTTTAAAAATACATTCAAAACTCTAAAAGAATCTGTTTCATTTAAGTGGAAAATGTGACCTTTCTCACTTTCTTTGTCAGATCCCTATCTGGTCCTGAAACTTCCTTGTACAACAGGGAGCCTTCTGCTGCAGGAAACAACCACTATCCAGTGGGTTTCCATGTAATTTCTTAAGCAAGGTGCTTCTTATTCAAAGCTTACTGTGCAGTGTTACCACATTATTCATTAGGACACATCCAGTCCTTTGTACAACGTATGAAGACTTTATTTGCATTCTGTGCCTAAATACAGTATACACAGAAAAAGGTGCACTCTGAGTAACATCAAATAATCAATTGATGATTTACAGCTAATGCCTTGTTTATACCTTGTGACCGTGTTTGAGGCTAACTTTAAAATGAATTTGGGATGAAACTTTGTGGTTTTGTGCATGCTGTGTGGTGCATATGTATGTCACTGAAAGTTACAAAGAACTTTTTTAAAAATCTAGACACTTGTAACTGGTGTCACGAGTTGCTGACGATATGTAGCAAAGTATTATCAAATAGTTTTTTTTTTATGCTTCAATTGTTTGCATGTTTCAGCAGACATTTGTATTTTTAATGATGTACACATTATGATGTTAAACTGTTTCACTGGCCCTGTACATCACTCAGCGTTCTCAAGCCAGTGAATAGAGAAAATACATTGCAGTTTCGAAATGTAACCTGAAATGTATTAGCTTCACACATATTGCAAAATGAACACAGTCCATTTGTGTGCAGGATGAATTTGTGAACAGATCGTAAATCCAAGTCACTTAAGAAAATCATGTACACATGAAACCAATGAAATGCTTTAAGCACAGGGAAAATGTTAGCTCTCTTGCACCTCAGATTAGTCAGTATGTGAATACCTTGAAAGCTGTTTGCACTTTTTTGACAGTGTAATCAACAGTGCATTAAAAATACATTTAAAATATATAGAACTCTCCTGATTTGCAAAGGTTTTTTTAAAAATGTAGTTGTTAACTTTAGAGAAAGAACCAACAAATGGATCTGGTGTGCTGGAATTTCAGTATTTGTATGATTGTATGTACAGTAGAAACCCATATGTGGTGCATGTGGGCACCATGATGAAGTCTGTTTGTAAAATTACCATATGATTTGCAAAAAAAGAAAAGAAAAAAAGTTTTGTGGTTTTGAACAAAGGCAGCAAATGTATTTAATGAACGGCATGTCTGTTAAGATGAATCCATCATTCATGTAAAACATGATCGGTCACATTTTTGAAGAGCAGAGAATCTGTTTCCTGTCTAAATATCATGTTCTTCTCACACAGATGTTCTCCAGAATTATTATTGGCACCCTTTCTGAAAATGTAGCACTTGGTTTAAAAGAAAAACAAAAATGTTCTAACAAGAAATATCATGCTGATTAGGCTAAAACAATAGTATTTTCATTGAACAATTACTACTGTATAACAAAATTGTTGATACCTATAAAGAACACAATAATGTATATTTGTGAATTGTAAATATAATGTACATTTTCATTAACTGTCAGTCCACATAACAGCAGTTTTTTCATTTACCCATACCGTTTCCCTGGGGTCTAAATAGCACACACCTCTTGAAAAACTTACGTACAGTGACCGTGCATGACCCTGCAAACTTGAATATTTTGGTGGATCACTTTTAAATTCTGTAAATCTTTGATTATGATGTGCATTTGCAGTACAATTATTCCATCAACCTTATGCAACGTTACAACGTTCATTTCTTTCTTACGCTGATGCTTGCACCATTTTGGAGTAATGTAAATCTGGTCATTAGACCACATGACCTTTTTCCATTAGTCTAAAACCGTATGCTCCCTAGAAAATTTAAGATTTTTTCCAGGTTAGTCTCACTAACATTGTTTACATGTGTCCTCACAGCTTTTCGGTCCCAATCCTGAGAGGGCATGTTGCATTATGTGTGGAAATGCTCGCATGTTAAGCACAAAACAAAATTATTAGAGTCAAATGTTTAGGTCAACTTTCATTATAAGCTATTTTGAATCACTGCAATAAATAGCAGTAGCCTAAATCAAATGCAAATCCTGAACTTTACCAATCATCATTAGAACTACAACTGGCATCTTGTGCTCCGGCCAGATGGAGGTGAATCGTTGAAGCTATTTTGCAGCTTAAGGTCCAGGGCTCTGGTAACGGTTTATGGCAGCATAATTTCTGCTAAGTGACGAGACATTTGAGCACAAAACCTGGTCGTCTCTGATATGAGGTTCAGACTTGTCTCAAAAGCTTTCGACAACATGATTAGACTTTTTTTTTTTTTTTTAAATCAAGACAGATATATGTGAAGAAACATATTGCTATTTTGCACAGACCATCTCTGACCATTTTTGATTCGAAGTGGAAACTCAAGTTGAATCCGACGACTATAATGGAGCTCCTTCTGTGTGGTGACAATGATCCCTCTACAACTCTCTCCAACCTTATCAGACCAGACAATACAGAAAGAAAGGATTTTGTCCTGTTATTCTGACCTATGAATTATTTTTTTTTAAATCATTCACTTCAAAACTAGTGTTGAGAACAAAAATTGCACTACTACTTATTGCATGTTTGTCTATCTATCTATCTGCTCATTTTCATGAAGATTATTTCATGATAATTCTGGAGGGCACTGTACAGTCTTTGGTTGACCATAGTGGTATAAAAGTCAACCATGCCAAGACCTAAATGTGCTGTAGTGTTTTTATCTGTCTCTTTATAATCATTAAAAGAGAAGTGCTTCAACACATCACTGACAGACAACTAATAACAGACTATACAATACAACGTGAGCCATAAACTACAGTGTATCTTTAGCTTCTGGATCTTTGTTACAAAGACATTTTTACTATGCTTTAAGGTTTCATGAACTTTCAATTATTAAAAATTTGCCTAGAAAATGATTGGATGATTGTGTTCAGTAACAATGATAAAGCCATTGTTTTATGTACTGTACATGCGGTGTTTCCTGCACATTAGAATTGATTATTATTATTAATGTAATGCAAAAAACGATAGGCATATACTTGAAATGGTAATGATGTCAAAAATCCCTGCAAAGCAGACCTTTAAAGAAACCTGTCAAACATTCTAAAAGAACATACCTACATTGATTTGTCAAAATCTTTAGGGCTAAGAGCAATTGCTGATTTATCATTATTGTAGAACTGAACTGTAATTTGCATGCAAATGTTTATGCAAAACAACACACCTAGACTCGGTTCCAATTTTGCAGATGATAGAAAATCTGAGGCCTTTATTTACAAAAGCTCTTAAAAACAGTCACCTTTGTTATTGCATATTGTCAACATGGAAACTTTACACAACGGTGAAGAAAATTAGCCAGGTGACATTCAACAGAAGAAAAGCTGTGTCTATGCACTATACACCTCTGTAAAAGCTCAGACCATGACTCAACACAGCATTCAAACACTAGCAGTACATGCAGCTGATCTACAACCGTAAACACAAAACAAAACCCAAACAGCACAAAACGCATTCATGAAAAACCAGTGCTACAGGTAAATCTAATTCCACTGACAGAGTACTCAAGTTGGTTAAGATTTTTTTTAAGAAGCACAAAGAATAAAAGGCTTTGATTTTATACTAAAATACTACAAAACCTTTAAGTCACTTTTTAAAATGAAATGTGAGGACAGTCGATACAGAAGAGGTGACCTCGGTTTAGTTAAATAGTGGCAGTTATGCATCACTCTCCTATTTTGTGGTAAAACCTGTTAGCCCAACATAAGGGTAAAATCAGTGCAAGGCTTCACTCGTGCCATTAAGTGCCAGGATCTTCAGGTGCATGACTGTCTCTTGCTCCATCTGTCTCAAGCTATTGCAGGTTGTGAGATGGTACAACAGGGTACTCCTTGGATCAGGGAACAACTGTACATGTAGGTAACTGGCAAACAGTTTTTTTTTTGTTGAAATAGTCTGCGCGCTACTCAACAAAGCATGTGAACAAATGCAATAAATTAATGATAAAAAAACATAAAATGTAGCTTAAGGCTGAGCATTGCAGGGGAAAAATAAAACACCCATATTTTTTCTTGTCTCTCATGATAAAAGAGGAATGTGTTGTGAAAATTAATGTAGAGAAGGCAACAAAGTGGAGGAAGTTTTTTTTTAGCTTTTCATCTAAAACCAAGAGTCTCATTCGAGCTTTAAAGTGCAAATTCCTATTGAACATCTCATGAAAAACTAAAAAACCCATGTTTTAAGCCCTGCAAGTGAAGTTCTTTATACTGAGCTGGTTGTTGCTGTTATGTCATGACTGCTGCTTGTTGGCCTCCTCTTCATAGGCGTTGCCAGTGCCATTCTGGACATATGATGAGCCGGAGCCCAGTCCATACAAATGACCACAGTATTTAGCATCATCAATATGATCCTCAAAAAACATCTGTAATGAGAGGAAAGATTCTATATTATATAAGGACTCTATTTTAATTTAAGTCTTCAACAGTAGAAACATCAAAAATTGGGTTAAAGCATGTCTCTTCACATAATAAAATCACAAGCAAAACTTTATTACTAGATATCCATCTAAGAAGGAAACAGAGAATATTAGTATACATCAATATGCTCCGTCATCAGTGCTGTCCTAATACCACTGTTGACAACACAGTTTTGATTATGCATGAAGAAAATTATTACCCCAACATAAGTAGCAATAGTTAACAGCACAATAGTGGTATTTGAAAATTTACACTCATGTCTGTATGTACTGTACAGCTATAAAAGAAAAGTTGCTATTTGGATTTAAATAAGCAAATACTTTAATTGGAGCCTTTATTTGACTAATTACTACAGTGAGTAATATGTCTCAGCTACCAAAATTCTTTTAACCCTTTCTGCTGCTGTGAATATTGTATCTTATCCTGTGGTCATGGTAGATATGTTATTGTGTTTTAAAAGAGTCAAATTATTGGCCTAGTGACCAATAGTGAAAGTAAGAGCATTTCCAAACACATAATACGATGAGAAATTGAGGCTAAGCAGCTGTATGACCATAAAAATAAAATAAAAAAAACACTTGGTAGTGTGGCTAATCAGAATGGAAAAAGGTCACATGGACTGATGAGTGCAGATTTACCCTATTTGAGAGCGATGGGGGATTTGTAAGAAGCAAGGCAGCCATCATGCATACTGCCCACTGTACAAGCCTCTGGAGGCAGTGTTATGATCTACGGTTTCTTCAGATGGTCAGGTCTAGGCTCAGCAATGTTATGTGATAATAAAGTGTGGTCAGCTGATGACTTGAATGAACAAGGGATCCCGTCAAAAAAAAAATTCCTTCCTTCTTCCTTCCATTCCAGAACGAAAGATTCATCATGCTCAAATTGTGAAAAAGTGGTTCTTGGAGTATGTGAAATCATTTTCACGTGTGTCCTGACCTTAAGCTTATTAAGTTCCTTGTTGACATTGTACTGTATAATGTTGTCGAAACAATGCAACAGAGAGTGTGTACCATAATCAAAGCTAAAGATGATCTAATGAAATATTAGAAGGCCCTTTGTCCATCTGGGCAGTGCGTCTACCATTACCATCGTTGCTTAGGGTTATACTGTAGTTTTAAAAAAGTGTTACTGCATGCAGGCTGGAGTTTCATGCTTCCTGACCCACCTCTCTCATCTTAAAGAAAGCCATTCCAGTGAGGAGAGAGTCTGAGCCTGCCTGATGCTGAGGGCCAATCCTCTCCAGTTCCAGTTGCTCAGCTACCTCCTGCAGGCCACCCTGAACATTCATCACACAACCACCACTTAAAACATGTCTTTCATGTGATCCAGAAAACAGTCTAAAATCCTTTGCAATTCCTCACTACTTACACAATTCAATGACCTTTTTTGGAAACAGCTACATTCTAAACAAAATTGTTGCACATTTTGAATAAAAAGAGTGTGCATGCCTTCAGGTTTTTACAGCTCTTCATGAGGTATTTCACATCATAGATAATGGGGAAAAATAAACGAAGAATCTCAAAAAAGTCAACTTCTTCCTCCGGCAGCTTGGAGTTAGATAAGATTTTGATTAAGTACCCAAAGTCGTATCCACTAAACAGAAAGAAGAACACATAATAGACAATACTGGGATAGTTAATATAGAGGAAATGCACTAATGTCTCTCAGGCAGAGGTGGAAAGAGTAATAAAATGTTGTACTTAAATAAAAGTACTGTTACTTTAGTGACATTTACTGAAGTACAAGTAAAGTTACCATTATAAAAATCTACTCAAGTAAAAGTAAAAAGTAGCTCATTAAAAATTTACTCAGAGTAAAAGTTACTGAATTACCCCTTTTTTTTCTTTTTCTAACAGCGGGGGTGGGATGGGGGATGGAACACACTTGCATAATAAATCTGTTCCCTTTGTTGTGCTTGAAATCATAGTGGCCACTTAAATATGACCAGGGTTTTGCTTCATAAGAATCTGTTGGCATTTCACTTTCAGCTGTGTCTGCATCACTGACATCTGTTTTGTCCGTCTCCATCGTTCTTGTGAATTTAGCGCGTTTGTTCTCCAACAATACAATCAGTGCAGTGGTTTCCGGGGTGCAATTTTTTTCCTTCCCCGTTGTATTATTTGTATTATTTTTCATTTTCATTCATTTATTTTTTTTACTCAGTAGCGAATATGATTTAAATGTAGTGAAATACAATACTTTAAACAAATCATACTTAAGTAAAAGTAAAATTACAGATTTTAAAAATTGCTTTAAAAAGTAGAAAATACACAAAAAAAATCTACTCAATTACAGTAATGCAAGTAAATATAATTCATTACTTTCCACCTCTGCTCTCAGATATATAAATGCATGCATCGAATCACTGTCTCAATACCAAACAAACTGTTAGATTACCTATGGAACGAGAGCCACTTGACCCCTTCACAGAGCACCACACCTGATGTCATGAGGAGCTCTGCAAAATACAGTGTCTCAATGCCTTCTTCTTCATGCTTCTTAAACTGGATACCTGACGTAGTAAGTAGTTCAATTGAATCTTGTGCATACATATCTTCCCTGAAATTTTGGGAAACACATTGCATTATTTACACAAAAATTTTGGGTTTTTTTCCAACTGTACATTTTGCCAAAAGCAATCAGATTGTACATTTACCAGTGTTTGAAATTCCAGTATTGAAGGTTCCAGTAATACAATTGATTTTGGACAAATAAAATCCTCTGTAATACTGCTGTAATCCATAAAATACTGCAATTACAAATATCAATATGCAGTGATTTCTCCCAAAGAATAAAACAGAAACAAGGGGGGGAAAGCTTTCAGCAACTCACCAATGCTCAGTCATTTGGAATGAAATTAGCTAATCAAACGTACAAGAGTACATACTCATCAAAAAGGGTGACGGTGGCTTGTTGCCCAACATGACTCGGCTTCCTTCCGTAAAACGGCTAATCACGCAATTACAGAAAATAGTCAGCGGGTGGCAAAATTACTGCTTTAAATACTATGCACATCTGTAAAGCAACGTGCAGAAATGTAGGTCAAACATACAAATATTTGTTGCAAGATTTAGTGGAAAGATTTAGTAAAAGTATCCACTAATGAAACTACTCAAGTAAAATACGTATACAGTATGTGAACGTAGATATATTTGGTGAACTTCAACCTCTTGGTTATAAGACCATCTCAAAACAATTAGAAATCCATCATGGTACACTGAAAAGGAGTGGCTACTAAAGAAGAACCTTCAAAACAGCTGCCAATCTTACCAGGAGTGTGTATCCCAGCAAAGTCATGACCCTTAATGTTCAAAGATAAAGACAGCCCACATAAAAGCTATGTGACAATGAACATAAACTTAAAATTTAATGTCCTTAAATTACAGAGGGATGTCTTTTCATGACAGTTTACTCAGAAAATGACTAAACATATATGCCTTTTACATACATGTGGCTAGAAAGCCCCTTATCTCCTAAAATCATATGAATGCATATGGTTGACTGCAAAATTGCCTTTGAACAGATCATAAAAGATCAAAAAAATATTTTGGATGGATGAAACTATATTAAGCACTGTGGTGACAGAGAGGATTTGGGCTCGTTTTGTACTGACCTTTCCTATGAAACTTGCAGTAATTCAGGCAAAAATGAACAAAAATTTTTGAATATTATACCAAAATATTCTTGAGACAAAGATGTGGCTAGGTGTAAGGCGGCATAAGCTGTGCTGACATTACATCACACAACACGACAATGATCCCAGGACCAAATCCAGACCTCAGCCCTATTAGGATTCTGTGGAGGGAGCTTTAGTGAACTGTGAATAAACAAATTCTTTCAAGCATAAATGAACTGACGCAGCGTTGTAAAGGACAGTGGGCAAAGATTGCTCTGAAATTATTTTAGACATTGATGATAATAATGATGGGTCCAGTTGTTACCATGCTACAAGGTTTACCATTCTTAGGGTTACCTCACACTAACTCCAAAATTAATTAAAAAAATTTAATTAAATTAAAATTTTTAATTCAAACGGTAACCAGAATTGGCTGGTTTTCACTGAGTGTGGTGCAACAAAAATGCATTTTAAGGCATTATTATTTCTCCAAACTGGGGCACTGGTGGCTCAGTGGTAGGTGTTTGGTTCAATTCCCAGCCAGTGCCCAAACCCCCCAGCCACTGAATGCAGTGCCGGTCCCAAGCCTGGATAAAATGGGAGGGTTGCGTCAGGAAGTGCATCCGGCATAAAACCTGTGCCAAGTTGTTGTGCGGACTGGATATTCCGCTGTGGCGACCCCCTGCCGGGAGCAGCCGAAAGACCAACAACATTATTTCTCCAAACTCTGTGAGCGATAAGTCTCAAACCCATTCATTGCACACGCTACTTAGTCAAAAATCGCATGCAATAGAAGCCCAGCATTAGAAGCCGCACACGACCGCATGCTCGCAGCCACTTAACCCACACGCTCACTGTTGAGTTTTGAGGCGTTAAGAGGAGGTAAAAGAGGTGCTAAGTTTATTCATAAATAAGTTATTTTTTCTATTGTTTAAATGCTGCACTTGGGTTTGTAGAAATAATTGAGTAACAGAAACTACATTTAATCAATAAAACATTTTTAAAAGGTTTAAAAAGTAACAAAATAGGGTGAAAATTTTATATAGAATCTAGATATTTATAAAAAAAAAAAGAAAATTGCGATACTTATAGAATCACAATTTAAATCAACTCAATTTAGAATTTAGTATGAAAAAAAAAGACATGAGCAGCGCACATCTATGTCATCCGCTATATTATAATTTCTAAACAAACTTAAGCAAATAATTCACTCCTACCACACAAGATGATAATGTGTAAATAGTTCATAGTTATAATACAGTGAGATGTTACCTCCTCAAATGTCTCCAAAGACTCAAAACTTGACATTGAGCGTACAGGTTGAATGGCTGCGAGCACATGGGCGTGTGCCACTCAGAAGCTTCAGTGCTCTGTAGGGAATCGTTTCCTTATATCTAAGGCTGATTGGCGAACACCAGCAAACTGAAAACTATCCAATTCTAGTCACTGGCTGATCTAACCAATTCATCTCTATTATAAATGTAAAAAGAGTAAAAAAAAATTTTAAAAAGATTTTGGAATCAGTGAACTGCCACACAAAAGAATCACTGCCGTGGGTGGTTAATGTTTGACATATAAAACACATAAAAATATATGTGTGTCAGTGGCGGCTGCTTTAAGGCTACAAGGGAAGCTCCGCTTCTTCTACTATGTCAGAAAATAAATGCTCATATATGCACTGTCGTATTTATATTGGTTTTAATAAAAGTGCGCTAGAACGCGTTCAACTTCATGACTCGTTCAGAATCAGGTATTTATTGTAGATTGTTTGACGCGATTTTCTCATCATACATTTCCGTGCAGCACAGCGCGTTAAAACCCTCTTGAAGCCCAGCTTCACTGGAGCTCTATGGGCAGCACAGAGGAGCTTTTTTCACTGCAGAAAAGCTGCACCAAAATCGTCACTTCCAGGGAAGCTCAGCCTCTCTGGGAGTGAATGGAGCAGTGGGTGGGCCAGGACGCTGGCCTGCTGCATGATGATTGGAGGAGCTGTTTAAAGGGTGGAACACCTTTTTTGATTGACAGCTTGTCTTAAGTATACATCAGTGGTACAGAGATTCGAGTTCAGTCCCATGCGGATTAGCAGGTGAAGTGGTACGACAAACTGCTGCACTCTGTATTGTTTGCTTTAAACCATTTTTGTTTGTACAAATCATTCTTTAAATAATAATAATAAAAAAACATTATATCGTTCTTGACTTTGCTCCTTGTTTCAGCATTGTAAAGTTCATTCATATAAGTAGCTCGTGGAAGGGCAAATTAGCCAGAATTTACGTACAAATAACGTAATGAATTTTATGATGAAGGCCTAGTATGAGCTTCCCCTGTTTCAAAAGCTAGCAGCCGCCACTGGTGTGTGTGTGTGTGGGTGATTTTCTCTAAACCATTAAAACACCACGGCACTAATGATTTTAAATATAAAATGTGTAATGTAGTAATATAAAAACATCAGAATAAAGACGATACTGTTATCTACCTTGGACAATGTGCAATTTCAATGAACAATTTTCATGAGAATTAATTATTTTTATATTTTACTGCATTTTCTGCTGAAATTTTGATTACCGCAATGCAGTATCCAATGCATCCAGCTGACTTTATGTGCATTGTGCTGTAATTTAAACAAATTAACATTAAAAAATTAGGGGGGAAAAAATGGATATTCTCTACTTTCTCCATTTTTGATAGAAAAGATAATTTGAATATTAATTTATTATAATAATAAATAAAAAGTAGAAAAATTATGCGTACATGCCTGATGTTCTCATCCTCCGCAACATTTTTTAAGGACTGTTAAAACACACATACAGAATTAAAATAACGTTTAATTATGAGTGATAAAGCCCATGGTACAATTACTTTAAGATGGCTACCAGGTAAGATCATCTCTTTACATCTCTCTAGTTAAATATTAAATATTCTATTGTCAGAATGTTAACAGAACATTTTGATTCTCATTACCAAAACAGAAAGTTTTGTAAATTGATATATTTACAATTGTTTATGTAAACATACTTTATTAAGGTCTAATTATATTCACTGAAGAAACAATTATAAAAACATCATGGCTTCTCTATAGTTAGCAAAACACCCTGAGGTACCTTTTAATTTAATCATATAGTGTATGACTTTTAAGTATCTCTTATGAGCTCCATGTCCAACATCCTGCCAATATACTCACTCTCCCTCCTCTGAACATGTCCAAACCATCTTCATCTGGCCTCCCTAACTTTGTCCCAAATGTCCAATATGAGCAATCCCTCTGATGTACTTGTTCCTAATCTTGTCCAACCGTCTCACTCCCAAAGAGAACCTCAACATCATCAGGTCTGCTACCTCCAGCTCTGACTCCTGTCTCCATTACCACTGTAGAACTGTTGTGCTGCATGGTTGTTAAGAATTAATATACATGTAGTATTTTGTCAGATTCTTTTTATTTTTATGTTTTTTTTAGTTACACATTGAAATGTTGCCCAGTTTATTCCAGTTTTAATGCTTAATATTGTTTTTTGGCTTTTGAATTTTTGAAGCACTACACAATAAAACTTTTTTGAACTTGAATGCATGATTATGAAAATATTATCTGTTTTTTCTTCATTACCTCAGAGTAGTATACTAGTCTCACTAGACCGAAATAATTAACCTCATTTCTAAAACCTTTATATAATTACAGTAACAGATGTTCATTAAATGTTAATTTAATTAGTAGAAAAATAGTACTTTGATTTTAAAGGCATGTGCAGAATCTACAAATTATGTTCTTTCAGGTTTGTCACGTCAATTTTTTTCAATCAAAATGAAAAAAAAAAAATGGTTGCACATTGTGAAAGGTGTTGCAGTAATGAGAGAAAGCAACAAAAAAAATGTTACATGAAATATAAATATTATTTCAGAACTTCAAGTAACTGTGCATGAGTATTAATAATCCATTTTTAAAAATGTGAAAATGTATTTGCTTTTCTAACAGTGATAATTTGCGGTAATGAGTGCGATAAGTGTTGCGGTAATGAGATTTTTTAGGACTTATTTTGGGAAGTACAAGTTTTTAAATTAATGTTCACAGACAGATTGTTGCTAATGTTTGGGGGGGGGTAGGAGAAGTAAATTTTAGCCTTTTTTTTTCATGCTTAATATTTCTGAAACGAAGATTTTATGAGAGTCACCCAGATATACAGTGGAACCTTGGATTACGAGTGCCATTTTGCAAGATGAGCAAAAATTTTTTATACATTTTAACTTACTAAACAAGCGAGGTCTTTACATACGAGTAATATGCATGCACATTGATCACAAAAGAGCCAATGATTCTTCACTCTCCTGTGCTCCCGGATTGTGGGTAATCGTCTCCAGTGCATCCATCACTCATATAGTCAACATCCATGTATGCGTGTACTGTTTATTATAACATTGTGACCACATGTGTGCACATGCGTACAGTAAAAGCAAGCTTCCTTGTTAAAGATGCAGTTTCCAGATTCTCTCTCTGTCAGAAAGCAGTGATTGTGAAGTGAAGTGTAAATTAGAGATATTACTTGTTAAAGAAGTTTCCAGAAGGAGCAGTGTTTCCATTAGTGTGTGTGTGAGAGAGAGAAAATCATCCTACTCAGTAACAGCAACCATACTTCGCTCTGGAAGCGTGATTGTATATCAAACCACTCATACATATTCATTCATTCATTCCATAAAAAAATAATGGAAACTGATGTTTCGTTCCACAGCCCAAAAATATTCACTTTACCTTTGAAATGAATCATGGCTTGTGTTAGACGAGAGAAGAAGCAGGAGCAGGGGGCTACTGTGTAGGATGACTTTCCTCTCTGACAGAGAGTCTCTGTTTGGTTACTGGAATCTTCTTTTGTGTGACTTTAACAAGGAACCTCTCTAATGACATTTGCTTTTGCCTCCTTTTGAGGATTTGCAGAAATGTGACATTGCATTGTCGTTAAACATATTCATCTCCCGCACTGCAACAGTCTTTTGAACTTTTTTTTCTACCGTTGTTGTAGTAGTTATTAATGAACAGTCACTACAATTGGACATGCGCACACACATGGTCATAATGTTATAGTAGATAATACACGCGTGTACACAAATATTGACTATGAGTGACGCACACGCACTATGAGCATTGAAGACAGTTACCCACAATCCCACAGCGAGAGAGAGAAGAACCATTGGCTCAGCTGTGATCACATGAAGCTTGGCAAACGAAGTGTATACGTACTATAGTACACACACTAACGGAAACACTGCTCTGTCTGTAAACTTTTTTTTAACAAGAAACCTAAATCTAATGATACTCGCACGTGCACACACACTAACGGAATCAGTGCTGTCTGACAGAGAGCGACTTACCAAGGAACCTCTCTAATGACACTTACTTTTGCTTTACGCACACACGTGGTTACAATGTTATAATAAATACACATGCATACTACTAGTACTTTTGCTTGTCTTGCAAAACACTCGCAGACCACAATCCAAGGATACACTATATCTATACACACATACATATACAGTATACACACAACTCCTTCTGTTAATAAATATATATATTTGTATGTATACATACAAAGATAGAAAGACGACAAAATGGTTCTTACGTGAGGTTAAATCTGAAGTTGAATTGCCACGTTGAAGTTCCTGGTGGATATTCACCCTGTTCATTCATGAAGGTAAGGCCAAGCTGGATAATTTTCAATAAATCAACATTGCACCGCAAGAGCTGATACTGATAGTCTGCATTACTTCTAAACTCTCCAATTGGTCTAGCAACTACACCCGGAAACTCTGTGTCCTATAAAAAAAAAAGGCAACAAAAAAAAGATGATCACATACAGTTCTAGGTGAGATCTGATTTTAAACAATTACCTGACACTATGAGAATAAAGAGCTTACCATCGCAATATAATTGTACTTTCGGATCACCTGGCGAATTCTTTTCAGCTCTTCATCCAGGTTACTAGCCCACACCTCACATATTTTTTGGCTATGATCCACAGTGGCTGCGGGCATAGTGCCGCTTTCAGATGGAAGGCATCAAAAATTTGAAATCAAAACTCCTGTGGGAAAAATTCTGTAGAATTAAATCCTTTTCTCCGTTTGACCTGACGACAAAATAAAAAATAAATAAAAAAAATTACATTGTAGAAAATATGTTAACCAACAACTTAGGAATGCTGAGAGACAAATCAGAACATCATTGTGCTAAGTAAGCAAGTCGTAACATGGCATCACTAAAAACGCATTCATGGAACACAACACACAGAATACACTCATGCTGTAGTGCAGTAACTACACACAGTTATTAAATGGAGAGGTGCTGATAACTGATTTACTCTGCTGTCTGAATGGCATGTTTATTAAACAAATGTCAAGTCACTGATCATATCTATACAAAGTGAACAAACTAGTCACTGGAAGACTTTTGATAAGGCTTCATCTTTTGAAAGACTTGCACCCAATGAGAGAACTGTCTAGATAAGACCCATGAGTTTTAACAAAGTGTATTTACTAAGAAATAGAAGGCATTATACTATAACTAATTAATTTGAGTTTATTTTTCGACTTGGTTCCAGGTTTATTTATATATAACTCCAAGTAAGGTTACTCGACTGAACCAGCAGACTGTCAGCTGAAGTTGTATTCAATTACACCACAAATTACTCCAGGTTTAGCAACGTTGCTAATCATATCATCCTGAAACTTGGGGAAAATGAACCAAGAACAACCGCAACCGGATCCGACATGTCCAACCCGGGACAGCATTTAATCCCAAAACAAAACGGAAACACAATGTGGGCGTCAAACAGCTGGAAATCTAAAGCATGCGCCAGGAATGTTCGTGTTTGGTGTTAGCTAACGGCTAGCGAGGTGTGTGTGTGTGCTAGCCAGTGCTAACTATACTGCTAGCTGCTTAGCCACGTAACTTTATTCTGCTAGTTTGGACAAGTTGACTTATTCTCACGACTTACCTCCGTTCAGTTAAGGTACACCTAAAATGTACTGCTTCAGTAACACGTTGTTGTCTTTGTTTACAAAGGACTGGGGTCGTACCCTCTAACTTTTATATAGTTTTATTTGTCTAACACCGACATAAACAACCAGCTGCCTCCTCTCAAACTCCATTACAGCCCTGCGCGGTGACGCGGACGCGCTCTGGGCTATGATGTCAGCACGCTACGAGAACTGAGGAAAGTCCATAAAGCCAGATAAAGACCTAGCGCCTTGTCTTTATTCTCATATCTCATGATACTTCAACTCATATTCACTCTTACCACGGCAATGCATTTTTCGATCTGGTAAACTCCCCTGTAAAGTGGAAAAATCTGCCAAGAATGTTGTGCATACCTAGATATGATGAAAGGAATAATCCTCATTGGATAACTTGTGTATATCACAATATACAGGTGATAACTGATAACTAATAAACTTATATATGAGATAGGCAAATTACAGGTAAAGCCACGATTTGACATAATTGAGATGATTATGGCCCCAAATCCACAATCTCAGAAAATCTGAATATTGTGAAAAGGTTCAATATTCTGGGCTCAATCTGTCCCACTCTAATCAGTTAATTAAGCCATAGCACCTGCAAAGGGTTCCTGAGCCTTGGTCTCTCAGTCTGATTCAGTAGAAAGCACAATCATCTGACCTGACAGTTGTGCAGAAAATCAGCCTCCATAAGGAGGGAAAGCCTCAAAATGGTAATTGAAAAAGAATTTGGATGTTCCCAAAGTGCTGTGTCAAAGCATATTAATAGAAAGTTATTTATGTGGAAGGGAAAAGTGTAGAAGAAAAAGTTGCACAAGCAGCAGGGATGACTGCAGCCTGGAGAGGATTGTCAGGAAAAGGCCATTTAAAACTGTTAGGGACTTTCACAAGGAGTGGACTGAGGCTGGAGTCAGTGCATCAAGAGCCACCACACACCCTGGACATGGGCTTCAAATGTCGTATTCCTCTTGTCAAGCTGCTCCTGAACAAAAACAACTTCAGACACGTCTTACCTGGGCTAAGGAAAAAAAGAACTGGTCTGTTGCTCAGTGGTCCAAAGTCCTCTTTTCTGATGAGAGCAACTTTTGCATCTCATTTGGAAACAAAGGACCCAGAGTCTGGAGGAAGAATGGAGAGGCACAAACTGCAAGATGCTTTAAGTCCAGTTTGAAGTTTCCACAGTCTGTGTTGATTTGGGGAGTCATGTCATCTGCTACTGTTGGTCCACTGTGCTTCATTAAGTCCAGGGTCAACGCAGCCGTCTACCAGGAGATTTTGGAGCACTTCATGCTTCCTGTTGCAAACAAGTTTTATGGGGATGCTGACTTCATTTTCCAGCAGGACTTAGCACCTGCCCACACTGCCAAAAGCATCAAAACCTAGTTCAATGACCGTGCGAATACTGTGCTTGATTGGCCAGCAAACTCGTCTGACCTGAACCCCATAGAGAGTCTATGGGGCATTGCCAAGAGAAAGTTGAGAGACATGTGGCCGAACAATCCATAACACCACAGCAGTGCCACAGGCGGATAGCTTCCATGTCACATCGCATTGAGGCAGTAATTGCTGCAAAACCAAGTACTGAGTACATAAGCATACTAATACTTTTCAGAGGTCTGATGTGTTCTATGCACAATCCTTGTTTTGTTGATTGCATGTAATATTCTAATTTTCTGAGATTGTGGATTTGGAGTTTTCATGAGCTGTATGCCATAAACATCTCAATTACGACAAATCACAGCTTGAACTATCTTGCTTTGCGTGTAATGAGTCTATCTCATATATTAGTTTCACCTTTTAAGTCGCATTATGAAATAAATGAACTTTTGCACGATATTCTAATGTTTCAAGTTTCGCCTGTAAACTATGTAATTGAATATATTCAGTTGAGGATTGTGGAAACAATTGTTGTGTGCATAATTAAATTCTAATACTGCTACTAAATTATACTTTACTTATTATTCACCTGATCCATTTTTTTAAAATGGAAAGTATGCATATCACACTTAAATGGTTCAGATAAGCAACCATTTTTTTGATTTTGGAGTGACCTAGTCAAAGTCCGAACTTAAATATGACTGAGCTCCTTAAACAGGCTGCTCATGCTTAAAAACCTTCCATTATAACAAAATTCCTGCAGTGTTATGAAAGACTCAGTGCCACTTGATTGCAGTTGATAGCCAATTGATATTAGGATTAGGGGGGCAATTACTTTTTCACATTTTTCACATAGGACCAGGTACAGTAGGTTTGGACAGTTTTCTTAAAAGCCCTGAAAGATCAAAGCATTTAAACATTTAAAAAAATTTATTTGTTTAAATAAACATATATACCCTTAGGATTGTGTGGTATCGAGTGACATCCTTTTTTATTTAGCACAAAATAAACAATATGAACTGAATTTTAGTTCACTATGCAAACCTGACTAGGCAAAAAAAAAAAAAAAAAACATAGGCACTTAGGCAAAGAAATAGCTCAAATGCACTGAATCATGTATTTTTATGTGTTGGTCTATGACCAAAATATAGTAGTGGCCAAAGTCACCCTTTATAAAAGTAATGATAACTTTTGTTCTACCTGACATAAATGAAAACCCAAATACACAGTTTGGTGTCTGAATCCTCCCCGTTACCACACACTAGCAAAGCTTTCCTTATAAGCAAATTTTTTTAATCGTCAATGATCGTCATTATATTCTCGTTTCTTCAAAATAGCCACCATGTGTTCTGATTACTGCTTTGCTCACACTTGGCATTCTCTCGATGAGCTTCAAGAGGTACAGTAGTCACCTGAAATGATTTTCAACAGTCTTGAAGGAGTTCCCAGAGGTGTTTAGCACTTGTTGGCCCCTTTGCCTTCACTCTGCGGTCAAGTTCACCCCAAACCATCTCGATTGGGTTCAGGTCCGGTGACTGTGGAGATCTTTTTTGTTAAGTACATAACTCCACATGTGTTCATTCATAGCTTTGATGCCTTCAGTGAGAATCGACCAATGTAAATGGTCATGAAAATAAAGAAAAACCCATTGACAGATAGATGAGAAGGTGTGTCCAAACTTTTGGCCTGTACTGTATATACACACATCGATCAGCCACAACATTAAAAACATTAAGATCGGGGCTCGTCTCTGTGGTATCTGGCACTTGGACATTGACAAGTCTTCTTTTGGGCACTGTGGATTGCAGGATGGAGCCTCCACAGATTGGATTTATTAATCTCCACCTAAAATGACCTGTGCTGTAGCACTGCAATCTGTTTAGTCTGTCAACAGCCATTATGCTTGTCGTTTTGTATGACGTTTTATTTGTGCTTCATTCCTGTACTCGCTGTTTCAGGTTGAAGACACAAAAATGAATCAGAATTGACCTCTTCTAGTGTCTGATTTTGTGACACATTTGTAAAGCTTTAACAAGAGATACAATTTGTTTTGTGTTAGTAAAAATCTCGTTTTTTTTCCCCAAAGTAATAAGGCACATAGTACAGTGAAACTTCGGATTGCGAGTAACACGGTTTGTGAGTGTTCTGCAAGACGAGCAAAGATTTAGAATAAATTTTGACTTTAAGAACAAGTCTTGGTTTACGAGTACCGAGTATCATGTATCACGCATGGGCGTCTTGTTCTGACGCTGAGTGTCACGTGATCACAATTGAGCCAACGGTTTTTCTCTCTCTTGTGCTGCGGAATTGTGGGTAATCATCTCCCCTGTTGGGTCTTAGTGCGCGTCTCTTACTGGTATAATCAACATCTGTGCACGCGTGTACTGTTTACTATAACACTTTGACCACATGTGTGTGCGTAAAACATATTTCATTTTGTGTCTGTATGTGTGTGTGTGTACAGTGCGCATGTAAAGCAAAAGGAAGTCTCATTAGAGAGGTTAAAAATCCATTTTCTCTCTTTGCTCAAGGCTCAGCCTGCTCTTTGTGTGTGTGCACGTGTCATTGGACAACATGCCACACACACACACAGACCCCTCCTACTTTCGCTTTCACAGACATATAGACACACACACTCTTTCTTTCTGCTGTACACTGGTCTGTCGCGATTCTTTTCAAAGGTAAAGTGCAGGTGAATTTGTTTTATTTTTACTTTACAGCAGTGATTCTGTTAGTGTGTCGCTCAATCGAGTGTCAGAGAGATTTCTTGTTTATTTTTCCAATAAAACAGTGTTTCCATTGTGTGCCCGCCTGTGTAAAAAGAGTGGAGGAAGGGTAATGGTGTAAGACGAGAAGGGGGAGAGGGGAGCTTACTTTAGATTTACACACACACACCCACACAGCGCCTGCGCGCACAAACGGAAACACTTATCTGTCAGGTTTTAATTTTACTTTTTTTTTTTAAGTGCAGGATAATTTGTTTATTTTTACTTAATATTTTGTGTTAATTATTTTTAAGTATTTGTTTTTTTGGGCTGTAGAATTAATAATTTGAGTTTCCATTATTTATTATGGGAAAATTCGATTTGGTTTATGAGTGTTTTGGAATACGAGGCCACTTGTGGAATGAATTATGCTTGTAATCCAAGGTTTCACTGTTTATTAATGCCATAATATTTTAAATCACAACCAGCAGAGCTTAGTCTCTAATGTAAGTATATAAATATAAAAGTTATATTTATGAAATATATTTATTAAAATATAGTTTAAATATTAATTGTATTCCAGGGTCAAATTATCCTTTAAGAAAATTTTAATGCTACAGTAACTTAGAAACATTCTATACTTTTAGAAAACAGAGTTCTTTGGATGGCTCCAGAGCTGAATAATAATAATAATAATAATAATAATAATAACAATAACTATTATACATTAATTATTTAAGTATAAGTAATGAAATAAAATAAAAAAAATAGGATAATACTGAAACAAATTATTTAGAAAAAATTAATCTAAATTAAGCATATAACTATCATGAGATTTCCAATAAATGTTTAGGCAGCTTATATAGACAGATATACAACAGAACGCAATAGTGTAAAATTCCCATAATTTATTCATATTTAAGTAACATTGCAATAGTTAAGTGTGACCTCTTACACTTAGACAGTCCTTTCAAAAACGTCTACGTAATGTATAATTTAAGCTTTCATGTGTTTGGCAGAACTACATTTTCAACTACTCAGCATAATCAATAAATTAATTTGTAGTGATACTCATACAGTTACTCAAACAAGCAGTGAGTACAAATGCTTAATAATTAGTTCTAATTGCTTTGGTCCAGTGTTTTTATTTTTTCACTCAGATATATTTAGAATATTTCCCAGTGTATTCGACACAATTTGTAAACATACTGACCTATATTCTGAACAAAAGGAGTGTTATTTACTATCTAGGCTGAATATAACCTGGCAGGGTCTAAATATGAAAATTACAAACTGGTTACATACAGAAAATATCAGCTGTGTTTGCTTTCCTAGTCTCATGTTTTGACTTTACGGTCATAGTATAAATAAATATACTAACATTCCGAGGTATTTTGCGACGTGCATGTTTTTAACACGAATGCCTTCATGCAAATGTGGAACCATTTAAACAAATCCCAACACTGGCCTTCAATAACAGAAATACAGGCACAAAGACAAAGTCAAATGCATACATGGAATTTACACATTCTTTGTGTAGTTAGATACATTCTTTATACTGTACAGTATATGGCTTTTATTTTTCACTTGCCCACATTTTAGGCAGCACTGAAGGCATTTTTGTCTGCGTCAAGATCCTTGACTCCGTCTTTATTTGAAAATGCGTTGTCAATGCTTGAGGAATGACACTTGAAGTTTGCTTCTCTTGACTCTTGGTCTGAGCTTTTTGGTTTATTTCCAAACAAATGGAAAACTTTAGGGTCAGTGCTAAAAAATCCCCCATTGTAGTCCTGAGGTATGTTGGCCAGGTTTATGTACAATGGCACCTGCTTTTTCACACAGAGCCCCTTCAATGGATCCTTAGCCAATGCAGCCAGTTTCTAAAACACAGAATGACTAAAGGTTCACTACGCACATTAGAAATAGATATATAGGAGTACAACATCCAGAAACAATCAAGGCTTTTAAAGATTTTAGTGATTTACATGCAGTCCATGATCCCTACCTGCTCACAAATAGCCAGGTCTTCTTCTAGCTGATGATTTTCCTCTTTAACAGTCACTAGACACTCAAGAGCAGACTGACGGGGGTGCAAACGACGGTCAAAGTGATTGTACAAACCGCTCCAGAACCTGAGCCGCAAATAAAAACACAACACATGGTCACTGACACATTGTGTAGTGCATTCTTACTGACAATTCAAAGCAAACATTTCAATAATGTCTACCCAGGACCTAGTAGTTAAAAATGTCAAAAAATATATATGCTTTAACACACTTGAAACAGTAGGGGGAAGTAATAGGATGCAGAACTCCTTGGGTCTGACTGTGGTCTGTTCTGAACAGAGGGTTCACGTAGTCCCCTTTATTCTTCCACAAATGAGGCCAGATGGAGTGAGTCTTTCCTCTAATGCTTCAGACAAAAAGAAAATTGTTATTCTTTCCAGAAAAATAAGAAGTCAACAATGTAGCTTTAAATGGTATGGAATGCACAGTGTGCAAAATAATAATATATCTTAATTTAATAAAAGACAAAAATTAAAGTTTACCACAGATTTTTCCTCTCTTTTTCACTGTTGCAAATGAAGTTGCCATAATGGCATGAGTTAATGTGACTGTGGATGCTGGTAAGGAATCTCTCGTTGTATTCGAAGGCACAGGGAAACTGTTCAATAAGCTGCCACACACACTCGAAGAACTGGTCAATAACAGGGGACACTTCTTTGGGGTCTCCATTTAGGTGGCTGTACCTAAATATACACATTGAAATAAACCGTTAGATTCAAATAATTAACCATTACACACAAAATATGTTCAAGGTAAAGAATAAAGCTGGTATCATACCTATGAGAAAACTTGTGTCCAAATGAAACCCAGTCTTTTTCAATCAGGACCTGCACACAAAACATGCAGGCATAAAACAAAGATAGGATCTGATAATTTACTGTAAACTTACTGGCACATACAAAAAGTCAGTGTGTTTCATTTTATTCACACATAATCCAGTATTCTAGAGACCGACTTAATTCATTTTATACAACAGGATATTAAATTTTTTTAGGAATGTGATTCCAAGACAAAGCTAATCCATGCTTCAGGACATTTTCATCTCTTTCTCAAAAAGACTCTACAAAACTAGGCCTTGCTCTTCCTTGATTGATCTCTCAGAGAGTTAAAGATTGTTGACCAGACTCAGATAGTAAATCCCAAGCATTAAAAAGGTCCAATCTTTGCTTAAAAACATATCTTTTAGACTTGCACACAATGTAGACTAATATCGTCCTCATAATCATCATCACCATCATCATCACGTCATTTATTTAAAGCAGTGGTTCTCAAACTTTTTCTGTCATTCCCCACTTAAGGGGGTGAGCGAATTTTCAAGCCCCACTTGTCAACAAAATAATAACGAAATCGGCCAAGTTTACTGTTTATTGAAATATAAATTCCTAAACCAATACGATCAAACACCACCAAGTTAAAAAAAGATAAAATACACGTGCAATTGTTACAAGGCTTACGTTGTCACTTATCTTTGCATAATTGACCCCATGTTTATTAGCTGCTCAGCAATCGTTGAATTTTTGTTTTTTTTGCACTGGCCAATTCTGTATGCAACTTTGAATGAAGCCATTTGTGCTTTGCTGTCCACTGATTCAGATGTTACCATGCGATTATCCTGCTGTCTGTATTCTGCCAGCTTTCTTTGAAAGACGTCCAGTGGTTTATTAACGTGACTGGAGTGTGTTGTCTCTAAGTGTCTTCCTAATTTGTTGGGTCTCATGCTGTCTGCTGCCAGCAGTTTAATACACAAAACACACACGGGTCTCTCCTCTGCCCCCACCATCCCCACCATGAATCCAAGCTCAAGATAGGCTTCATTAGTGGTGGGCGATATAACCAAAATCTTCTATCACCGTAGAAGATATACGATATACATCACAATATAGCAATTTGTATCTGAAAATGCATAAATAAAAATGAAAACACAAAGAAATTGTTTTACATAATTTCATTTTTTAATGTAATTTTATTTAAACTGTGAATTGCTGAGGTTTGCCGCATTTTTTTTTTACTTTGGCCATATTCGATTTGTATTTCAGATGATAGAAAAGGTTTGATGTGTTTCCACCACTTGTTAAAACAGTGCACTTGTGTACCTTCTAAATCACGTTCATCTCATTCGTATCACTTTTCTCATACCCAAACCAATTCCACACCACAGACGAGGCACCTTTTTTCTTTACAATCTCCTCTTTGTTGGTTTTGTCACATGTAAGTAAACTCACTGCTGCTGCACTGTCTTCTTCCATTGTCGAAGTGTATGTGAAGCCAAACACATCAAAAGTGGGACGAAACCGTGGCACCCGATTGAACCAAATATCTGCGCAAATACAGCGCAGCGCGACTATCTGGATAGCGCAGTGATGATCTGGTTTATTTGCGCAGCCCGGTGGATCGCGCAGCGCCGCTCGAATCACAAACCTGCGCGACTCACTGTGTTTTTATTTAAAAACAATTTATTTAAAATGTCAGGACTGTTTAATATTGTTTCCGCCTTGTCATGCCTGTTTTGTACGTGCGCATCCCAGCGGGTAAAATGTATTTTGATGGTCGGCGCGGTTTATTTCTGTCGTGCAGCGCTGCCCAGTGGGTCGCGCAGGTTTGTGATTTGAGCAGCGCTGCTCAAGTTTGTCCGACGTTAAACCATTATTGTTCCACTATGGTTCCACTTTTTCTCCCGGCCCCCGGAGAAATTTTTTAATTTACTTGTATTAATGATCCATTTATTTGTGTGTGATTGTTTAGTTTTGAGCGTACGCTCTTCATTATCAATAAAGAAAAGCACGAATTAGAATAGGTACTTTCCTGTTTTTCCTCCCGTTCATTGCGCCCCACCTGTCATGTCTGTATTCCCCACTAGTGGGGCGTGCCCCACAGTTTGAGAACCACTGATTTAAAGCAAGGTCTAAAGCTCTTAGAACACTGAAATCAATAAATAAGAGACAATAACATTTATCCATAGTTTAGAAGCATTTCAATATTTTAATGAAATACACATTAGAGAAATAGAAATGAAGCAAATGGTGGCTAATAATATACTGAAATAAAAGGATTTCCCAGTCAGATAAGATTTTTTTGTCTTTTATGTATTCTTATTCTTTGGAAACAGATGATGAAAAGAACTTGGTAATGAACTCAGGGATTTGCTCCCTATGTCCTATAAACTATTAGCTATATAGTATTTAGAAAATGTTATTGCATACTGTATAGTCAGGTCATAATTTTGACCAGGCCAATTTTGGTGTTCTCTTTCAAGCATACGTTTCGGTGTCTCACTATGGGATACGCCCCTTCCGCGTATTCTTCAGAAGCCCTATTACATTATACCAGCCCCAATTGGCTGGCAGATGTGACGTTGTGTCTTGGCGTGGCCTTCCCCCCCCCATATAAAGGGAGCAGCACAACGTCACTTCGCTATTCAAAAACCTCTTCTCGCTTCACACCAGAAGCCTATCTTTTAAAATCACTATGGCTGCAGCAATGCAGTCTGCTAAAGCTAGGGAAGGAGGAGACGTGCGACTCTGCTTATGTGCGAACAAAATTTCGAGCAAAGACTCACACCAGGTCTGCTCAGCGTGTCTTGGGCTGAAACATGCCCAACTAGCTGTCGACAACCCCGGTTCCTGCGAACACTGCGCACGCTTCACTGCGAAGAGCCTTCGTCGCAGGCTAGCGCGCCAAGCTAGCCTGTCGGGCCTCGACCCACTCCTTTCACCTAGCCCCACTCCAGCTGCCACTCCACAGGTATTCATCCCTGTAGAGCTGCCCACCACGGCAGCCTTATCCTGGGGTGAACAGCTCGATGCCTGCACCCCTCTGCCCAGTGTGCTCAGCACTGACGAGGAGGAAGGCGCGCTCGACTTCGAGGAAGAGGGTCAGTCCGACTTTCTCCTATCTGAGGAAGAGGAGGATTTTGAGGACTCCCCTTTCCTCCCACCCGTACACTCAGCACAACCCCTTGCCGCGACGGGAACCGCTGAAGCTATGGACGGGGCACCATCCCCGCTTCTTAGAGTTGACCTGCAGGATGTGTGCAAACGCGCCGCAGAGAAGCTAGACATTCAGTGGCCGAATGTAGTAGCGGAGACTGCAAAGTCTCGCTATGAGGGCAAGAGGCTGCCGAGAGCAAAACAGGTGGCACGGCAGCTCCTTCCTGTCTTCCCAGAGCTGGAAGGACAAACCGTTCACCAGTAAGGTGCCAGTGCAAGGGGGATCTGCACTTGACGTGGAGGGTATGGAAAAGGGAGGACTTTTCCGGATGCCCCCCATGGAACAGCTAGTGGCTGCGCACCTGCTCCCGAGACACACGGCGGCTGCAAATCCGTCGTTGCCATCGAAAGCGGAGCGTTTCCAGTCAAACATGACGGAGCGTGCGTATAAAGCAGTCGCTCTCTGTGTCAGAGCCCTAAACGCGACCTCCTTGCTGACCGCATACCAAGCGGAGCTGCAGGACGAAGCCTCGACCACACCAGGTCAGACACAGTGGGAAGAGATACAGTATGTGTTGTGACAGATCTCTCTCTGAGGCTTCAGAGGTGCGCAGTGCAAGCCGCGGTTAAGGCAATGGCCACGATGGTCATCCAGGAGAGAGGACGGTGGCTCAACCTAACAAATCTCTCCGACAGAGAAAAAGAGTCCATTTTGGACGCACCAGTGGTGGCAGACGGCATCTTCGGCTCGGCTCTAACCCTGATGCAGAAGAGATGCGAGGAGAAGAAAAGGGACAACGAGGCTTTACAGCTTTGCATGCCCAGGAAGGCGCAGGCAGCACCCCCCCTGCCACTTCGGCAGACCTTCACACAGGTCACAGCCCGCCCTCCCCCCAGTTATCGCATTCCCAAACGGCAGAGGCCGAACATGAATGCAGCTGGCCAAAGCGGGGTCGCGGAGCAGAGCTCCTTGGCAGAGAAGGAACTATCTGCCAGCGACAGCTCAGACAGCCCAGCCTGCGTCTCAGCCTCATCCTCAACCCCACCTTCAGGGAGTGAGAAGGAAGAAGAAGGCCGTTTGACGGGGCCTTTCTTCGGGAAGGGAACCAACAGCCCCCCAGTTCGCTAGTTCCCGACCCTCAAAAATTACAAGAGACGAGTTCCAGAGTCCGCAGTTGTTTTGTGTGGAGGGGAAAACCCGGCGGGGCCAGGGGAGACAAGACAGTGAAGAGGAAAAGGAACGCTGCAGCGGTGTACATGCATCAATGTGTCACAAGCGCCTTTCATGTTCAAACCTCAATAAAGTTTTCACTGTACCCCCAAAAAATATCACAAAAAATATCTCCCCAAAATATGTGGCAAAACATGTCAATAGAACACAGTATAACATCGCCTCGGGGAGCTATCGCTCTCACAGAGGTGATGGAGCACACAGACTCTGTCAAAGCGCTAAGTGCCCGCGCATGCACAGTACAGACCGCGGAACCGTTCGCGATTCAGCCGCACGATGGCGCCAGAACACTGCAGATACGCAGCTGGCAAAGATGCACGCAGTCCCGCTGGGTATTAAAGACAATACAATTCGGGTACAGACTGCAATTCGCAGCTTCCCCTCCAACCTTCAAGGGGATAATTCATTCCCAGGTGCGGGGGAAGCTGAAGCATGTCCTTCAGGAGGAGATTTCCTCTCTGTTGAACAAGAGGGCAATAAGAGTGGTTCCACCCGAAGAGAGAGGGTTTTACTCAAGATACTTTCTCGTTCCGAAGAAAGGGAGTCAAGCCCTCCGCCCAATACTAGATCTACGTGCGCTGAATGTATACTTAAGAAAATACAAGTTCAGAATGCTCACTCATTCTACACTCCTGCAAATAGTGCTCCAGGGAGATTGGTTTACATCAACCGATCTGAAGGACGCATATTTTCACATGAAGATATACCCACCCCACAGGAAGTTTCTGAGATTTGCCTTCCTTGGTGTGGTCTACGAATATCTGGTGCTACCATTCGGCTTGTCCCTCAGCCCCAGGGTATTTATAAAATGTACAGAAGCGGCGCTGACTCCACTCAGGGAAAAAGGCATTCGTCTCACTACTTACATAGACGACTGGCTCGTGACAGCCCGCTCGGAGCAAGAAGCGAGAGAACACACAGCTACAGTGGGTGCACAGGCAGTATGCGACTTCTACCGTCGCAGCGTATGGCGTCAGCATTTGGGTTTGTGCGTTTGCTGGCTTTTACCGCTGAGTGGCGCTATATAACTATAGACTGACGCCTCAGGCATCAGCTCGTTCTCTCCAGGCTTAATGAGGCGCAGGTCGTCCACAGCTGCACGTCGTTGCAGATAAAATAAAGTGAAACATTGTAAATAAACGAATTCATAATCACAGTAGTAACATTACAGTACAAATTTATAATTAAAATTAAATTCAGTTTTTTAGGATCGAATTTAAGCAACGTAAACATTGTAAACTGTTTAATTACAGTAGAAAGGCTACACCTGTAGGGTCTTGTGTCATCTTATATTTTGTGTTCTTTAAATTTGTAGCTTTTATAAGACTCTACTTTTATTTAGGTGCACACACAATGACGAAAAAAATTCATGATTTTATTAAATAAATAAAGTAAACGGGGTTCTGTATTGATTTTGGTGAACTTGAGCGCGTCAGAAAATGAACCCAAACTCCGTGTATACTCGCCGCACAGACGTGAAAAATATATACTTATAGAAAGAGAAATATCTGCTTTAATATAAACTAATGAAAAAAAAATATTAGATTATGTAATTCGTATGAGAAGTGAATTACTGTATAGGCGTGCTCACTGACGACGAGATGACATGATCAGCACAGCCATAACCAAAGGAATCACTATCTTATCAATGAATTATTAAAATGGTCAGAGTGAGTTTCCAGCCTGTTTAACAAATATTTGAAGTAGATAACAGTAGCCTACATTTATAAAAGCATTTTTTATTTATATAAAACTATATAAAAAAATAATCCTGCGTTTATTTTTAGGTGTGCCCGCTGCCATAGTTCTTCAGTAACAAACCTATAAAACATGTACATCTGTATGAATAAATTGTTTAAATGTGATCAGTAAATGCTCCTTGCTACTGTAGTGACTGACATCGGCGTGCTGAAAGATCTAATCTCTCATATCGGCGCGCGCGTTCATCTGACTTATTATTTCAATTCATACTGTACAGCTGTTAGAATTGGGGCAGGGATATTATGCCAATATTAAATATTATATACGATATTAAATTTCAAGTGAGTTGGGAGTTTGCAAGGCAGAGAAGGATGCTCTTCGGAGTGAGTTGCGAGTTTGATGAGACGGCATAAATATTTAATACAGCAAATTAAATATTTTGGTTTATATTTTGGTTTATATTATATGGTTAATGTATTTTGGTTTATATTGCAAACGAATAACGAATCAAGAGCCTGTGATTATATTGCATAAATATTATTTTGTACAGACAAATATCTGAATTTTTATTTATTTATTTTTTAGATTTTTTTTTAAAACAAATCTCTCAAAAATAGTAAGATGTATTTTGGTTTTATACTGCAAACGAAAAACGAATCCAGGGTCTTGTGTCATCTTATATTTTGTGTTCTTTAAATTTGTAGTAGATTTATTAAATGAAATAAATTACACTAAACGGGGTTCTGTATTGTTTTCGGTGAACTTGAGCGCGTCAGAAAATGAACCCAAACTCCGTGTATACTCGCCTCACAGACGTGAAATATAAGTACTGAAGTACTGTAGATAACAGCCCACATTTATAAAAGCATTTTTTATTTATATAAAACTATAAAAAAAATAATAATCCTGCGTTTATTTTTAGGTGTGCCCGCTGCCACAGTTCTTCAGTAACAAACCTATAAAACATGTACATCTGTATGAATAAATTGTTTAAATGTGATCAGTGATTTATGTAAATGACTCAGTTTAGATGTAAGTAAATGCTCCTTGCTATAGGGACTGACATCGGCGTGCTGAAAGATCTAATCTCTCATATCGGCGCGCGCGTTCATCTGACTTTAGATCAAAGTTCAAGGCGCACACGCGGGATCATGCAAACGTTTCCCCTCCTCTTTCATAAAAAATGAACAATCCGACACGAGCAGATTTGTTTCAGTCAGAATATTTATCAATCATAAAGAGAGGCGACATATACTTGCCGATTAAACACTGCATTTTTAAAGTGAAAGCGCGCGATGTGAGCAGCTTTAATTATTGATAATTAAATCATTATTAAATGGTGGACATAAAAAGCAAAAAGAATAATAATATTATTTTGATTATTATTATCATGTTCTTTTGCTGTTTGAGCGTCTGTGGATTCCAAAATTGACATTTTTACCGTTTTTTAATCACTGAAATGGAAGAGATACTGTACTGTAGAAAGGTTCCTTATCATAACGTGCCTTGTATTGTTTTTTAATCACTCGATACACGACCCATCATTTTTAATGCTATTTTACAAAGGGTAAATACACATGGAATAATTTTATTTGGTTTGTTTATTTATAAATAACATTAAAAGTAATTAAAAACAGTGTAGAGTGATTAATAACACTACATGTTATGGTAAGAAAAATCTCATTCTTGCTCATTCTAGTTTCTCCGAGTGTATACTGTAGGTGTATTATATGGTTAATGTATTTTGGTTTATATTGCAAACGAATAACGAATCAAGAGTCCGTGATTATATTGCATAAATATTATTTTGTACAGAGAAATATCTGAAAAAAAAAACAGTTTTCTTTTTACGACGAATCTCTCAAAAATAGTAAGATGTATTTTGGTTTTATACTGCAAACGAAAAACGAATCCAGAGCCTGTAATTATATTGCATAACTATTATTTTGCACAAATACTGTAAATCTCTGAATAAAACAATGATATTTTATTCACAAATGTAAGACAATATTTGCTCGCACTTCGTCTGGCACTGAACCAAAATATAATGTAATGAGAGGCCCCGATTATACTGCATACATCTTTTTTATTGATTTATTTTTTTATTATCTATTCTGGAAGTTTGCTCTATCTGTTTTAGTTATTTCTATATTTAAATCTTGATGTCTTAAACTCTAACAACTGTAAGTATTGTCGAAATAATTTTTTTGAAAGCCCTAGTGCTGTTGTTTGCGCTGTTTTCTTTAATAATAACACTAAACAGATAAAAACAGAGAGTCTGTCTAAACAAAATAAAACCAATGTTTTCTAACTCATATTTTTTATATTTATAGTTTTACATGTTTGTTGGATGTAAATTATCATAATTGTAGTATTACTTCGCTACAACATATTGTTTTGACTTTATTATGACTTAAGCTCTGAATATATTTAAAAACCGATACGACGGAAAATGTCAATTTGCGCCACCTGGCGGTCATTTCACGAATTATTTTGAAATGCTCCTGGTTTATTTTGGCCGCTGCCGCGTTTCCACGGCGGTGAGTGCGACGGTAATGAGCAGTCTGGTTGTCACACCACTGTATACTTATGGAGCATATACAGAAACTGGGGCTAAGATTAAACACAGAAAATAGTGTTTTAATTCCCACACAATCCATAACGTATCTGGGACTGGCGCTGGACTCAGTGAAGTTCAGAGCGTGACTCTCGGCAGACAGGGTGAAAAGATTCACCTGCTGCATGACCCAGTTTCAGAGAGGAAACAAGGTTTCCTTTCGCACATGCCTCAGATTACTAGGACTGATGGCCTCAGCCCTGATAGTTATCCCCTTAAGAAGACTACATATGAGGGAATTTCAACGCTGGGTAGCGTCTCAGGGGCTGGACCCAGTACGTCACTCACGGGTAAGAGTGACGTCAGAGGCAGTTCTAGCACTGCGCCAGTGGAGACACCAGAATTTCCTGATCGAAGGGGTAGCCATGGGTGTAGTTCGACACAGAAAGATAATAACAACGGACGCGTCGCTGTCCGGTTGGGGGGGCATTCACGAGGGCAGAATAGTGAATGGGAGATGGGGTCAGCATATGACCAATTTTCACATAAACTATCTGGAAATGCTAGCTGTCTTTCTGACACTAAAACATTTTCTTCCTTTTCTGAGAGGAAATCATGTTCTCGTGAGAACGGACAACACTACAGTGGTAGCCTACATAAATCGTCAGGGGGGCCTCAGATCACTTCTGCTGCACACGTTAGCACGCAGACTGATCTTATGGGGCAGTGTCAACCTTCTATCCCTGAGAGCGACACACGTACAGGGTGTGATGAATCGGGGTGCAGATCTGCTGTCCAGGGGAAATCCCCCCTATGGGGAGTGGAGACTGAACAGTGAAGTGGTAGATCTGGAGCATATACGGCAGAGCGACAGTGTTCTGTTCGCGTCCCAAGGCAACGCCCAATGTCACCTGTTCTTTTCCCTGAAGGACTGGAGCGCGCCCCTGGGAATAGATGCGCTAGCACACGAGTGGCCTCGCACTCTCCTATACGCGTTCCCACCAATAGCGCTGATATCATCAACTCTCTGCAGAGTAAGGGAGGAAGGTATGAAACTAATACTAATAGCTCCGAGATGGCCGGGGAAACACTGGCTTGCGGAGATTATACATATGCTGTACGACGAACCGTGGTCTCTCCCGCAGCGCAGAGACCTTCTGTCACAAGAGGAGGGGGTCTTCCATCCTCACCCGGAACGACTGGCACTATGGGCCTGGCCTGTGAGTGGTCCAGTTTAAGTAAGACTGGCCTACCTGACAGTGTCATCAAAACCATACAGAATGCCAGAGCAGCATCAACTAGGTCTCTCTACGATTGCAAATGGAATGTGTTTGAGCACTGGTGCGCAACTAGACACGAGATTCCTTTTCAGTGTTCAGTGGCAGTGGTTCTTTCATTTCTTCAGGAAATGATAGATAACGGCAAAGCGTTCTCAACCATAAAAGTGTTTCTAGCTGCTATATCTGCGTATCACATTGGTTTTGATAATAAAACAGTGGGGCAACATCCTTTGATATGCAGATTCATGAAGGGCGCGCGCCGCGCCCTAACGGTTTCAAAACCACTTACCCCATCATGGGACTTGGGATTGGTGCTTGATGCATTGTCTACGTCCCCATTTGAACCGCTAGACAAGACTGATTTCAAGGCACTGTCTTTCAAGACTTCGCTATTAATAGCTTTGGTCTCAGCGAAGCGCGTGAGTGAGATTCATTCGTTTTCCGTGCATTCAGCATGCTTGCAGTTCATGTCTGGGGATGCAGGAGTAGTTATGAAACCTAACCCGGCATTCATGCCTAAAGTCATTAATGCTATAAACCCTCTCGAGCTGAGGGCCTTCCATCCACCCCCTTTTGCATCATCAGAACAGCAAAAGTTAAATACACTGTGCCAAGTGCGCGCTTTATGCATCTATACAGAGCGAACCAGAGGTTTAAGGGAGAGCGATCAGCTGTTCGTTTCTTGGATGAAACCTCGTACAGGGAAGCCTATCACTAAACAACATTTATCGCATTGGATAGTGGAGGCGATTTCGTTGGCATATTCCAGTAAGGGTCTCGAACCCCTAACTGGCTTATGCGCGCACTCAACAAGGGGAATATCAAGTTCATGGGCTCTATTTAAAGGAGTCACAATTACAGGATATCTGTGAAGCGGCGAGCTGGTCATCGCCGCACACATTTGCCAGATTTTATAAACTGGACGTTACAGCAGACTTTAGCCCATGCAGCACTGAGCGTAAGGACAGAATCTACAAGCTAAACTCGTTCAGCCCTGAATGTGTTGGTTATGGTTGGCAGAAGACTTCCAGACAGGCTATCTGACAATACGGGAGTTAGGATATCCCATAGTGAGACACCGAAACGTATGCTTGAAAGAGAACAATAGGTTACTTGCGTAACCCCGGTTCTCTGATAGCATTAAGTGAGATGTCTCACCAGATCACCCTCCTTGCTGTGTGAAGCGAGGAAGAGGTTGCTTGTTGTGACATTGTGCTGCTCCCTTTATACGGGGGGGGGGGGGGGGGGGGCTTGAGGCCACACCAAGACACAACGTCACATCTGCCAGCCAATTGGGGCTGGCGTAATGTAATAGGGCTTCTGAAGAATACGCGGAAGGGGCGTATCCCATAGTGAGACACCTCACTTAATGCTATCAGAGAACCGGGGTTACGCAAGTAACCTATTGTTTTGCCTCTGTCCATCAACACAATGGATTAAGAAAATAAAAGGTCTGGTGTTGATTTCAAGGGCTGAATTTGCATTTAATAGCTGTCCCAAGGGCACTCTCAATGTTTAGTACAAAGAGCAACTCATGCAAATGAAGGAAACCATTCAAAAACACAGCAGAAATATCAAAGAGATAGTACAAACTTTAGAAAAGACAAAGAATGCTTTTTAAAGCCATGGCCACTCCGGAGGAGGTATGTATATACATTGTCAAAGTTTACAATGAAGAGATGTCTCCATGAATGTAAATACAGACCTTAAGATGCAAAGATTAACTATTGCTTTAAATAATTAATTTAAAAGCTTG
The DNA here is from genome assembly GCA_030522415.1 of Channallabes apus. Taxonomy (NCBI): domain Eukaryota; kingdom Metazoa; phylum Chordata; class Actinopteri; order Siluriformes; family Clariidae; genus Channallabes; species Channallabes apus. The sequence continues at coordinate 25,533,694 of CM060113.1, forward strand.
TTCAGTTCTCAATATTATCTGGTACCAGAATAACCGGAAGAAAGAAGGATATAGAGAGGAAAAGGAAAGGCTCATCTTAAAACCACACCATCTGTTAAGCATGGGCATGTATAGCCGCCATTGGAACCGGGTCACATGTGTTTACTAATAATTCTGAATAGTGAACTGTATACAGCTATTACTTTAGAACTTACAACGAAGAAATAAAATGTTCTTAAATGGCTGAGTCAGTCAACTGACCTTAATGCAACTGAGCACGCTTTTAACTTATTAACAACAAAATTAATGGCAGGGAACTAATGGGAAAATCCCACAAATGAGCATCAAAAGCCTAACAAAGCACTGCAAAGAAGAAAACTCAGCATTTGGTGAGGTTCATGTGTTCCAGGCTTCAAGCAGACATTGACTGCAAGTTTTAAAAAATAAAATAGTTAAAGAGCTAAAAGAATTAGTTTGGCCATTTACTTTTTAATATGTGAAAATGGAGGAACATTGGAACAAAATGCTATAATTCTTTTAACAGTTAATGCTATACTTTGGTTCACCCCCATGAATTAAAACTGAAAGTCTTCAATCTACTGTATATCTTAATGTGACACTACAATCACAACTTAACAACTTCATTGCAAATCCATTGTTTTGGAGTACAAAGGCTAAATAATGGAAACTGTATCCTTGTCCAAATATTTGAACTGGATCATAATATTAACACAACAAAACATTAACACTTTAACATTGATTATCAATTATAGACTAGTCAACTGGTGACAGGATCATGGGCACCCAAGGCACATTTATAAGGCTAGCTTGTCTGATCCGATCCCACAAAAAAAGCCAATGAATCAAGTCAATGTGGGCCACATTAAAAAGGAAGCAAAACACTTCAGCCACCTACTCACAGGTTTCAACAGGCAAAGAGTGCAAGGCCACCGACCTGGCCCCAAACTGCCCACAACCTATTCTGGTGCCAGACACTACAGTACAGTACACACCCAGAGGTTCTGAGAACCCATGCCCTGAGGGGCCCAGGCAGCACAAGGAGTTGCATTGTAATATTATGGCTAATTGTGTACTGTATATAGTAAATGTTTAATAAACTGTTTACCATGAAACCCTTAAGAGTCCTGTAGTAAGGGTCAAGAAGCACACTGGCTATGGAGCACACTTGAGCTGTCCGATCCCAACCGTCAGAGCAGTGGATCAAGACGCTGATGCCTTCCTCTGCCACAGCCTGCACACACACTCAGTCACTACTGGAGATTCCAGATGACTTGAGACAAGAGTGTTTTGATCATAATTAATTCTGTATCTTACCTTAGCAACAAAGATTCCAGCTGACAATATTGATCTGATGTGTTTTAACCAGTCAGAATTTTCCAGGCCCGAAATGAATTCCCCCATGGATGAGGACCAAAGATCAGACACTGTGGAATGCGGCACTGTTAATAAACTGACCCACGGGAAAATAAATATAACCCAATAGCTTACAGTATAGGAAAATGAAAAGCAGCTGTTCATAGGTCTAAACACAAGATGATGAAAACCAGAAATGTGTATTGTTATTTATACATTAATATAAAAATACTCATATACATGACAAATAACAAATTACTACAAGTTTGGCATACAGTATATGTTAGGTTAGATATTTAAAAAACTGTCACCGGTCATGTCACCTGTAACGTGTTGCAATATTTGTGGCTATATACAGCTATATACTGTATAACGTCCATTCAGACATTGTCAGACCACAAGTACAGTATGTATGTGATCCCATAAGGTTATTTTCTTCTGAAAATATATTTGCGTCTAATGCATCATGGCTCCCAACTTCAGCAAAAGCAGTGCTAGTGAAACTAAATGAGTCTCATATAGATTTGCTACAGTAAGTATATAATATGGTGTTTGCACAATGATGAAAATGTAGAACATCCTGTTTCACACCACGTATCATGGCCACTAAGCAACACATTACTGTATTTAGAAGAAAAATTTGAGTGGAGATAAGTAATATAATGTTCATAGTCTAACTTATTAACATGTCACTTACTGTAGCCTAACAGAATGTTTAAAGAATAAACCATTTTTCTGCAATGCAATTACGCTGCAACATCCTTATTTTAAAATGAACATGAGCATGATGCAATATGCAAAGTCATAGTCAGATATTACTGTAGAATAGTGTGTATTTGCATGTGCTTTATTTATAGAAGTATTACAGTGATAAACCTCTCCCTTGGGAGAACGATTCAAGAGCTGGTTTCATTAGTGTACAATGGCTTTGTCAACATACAGTATATACAGTATAATATACCCTCATCTAAAACAAGCGTAGAATATTCACTGGTAAGCTGATGATTTTTCTTGCAATGAGGGCATTCTACCTCAGCTTCACAAGTGAGCAGGTTCAGTCAGGTCTTAAATGCATTCTAGGAAAAATTGTCATTTTAGAAAGAATTAGAGTGAAAGGCTCCAACTGGCTTTAATGTAATTAGACCTAAAACTGCCATGCTATCACAGTTGGACAGTCGTTCTCTGGTATACACCCTACTGTTTCTAGGATAAAATCAAAGCTAAGACTACTATTATTTTTACAAGAGTGAATCAAATCATTCTCACGCCCCTCGTACAGGGGGTAAAAGGTCCCTGATCGTCAATTTAAAAACAAACAAAAATAGTCAAGCAATGAAAGCCAGATGGATTCGAGCATTCCTTAAAAAAAATCTCCTCTAGCATTACCAAGAAAACCCTCCTTCAGTCCAGTCTAAGTAATCTCAATACGGAATGTATGTACTGGACTGAATGAGAGCATTTGGTGGGCCAGTGTGCTAGTGTTTCTGCCCTACTACAAGGGAGTATTACAAGAATAATCAAAGGATATGAATAGCAGATGGACAGTATTATGTAGCAGCTTCCCACCGTTCTCTCACCTGGCAAAAGTGCTAGAAATACCATTGCAAAAAAGTCTAACAACAAACTTTCTTACATCAATTTTCTTACTTCCAAATCTCACACCTCCTATTCATACACTCGCTCTCATTCTCTATACCATTTACGGGGTCATGAGAGGCCTGGAACCTATCCCAAGGGACTCAGGGCACAAAGTGGACTACACCCTGGATGGGGTCCCAATATTTACAGTAGCAGGGCACACAAGCACATACACTTGCTCACAAACTATGAGCAATTTACTGAAAACACCAAATAGCCTAACATGCATATCTTTAGACTGTGGGAAGAAACCAGATTACTCAGAGGAAACCCACCAGGCAACAGGAACATGCAAACTCCATGCCTCCGTAAGGCAGTGTAAGCACCAGAGCCCATCTCAGTAGAACTGGCACAAGGGAGTTAGGAAACCAGTTCTTCACAAGGCACATACTTGCATTCATACACTCATTTAAGACAGTGTGAGTATCAGTTACACAAGATGGACCATACAGTAGGAACAACTGGCAGTGGAGACACAAAAATATGATGGAGGAAAGTGTTCAGTGAGAGTAAATGTACCTGTAAAGTGTACTTTAGATGATAAATAGTTACAGGTTAAATGCAGAATACATAAGCAACAGTATATATACCTTCAATCAGTTTCTGTTGACTGTTCCTCATCACGTGGATATTTTCAATGCCAATAAACTGAAACTTTATATTGGTGTAATTGTCCTCATTTTCATAGCCCTTTCCTGTAGCCCGGTTTGCCATTGCATTGAGCTGTAAACAAAACAAGGAGATTTAATCACTATAAAGTCATTATATGCACATGTTAATAGATGTCATTGTGATAAGAATTTGAGTTCACCTTGGGTCTGGTGTCCACAACATACAGCAACCTGCTGTTGGGGTTGGACTTCATGATGGCCTCGAGCATCTGTTCATCTTCTAAGCAGCGGGCACTGAAGCCTGACAGAGGCTGGCTGCTGCGACATATGGCTGCCTGGCATAGAAAAGACAGTTTTGGTACAATTAATATTTGTTGCATAAATTTACCAGATGTTTATGCTTGCATAATGACAGGGGTCAAAAACAACTAACAGTCTGGTGCATAGTATGCTATTTTAAGTTATTAATTACACACATGGACAAAATTGTTGGTACACTTCAGTCAATGAAAGAAAAACTCACAATGGTCACAGAAATAACTTATATCTGACAAAAGTAATAATAAATAAAAATTCTATGAATGTTAACCAATGAAAGTCAGACATTACTTTTCAACCATGCTTCAACGGAATTAATAAAAAAAATAATAAACTCATGGAACAGGCCTAGACAAAAATTATGGTACCCCTAGAAAAGCCTGAAAATAATGTAACCAAAAGGACATGTTAAACAATTTTGTCCACGTGTGTACATGTTATTTTTTCCAACTTGCTATAATTTGCCGCTGTTTTTCTATGATGGTACAAAAAAGAAATGAAAACATTTTTGAAAGCCACAACTGATATGCTGCATGTCAGTGTTCATCCATCCAGCCACAGATAATAAATCATAGCAAAAGCCCAACTTTCATGAGAAGTTGACCTCCATTTCCCCTCATAAAAATCTAAAGCTATGCTGATGTGATTTTTATTTTTTTTTAAGCCCAGATGACACAAGGGACACAGATGTGAAGAGCTGATAGTACTGCATAACAGAGCAATTTCTGTCACATCGGCCTGATTTGCTTGTAAAGGTCAGATATTCTTAACTGCTCTATGAACTAACAAAAACCAAAAAACCAAACACAGTATAAATCTTTGGAGAATACTTGACCTCGAAGTATTGAAAACTTTATTCTGAAAACTTGGGTAAAAGATAAACTTTAATGATTAATTTTAACATTGAAGTAATTATACTAATAAGCAGTGCAACACAGGAGGAAAAAGAGTAAAAATGTTTATGAGTCGTATTAGTGTCAAAGTCTGCTGTTACACAAAATGCGTACGGTTTGAACTATTAGCAGATGACTAATGACCAATAACATGCAAGCCATAAGACGTCGAAAGAACAAAAAGGACAGATTTTCTAATCCATTATTCAAATGATTCCTAAAAGCTCATGTTCATCGCAAATCATATGTGAAAACGCACTTGCGTTTCTTTGCAGTAGTATGACAACGTAGGAAATCGTCCCTTGCTGCGAAACTTGGAGCTCCCAATGATGACAGGGAGTGGGGCTGATCTGGGCACAAACAAGTCAGCGGGGTAAGTGTCACATACCTAGAGAAGATAAAATAAAAGTCATGTTTTCATTTACAAGAGTAAAGATATTATACATAAATTTCACACATTGATTAAACATCACCACAAGCTGCCTTCTGTGTGTTTTCTAAACACCCCACTCTGCATCTTTTCCCAAAGATCAGGATGTAACTGTTGAGACACACACTGACCCTGTATTCTTGGTTGATAGAGGTGACATGCCATAATTTATTAGGCAATCCCATTCGACTGTATTCTGCCATCAAGTTTATAAAGTCCCAGTTTTTGTCCCTCTCAGCCTTGTTGAAATTAGGTTTGAAAGAAAAACAATAAAGTTCTTCATATTGCTCTGAAAGACAGAAAAATGCAAAATGACAAGTAAATAGCAAAGTAACAAAGTAATACAATAGACTGTAAAAACAACAAGCAAAAGGATCCTGAGTATAATTGGAGCAGTTTTTAGTTTACTAAAAGAAAAGAAAAGAAAAGAAAAGAAAAGAAAAGAAAAGAAAGACAATACAAGTGTTCAGCATACCTGGCCTGGAGAGTCGTAAGAGTGATGTAAAAACATTGTTGCAGTCGCTCTCTTGTGGGATGATGAGATGAATAATCTGGAAATTCTTGCACTGAATGAGAATTGGATATCCTAAAGCAGTACTGCTTTGTTTCTTTATATTACACACCAGACTATGTAGCACCTGTGATAAAAAAGACAATATATATTTGAGACCCTTTGTCAATGAGATATCAAAAACAAGACTCCTTTTCCCTTTCCATCTAACCAACCAGCATTTTTCATGCACATTCTCATTGTCTTATAGTCTAACGAGACTTTTGTGCCTTTGGAAACTCAAGCGACCTGTGACTCACGCTACATTCAGTTCACATTGATGTTGTTATTGGTCTTTCAACTGCTCCCGCTTTATTGGTCTTTCAACTGCTCCCGCTGAAGAGTCACCATAGAGGAACATCCGACCCATTTTTTTTGCAGGTTTTACGCTGGATGTCCTTCCTAACACAACCCTCCCATTTTATCAAGGCTTGGAACTGGCACTGCATTAGTGGCCGTGGCTTGGGTATTGGGAGCAAATCACATGACGGGCGAAAACCTACCACTGAGCCACCAATGCCCCATTCAGTTCACTTTGATGATATCAACAATTTTCCATATAATTTTACTAGTGGAAGATCAAATGGACTCAGGCCTCACAGTAAGGAAACACTCTGGATGGGGTGCCAACCCATCACCAATTATTCACCCAATTATGCACTACGAGCCAATCACGAGACAAGACTTGGATGAGATTTAAACCCCCACCAAATCATGAGAAGTGAGACAACCGTGCTCAACACTGAACTGTCGCACCCTGTTGACGAGAACAATTTAATATACATTTTTGTAATATTGTTCTTGTTCTATTAGGGATGAGAAGATAAAAAACGTAATTGGGGATGGTTGGAGGTAGTTCAATTTTACATGAACAAGAAAAATGTTTGCCAAAACTCACATTAGTGTGCACATAAATAATTTCAGTCATTTAAATCATTACTGGTTGTAACAATGAGGAAAATATTTTTGCACCCTCCAGAAGCTGTGGGATAGAGAGGAACAAATTGTTTCAACAAAAACAGACAGAAAATGGATGAATAATGATATAAATATGTATTATGTTTATTCAGATAGATAGATAGATAGATAGATAGATAGATAGATAGATAGATAGAGAAAGAGGGAGAGGGAGCATACAGTATACAGTAATGTCAATAAGCACTTACCCAGAGTTCACTGAGATCCTCAGCCTCATCATCCACAAACACTGTATGAAAGGCTGTTAAATACAGGGTTCCAACTCGAGTCCTAAGAGAAAAGCCCCTGTCCACTAGCTGGACCTTTTCGACCTGAAATTTAGGACAGCCTAAATTCAATAAGAATTACGTGTGAAATTGAACATTTGCAGAAATCCTTAACAGTTCTGGGTTGTATTATGACGTTAACCAGCGTTAGCCTAACCGGTGTTTATGTCTATATACTAGCCTATTAATGCACTAAAATAAATCTATTTCATCATTAATTTAATATAAAATATATTAAATGAAATCAAACATCATAAAAAACGAATGAAAACATTTTTTCCCATTTCAAAAACAAAGGTAATACCGTTATTGTGCGCACTGTTGGTGTGTGTTTACCTTCGGCAGTGTGATGTGCTCCATCTTCCTCAGGCTAACAGTAAATATCACCTTTTATCAACAACTTCCGGGAGCGACTGCAGGCATCATGCTAAAAATAATAACAGGGGTTCAATGTTTCACAACATTTCTAACCGAATAATACAGACCGAGTAGAACACATATTAATGACGTGAATCTGATGCGATCATAGACTACGGTCGATAGGATGAATCACCGTTCGCTCCGAAGAAACACCGCGCGGTCCTAAAGCCGGCCAGATGTGAGCCAGCAATACAACCAAACACCTATAAAGGTGTGGTTTCAGCATTGAGAAAACCTGATTACGGGTATGTAAATAAAGACATGTAAAGAAAAAAACTAAAGGATAACATTTAGGAATAAGGATAGGAAAGGATATAGAAAGGAAAGGAACCTCCACAGTCATTACACTATTACTTTTTCTGCTGTAGACCAACATTTGCATGACTGATTTTTTTGTTTGTTTTAGCTGATCTTTTGACCAAAAATAATGATTCTATGAATGTAAATGGAACTTTAAATCATCTAGATTTTCAACCAACCACAAAAAAATCATTGGCAAATATTACAGTCATGCAGGTTTTATGAGAGAGAGAGAGAGAGAGAGAGAGAGAGAACACAACTAATTCTGGCCTTTGGAATAAACTCTCTCTGAAAATGCATGACCATCAGAGTAACTCTTTTCTTGGAGTTGATTTTTGAACACTTTTCAGGACTTAAAACTAAACTCTCTTTGAGTTAAAATTCTAATACTGTAAGCAAATTTTAATCAACATATATTTATGCAAGTAGAAATATAAAAAGAACTATAAGTGTACCATTATAGTATAAAAGAGAGGACACGAGTTAGGAACAGCGAAACCAGAGGGGAACTGGAAAGCCGCTAGAAACTGGGGAGCATGACAGGTCGTAAAACATATGGCGCTTTTCCACTGCATAATACGACACGACACGGTTCAGTTCTACTCACTTTTGGGGGGTTTTCCACTGGGAACAATTCAATTCAATTAAATTTTCAATTCAATTCAGTTTTATTTGTATAGCGCTTTTAACAATTGACATTGTCTCAAAACAGCTTTACACAATCAAAAGAATTATTTAAGTTTGTATGGAATGTGAATGTGTATGAATCAAAATGTTCAGATATTCCCTGAACAGTACATAGTACCTGGTCCTTTTTTTAGTACCACCTCAGCCGAGGTTCCAAGCGCGCCGAACCGTTACCAAAACGTGACCTGTAAACATGGCTGGTCACTGATTAGCCGGAGAAAATCATCATTACTGCGTCACTGAACTTGCGACTGATTAGCCGGAGAAAATCGTCATTACTGCGTCACCGAACTTGCGACACGAGACACAACAGAACCGATATATTTAGAACAACCAGAGAAGGATCGCACGCACCTTTTTGTATTAACCATGGGCCTCTTTTGAAACAAACTCCTTCGTCTCGCTGTTAAAAACATCCACATGCCGAGAATGAAGAACACCATGCTGTCGATATGCTCCATTGTTGTGTGTTTGTTTGTGGCACGTTTACGATGACGTCACGGCAGTAGCGGCGCCGCACACGTGAGTAATCCCACCCACGCTAAAGCGTTAGTACACTGCAGTGGAAGCGCAAACCGAGCCAAACTGCGCCGAACCGAAGTGAGTTGAACTGAACCGTGTCGTGTCGTTCTATGCAGTGGAAAAGAGGCATTAGACAAGATAAGGTGCCAGGTGCCGGATTTGAAGATTTGAGCACACACACCTAATGAAGGGTTAGATATACGTACACATGTTTAAGTAAAAATTATAGACAAATATCCAAAAGACACACGATCAGTTTTAAGAATACAGAGCTTAATAAAGTAGAAAAATAAGCTAGTATGTGCATCTACATGATACCAAGTAAAGAGATGCTTATACAGGGTCCGTCTCGTGAGAACTGTAGAAAAGACCAGGAGCAACCAACTGATAGAAAAACCAAGGACAGAAGAAAGAAACAGGTGACAGACACCAGATAAGCACCAGGAACCAGATAAGGGAATGAACGGATCAGAAACTAAAGTAATTGAACAAAACTGAACTAATGAGAAAGAACGGATGGTAGGATCATTTATAAAAAAAAAAAACTTGATGAGAGAGGAGATAGCAAGGTGTGCACAAGAAAAAACTATGATTCAGAAAATTCAGAAGGATCAGGAGACAGCATGTGTGTGTATGTGTGTGTGTGTATGTGTGTGCGTAAATGGGGGTACGAAACAGTATGTGTGTGTGCAAAGTGGTACTAGCTGATAAGGAAGAGACACAGAGCAGGGGTTTCCCCTATGTGTGTGTGCAAATGGCCATGGGCACAGACTGGATGGGCAGATAAGTAATAAATCAGAGCCACAGAGAGTCTTGTGAATAACATATTAATAAGAGCAGATACAGAATAAAATGTTTATCTACACGGTAAAAATATAAAATACAAAAGTATAAAAAAGCCTAACGTAAAATACACAACATCCAAGGGGTAAAAGCATCGACAGAAATAAAATTCCTCAGAAGGAACACAATCTGAACTGCCCTGGCTCTCCGAATCATCCACAGGGATGATGTCATCAATGGAGAAGTTGCAGTTAGCTATAAAATAGAATAAAATGTATAAAAAACATTTAATTGGGTAAAATAAGGCAAATAATGAAGAATGAAGAATAAACCAAAAAACACGAGGAAAAAGTCTTTAAAACAAGCAACACCCCTATATTTTTATTTTAAAAAATACGAAAAGTGTAAAGATAATAGAAAATAATTATTAATGAAAATAAATTATAATGGAGAAAGTTATGAGCATGGAGAGGAGTCAGATAGCGAGGTGTATGATGTAATGGTACAAGATAAGAGAAATGTAATTATAATGGAAAAATTAATTGATAGAAACTGGAATAAAATAATTGATATAACTGGATTAAAATGGAATAAAATTTTGATGTGGTCAGCAAAAAGAGTGTACAGGGGAGGAGATTGGGAATTTCCCCGGGACTCCCCCCCCGCCCTTCTCATGAAGAGTATAAAAGGTGTGTGCTCTTATTGTGAATTCAGTCTGCTCTTGACAGTGCTTGTATTTACGACCTAAGCATTGCAAGTGTGGCTAACTTTGGTTTTATTGCTGCAATAAATCCTCTTACTTCTTCCAGTTCTGTGTGGCGTCTCAAATCTTTTTTAATTCTCTTTGTAAGTAATTTGTTAACTGTTTGATATTTTACATTCAAGGCAACTTCAACAAGGTGGAAGAATTTTTCTCCCACAATACTGTGGGAGTTAGTGGCTTCGGCCAAGTTGGGTGCGTGTATGTGTGTGTGCTTGACCTGTGTATGTGTGCTTGTGCTGAGAGTAATAAACTACTCCCCAGCCATTTGCATTGGGGAGCAAGTAAGCTCACTCGTTCTCCAAGATCCCTGCTAGCGTCGAAAAACGCTACATTGGTGTCAGAAGTGGGATGGAGAGTTTTGAGTTGGAGTGAACGGCGGAGGACCTGCGAAAGATTCAGGAGGGCCGCCGTGTTGCAGCACAACTCCGGAAGAAGAAGCATCTCCCGGATGGAATCAGTGCCAGCAAAGCGGCACGACAAAAGCGGAGCGGCGAGATGAGGATCCCGGCACTGGATCTCGGAGCGGAGCCCAACGTTGACGCTACGCAAGTGCCGGAGCAAGCTACAGCTCTGTGCCTGCGATGTTCGCTGCAGCTGCGCCTTCCCTCCTACAACGGCGCTGTCGAACCCTACGCGTTCTTCGCCCAAGTGGAGCTAGCCGCCGACTTCGAAGGCTGGTCTTCGGTGGAAACGGTCGTAAGGGTTGCACTCTCGCTGAAGGGCGACGCGCTCCGGGCACTGGAAGACCTCCGGGCCGATGAGCGGAAGGACTGGGCAAAGCTCCGAGAGTCGCTTCACCTCCGGTTCGGCGCCGGTGACCGTCAAGAAGCAGCGTGCGAGAAGCTGGCGGTCCGCGAGCGGTGCGCATCTGAGCCACTGGGCACTGGGCATGGACTTAAGAGGCCTGGCGCGCCGGGGCTATCCAGAGTGTGAGCCGAATAAACAGGAAGAGCTAGCGTATCGCGCTTTTCCGTGAGCACATCAGGTTAGCAGCACCAGCTTCCCTTACCAAGGCGCTACGTGCAGCACAGCACGCTGAACCCATAACTGCTGTGCATCACGGCGAAAGAGCCGAGCGATCGCCCGCAGCTAGGGGGCACTCGGTAGGTGAATCTATCCGGGGACAGGGCTACCCGTCACGGCTAGACAACGGAAATGTCTCTGGGGTTTCGCGGCGGTGCCGAGGCAACATTCCTAGGACTGAGGGACAGCGTACCCCAGCAGCCGTCGAACGAGCTCCGGTGGTCGTGCCAGGTAAACATTCGGGCAGTAAAGCGCATCGTCGGTACTGTGAGCGAGGTGAAGAGCGTGTGTGCAGAGTTACTCCCTCGCCGAGAGCATCGCTCGCAGTCGTTTCACCTGCGCCGCCGCTGGTCAGTGAACGCTTTGTCCACTACACGGCAAAGAAGGGCCCCACTCAGCGCTTGCGGGCACCGCTGCAGGACTTTCGGGTGGGGGCACCTGTGGAGCGTGTGGGCGTGGACACTCACAGCCAGGGGCGAGGCTTTGCTGCTGGTGAGCAGGTGTGGGTGTGTTCCGGAAGGAAGAGAGGGCGTTCACCCAAGCTCATGTCTCACTGGGTGGGCCCCTGTATGGTAATCGCTCAGCTCGCCGAGTTCATCTATCGGGTGCGGTTGGCGGGGCGGGCGCGAGTGTTGCTCCACCAAGACCGTCTTGTGCCTTACCAGCCGCACGCCGCCGGCGAGACATCAAACTCTGCCGAGGCCGGACCGCCTCCGGGACAATGTGCTTCTCCACAAAAGGACCCCGGCGTACACCGCGCCAGCGCCGACCGCCTTCACGCCTCCAAGACTGAGAGTCATGGTGACCGGGGACGGTCACAGCTCGGGTGGGGGCAGTGTGGCGTGGGCGGGGCGGCGTCTGAAGACCGTCATGCTTTGCGGGGGTTTTCTCTGTGTCTACCATGAGAGAGAGGGGTGTTTGGGTTAGTGGCTTCGGCCAAGTTGGGTGCGTGTATGTGTGTGTGCTTGACCTGTGTACAGTATGTGTGCTTGTGCTGAGAGTAATAAACTACTCCCCAGCCATTTGCATTGGGGAGCAAGTAAGCTCACTCGTCCTCCAAGATCCCTGCTAGCGTTGAAAAACACTACAATACCATATAGAATAAAATTCAACTCCTACTTTGAGTTAATTTGAACAATAACTCTTTCATAGAGTTGAAATCCAAAACACAAAAAATAAATAAACAAACGACAAATCTGGTGAAAATAACTACAAAACAACAAACTGATTACTACCAATGTTTTGCTTTTATTTAACAACATATCACATATTAAAAAAATCCACCATGTTAAACAGCTGCTAGAAAATTAAGTACATATTTTAACCAAATCAAATATGAATTCCAAAGTACTAGAATAAGTGCAAACAACGTTGTTTAATGTCCAAAAAAAAGCAAAAAAAAAAACAGGTCTTGCGGTGGCTTAGTGGTTAGCACTCTGGCCTTGTGCCTCCAGCTTCCGGGTCTGTGTGCGTGGAGTTTATATGTTCTCCCAATGCTTGGTGGGCTTCCTCTGGGTACTCCAGGTTTCTACCACATTCAAATTTTATTTGTCACATACATATCCATACACAGTATGCAGAGGTGTCAAGTAACGAAGTACAAATACTTCGTTACCTTACTTAAGTAGAAATTTTGGGTATCTATACTTTACTGGAGTAATTATTTTTCAGCCGACTTTTTACTTCTACTCCTTACATTTTTAAGCAATTATCTGTACTTTCTACTCCTTACATTTTAAAAACAGCCTCGTTACTCTATTTTTATGATCAGAACGCGCAACGCCCAACCCCCCCCCCATCGCATGATAAGAACGCGCACAACGCCCCCCCCCCCGTCACATGATCAGAACGCGCACAACGCCCCCCCCCCCCCCCGTCACATGATCAGAACGCGCACAACGCCCCCCCCCCCCTCGTCACATGATCAGAACGCGCACAACGCCATCCCCCCCCCCCCATCCCCCCCCCTCCGTTGCATGATCAGAAAGCGAGACCTTAATGCTTTTGTCGCCCCTCACGTTACTTTTACTTTTATACTTTAAGTAGTTTTGAAACCAGTACTTTTAAACTTTTACTTAAGTAATAAGCTTGGGTTGATACTTCAACTTCTAAAGAAGTATTTTTCTATACTTCTACTCAAGTAATGAATGTGAATACTTTTGACACCACTGACAGTATGATATGCAGTGAAATGCTTATATGACTGCCCTGAAAAATAAATAAATAAATAAAAGAAAATGTCACGACACGCCAAGCCACAGCCCCGTCATGATCCATGTTTGTCTACCACTCTTGCATCGCACCCCCTCCCCCCCTCTGTACACCTGGACGATATCAGAAATCAGCCCTTACCTATTTAAACCACTCTCTGACACCGCCACGTCGCCAGATTATTGAGTGCCTCACTAGCCCAATATTCCAGCGATTTCTTCTCATTGTCTAATGGATCTCGACCACATTTGTTTCTCCCCGACCACGATTTCGTCTATTGAGTAGATTGTCTATTGACTATTGACTAGAGAGTCAAGGAGCACTCCTAGGCACCCACCAGCAGGAAATAAGACAGATCACAAACTCACTTCAAACCATCACGGAAACACTGCAGTCTCTCTCCGCTCAGATTGGGAACCAACAACTTCCTGCACACACTCCTCAGCCCCTCCCTCCAACACTCTCTCCTGGCCCAGAGCCCCGCCTGCCAGCACCGCCCACCTATGATGGAGATCCAGCTACCTGCCGCTCTTTTTTGTGTCAGTGCTCCCTCGTCCTGGAACTGCAGGCCACATCATTTCCCACGGAGCGTTCCAAGGTGGCCTCTATCATCACCCTCCTGTCAGGAAAGGCGAGAGAGTGGGGAACAGCATTGTGGGATGCCCAAGTCCCGTGCTGCGTCACCTATAAAATCTTCACGGATGAGATGTGGAAGGTCTTTGACCACTCCTCTACGGGACATCAAGCGGCTGGTCACATTCTTCAGCTACGTCAGGGAATTCGTTCCGTTTCTCATTATGCCATCGAGTTCCGGACCCTGGCTCCCTCTTGCGACTGGGACGAGAGGGCCCTCTTTGACTGTTTTGTTCATGGGCTCTCAGACCCAATTAAGGACAAGCTTTCGGCCCGGGAGCTGCCCTCGGACCTGCAAGGACTCATCGACTTAACGACCTGCATTGATGACCGTAAGCGGGCACGCCGAAAGGAGCAGCAGCCTTATCGTGAACCACGAACCCCAACACTTACCTTTGCCACACCCCAGCCACCCCCTGAGCCCATGCAGATAGGCACGCATCTCGCCGGAGGAGCGTCAGCGCCGTAGAAATGACGGTGCCTGCTTCTACTGTGGCCAGGCTGGCCATGTTGTGCGATCCTGTCCACTAAAAGGCCAGGCCCCCCCGTAGTTCTGGGGATGCAGCATCTGTTTCTTCCCCGGACCAGCGATCATGCTTCTCCGTAACCCTGACCCACGGCAACCAATCCTATGCCACTTATGCACTAGTGGATTCCGGGGCTGATCAGAATCTAATTTCTTCTTCCACTGTTTCAAACTTCAAAATCTCCCTCACGCCCCTGCGTCAACCCTTTATGGTTCAGGCTCTTGATGGCGGCAGACTTTCCCCCATCACTCATCGCACCAACCCCGTTACCCTGCAGTTTTCAGGCAACCACGCTGAAACGATTACCTTCCTAACCGTTCAAAGTTCCCATGCACCCATTGTTCTGAGCCTTCCTTGGTAAAGACTGCACAACCCACACATCGACTGGATTAAAAGGAGAGTCCTGGATTGGAGTCCCACCTGTCTCTCTTCATGCTTACGTTCAGCACCTATGGGCTGAAGTTCACCCACACCACAAGAGGAAACTCCCGACCTAACCAAGTTACCCACGGAGTATCATGACCTTCGACAGGTATTTATCAAATCACGGGCCACCTCCCTACCCCCACATCGCCCCTATGACTGTGCTATCGACCTCCTCCCAGGCACCTCGCCACCTAAGGGGCGACTGTACTCCCTCTCCCATGGAGAGGCAATGGAACAGTACATAAAAGACTCACTCGCAGCAGGGATCATCCGCCCATCCTCTTCACCAGCAGGGGCTGGGTTTTTCTTCGTTAAAAAGAAAGATAAGTCCCTCAGACCCTGTATTGATTATAGAGGGTTGAATGAAATCACGGTTAAGAACCGTTACCCTCTCCCCTTGATGTCGTCGACCTTCGAACTTCTCCAGGACGCCCGCGTCTTCACTAAGTTAGATTTAAGGAATGCCTACCACCTTACCACCAGGATACGGGAGGGCGACGAATGGAAGACCGCCTTTAACACACCTACCGGCCATTACGAGTACCTAGTGGTCCCGTTCGGCTTAACCAACGCGCCGGCAGTGTTCCAGGCTCTAATCAATGATATCCTCATGGATTTTCTTAATGTTTTCATCTTTGCTTATCTGGATAATATCTTGATTTTTTCACGTTCGGTGAGGGAAAACAAGCTCCATGTGCGTCAGGTCCTGCAACGGCTCCTGGAGAATAAGCTCTACTGTACATCAAGGCAGAGAAATGTGAGTTTCATTGTAATTCCACGTCCTTTCAAGGATACTTCATCTCCCCTGCAGGCATCCAGATGGACCCCACCCAGGTGAAGGCAGTCACTGATTGGCCAGTACCATCCTCAAGACGCGAACTCCAGCGGTTCTTGGGATTCGCTAACTTTTATCGACGCTTTATTCGAAGCTACAGCATGGTGGCGACCCCACTCACGACACTTACGTCCTCCAAGATCCCATTCCGATGGAACCCCCAGGCTGATAGAGCCTTCAAGGATCTTAAGGTTCGCTTCACTACGGCACCCATCCTTATTTTTCCTGAACCCTCCCTCCAGTTTATCGTGGAAGTAGACATGTCTGAGACCGGAGTAGGGGCCGTCCTGTCCCAGAGATCCACCAAAGACGTTAAAATCCACCCATCCTCCTTCTTCTCCGGCCGACTCACACCCGCTGAACGCAATTACGGTATCGGAGACCGTGAACTCTTGGCGGTCAAGTTGGCTCTGGAAGAATGGAGACACTGGTTAGAAGGGGCTGACCACCCCTTCCTCGTAGGGACTGACCATAAAAACCTGGAGTACTTGAAGACGGCAAAGAGACTTACTGTAACTCACGCCAAGCACGATGGTCACTGTTTTTCTCCCATTTCCAATTCACACTATCATATCGCCCTGGCTCCAAGAACATCAAGCCTGATGCCCTCTCCCGACAATTCTTCACCCTCAGGATTCTTCCTGCTCACTGCCTGGTAGCAACGCTTCGATTTAACGTGGAACATCTGGTTCAGCAGACCCTCGAACGAGAACCCTGCCCAAGCACCGTTCCACCCAACAAACTCTTCGTCCCAGCTTCTGTGAGACCACAGGTGCTAGACTGGGCCCACAGTTCCAGACTGGCTTGCCACCCTGGGGCTGCACGTACGCTCTCCCTCCTACACCAACGCTTTTGGTGGTCCACCATGAAAGGAGATGTCAAGAGCCTTGTGGCCTCCTGCGACACCTGTGCCAGAAATAAGACAACCAACCGCCCCCCTGAGGGTCTCCTTCGACCCCTCCTAGGGTTATCCTAAACCGTTCTCACCCCCCACCGCCCCTGGTCACACATGTCCATCGACTTCGTCACTGGCCTGCCTCCTTCCCAAAACAACACCTGCATTTTAACTATCTTGGACAGCTTCTCTATGTCAGCGCATTTCGTCCCACTACCCAAACTCCCATCGGCCAAGGAAACAGCCGAACTCCTAATTAATCATGTCTTTCGACTTCACGGACTTCCCGTCGACATTGTCTCAGACTGGGGTCCCCAGTTTTCTGCCCAGTTCTGGAAGGCTTTTTGTAACCTTGTCGGCACCAACCCCAGCCTCTCATCCGGTTTTCAT
Organism: Channallabes apus; assembly: GCA_030522415.1. Taxonomy (NCBI): domain Eukaryota; kingdom Metazoa; phylum Chordata; class Actinopteri; order Siluriformes; family Clariidae; genus Channallabes; species Channallabes apus. The sequence goes on from CM060113.1 coordinate 25,551,146, forward strand.
CCCCAAACCAACGGTCAAACAGAACGAGTGAACCAAGCGTTGGAGAAATCCTTAAGGTGCATGGCTTCTCGGGATCCATCCTCCTGGAGTCGCTTCCTACCCTGGGTTGAGTACGCCCACAACTCGCTCCCTACCTCCTCCACAGGCATGTCCCCCTTCCACTGCTGTCTGGGTTATCAACCACCCCTCTTTCCTGTCCAAGAAAAGGATGTAGCAGTACCCTCAGCCCAAACCTTTGTCCGTCGCTGCAAAAGAACATGGCAACACACCCGACAGCAGTTCCTATGTACCGTAAGCACTTTTCAACGCCAGGCGAATCGTCATCGGTCACCAGCTCCCAACTACAGTATCGGCCAAAGGGTCATGCTGTCTAAGCGGGACCTCCCACTCAAGACCACGTCCAGGAAGCTCTCACCAAGGTTCATCGGACCCTACACCATCAACCGAATTATAAACCCATACTCTATCCGACTTGCTCTACCCCTCTCCATGCGCAGGATCAACCCCACATTTCACGTTTCTCAGATTCATCGTTTAGTCTCCTGCCCATTGTCCACCCCCCCCCCAGCCCCCCGACTCATTGATGGGGGAGAAGCCTTCACAGTTCGCAAGCTCCTCAAGTCTCGCCGCCGGGGTTGGGGCCTCCAGTACTTAGTAGACTGGGAAGGCTATAGCCCTGAAGAGAGGAGTTGGGTACCGGCCAGGTTTATCCTAGACCGTTCTCTGATCTCTGACTTCATCCCGAAGCACCTGCAAGAACGCCTGGAGGGGAGGGTACTGTCACAACACGCCAAGCCACAGCCCCGTCATGATCCATGTTTGTCTACCACTCTCGCATCGCACCGGCCCCCCTTTTCTGTACACCTGGACGCTATCAGTAATCAGCCCTTACCTATTTAAACCATGCTCTGACACCGCCACGTCGCCAGATTATTGAGTGCCTCACTAGCCCAATATTCCAGCGATTTCTTCTCATTGTCTAACGCTTTGACCACGCTTTGTTTCTCCCCGACCACGATTTCGTCTATTGTTTTTTGGATTCTAAACCTTGGATATTTCCTGTTCTTCTTACCTGTTTACGACTACGAGCTTGGATCACGGACTCCCTCTCGTCTCTCCGGCTTCGACCCCTGCCTGCTTCACGACAACGATTAGCCCCCGCGGCTCACCAAGCACTCGTCCCCTCCATCCACACCGGCATTTCATCGCAGAGCTCTCCCTCTTCACGCGCTGGCTCTGCGCGCCGCCGCAGCACAAGGCTCACGCTACATTGATCCCAGCTGTCGTCTCTCACCCACGCCGGCTTGCGCGCTTCCGCGTCGACGCAACGCTTGCGTCACACGCAACGCCCCTCACCTCGACACATTCACGAGCCGGCACTCTGTGTTTCTGCATTTCGGCGAAGTCCCCTCACTGCAGTATAAAGTATATCTGCACCTTGGATTTTAACCACCGCCCTGCCTGCCTGCCTCATTGTTCATACTGTAAGCACTCGCAAGCACCACTGTCTCTGCTCACCCTGTCTGCACTTGGATCCATCACGCCCTCTAGCGACTCCTGACAGAAATGACATGCAGATTATTCTAAGTGCTGTTCCCAATTTGCATGCAAAGGTTACATGCATGTGTGGCCTGCGATGGATTAGCATCCTGTTCAGGGTGTACCCCGCTTTGTGCCTAAAGTTTCCTGGGGCTCCAGGCTTCCTGCGACTGCATAGTCTCAGATTAATTGTCATAGATGACAGGTGTGGAATCTACCGTTTACCCACAGAACTCCAGCTTACCGCATCCTTTTTTTTCCATGTCCCTATACTCTGGAGCATGCTGTCACTGGCAGTTTGGATTGTTGCATATTAAGAATGGAGTTGAGGCACTACAGAAAAAAAAATTATCACTTTCAGCTATTATTTTCAATTATGCCACATCTTAATATGATGTTAGGTTATAATTAATAATTAATGCCTAATTATTTAATGATTATACATCTAAACCTTCTTTATCTTTCACTATTTTAATCCAGATGAACAACCTGTCTTTTTGAAAAATCTGCTTGCACAATCTTTAGTCTCGTCACTAATAATTGACCAGGACATTTCCTGGTGATGGTACAGTTAAGTGGTTTAAAGCATCTCATCAACAAACAGTGTTAGAAGCCTGGTGTAGCTCAGTAAATTTGTTGGAGCAAACAACCAATGTACTTGGTGGCTTTAGTCTGATCATTACACCCATATACGGTTAATGAATTGGCAATACCTATCAGGAGGAGCAATACAAAATCCAATGGCCACTTTAATGTGCACTACATCTAAAGCATAGACAGGAAAATATTATATTCAGCAGTAAGGACTATATATATATATATATATATATATATATATATATATATATATATATATATATATATATATATATATAGGTCCTTCTCAAAAAAATAGCATATTGTGATAAAGTTCATTATTTTCTGTAATGTACTGATAAACATTAGACTTTCATATATTTTAGATTCATTACACACAACTGAAGTAGTTCAAGCCTTTTATAGTTTTAATATTGCTGATTGTGGCATACAGCTCATGAAAACCCAAAATCCCTATCTCAAAAAATTATCATATTTCATCCGACCAATAAAAGAAAAGTGTTTTTAATACAAAAAAGTCAACCTTCAAATAATTATGTTCAGTTATGCACTCAATACTTGGTCGGGAATCCTTTTGCAGATTCTTGTGTCTTGTGTCTCTCAACTTTCTCTTCACAATATCCCACAGATTCTCTATGGGGTTCAAGTCAGGAGAGTTGGCAGGCCAATTGAGCACAGTAATGCCATGGTTAGTAAACCATTTACCATTGGTTTTGGCACTGTGAGCAGGTGCCAGGTCGTGCTGAAAAATGAAATCTTCATCTCCATAAAGCTTTTCAGCAGATGGAAGCATGTAGTGCTCCAAAATCTCCTGATAGCTAGCTGCATTGACCCTGCCCTTGATAAAACACAGTGGACCAACACCAGCAGCTGACATGGCACCCCAGACCATCACTGACTGTGGGTACTTGACACTTTTTGGCATTTTGGCATTTCCCTCTCCCCAGTCTTCCTCCAGACTCTGGCACCTTGATTTCCGAATGACATGCAAAATTTGCAACCTGTAGCCCATTTCCTGCACACGCCTGTACACGGTGGCTCTGGATGTTTCTACTCCAGACTCAGTCCACTGCTTCCGCAGGTCCCCCAAGGTCTGGAATCGGTGCTTCTCCACAATCTTCCTCAGGGCCCGGTCACCTCTTCTCGTTGTGCAGCGTTTTCTGCCACACTTTTCCCTTCCCACAGACTTCCCACTGAGGTGCCTTGATACAGCACTCTGGGAACAGCCTATTCGTTCGGAAATTTCTTTGTGTCTTACCCTCTTGCTTGAGGGTGTCAATGATGGCCTTCTGGACAGCAGTCAGGTCGGCAGTCTTACCCATGATTGCGGTTTTGAGTAATGAACCAGACTGGGAGTTTTTAAAAGCCTCAGGAATCTTTTGCAGGTGTTTAGAGTTAATTAGTTGATTCAGATGATTAGGTTAATAGCTCGTTTAGAGAACCTTTTCATGATATGCTAATTTTTTGAGATAGGGATTTTGGGTTTTCATGAGCTGTATGCCACAATCATCAATATTAAAACAATAAAAGGCTTGAACTACTTCAGTTGTGTGTAATGAATCTAAAATATATGAAAGTCTAATGTTTATCAGTACATTACAGAAAATAATGAACTTTATCACAATATGCTAATTTTTTGAGAAGGACCTGTGTATAGTAAATAAAATAAAATTTCAATACAGGTGTGAATTGATCCAAGGTCTGTGTTACTACAAAACCTCATTAGTCATTAGTGTCTCTGTATCTTAACACTTAAAATTCAATGAACTGAATTATGCCATTTGGGTCTATTTTTCTATCTCATTCTAAATAATTTTTAAAAGGCCTATGTTCTGTTTGTCTATTGTTGAAAATATTAATGTATTCATCAAACTATCCAGCATCTACACAACCTATCCTGTTTAGGCACTCAGAGAGTTTATGCCAGGAAACTTAGGGCACATGAATGGGGTGCAAACCTATTGCATGGCAAAAAAGCACACACACTTACTGCACACACCCATTCACACACCCAATCACACACTACAGGCAAGTTTGTAACACCAATCAAATTACTGAGCATGTGGGAGGAAACCAGAGTATGTGCCAGAAACCTTCAAGCACAGGGAGAACATGCAACCTCCACACACACACACACACACACACACACACACACACACCAAAAGAGAGATTTGAATCCCTAATCCCTAAAGTGTAGGATCACAGTGCTAAGCATGAAGCCACCATTCTGCCTCTTCTTGTACTACTTCTACTACTCATTATTATTATGATTATTATTATTATTATTAGTAGTAGTAGTAGTAGTAGCAGGGTTACGTACATTAAATATCAGTATTACTGCTAGTTTCCAAATATATACCTATAGAAGGATATCTGAAAATTAAATTTTTCTTTTAATTACCACCTAGATCTATATTGTCTTAACTTAACCACAAGCTGGCAAAAAAATCCTTTAAATAAATACATTAATTCTGCATCATGCCAGCCTGTCTCCCTGGGCAGTACCTGTATGAATGTTTGCATCTGTGGCGCCAACTCAGCCATCTATTAGAGGTGGCTTTTGCTTTCACTGTGGAATTCGGTCCACATAATGAGCTTAGAGTGATGGAGAATGTGGAGGGTAGGACCCTGCAGACATCAGAGTCCAGTTGAAAGTAGTGTAGCCGGGTTGCCACTGGATTTAGGGAAATATTTTATGCTGGGCAGAAACAATAAAAAAAAAAAAGCTTTTTATTTATTTTTTTCCCTTTGTTGTTCTGCTGCTTTTTGCTTCCTCTATAAAGCAATCTAGGTTAATAAATCTTTTGATAATAATAATAATAATAATAATAATAATAATAATAATAATAATAATAATACAACCTATGTTATAGAACCATAACAATTAATAGATTTGTTTGTGGGAGTAGAATGAAGGGTTCTTGTTTTCTGGTTTGGGATTTTTAATGAATTAATTTTTTTTATTTTGTGAGACAGGAACTATGCTTTGGATTTAACAATTTTTAACTTTAACATAAGTATATTAGCCTTTTTGTGCTCAAAGGCTTGAAGAAGTACTTTTCCATATACCTTTTACCTGTGATCACTCCTCTGTACCTCATGTCCAATGAACACCCATGCTTTTAGCAACCTGTCCCCACTGTGTTGGGCAAATAGACGTGTCTGTTTCAGTGTTTGTCAATGTCAGTTGCTTAACCATTTATCAGTGGTCAGTAAGTGCTCTGGCAGCTGGATATGTTTGGCCTGTGTGCATTAGGAAAAAAGCTTTTTAAAGGAAATAAGGCATGGAGATGACTATTTCTGCTTCCCTCTACACATTTGTTCACACATGCATGCACATGTGCATGCATGCATGCGCAAGAGTACACCCACTCACCCCCACACCCACCCACACACACACACACACACACACACACACACACGCACACACCATTCAATGTGCACCTCTCTTTACATGTTTTACACACTCGAATGTTAAACCCACCCTCTCCCTCTTCCCTCCTCCTTTTGGGCGGTATTGCTTTCAGACCAGACCCTCAGAGTCCATGCACCAAGGCAGGGCAAGTTAAGACACACCAGGATAGAATGAAGGAAGGCTTAAAAATAGAAAAGTTCAGGGTTCTCATGTCAGTAGCAAGGGCTTGAGCTTGAGAAAAGGAAAACTATAAATCAAACTTAGCACAGGCCATTATAGATAAACTGAGTCACAACACGTGTATGTTTAAAGTTACACAATTCTCTGAGAAGCACAACTTCTGTGACAGCTACTGCTCCTGCCTGCTCGAATTGTGGCTTCTACAGGTAAGTACTTCTCTATTCCTAATGAACACACTTTTTAAATAGTTGCGCAACTGTTACATTATTAATGGAAAGTGTAATATTTCTATTAAACTCCAGCACACTAAATGGATTTTGAAGTTCGGTAAAATAGCTGAAACGTAGTGGAGACTCATGTTGCACCTCAGAGCTACTTCTTAAGTAAGCAGGAAAGAGTAGAGTATATGTCCTTGTTACAGTCTGTCCATAACATTTCTTAATAATCATACTTAAGCACCAGAAAGCTCTTAATCCATTCACAAAGAACACATTTATGTAACAGTATTAATTCATCAAAGCACAGTTCAAGCCTGAGGTTTTAAAACTGGACCTGCAACATACAGTATTAATCTGGATTTATTTCAAACTTTTGGTGCAGAATGGAATGAAGTTCCATATAGTCATGCAAAATTGAAATACTTGAAGAAAAAAAAGATTGGAAATAATCAGTGAAATGTCATTAAATTAGATCAATTATTAATTAAAAAAATAGTAATTAGATACTTTTATGTCAGAGAAAAGTGAAAAATGTAATCACAGTTAAGAATATTTCCTGCCTCTATTACATCAGGTATTAATATTTTACATTATGTAATACTTGTTCAAGGATTTTTCTT